>OY804590.1:24959758-25559591 GCA_963680875.1 Bathymodiolus brooksi | reverse complement strand
TGTGCTATGTTTATTTTTTGCATTTATGTTGTCATGCTATGTTTATGTTTTGCATTTATGTTGTCATGTTATGTTTATGTTTTGCATTTATATTGTTATGCCATGTTTATTTTTTGCATTTATGTTGTTATGCTATGTTTATTATTTTGCATTTATGTTGTTATGCTATGTTTATGTTTTTGCATTTATGTTATGCTATATTTATTTTTTGAATTGATGTTGTTATGCTATGTTTTTTTGCTTTATTGTAGCATGTAATCCAATGCCAGCTTGTCCACCGAATTACCAGAGAATAGGGATTCCAGCGGCTGCTGCAGGTGCTGTATTACAGAGCTGTTACAGAGTAATAACAGCCCCTGCTCTTGTAGATTTTCGTGGCGCATCAGTAAGTATATATACTTGCTGTAGACTGTGTTGACGCATCAGTAAATATATGTACTTGTTGTAGACTGTGCTGACGCATCAGTAAATATATGTACTTAATGTAGACTATGTTGACGCATCAGTAAGTATATGTACTTGCTGTAGACTGTGTTGACGCATCAGTATGTATATGTACTTGTTGTAGACTGTGTTGACGCATCAGTAAGTATATGTACTTGTTGTAGCATATGTTGATGCATCAGTGAGTATATGTACTTGTTGTAGACTGTGCTGACGCATCAGTAAGTATATGTACTTGCTGTAGACTATGTTCACGCATCAGTATGTATATGTACTTGTTGTAGACTGTGTTGACGCATCAGTAAGTATATGCACTTGTTGTAGACTGTGTTGACACATCAGTAAGTATATGTACTTGTAGACTGTTGACGCATCAGTAAGTATATGTACTTGTATACTGTTGTGATGCATCAGTGAGTACATGTACATTTTTGTGCTTGCTGTAGACTGTGCTCACACATTGGTAAGTATATGTACTAGTAGTAGACTGTGTTGACGCATCAGTGCGTATATGTACCTGTTTTAGACTGTGTTGACGCATCAGTAAATACATGTATTTGTTGTAGACTGTTGACGCATCAGTAAGTATATGTACTTGTAGACTGTGTTGACGCATCAGTAAGTATATGTACTTGTTGTAGACTGTTGACACATCAGTAGGTATATATACTTGTTGTTGACTGCTGACGCATCAATGAGTATATGTGCCTGTTGTAGACTGTTGTCGCATCAGTAAGGATATGTACTTGTTGTAGAATGTTGACGCTTCAGTATGTATATGTACTTGTTGGAGGCTGTGCTGACGCATCAGTAAGTATATGTACTTGTTGTAGACGGCGTTGACGCATCAGTAAGTATATGTACTTGCTGTTGAGCTGTAAAGAATTTCCTTGATAGGCGGTTGGTTGCTACTGACAAGGAAGCTACTGAACCAAGGATTCCTATTGGTTAAGTTGAAATCATCACTTCGAAAGTTTTACGGTCGCCACCATGACTTGGATAACTGTTACGGAACATCTGTGTCGCAAATGACCACGGATATGTTCTACTTGTTGCTAACACTTTCTGGTCCTTTCCTTATTCATGACTTATCACCGTGTTTGTAACTAGAGTAACACGACGGGTGCGAATAGTGGAGTGGGGACTGCTTACTTTCTAGAGTTCACTCCCGGTTTTTAGTGGGGTTCGTGTTATTCGATTTTTAGTTTTCTGTGTAGTGCTTTGTAAATCATTGCTTTTGTCCTTTTCGTTTGGCTTATGTTGTCTGTTCTTCGATTTACGGATTCAGATTACCCCTTTGGTGTCTTCAAACTCTTCTTGACTGTGTTGACGCATCAATAAATATATGTACTTGTTGTAGACTGTGTTGACCCATCAGTAAATATATGTACTTGTTGTAGACTGATTACCACATTGGTGTGTTCAAACTCTCTTTAGAGAAATGAGAAGGGGTAATCAAGAATGGACAATCCAGAAACACTGGTAAAATTGAGCACACCAGGCACAAGTTGAAGACAAGCGAGACAACACAATACAACACAGAAAAGGAAAAAAATGAGGAACACGGAACACACCAAACAAACTCCCCCAACAAACCAGGGATACACTCAGGTGTTCCGGAATTGTAGGCAGTTTCTGCTTCTTATCAGATACCCACCAATTTTACTCATATACCGTTTCACGTTTAAAAAGAACTCGGCATTTGTATTTGAATATTAACGTTTTATATTGTAGCAACTTTGTGCCGCAGAAAATGCTGTACCTGTGGAGTTCGACACAGCTGGAGAATCTGAGGCTATTAGGGCGCTATTAGCAGGTAAGGCACGTGTAAATAAACAAATATATCTCCTTTTTTGTCGTTCATTACAGAAATAAAGCTGTCATTTATGTCTATAACACGTTCGGGTATTCATCAAAATGGACTTCTGGACACAACTTTATTCTGGGTTATGTCATGTATAAAGTACCTGTTTTCTAAGCATTAAGAAAAGAAACATATTTTACTAAGAGGTGAGGCTAGGGCCGATAAAAGAAGCATATTTTATTAAGAGGTAAGGTTAGGGTCGATAAAAGAAATATATTTGATTAAGAGGTAAGGTTGGGCCCGAAAAAAGAAACCTATTTGACTAAGACATAAGGTTAGGGCCGGTAAAGGAAACCTATTTGACTAAGAGGTAAGGTTAGGGCCGATAAAAAAAACATATTTGAATAAGAGGTAAGGTTAGGGCTGGTAAAAGAAACCTATTTTACAAAGAGGTAAGGTTAGGGCCGATAAAAGAGATATATTGTGCTAAGAGGTAAGGTTAGGTCCGATAAAAGAAACCTATTTGACTGAGGTAAGGTTAGGGCCGATAAAAGAAACATATTTGACTAAGAGGTGAGATTGGGACCGATAAAAGATACCTATTTGACTAAGAGGTAAGGATAGGGCCAATAAAAGAAACATATTTGACTAAGAGGTAAGGTTGGGACCGTTAAAAGAAACCTAATTGACTAAGAGGTAAGGTTAGTGCCGATAAAAGAAACATTTTGACTAAGAGGTAAGGTTAGAGCCAATAAAGGAAATCTATTTGACTAAGAAGTAAGGTTAGGGCCGGCAAAAACAATATATTTGACTAAGAGGTAAGGTTAGGGTCGATAAAAGAAACATATTTGACTAAGAGGTAAGGTTAGGACCGATAAAAATAAACCTATTTGACTAAAAGGTAAGGTTAGGCACGATAAAAGAAGCCTATGTAATTAAGAGGTAAGGTTATGTCCTATAAAAGGAACCTATTTGACTAAAAGGTAAAGTTAGGGCCGATAAAAGAAATCTATTTGACTAAGAGGTAAGGTTAGGGCCGATAAAAGAAAACTATTTGACTAAGAGGAAAGGTTAGGTCCGATAAAAGAAACCTATATGATTAAGAGGTAAGGTTAGGGCAGATAAAATAAACCTATTTGACTAACAGGTAAGGTTAGGGCCAATAAAAGAAGCCTATTTGACTAAGAGGTAAGGTTAAGGTCGATACAAGACACCTATTTGATTAAGAGGTAAGGTTAGAGCCGATAAAAGAAACCAATTTGACTAAGAGGTAAGGGTAGGGCCGATAAAAGAAACATATTTGACTAAGAGGTAAGGTTAGGGCCGATAAAAGAAGCCTATTTGACAAAGAGGTAATGTTACGGCCGATAAAAGAAACCTATTTGACAAAGATGTAATGTTAGGGCCTATTAAAGAAACCTATTGGACTACGATGTAAGGTTAGGGCCGATAAAAGAAACCTATTTGACTAATAGGTAAAGTTAGGGCAGATCAAAGAAACCTAATTGACTAAGAGGTAAGGTTAGGTCCTATAAAAGAAACTTATTTGACTAAGAGATAAGGTTAGGTCATATAAAAGAAATTAATTGAATAAGAAGTAAGATTAGGGCCGATAAAAGAAACCTATTTGACTAAGAGGTAAGGTAAGGGTCGATAAAAGAAACCTATTTGACTAAGAGGTAAGGTTAGGGCCGATAAAAGAAACCTATTTCAGTAAGAGGTAAGGATAGGGCCAATAAAAGAAACATATTTGACTAAGAGGTGAGGTTAGGGCCGATAAAAAAAACCTAGTTGACTAAAAGGTGAGGTTATGGTCGATATAAAAACCTATTTGACTAAGAGGTAAAGTTAGTGCCGATAAAAGAAACCTATTTGAGCAAGAGGTAAGATTAGAGCCGATAAAAAAAACATATTTGACTAAGAGGTAAGGATCGGGCCGATAAAAAACCCCATTTGACAAAGAGGTAAGGTTAGGGCCAATAAAAGAAACATATTTGACTAAGGGGTGAGGTTAGGGCTGATAAAAGAAACATATTTAAATAAGAGGTAAGGTTAGCGCCGATACAAGCAACCTATTTGAGTAAGAGGTAAGGTTAGGGCCGATACAAGAAACCTATTTGACTAAGAGGTGAGGATAGGGCGAATAAAAGAAACCTATTTGACTAAGAGGTAAGGTTAGGGCCGATAAAATACACTTATTGGACTAAGAGGTAATGTTAGGGCCGATAAAAGAAACCTATTTGACTAAGAGGAAAGGTTAGGTCCGATAAAAGAAACCTATTTGAATAAGAGTAAAGGTTAGGGCCGATAAAAGAAACAAATTTGACTAAGAGGAAATGCTAGGGCCGATAAAAGAAACCTATTTGACTAATAGGTAAGGTTAGGACCGATAAAAAACATATTTGACTAAGAGGTAAGGTAAGGGCTGATAAAAGAAACTTATTTGACTAAGAGGTAAGGGTACGGCCGATAAAAGAAACCTAATTGACTAAGAGGTAAGGTTAGTGCCGATTAAAGAGTATCTTTTCTCTAAGTATTTAGAAAAAAAACATATTTAACTAAGAGGTAAGGGTAAGGCCGATAAATAAAACCTATTTGTCTAAGAGGTAATGTTAGGGCCGATAAAAGAAACCTATTTGACTAAGAGGTAAGGTTAGGGCCGATAAAAGAAACCTATTTGAATAAGAGTAAAGGTTAGGGCCGATAAAAGAAACCTATTTGACTAAGAGGTAAGGTTAGTGCCGATTAAAGAAAACTATTTGACTAAGAGGTGAGGTTAGGGCCGATAAAAGAAACCTATTTGACTAAGAGGTTAGGTTAGGGCCGATAAAGGAAACCTACTTGACTAAGAGGTAAGGTTATGGCCGATACAATAAACATATTTGACTAAGAGGTAAGGTTAGTGCCGATAAAAGAAGCATATTTGACTAAGAGGTATGGTTAGGGGAGATAAAAGAAACCTATTTGATTAAGAGGTAAGGTTAAGATCGATAACAGAAACCTATTTGATTAAGAGGTAAGGTTAGGGCCGATAAAAGAAACCTATTTGACTAAGAGGTAAGGTTAGGGACGATAAAAGAAACCTATTTGATTAAGAGATAAGGTTAGGGGCGATAAAAGAAACCTATTTGACTAAGAGGTAAGGTTAGGACTGATACAAATAAACCGATTTGACTAAAAGGTAAGGTTAGGGACAATAAAAGAAACCGATTTGACTAAGAGGTAATGCTATGTTATATAAAAGAAACCTATTAGACTAAGAGGTAAAGTTAGGGCGATAAAAGAAACATATTTGACTAAGAGGTAAAGTTAGGCCTGATAAAATAAACCTATTTGTCTAAGAGATAAGGTTTGGACTGATACAAATAAACCGATTTGACTAAAAGGTAAGATTAGGGACGATAAAAGAAACAAATTTGACTAAGAGGTAAGGTTAAGTCATATAAAAGAAACCTATTTGACTAAGAGGAAAAGTTAGGGCCGATAAAAGAAACCTAATTGACGAAGAGGTAAGGTTAGTGCCGATTAAAGAGTATCTTTTCTCTATCAAGAAAATAAACCTATTTGACTAAGAGGTAAGGTTAGGGCCGATAAAAGAAGCCTATTTGACTAAGAGGTTAGGTTAGGGCCGATCAAGGAAACCTATTTGACTAAGAGGTAAGGTTATGGCCGACAAAATAAACATATTTGACTAAGAGGTAAGGTTAGGGCCGATAAAAGAAGCATATTTGACTAAGAGGTAAGGTTAGGGGAGATAAAAGAAACCTATTTGACTAAGAGATAAGGTTAGGACCGATAACAGAAACCTATTTGACTAAGAGGTGAGGTTAGGGCCGATAAAAGAAACATATTTGACTAAGAGTTAAAGTTAGGGCTGATAAAATAAGCCTATTTGACTAAGAGGTAAGGTTCGGGCCGGTAAAAGAAACCTATTTGACTAAGAGATGAAGTTAGGGCCGATACAAGAAACCTATTTGACTAAGATGTGAGGTTAAGGCCGATAAAAGAAACCTATTTGACTAAGAGGTAAAGTTAGGGCCGATAACAAAATCTATTTGACTAAGAGGTAAGTTTAGAGCCGATAAAAGAACATATTTGACTAAGAGGTAAGGTTCGGGCCGATAAAAAAAACCCATTTGACTAAGAGGTAAGGTTAGGGACAATACAAGAAACCTATTAGACTAAGAGGTGAGATTAGAGCTGATAAAAGAAACATATTTGAGTAAGAGGTAAGGTTAGGGCCGATACAAGAAACTTATTTGACTCAGAGGTGAGGTTAGCGCCGATAAAAGAAACCTATTTGACTAAGAGGTAAGGATAGGGCCGATCAAATAAACCTATTTGACTAAGAGGTAATGTTAGGACCGATAAAAGAAACCTATTTGACTAAGAGGAAAGGTTAGTTCCGATAAAAGAAACCTATTTGAATAAGAGTAAAGGTTAGGGCCGATAAAAGAAACAAATTTGACTAAGAGGAAATGTTAGGGCCGATAAAAGAAACCTATTTGACTAATAGGTAAGGTTAGGACCGATAAAAAAGCATATTTGACTAAGAGGTAAGGTTAGGGCTGATAAAAGAAACCTATTTGACTAAGAGGTAAGGGTAGGGCCGATAAAAGAAACCTATTTGACTAAGAGGTAAGGTTAGGGCCGATAAAAGAAACCTAATTGACTAAGAGGTAAAGTTAGTGCCGATTAAAGAGTATCTTTTCTGTAAGTATTTAGAAAAAAACATATTTAACTAAGAGGTAAGGGTAAGGCCGATAAATAAAACCTATTTGTCTAAGAGGTAATGTTAGGGCCGATAAAAGAAACCTATTTGACTAAGAGGTAAGGTTAGTGCCGATTAAAGAGTATCTTTTCTCTATTAAGAAAAGAAACCTATTTGACTAAGAGGTAAGGTTAGGGCCGATAAAAGAAACCTATTTGACTAAGAGGTTAGGTTAGGGCCGATAAAGGAAACTTATTTGACTAAGAGGTGAGGTTAGGGCCTATAAAAGAAACTTATTTGACTAAGAGGTAAGGTTATGGCCGATAAAATTAATATATTTGACTAAGAGGTAAGGTTAGGGGAGATAAAAGAAACCTTTTTGACTAAGAGCTAAGGTTAGGACCGATATCAGAAACCTATTTGACTAGGAGGTAAGATTAGGGCCGATAAAAGAAACCTATTTGACTAAGAGGTGAGGATAGGGCGAATAAAAGAAACCTATTTGACTAAGAGGTAAGGTTAGGGCCGATAAAATACACTTATTGGACTAAGAGGTAATGTTAGGGCCGATAAAAGAAACCTATTTGACTAAGAGGAAAGGTTAGGTCCGATAAAAGAAACCTATTTGAATAAGAGTAAAGGTTAGGGCCGATAAAAGAAACAAATTTGACTAAGAGGAAATGCTAGGGCCGATAAAAGAAACCTATTTGACTAATAGGTAAGGTTAGGACCGATAAAAAACATATTTGACTAAGAGGTAAGGTAAGGGCTGATAAAAGAAACTTATTTGACTAAGAGGTAAGGGTACGGCCGATAAAAGAAACCTAATTGACTAAGAGGTAAGGTTAGTGCCGATTAAAGAGTATCTTTTCTCTAAGTATTTAGAAAAAAAACCATATTTAACTAAGAGGTAAGGGTAAGGCCGATAAATAAAACCTATTTGTCTAAGAGGTAATGTTAGGGCCGATAAAAGAAACCTATTTGACTAAGAGGTAAGGTTAGGGCCGATAAAAGAAACCTATTTGAATAAGAGTAAAGGTTAGGGCCGATAAAAGAAACCTATTTGACTAAGAGGTAAGGTTAGTGCCGATTAAAGAAAACTATTTGACTAAGAGGTGAGGTTAGGGCCGATAAAAGAAACCTATTTGACTAAGAGGTTAGGTTAGGGCCGATAAAGGAAACCTACTTGACTAAGAGGTAAGGTTATGGCCGATACAATAAACATATTTGACTAAGAGGTAAGGTTAGTGCCGATAAAAGAAGCATATTTGACTAAGAGGTATGGTTAGGGGAGATAAAAGAAACCTATTTGATTAAGAGGTAAGGTTAAGATCGATAACAGAAACCTATTTGATTAAGAGGTAAGGTTAGGGCCGATAAAAGAAACCTATTTGACTAAGAGGTAAGGTTAGGGACGATAAAAGAAACCTATTTGATTAAGAGATAAGGTTAGGGGCGATAAAAGAAACCTATTTGACTAAGAGGTAAGGTTAGGACTGATACAAATAAACCGATTTGACTAAAAGGTAAGGTTAGGGACAATAAAAGAAACCGATTTGACTAAGAGGTAATGCTATGTTATATAAAAGAAACCTATTAGACTAAGAGGTAAAGTTAGGGCGATAAAAGAAACATATTTGACTAAGAGGTAAAGTTAGGCCTGATAAAATAAACCTATTTGTCTAAGAGATAAGGTTTGGACTGATACAAATAAACCGATTTGACTAAAAGGTAAGATTAGGGACGATAAAAGAAACAAATTTGACTAAGAGGTAAGGTTAAGTCATATAAAAGAAACCTATTTGACTAAGAGGAAAAGTTAGGGCCGATAAAAGAAACCTAATTGACGAAGAGGTAAGGTTAGTGCCGATTAAAGAGTATCTTTTCTCTATCAAGAAAATAAACCTATTTGACTAAGAGGTAAGGTTAGGGCCGATAAAAGAAGCCTATTTGACTAAGAGGTTAGGTTAGGGCCGATCAAGGAAACCTATTTGACTAAGAGGTAAGGTTATGGCCGACAAAATAAACATATTTGACTAAGAGGTAAGGTTAGGGCCGATAAAAGAAGCATATTTGACTAAGAGGTAAGGTTAGGGGAGATAAAAGAAACCTATTTGACTAAGAGATAAGGTTAGGACCGATAACAGAAACCTATTTGACTAAGAGGTAAGGTTAGGGCCGATAAAAGAAACATATTTGACTAAGAGTTAAAGTTAGGGCTGATAAAATAAGCCTATTTGACTAAGAGGTAAGGTTCGGGCCGGTAAAAGAAACCTATTTGACTAAGAGATGAAGTTAGGGCCGATACAAGAAACCTATTTGACTAAGATGTGAGGTTAAGGCCGATAAAAGAAACCTATTTGACTAAGAGGTAAAGTTAGGGCCGATAACAAAATCTATTTGACTAAGAGGTAAGTTTAGAGCCGATAAAAGAACATATTTGACTAAGAGGTAAGGTTCGGGCCGATAAAAAAAACCCATTTGACTAAGAGGTAAGGTTAGGGACAATACAAGAAACCTATTAGACTAAGAGGTGAGATTAGAGCTGATAAAAGAAACATATTTGAGTAAGAGGTAAGGTTAGGGCCGATACAAGAAACTTATTTGACTCAGAGGTGAGGTTAGCGCCGATAAAAGAAACCTATTTGACTAAGAGGTAAGGATAGGGCCGATCAAATAAACCTATTTGACTAAGAGGTAATGTTAGGACCGATAAAAGAAACCTATTTGACTAAGAGGAAAGGTTAGTTCCGATAAAAGAAACCTATTTGAATAAGAGTAAAGGTTAGGGCCGATAAAAGAAACAAATTTGACTAAGAGGAAATGTTAGGGCCGATAAAAGAAACCTATTTGACTAATAGGTAAGGTTAGGACCGATAAAAAAACATATTTGACTAAGAGGTAAGGTTAGGGCTGATAAAAGAAACCTATTTGACTAAGAGGTAAGGGTAGGGCCGATAAAAGAAACCTATTTGACTAAGAGGTAAGGTTAGGGCCGATAAAAGAAACCTAATTGAATAAGAGGTAAAGTTAGTGCCGATTAAAGAGTATCTTTTCTGTAAGTATTTAGAAAAAAACATATTTAACTAAGAGGTAAGGGTAAGGCCGATAAATAAAACCTATTTGTCTAAGAGGTAATGTTAGGGCCGATAAAAGAAACCTATTTGACTAAGAGGTAAGGTTAGTGCCGATTAAAGAGTATCTTTTCTCTATTAAGAAAAGAAACCTATTTGACTAAGAGGTAAGGTTAGGGCCGATAAAAGAAACCTATTTGACTAAGAGGTTAGGTTAGGGCCGATAAAGGAAACTTATTTGACTAAGAGGTGAGGTTAGGGCCTATAAAAGAAACTTATTTGACTAAGAGGTAAGGTTATGGCCGATAAAATTAATATATTTGACTAAGAGGTAAGGTTAGGGGAGATAAAAGAAACCTTTTTGACTAAGAGCTAAGGTTAGGACCGATATCAGAAACCTATTTGACTAAGAGGTAAGATTAGGGCCGATAAAAGAAACCTATTTGACTAAGAGGTAAGGTTAGTGCCGATAGAAGAAGCATATTTGACTAAGAGGTAAGGTTAGGGGCGATAAAAGAAACCTATTTGATTAAGAGGTAAGGATAGGACTGATACAAATAAACGGATTAGACTAAAAGGTAAGGTTAGGGACGATAAAAGAAACCTATTTGACTAAGACGTAAGGTTATGTCCTATAAAAGAAACCTATTTGACTAAGAGGTAAAGTTAGGGCCGAAAAAGAAACCTATTTGACAAAGAGGTAAAGTTAGGGCCGATAAAATAAACCTATTTGACTAAGAGATAAGGTTCGGGCCGATAAAAAAACCTATTTGACTAAGAGGTAAGGTTAGGGACGATAAAAGAAGCCTATTTAACTAAGAGGTAAGGTTATGTCCTATAAAAGGAACCTATTTGACTAAAAGGTAAAGTTAGGGCCGATAAAAGAAATCTATTTGATTAAGAGGTAAGGTTAGGGCCGATAAAAGAAACCTATTTGAATAAGAGGAAAGGTTAGGTCCGATAAAAGAAACCTATATGATTAAGAGGTAAGGTTAGGGCAGATAAAATAAACCTATTTGACTAACAGGTAAGGTTAGGGCCAATAAAAGAAGCCTATTTGACTAAGAGGTAAGGTTAAGGTCGATACAAGACACCTATTTGATTAAGAGGTAAGGTTAGAGCCGATAAAAGAAACCAATTTGACTAAGAGGTAAGGGTAGGGCCGATAAAAGAAACATATTTGACTAAGAGATAAGGTTAGGGCCGATAAAAGAGCCTATTTGACAAAGAGGTAATGTTACGGCCGATAAAAGAAACCTATTTGACAAAGATGTAATGTTAGGGACTCTTAAAGAAACCTATTGGACTACGAGGTAAGGTTAGGGCCGATAAAAGAAACCTATTTGACAAATAGGTAAAGTTAGGTAAGATCAAAGAAACCTACTTGACTTAGAGGTAAGGTTAGGTCCCAAAAAAAAGAAACTTATTTGACTAAGAGATAAGGTTAGGTCCTATAAATGAAACTTATTTGACTAAGACGTAAGGTAAGGGCCGATAAAAGAAACCTATTTGACTAAGAGGTAAGGATAGGGCCGATAAAAGAAACCTATTTCAGTTAAAGGTAAGGATAGGGCCAATAAAAGAAACATATTTGACTAAGAGGTGAGGTTAGGGCCGATAAAAAATCCTAGTTGACTAAGAGGTGAGGTTAGGACCGATACAAGAAACCTATTTGACTAAAAGTTGAGGTTAGGGTCGATATAAAAACCTATTTGACTAAGAGGTAAAGTTAGTGCCGATAAAAGAAACCTATTTGAGCAAGAGGTAAGATAAGAGCCGATAAAAAAAAAACATATTTGACTAAGAGGTAAGGTTCGGGCCGATAAAAAACCCCATTTGACTAAGAGGTAAGGTTAGGGCCAATAAAAGAAACCTATTTGACTAAGAGGTGAGGTTAGGGCTGATAAAAGAAACATATTTAACTAAGAGGTAAGGTTAGCGCCGATACAAGCAACCTATTTGAGTAAGAGGTAAGGCTAGGGCCGATACAAGAAACCTATTTGACTAAGAGGTGAGGTTAGGGCCGATAAAATAAACTTTTTGGACTAAGAGGTAATGTTAGGGCAGATAAAAGGAACCTATTTGACTAAGAGGAAAGGTTAGGGCCAATAAAAGAAACAAATCTGACTAAGAGGAAATGCTAGGGCCGATAAAAGAAACATATTTGACTAAGAGGTAAGGTTAGGGCTGATAAAAGAAACTTATTTGACTAAGAGGTAAAGGAAGGGCCGATAAAAGAAACCTAATTGACTAAGAGGTAAGGTTAGTGCCGATTAAAGAGTATCTTTTCTCTAAGTATTTAGAAAAAAACCATATTTAACTAAGAGGTAAGGGTAAGGCCGATAAATAAAACCTATTTGTCTAAGAGGTAATGTTAGGGCCGATAAAAGAAACCTATTTGACTAAGAGGTAAGGTGAGTGCCGATTAAAGAGTATCTTTTCTCTATCAAGAAAATAAACCTATTTGACTAAGAGGTAAGGTTAGGGCCGATAAAAGAAACCTATTTGACTAACAGGTTAGGTTAGGGCCGATAAAGGAAACCTATTTGACTAAGAGGTAAGGTTATGGCCGATACAATAAACATATTTGACTAAGAGGTAAGGTTAGTGCCGATTAAAGAAGCATATTTGACTAAGAGGTATGGTTAGGGGAGATAAAAGAAACCTATTTGACTAAGAGGTAAGGTTAAGATCGATAACAGAAACCTATTTGACTAAGAGGTAAGGTTAGGGCCGATAAAAGAAACCCATTTGATTAAGAGATAAGATTAGGGGCGATAAAAGAAACCTATTTGACTAAGAGGTAAGGTTAGGACTGATACAAATAAACCGATTTGACTAAAAGGTAAGGTTAAGGACGATAAAATAAACCAATTTGACTAAGAGGTAAGGTTATGTCATATAAAAGAAACCTATTAGACTAAGAGGTAAAGTTAGGGCCGATAAAAGAAACATATTTGACTAAGAGGTAAAGCTAGGGCTGATAAAATAAACCTATTTGTCTAAGGGATAAGGTTTGGACTGATACAAATAAACCAATTTGACTAAAAGGTAAGGTTAGGGACGATAAAAGAAATCAATTTGACTAAGAGGTAAGGTTATTTCATATAAAAGAAACCTATTTGACTAAGAGGTAAAGTTAGGGCCGATAAAAGAAACCTAATTGACTAATAGGTAAGGTTAGTGCCGATTAAAGAGTATCTTTTCTCTATCAAGAAAATAAACCTATTTGACTAAGAGGTAAGGTTAGGGCCGATAAAAGAAACCTATTTAACTAAGAGGTAAGGTTATGGCCGATAAAATAAACATATTTGACTAAGAGGTAAGGTTAGGGCCGATAAAAGAAGCATATTCGACTAAGAGGTAAGGTTAGGGGAGATAAAAGAAATCTATTTGACTCAGAGGTAAGGTAAGGACCGATAACAGAAACCTATTTGACTAAGAGGTAAGGTTAGGGCCGATAAAAGAAACCTATTTGACTACGAGGTAAGGTTAGGGACGATAAAATAAACCTATTTGATTAAGAGAAAAGGTTAGGGGCGATAAAACAACCTATTTGACTAAGAGGTAAGGTTAGGACTGATACAAATAAACCGATTTGACTAAAAGGTAAGGTTAGGGACGATAAAAGAAACCAATTTGACTAAGAGGTAAGGTTATGTCCTATAAATGAAACCTATTTGACTAAGAGGTAAAGTTAGAGCTGATAAAATAAACCTATTTGACTAAGAGGTAAGGTTCGGGCCGATAAAAAAAACCCTATTTGACTAAGAGGTAAGGTTAGGGCAAATAAAAGAAACCTATTTGACTAAGAGATGAAGTTAGGGCCGATACAAGAAACCTATTTGACTAAGATGTGAGGTTAAAGCCGATAAAAGAAACCTATTTGACTAAGAGGTAAAGTTAGGGCCGATAAAAAAAACTATTTTACTAAGAGGTAAGTTTAGAGCCAATAAAAAAACATATTTGACTAAGAGGTAAGGTTCGGGCCGATAAAAAAAACCCATTTGACTAAAAGGTAAGGTTAGGGACAATACAAGAAACCTATTAGACTAAGAGGTGAGGTTAGAGCTGATAAAAGAAACATATTTGACTAAGAGGTAATGTTAGGACCGATAAAAGAAACCTATTTGACTAAGAGGAAAGGTTAGTTCCGATAAAAGAAACCCATTTGAATAAGAGTAAAGGTTAGGGCCGATAAAAGAAACAAATTTGACTAAGAGGAAATGTTAGGGCCGATAAAAGAAACCTATTTGACTAATAGGTAAGGTTAGGACCGATAAAAAAACATATTTGACTAAGAGGTAAGGTTAGGGCTGATAAAAGAAACCTATTTGACTAAGAGGTAAGGGTAGGGCCGATAAAAGAAACCTATTTGACTAAGAAATAAGGTTATGGCAGATAAAAGAAACCTAATTGACTAAGAGGTAAAGTTAGTGCCGATTAAAGAGTATCTTTTCTGTAAGTATTTAGAAAAAAACATATTTAACTAAGAGGTAAGGGTAAGGCCGATAAATAAAACCTATTTGTCTAAGAGGTAATGTTAGGGCCGATAAAAGAAACCTATTTGACTAAGAGGTAAGGTTAGGGCCGATAAAAGAAACCTATTTGAATAAGAGGTAAGGTTAGTGCCGATTAAAGAGTATCTTTTCTCTATTAAGAAAAGAAACCTATTTGACTATCAGGTAAGGTTTAGGGCCGATAAAAGAAACCTATTTGACTAAGAGGTTAGGTTAGGGCCGATAAAGGAAACTTATTTGACTAAGAGGTGAGGTTAGGGCCGATAAAAGAAATTTATTTGACTAAGTGGTAAGGTTATGGCCGATAAAATAAACATATTTGACTAAGAGGTAAGGTTAGGGGAGATAAAAGAAACCTATTTGACTAAGAGGTAAGGTTAGGACCGATAACAGAAACCTATTTGACTAAGAGGTAAGGTTAGGGCCGATAAAAGAAACCTATTTGACTAAGAAGTAAGATTAGGGCCGATAAAAGAAACCTATTTGACTAAGAGGTAAGGTTAGTGCCGATAGAAGAAGCATATTTGACTAAGAGGTAAGGTTAAGGGCGATAAAAGAAACCTATTTGATTAAGAGATAAGGTTAGGGGCGATAAAAGAAACCTAATTGACTAAGAGGTAAGGTTAGGACTGATACAAATAAACGGATTTGACTAAAAGGTAAGGTTAGGGACGATAAAAGAAACCTATTTGATTAAGACGTAAGGTTATGTCCTATAAAAGAAACCTATTTGACTAAGAGGTAAAGTTAGGGCCGATAAAAGAAACCTATTTGACTAAGAGGTAGAGTTAGGGCAGATAAAATAAACCTATTTGACTAAGAGGTAAGGTTCGGGCCGATAAAAAAACCTATTTGACTAAGAGGCAAAGTTAGGGCCGATACAAGAAATCTATTTGACTAAGAGGTAAGGTTAGGGCCGATAAAAGAAACCTATTTGAGTAAGAGGTAAGGTTAGGGCCAATAAAAGAAACCTATTTGACTAAGAGGTGAGGTTAGGGCCGATAAAAGAAACCTATTTGATTAAGAGGTAAGGTTAGGGCCGATACATCAAACCTATTTGACTGAGAGGTGAGGTAAGGGCCGATAAAAGAAACATATTTGACCAAGAGGTAAGGTTAGGGCCGGTAAAAGAAACCTATTTGACTAAGAGGTAAGGTTAGGACCGATAAAAGAAACCTATTTGATAAAGAGGTAATGTTAGGGCCGATAAAATAAGCCTATTTGACTAAGAGGTAAGGTTAGAGCCGATAACAGAAACCTATTTGACTAAGAGGTAAGGTTAGGGCCAATAGGAGAAACATATTTGACTAAGAGGTAAGATTTGAGCCGATAAAAGAAACCTATTTTACTAAGAGTTAAGGTTAGTGCCGATAAAATAAACCTATTAGATTAAGAGGTAAGGTTAGGGCCGGTAAAAGAAACCTATTTGACTAAGAGGTAAGGTTAGGGCCGATACAAAAAAGCTATTTGACTAAGAGGTAAGGTTAGGGCAGATACAAGAAACCTATTTGAATAAGAGGTAAGGTTAGGGCCGATACAAGAAACTTATTTGACTAAGAGGTGAGGTTAGGGCCGATAAAAGAAACATATTTGACTAAGAGGTAAGGTTAGGGCCGATAAAAGAAACCTATTTGACTAAGAGGTTAGGTTAGGGCCGATAAAGGAAACCTATTTGACTAAGAGGTGAGGTTAGGGCCGATAAAAGAAACCTATTTGACTAAGAGGTAAGGTTATGGCCGATAAAATAAACATATTTGACTAAGAGGTAAGGTTAGGGGAGATAAAAGAAACCTATTTGACTAAGAGGTTAATGTTAGGACCGATAACAGAAACCTATTTGACTAAGAGGTAAGGTTAGGGCCGATAAAAGGAACCTATTTGACTAAGAGGTAAGGTTAGGGCCGATAACAGAAACCTATTTGACTAAGAGATAAGGTTAGTGCCGATAAAAGAAACATATTTGACTAAGAGGTAAGGTTAGGGACAATAAAAGAAACCTATTAGACTAAGAGGTGAGGTTAGAGCTGATAAAAGAAACATATTTGAGTAAGAGGTAAGGTTAGGGCCGATACAAGAAACATATTTGACTTAGAGGTGAAGTTAGGGCCGATAAAAGAAACCTATTTGACTAAGAGGTAAGGGTAGGGCCGATAAAAGAAACCTATTTGACTAATAAATAAGGCTAGGGCCGATAAAAGAAACCTAATTGACTAAGAGGTAAGGTTAAGTCCGATAATATAAACCTATTTGACTAAGAGATGAGGTTAGCGCCGATAAAAGAAACCTATTTGACTAAGAGGTAAGGTTAGGGCGATAAAATAAACATATTTGATTAAGAGGTAAGGCTAGTGCCGGTAAAATACACCTATTTGACTAAGAGGTAAGGTTAGGGCCGATACAGACAACCTATTTGACTAAGAGGTAAGGTTAGGACAGATACAAGAAACCTATATGACTAAGAGGTAAGGATAGGGCCGATAAAATAAACCTATTTGACTAAGAGGTAAGGTTATGGTCGATAATAGAAACCTATTTGACTAAGAGGTCAGGTAAGGGCCGATGAAAGAAACCTATTTGACTAAGAGGAAAGGTTAGTGCAGATAAACGACACCTATTTGACTAAGAGGTAAGGTTAGGGCCAATAAGAGAAACCTATTTGACTAAGAGGTAAGGTTAGGGCCGATAAAAGAAACCTATTTGAATAAGAGGTAAGGTTAGGGCCGATACAATAAACCTATTTGACTAAGAGGTAAGGTTGAGGCCGATAATAGAAACCTATTTGACTAAGAGATGAGGTTAGGGCCGATAAAAGAAACATATTTGACTAAGAGGTAAGATTAGGGCCGATAAAATAAACATATTTGATTAAGAGGTAAGGCTAGGGCAGGTAAAAGACACCTATTTGACTAAGAGGCAGTGTTAGGGGCGATACAAACAACCTATTTGACTAAGAGGCAAGGTTGGGGCAGATACAAGAAACCTATTTGACTAAGAGGTAAGGATAGGGTCGATACAATAAACCTATTTGACTAAGAGGTAAGGTTATGGTCGATAATAGAAAGCTTTTTGACTAAGAGGTCAGGTTAGGGCCGATGAAAGAAACCTATTTGACTAAGAGGTAAGGTTATGGTCGATAAAAGAAACATATTTGACTAAGAGGTAAGGTTAGGGCCGATAAAAGAATCATATTTGACTAAGAGGTAAGGTTAGGGTCGTTAAAAGAAACCTATTTGACTGAGTTAAGGTTAGGGCCGATAAATTAAACCTATTTGACTAAGAGGTAAGGTTAGGGCCAATAAGAGAAACCTATTTGACTAAGAGGTAAGGTTAGGGCC
The DNA here is from genome assembly GCA_963680875.1 of Bathymodiolus brooksi. NCBI lineage: Eukaryota > Metazoa > Mollusca > Bivalvia > Mytilida > Modiolidae > Bathymodiolus > Bathymodiolus brooksi. The sequence goes on along the minus strand of OY804590.1, from coordinate 25,541,703 downwards.
GATAAAAGAAATCTATTTGACTAAAAGGTATGGTTAGGGCCGATACAAGAAACTATTTGACTAAGAGGTAAGGTTAAGGCCGATAATATAAACCTATTTGACTAAGAGGTAAGGTTAGGGCCGATAAAAGAAACCTATTTGACTAAGAGGTAAGGTTACGGCCGATAAAATCAATCTATTTGATTAAGATGTAAGGTTAGGGCCGGTAAAAGAAACCTATTTGACTAAGAGGTAAGGTTAGGTCCGATACAAACAACCTATTTGATTAAGAGGTAAGGTTAGGGCAGATACAAGAAACCTATTTGGCTAAGAGGTAAGAATAAGGTCGATAAAAGAAACATATTTGACTAAGAGGTAAGGTTTTGGTCGATAATAGAAACCTATTTGATTAAGAGGTCAGGTTAGGGCTGATGAAAGAAACCTATTTGACTAAGAGGTAAGGTTAGGGCAGATAAACGACAACTATTTGACGAAGAGGTAAGGTTACGGCCGATAAAAGAAACATATTTGACTAAGAGGTAAGGTTAGGGCCGATAAAAGAATCCTATTTGACTAAGAGGTAAAGTTAGGGTCGATAACAGAAACCTATTTGACTGAGTTAAGGTTAGGGCCGATAAATTAAACCTATTTGACTAAGAGGTAGGGTTAGTGCCAATAAAAGAAACCTATTTGACTAAGAGGTAAGGTTAGGGCCGATAAAAGAAACCTATTTGATTAAGAGGTAAGGTTAGGGCTGATACAAGAAACATATTTGATTAAGAGGTATGGTTAAGGCCGATAATAGAACCCTATTTGACTAAGAGATGAGGTTAGGGCCGATGAAAGAAACCTATTTGATTAAGAGGTCAGGTTAGGGCCGATGAAAGAAACCTATTTGACTAAGAGGTAAGGTTAGGGCAGATAAACGACACCTATTTTACTAAGAGTTAAGGTTAGTGCCGATAAAATAAACCTATTAGATTAAGAGGTAAGGTTAGGGCCGGTAAAAGAAACCTATTTGACTAAGAGGTAAGGTTAGGGCTGATACAAAAAATCTATTTGACTAAGAGGTAAGGTTAGGGCAGATACAAGAAACCTATTTGAATAAGAGGTAAGGTTAGGGCCGATACAAGAAACTTATTTGACTAAGAGGTGAGGTTAGGGCCGATAAAAGAAACATATTTGACTAAGAGGTAAGGTTAGGGCCGATAAAAGAAACCTATTTGACTAAGAGGTTAGGTTAGGGCCGATAAAGGAAACCTATTTGACTAAGAGGTGAGGTTAGGGCCGATAAAAGAAACCTATTTGACTAAGAGGTAAGGTTATGGCCGATAAAATAAACATATTTGACTAAGATGTAAGGTTAGGGGAGATAAAAGAAACCTATTTGACTAAGAGGTTAATGTTAGGACCGATAACAGAAACCTATTTGACTAAGAGGTAAGGTTAGGGCCGATAAAAGGAACATATTTGACTTAGAGGTAAGGTTAGGGCCGATAACAGAAACCTATTTGACTAAGAGATAAGGTTAGTGCCGATAAAAGAAACATATTTGACTAAGAGGTAAGGTTAGGGACAATAAAAGAAACCTATTAGACTAAGAGGTGAGGTTAGAGCTGATAAAAGAAACATATTTGAGTAAGAGGTAAGGTTAGGGCCGATACAAGAAACATATTTGACTTAGAGGTGAGGTTAGGGCCGATAAAAGAAACCTATTTGAATAAGAGGTAAGGTTAGGGCCGATAAAATAAACCTATTTGACTAAGAGGTAATGTTAGGACCGATAAAAGAAACCTATTTGACTAAGAGGAAAGGTTAGTTCCGATAAAAGAAACCTATTTGAATAAGAGTAAAGGTTAGGGCCGATAAAAGAAACAAATTTGACTAAGAGGAAATGTTAGGGCCGATAAAAGAAACCTATTTGGCTAATAGGTAAGGTTAGGACCGATAAAAAAACATATTTGACTAAGAGGTAAGGTTAGGGCTGATAAAAGAAACCTATTTGACTAAGAGGTAAGGGTAGGGCCGATAAAAGAAACCTATTTGACTAAGAAATAAGGTTAGGGCCGATAAAAGAAACCTAATTGACTAAGAGGTAAAGTTAGTGCCGAAAAAAGAGTATCTTTTCTGTAAGTATTTAGAAAAAAACATATTTAACTAAGAGGTAAGGGTAAGGCCGATAAATAAAACCTATTTGTCTAAGAGGTAATGTTAGGGCCGATAAAAGAAACCTATTTGACTTAGAGGTAAGGTTAGGGCCGATAAAAGAAACCTATTTGAATAAGAGTAAAGGTTAGCGCCGATAAAAAAACCTATTTGACTAAGAGGTAAGGTTAGTGCCGATTAAAGAGTATCTTTTCTCTATTAAGAAAAGAAACCTATTTGACTAAGAGGTAAGGTTTAGGGCCGATAAAAGAAACCTATTTGACTAAGAGGTTAGGTTAGGGCCGATAAAGGAAACTTATTTGACTAAGAGGTGAGGTTAGGGCCGATAAAAGAAATTTATTTGACTAAGTGGTAAGGTTATGGCCGATAAAATAAACATATTTGACTAAGAGGTAAGGTTAGGGGAGATAAAAGAAACCTATTTGACTAAGAGGTAAGGTTAGGACCGATAACAGAAACCTATTTGACTAAGAGGTAAGGTTAGGGCCGATAAAAGAAACCTATTTGACTAAGAAGTAAGATTAGGGCCGATAAAAGAAACCTATTTGACTAAGGGGTAAGGTTAGTGCCGATAGAAGAAGCATATTTGACTAAGAGGTAAGGTTAAGGGCGATAAAAGAAACCTATTTGATTAAGAGATAAGGTTAGGGGCGATAAAAGAAACCTAATTGACTAAGAGGTAAGGTTAGGACTGATACAAATAAACGGATTTGACTAAAAGGTAAGGTTAGGGACGATAAAAGAAACCTATTTGATTAAGACGTAAGGTTATGTCCTATAAAAGAAACCTATTTGACTAAGAGGTAAAGTTAGGGCCGATAAAAGAACCCTATTTGACTAAGAGGTAGAGTTAGGGCAGATAAAATAAACCTATTTGACTAAGAGGTAAGGTTCGGGCCGATAAAAAAACCTATTTGACTAAGAGGCAAAGTTAGGGCCGATACAAGAAATCTATTTGACTAAGAGGTGAGGTTAGGGCCGATAAAAGAAACCTATTTGAGTAAGAGGTAAGGTTAGGGCCAATAAAAGAAACCTATTTGACTAAGAGGTGAGGTTAGGGCCGATAAAAGAAACCTATTTGACTAAGAGGTAAGGTTAGGGCCGATACAAGAAACCTATTTGACTAAGAGGTGAGGTTAGGTCCGATAAAATAAACCTATTTGATTAAGAGGTAAGGTTAGGGCCGATACATCAAACCTATTTGACTGAGAGGTGAGGTAAGGGCCGATAAAAGAAACCTATTTGACCAAGAGGTAAGATTAGGGCCGGTAAAAGAAACCTATTTGACTAAGAGTTAAGGTTAGGGCCGATAAAAGAAACCTATTTGATAAAGAGTTAATGTTAGGGCCGATAAAATAAGCCTATTTGACTAAGAGGTAAGGTTAGAGCCGATAACAGAAACCTATTTGACTAAGAGGTAAGGTTAGGGCCAATAGGAGAAACCTATTTGACTAAGAGGTAAGATTTGGGCCGATAAAAGAAACCTATTTGACTAAGAGTTAAGGTTAGGGCCGATACAAAAAAGCTATTTGACTAAGAGGTAAGGTTAGGGCAGATACAAGAAACCTATTTGAATAAGAGGTAAGGTTAGGGCCGATACAAGAAACTTATTTGACTAAGAGGTGAGGTTAGGGCCGATAAAAGAAACATATTTGACTAAGAGGTAAGGTTAGGGCCGATAAAAGAAACCTATTTGACTAAGAGGTTAGGTTAGGGCCGATAAAGGAAACCTATTTGACTAAGAGGTGAGGTTAGGGCCGATAAAAGAAACCTATTTGACTAAGAGGTAAGGTTATGGCCGATAAAATAAACATATTTGATTAAGAGGTAAGGTTAGGGGAGATAAAAGAAACCTATTTGACTAAGAGGTTAATGTTAGGACCGATAACAGAAACCTATTTGACTAAGAGGTAAGGTTAGGGCCGATAAAAGGAACCTATTTGACTAAGAGGTAAGGTTAGGGCCGATAACAGAAACCTATTTGACTAAGAGATAAGGTTAGTGCCGATAAAAGAAACATATTTGACTAAGAGGTAAGGTTAGGGACAATAAAAGAAACCTATTAGACTAAGAGGTGAGGTTAGAGCTGATAAAAGAAACATATTTGAGAAAGAGGTAAGGTTAGGGCCGATACAAGAAACATATTTGACTTAGAGGTGAGGTTAGGGCCGATAAAAGAAACCTATTTGACTAAGAGGTAAGGTTAGGGCCGATAAAATAAACCTATTTGACTAAGAGGTAATGTTAGGACCGATAAAAGAAACCTATTTGACTAAGAGGAAAGGTTAGTTCCGATAAAAGAAACCTATTTGAATAAGAGTAAAGGTTAGGGCCGATAAAAGAAACAAATTTGACTAAGAGGAAATGTTAGGGCCGATAAAAGAAACCTATTTGGCTAATAGGTAAGGTTAGGACCGATAAAAAAACATATTTCACTAAGAGGTAAGGTTAGGGCTGATAAAAGAAACCTATTTGACTAAGAGGTAAGGGTAGGGTCGATAAAAGAAACCTATTTGACTAAGAGGTAAGGTTAGGGCCGATAAAAGAAACCTATTTGAATAAGAGTAAAGGTTAGCGCCGATAAAAAAACCTATTTGACTAAGAGGTAAGGTTAGTGCCGATTAAAGAGTATCTTTTCTCTATTAAGAAAAGAAACCTATTTGACTAAGAGGTAAGGTTTAGGGCCGATAAAAGAAACCTATTTGACTAAGAGGTTAGGTTAGGGCCGATAAAGGAAACCTATTTGACTAAGAGGTGAGGTTAGGGCCGATAAAAGGAACCTATTTGATTAAGAGGTAAGGTTAGGGCCGATACATCAAACCTATTTGACTGAGAGGTGAGGTAAGGGCCGATAAAAGAAACCTATTTGACCAAGAGGTAAGGTTAGGGCCGGTAAAAGAAACCTATTTGACTAAGAGGTAAGGTTAGGGCCGATAAAAGAAACCTATTTGATAAAGAGGTAATGTTAGGGCCGATAAAATAAGCCTATTTGACTAAGAGGTAAGGTTAGAGCCGATAACAGAAACCTATTTGACTAAGAGGTAAGGTTAGGGCCAATAAGAGAAACCTATTTGACTAAGAGGTAAGATTTGGGCCGATAAAAGAAACCTATTTTACTAAGAGTTAAGGTTAGTGCCGATAAAATAAACCTATTAGATTAAGAGGTAAGGTTAGGGCCGGTAAAAGAAACCTATTTGACTAAGAGGTAAGGATAGGGCCGATACAAAAAAGATATTTGACTAAGAGGTAAGGTTAGGGCAGATACAAGAAACCTATTTGAATAAAAGGTAAGGTTAGGACCGATACAAGAAACTTATTTGACTAAGAGGTGAGGTTAGGGCCGATAAAAGAAACATATTTGACTAAGAGGTAAGGTTAGGGCCGATAAAAGAAACCTATTTGACTAAGAGGTTAGGTTAGGGCCGATAAAGGAAACCTATTTGACTAAGAGGTGAGGTTAGGGCCGATAAAAGAAACCTATTTGACTAAGAGGTAAGGTTATGGCCGATAAAATAAACATATTTGACTAAGAGGTTAATGTTAGGACCGATAACAGAAACCTATTTGACTAAGAGGTAAGGTTAGGGCCGATAAAAGGAACCTATTTGACTATGAGGGAAGGTTAGGGCCGATAACAGAAACCTATTTGACTAAGAGATAAGGTTAGTGCCGATAAAAGAAACATATTTGACTAAGAGGTAAGGTTAGGGACAATAAAAGAAACCTATTAGACTAAGAGGTGAGGTTAGAGCTGATAAAAGAAACATATTTGAGTAAGAGGTAAGGTTAGGGCCGATACAAGAAACCTATTTGACTTAGAGGTGAGGTTAGGGCCGATAAAAGAAACCTATTTGACTAAGAGGTAAGGTTAGGGCCGATAAAATAAACCTATTTGACTAAGAGGTAATGTTAGGACCGATAAAAGAAACCTATTTGACTAAGAGGAAAGGTTAGTTCCGATAAAAGAAACCTATTTGGCTAATAGGTAAGGTTAGGACCGATAAAAACACATATTTGACTAAGAGGTAAGGTTAGGGCTGATAAAAGAAACCTATTTGACTAAGAGGTAAGGGTAGGGCCGATAACAGAAACCTATTTGACTAAGAAATAAGGTTATGGCCGATAAAAGAAACCTAATTGACTAAGGGGTAAAGTTAGTGCCGATTAAAGAGTATCTTTTCTATAAGTATTTAGAAAAAAACATATTTAACTAAGAGGTAAGGGTAAGGCCGATAAATAAAACCTATTTGTCTAAAAGGTAATTTTAGGGCCGATAAAAGAAACCTATTTGACTAAGAGGTAAGGTTAGGGCCGATAAAAGAAACCTATTTGAATAAGAGTAAAGGTTAGCGCCGATAAAAAAAACTATTTGACTAAGAGGTAAGGTTAGTGCCGATTAAAGAGTATCTTTTCTCTATTAAGAAAAGAAACCTATTTGACTAAGAGGTAAGGTTTAGGGCCGATAAAAGAAACCTATTTGACTAAGAGGTTAGGTTAGGGCCGATAAAGGAAACCTATTTGACTAAGAGGTGAGGTTAGGGCCGATAAAAGGAACCTATTTGATTAAGAGGTAAGGTTAGGGCCGATACATCAAACCTATTTGACTGAGAGGTGAGGTAAGGGCCGATAAAAGAAACCTATTTGACCAAGAGGTAAGGTTAGGGCCGGTAAAAGAAACCTATTTGACTAAGAGGTAAGGTTAGGGCCGATAAAAGAAACCTATTTGATAAAGAGGTAATGTTAGGGCCGATAAAATAAGCCTATTTGACTAAGAGGTAAGGTTAGAGCCGATAACAGAAACCTATTTGACTAAGAGGTAAGGTTAGGGCCAATAATAGAAACCTATTTGACTAAGAGGTAAGATTTGGGCCGATAAAAGAAACCTATTTTACTAAGAGTTAAGGTTAGTGCCGATAAAATAAACCTATTAGATTAAGAGGTAAGGTTAGGGCCGGTAAAAGAAACCTATTTGACTAAGAGGTAAGGATAGGGCCGATACAAAAAAGCTATTTGACCAAGAGGTAAGGTTAGGGCAGATACAAGAAACCTATTTGAATAAGAGGTAAGGTTAGGGCCGATACAAGAAACTTATTTGACTAAGAGGTGAGGTTAGGGCCGATAAAAGAAACATATTTGACTAAGAGGTAAGGTTAGGGCCGATAAAAGAAACCTATTTGACTAAGAGGTTAGGTTAGGGCCGATAAAGGAAACCTATTTGACTAAGAGGTGAGGTTAGGGCCGATAAAAAAAACCTATTTGACTAAGAGGTAAGGTTATGGCCGATAAAATAAACATATTTGACTAAGAGGTAAGGTTAGGGGAGATAAAAGAAACCTATTTGACTAAGAGGTTAATGTTAGGACCGATAACAGAAACCTATTTGACTAAGAGGTAAGGTTAGGGCCGATAAAAGGAACCTATTTGACTAAGAGGTAAGGTTAGGGACAATAAAAGAAACCTATTAGACTAAGAGGTGAGGTTAGAGCTGATAAAAGAAACATATTTGAGTAAGAGGTAAGATTAGGGCCGATACAAGAAACATATTTGACTTAGAGGTTAGGTTAGGGCCGATAAAAGAAACCTATTTGACTAAGAGGTAAGGTTAGGGCCGATAAAATAAACCTATTTGACTAAGAGGTAATGTTAGGACCGATAAAAGAAACCTATTTGACTAAGAGGAAAGGTTAGTTCCGATAAAAGAAACCTATTTGAATAAGAGTAAAGGTTAGGGCCGATAAAAGAAACAAATTTGACTAAGAGGAAATGTTAGGGCCGATAAAAGAAACCTATTTGGCTAATAGGTAAGGTTAGGACCGATAAAAAAACATATTTGACTAAGAGGTAAGGTTAGGGCTGATAAAAGAAACCTATTTGACTAAGAGGTAAGGGTAGGGCCGATAAAAGAAACCTATTTGACTAAGAAATAAGGTTAGGGCCGATAAAAGAAACCTAATTGACTAAGAGGTAAAGTTAGTGCCGATTAAAGAGTATCTTTTCTGTAAGTATTTAGAAAAAAACATATTTAACAAAAAGGTAAGGGTAAGGCCGATAAATAAAACCTATTTGTCTAAGAGGTAATGTTAGGGCCGATAAAAGAAACCTATTTGACTAAGAGGTAAGGTTAGGGCCGATAAAAGAAACCTATTTGAATAAGAGTAAAGGTTAGCGCCGATAAAAAAATCTATTTGACTAAGAGGTAAGGTTAGTGCCGATTAAAGAGTATCTTTTCTCTATTAAGAAAATAAACCTATTTGACTAAGAGGTAAGGTTTAGGGCCGATAAAAGAAACCTATTTGACTAAGAGGTTAGGTTAGGGCCGATAAAGGAAACCTATTTGACTAAGAGGTGAGGTTAGGGCCGATAAAAGAAACCTATTTGACTAAGAGGTAAGGTTTTGGCCGATAAAATAAACATATTTGACTAAGAGGTAAGGTTAGGGGAGATAAAAGAAACCTATTTGACTAAGAGGTTAATGTTAGGACCGATAACAGACACCCATTTGACTAAGAGGTAAGGTTAGGGCCGATAAAAGGAACCTATTTGACTATGAGGTAAGGTTCGGGCCGATAACAGAAACCTATTTGACTAAGAGATAAGGTTAGTGCCGATAAAAGAAACATATTTGACTAAGAGGTAAGGTTAGGGACAATAAAAGAAACCTATTAGACTAAGAGTTGAGGTTAGAGCTGATAAAAGAAACATATTTGAGTAAGAGGTAAGGTTAGGGCCGATACAAGAAACCTATTTGACTTAGAGGTGAGGTTAGGGCCGATAAAAGAAACCTATTTGACTAAGAGGTAATGTTAGGACCGATAAAAGAAACCTATTTGAATAAGAGTAAAGGTTAGGGCCGATAAAAGAAACAAATTTGACTAAGAGGAAATGTTAGGGCCGATAAAAGAAACCTATTTGGCTAATAGGTAAGGTTAGGACCGATAAAAAAACATATTTGACTAAGAGGTAAGGTTAGGGCTGATAAAAGAAACCTATTTGACTAAGAGGTAAGGGTAGGGCCGATAAAAGAAACCTATTTGACTAAGAAATAAGGTTAGGGCCGATAAAAGAAACCTAATTGACTAAGAGGTAAAGTTAATGCCGATTAAAGAGTATCTTTTCTGTAAGTATTTAGAAAAAAACATATTTAACTAAGAGGTAAGGGTAAGGCCGATAAATAAAACCTATTTGTCTAAGAGGTAATGTTAGGGCCGATAAAAGAAACCTATTTGACTAAGAGGTAAGGTTAGGGCCGATAAAAGAAACCTATTTGAATAAGAGTAAAGGTTAGCGCCGATAAAAAAACCTATTTGACTAAGAGGTAAGGTTATTGCCGATTAAAGAGTATCTTTTCTCTATTAAGAAAAGAAACCTATTTGATTAAGAGGTAAGGTTAGGGCCGATAAAAGGAACCTATTTGACTAAGAGGTAAGGTTAGGGCCGATAACAGAAACCTATTTGACTAAGAGATAAGGTTAGTGCCGAATAAAGAAACATATTTGACTAAGAGGTAAGGTTAGGGCCAATAAAAGAAACCTATTTGACTATGAGTTAAGGTTAGGGCCGATAAAAGAAACCTCTTTGACTAAGAGGTTAGGTTAGGGCCGATAAAGGAAACTTATTTGACTAAGAGGTGAGGTTAGGGCCGATAAAAGAAACTTATTTGACTAAGAGGTAAGGTTATGGCCGATAAAATAAACATATTTGACTAAGAGGTAAGGTTAGGGGAGATAAAAGAAACCTATTTGACTAAGAGGTAAGGTTAGGACCGATAACAGAAACCTATTTGACTAAGAGATAAGGTTAGGGCCGATAAAAGAAACCTATTTGACTAAGAAGTAAAATTAGGGCCGATAAAAGAAACCTATTTGACTAAGAGGTAAGGTTAGTGCCGATAGAAGAAGCATATTTGACTAAGAGGTAAGGTTAAGGGCGATAAAAGAAACCTATTTGATTAAGAGATAAGGTTAGGGGCGATAAAAGAAACCTAATTGACTAAGAGGTAAGGTTAGGACTGATACAAATAAACGGATTTGACTAAAAGGTAAGGTTAGGGACGATAAAAGAAACCTATTTGACTAAGACGTAAGGTTATGTCCTATAAAAGAAACCTATTTGACTAAGAGGTAAAGTTAGGGCCGATAAAAGAAACCTATTTGACTAAGAGGTAGAGTTAAGGCCGATAAAATAAACCTATTTGACTAAGAGGTAAGGTTCGGGCCGATAAAAAAACCTATTTGACTAAGAGGCAAAGCTAGGGCCGATACAATAAATCTATTTGACTAAGAGGTGAGGTTAGGGCCGATAAAAGAAACCTATTTGAGTAAGAGGTAAGGTTAGGGCCAATAAAAGAAACCTATTTGACTAAGAGGTGAGGTTAGGGCCGATAAAAGAAACCTATTTGACTAAGAGGTAAGGTTAGGGTCGATACAAGAAACCTATTTGACTAAGAGGTGAGGTTAGGTCCGATAAAATAAACCTATTTGATTAAGAGGTAAGGTTAGGGCCGATACATCAAACCTATTTGACTGAGAGGTGAGGTAAGGGCCGATAAAAGAAACCTATTTGACCAAGAGGTAAGGTTAGGGCCGGTAAAAGAAACCTATTTGACTAAGAGGTAAGGTTAGGGCCGATAAAAGAAACCTATTTGATAAAGAGGTAATGTTAGGACCGATAAAATAAGCCTATTTGACTAAGAGGTAAGCTTAGAGCCGATAACAGAAACCTATTTGACTAAGAGGTAAGGTTAGGGCCAATAAGAGAAACTAATTTGAGTAAGAGGTAAGATTTGGGCCGATAAAAGAAACCTATTTTACTAAGAGTTAAGGTTAGTGCCGATAAAATAAACCTATTTGATTAAGAGGTAAGGTTAGGGCCGGTAAACGAAACCTATTTGACTAAGAGGTTAGGTTAGGGCCGGTACAAAAAAGCTATTTGACTAAGAGGTAAGGTTAGGGCAGATACAAGAAACCTATTTGAATAAGAGGTAAGGTTAGGGACCGATAAAAGAAACCTATTTGGCTAAGAGGTTAGGTTAGGGCCGATAAAGGAAACCTATTTGATTAAGAGGTGAGGTTAGGGCCGATAAAAGAAACCTATTTGACTAAGAGGTAAGGTTATGGCCGATAAAATAAACATATTTGACTAAGAGGTAAGGTTAGGGGAGATAAAAGAAACCTATTTGACTAAGAGGTTAATGTTAGGACCGATAACAGAAACCTATTTGACTAAGAGGTAAGGTTAGGGCCGATAAAAGGAACCTATTTGACTAAGAGGTAAGGTTAGGGCCGATAACAGAAACCTATTTGACTAAGAGATAAGGTTAGTGCCGAATAAAGAAACATATTTGACTAAGAGGTAAGGTTAGGGCCAATAAAAGAAACCTATTTGACTAAGAGGTAAGGTTAGGGTTGATAAAAGAAACCTATTTGACTATGAGTTAAGGTTAGGGCCGATAAAAGAAACCTATTTACCTATGAGGTAAGGTTAGGGCCAGTAAGAGAAACCTATTTCACTAAGAAGTAAGATTAGGCCGATAAAAAAAACCTATTTGACTAAGAGGTAAGGTTAGGGCCGATATAAAAAACCTATTTGATTAAGAGGTAAGGTTAGGGTTGGCAAAATAAACCTATTTGACTAAGAGATAAGGATAGGGCCGATACAAGAAACCTATTTGACTAAAAGGTGAGGTTAGGGCCGATAAAAGAAACCTACTTGACTAAGAGGTAAGGTTAGGGCCGGTAAAAGAAACCTATTTGATAAAGAGGTAATGTTAGGGCTGATAAAAAACCTATTTGACTAAGAGGTAAAGTTAGGGCCGATAAAAGAAACCTATTTGAATAAGAGTAATTTAGGGCCGATAAAAGAAAACTATTTGACTACGAGGTAAGGTTAGGGCCGATGAAAGAAACCTATTTGACTAAGAGGTAAGGTTAGGGCCGATAAAAGAAACATATTTCACTAAGAGGTAAGGTTAGGGCCAATAAGAGAAACCTATTTCACTAAGAGGTGAGGTTAGATCCGAAAAAAGAAACCTATTTGACTAAGAGGTAAGGTTAGGGCCTATAAACTAAACTTATTTGATTAAGAGGTAAGGTTAGGGACGGTAACAGAAACTTATTTGACTAAGAGGTGAGGTTAGGGCAGATACAAGAAACCTATTTGACTAAGAGGTGACGTTAGGGCCGATAAAATAAACCTATTTGACCCAGAGGTAAGGTTAGGGTCGATCAAATAAACCTATTTGACTGAGTTAAGGCTAGGGCCGATAAAAGAAACATATTTGACTAAGATGTAAGGTTAGTGCCGATAAAAGAAAACTATTTGATTAAGAGGTAAGGTTAGGGCCGATAAAAGAAACCTATTTGACTAAGAGGTAAGGTTAGGGCCAAAAAGAGAAACCTATTTGACTTAGAGGTAAGGTTAGGGCCGACACAAGGAACATATTTGACTAAGATGTGAGGTTAGGGCTGATATAAGAAACCTATTTGAATAAGAGGTAAGGTTAGGGCCGGTAAAAGAAACCTATTTGACTAAGAGGTATGGTTAGTTCCGATAAAAGAAACCTATTTGAGTAAGAGGTAAGGTTAGGGCCGATAATAGAAACCTATTTGACTAATAATTGAGGTTAGGGTCGATACAAGAAACCTGTTTGACTAAGAGGTAAGGTTAGGGCCGATAAGTAAAACCTATTTGAGTAAGAGGTAAGGATAGGGCCAATAAAAGATAACATATTTGACTAAAAGGTGAGGTTAGGGCCGATAAAAGAAAACTATTTGACTAAGATGTAAGGTTAGGGCCGATACAAGAAACCTATTTGACTTAGAGGTGAGGTTAGGGCCGGTAAATGAAACCTATTTGACTAAGAGGTAAGGATAGGGCCGATAAAAGAAACCTATTTGACTATGAGGTAAGGTGAGGGCCGATGAAAGAAACCTATTTGACTAAGTGGTTATGTTAGGGCCGATAAAGGAAACCTATTTGACTAAGAGGTAAGGTTAGTGCTGATAAAAGAAACCTATTTGACTAAGAGGTAAGGTTAGAGGATATAAAAGAAACCTATTTGATTAAGAGGTAAGGTTAGGGCCGATAAACTAAACTTATTTGACTAAGAGTTAAGATTAGGGCCGATAAAAAAACCTATTTGACTAAGAGGTAAGGTTAGGTCCAATAAAAGAAACCTATTTGACTAAGAGGTAAGGTTAGTGCTGATAAAAGAAACATATTTGACTAAGAGGTAAGGTTAGGGTCGATAAAAGAAACCTATTTGACTAAGAGGTAAGGTTAGGGTTGATAAAATAAACCTATTTGGCTATAAGTTAAGTTTAGGGCCGATAAAAGAAACCTATTTCACTAAGAAGTAAGGTTAGGGCCGATACAATAAACCTATTTGATTAAGAGGTAAGGTTAGGGCCGATAAAATAAATCTATTTGACTAAGAGGTAAGGTTAGGGCCGATTCAAGAAACCTATTTGACTACGAGGTGAGGTTAGGGCCGATAAAAAAAACCTATTTGACTAAGAGGTAAGGTTAGGGCCGATAAAATAAAACTATTTGACTAAGAGATAAGGCTAGGATCGGTAAAATAAACCTATTTGACTATGATGAAAGTTTAGGACCAATAAAATAAACCTATTTGATGAAGAGGTAATGTTAGGGCGATAAAAAAAAACTATTTGACTAATTGACAAGGTTAGGGCCGATAAAAGAAACCTATTTGACTAAGAGGTAAGGTTAGGGCCAATAAAAGAAACCTATTTGACTAAGAGGTGAGGTTAGGTCCGATAAAATAAACCTATTTGATTAAGAGGTAAAGTTAGGGCCGTTACATCAAACCTATTTGACTGAGAGGTGAGGTAAGGGCCGATAAAAGAAACCTATTTGACCAAGAGGTAAGGTTAGGGCCGGTAAAAGAAACCTATTTGACTAAGAGGTAAGGTTAGGGCCGATAAAAGAAACCTATTTGATAAAGAGGTAATGTTAGGGCCGATAAAATAAGCCTATTTGACTAAGAGGTAAGGTTAGAGCCGATAAAAGAAACCTATTTGACTAAGAGGTAAGGTTAGGGTCAATAAGAGAAACCTATTTGACTAAGAGGTAAGATTAGGGCCGATAAAAGAAACCTATTTTACTAAGAGTTAAGGTTAGTGCCGATAAAATAAATCTATTTGATTAAGAGGTAAGGTTAGGGCCGGTAAAAGAAACCTATTTGATTAAGAGGTAAGGTTAGGGCAGATACAAGAAACCTATTTGAATAAGAGGTAAGTTTAGGGCCGATACAAGAAACTTATTTGACTAAGAGGTGAGGTAAGGGCCGATAAAAGAAACATATTTGACTAAGAGATAAGGTTAGGGCCGATAAAAGAAACCTATTTGACTAAGAGGTTAGGTTAGGGCCGATAAAGGAAACCTATTTGACTAAGAGGTGAGGTTAGGGCCGATAAAAGAAACCTATTTGACTAAGAGGTCAGGTTATGGTCGATAAAATAAACATATTTGACTAAGAGGTAAGGTTAGGGGAGATAAAAGAAACCTATTTGACTAAGAGGTTAATGTTAGGACCGATAACAGAAACCTATTTGACTAAGAGGTAAGGTTAGGGCCGATAAAAGGAACCTATTTGACTAAGAGGTAAGGTTATGGCCGATAAAATAAACATATTTGACTAAGAGGTAAGGTTAGGGCCAATAAAAGAAACCTATTTGACTAAGAGGTAAGGTTAGGGTTGATAAAAGAAACCTATTTGACTATGAGTTAAGGTTAGGGCCGATAAAAGAAACCCATTTGACTAAGAGGTAAGGTTAGGGCCGATAAAAGAAACCTATTTGACTAAGAGGTAAGGTTAGGGTTGATAAAAGAAACCTATTTGACTATGAGTTAAGGTTAGGGCCGATATAAGAAACCTATTTGACTATGAGGTAATGTTAGGGCTAATAAGAGAAACCTATTTCACTAAGAAGTAAGATTAATGCCGATAAAAGAAACCTATTTGACTAAGATGTAAGGTTAGGGCCGATAAAAGAAACCTATTTGATTAAGAGGTAAGGTTAGGGCTGGTAAAATAAACCTTTTTGACTAAGAGGAAAGGTTAGGGCTTATACAATAAACCTATTTGACTAAGAGGTAAGGTAAGGGCCGATTCAAGAAAACTATTTGACTAAGGGTAAGGTTACGACCGATACAAGAAACCTATTTGACTATGAGGCAAGGTTAGGGCCAATAAGAGAAACCTATTTGACTAAGAAGTAAGATTAGGGCCGATAAAAGAAACCTATTTGACTAAGAGGTAAGGTTAGGGCTGGAAAAATAAACGTATTTGACTAAGAGGTAAGGTTAGGGCCAATACAAGAATCCTATTTGACTAAGAGGTGAAGTTAGGGCCGATAAAAGAAACCTATTTGACTGAGAGGTATGGTTATGGCCGATAAAAGAAACATATTTGACTAAGAGGTAAGCTAAGGGCCAATACGAGAAATCTATTTGACTAAGAGGTAAGGTTAAGACCGATACAAGAAACTTATTTGACTAAGAGGTAAGGTTATGGCCGATACAATAAACCTATTTGACTAAGAGGTAATGTTAGGGCCGATAAAAGAAACCTATTTGACTAAGAGGTAAGGTTAGGGCCGATAAAAGAAACCTATTTGAATAAGAGTAAAGGTTAGGGCCGATAAAAGAAACATATTTAAATTAATAGGTAAGGTTAGGACCGATAAAAGAAACTTATTTGACTAAGAGGTAAGGTTAGGGCCGATACAATAAATATATTTGACAAAGAAGTAAGGTTAGGGCCGATAAAAGAAACATATTTGACTAAGATGTAAGTGTAGGGCCGATAAAAGAAACCTATTTGAATAAGAGGAAAGGTTAGGGCAGATAAAAGATACATATTTGACTAAGAGGTAAGGTTAGGGCCGATACAAGAAACCTATTTGACTAAGAGGTGAGGTTAGGGCCGATAAAAGAAACTTATTTGACTAAGAGGTAAGGTTAGGCCTAATAAAAGAAACCTATTTGACTAAGAGGTGAGGTTAGGGTCGATAAAAGAAACCTATTTGACTAAGAGATAAGGGTAGGGTCGATACAAGAAACCTATTTGACTTAGAGGTAAGGTTAGGGCCGATAAAAGAAACCTATTTGATTTAGAGGTAAGGTTAGGGGCGATAAAACAAACCTATTTGACTATGAGGTAAGGTTAGTGCCGATAAAAGAAACATATTTGACTAAGAGGTAAGGTTAGGGCCAATAAAAGAAACCTATTTGACTAAGATGTAAGGTTAGGGCCGATAAAAGAAACATATTTGACTGTGAGGTAAGGTTAGGGCCAATCAGAGAAACCTATTTCAAAAAGATGTAAGAATAATGCCGATAAAAGAAACCTATTTGACTAAGAGGTAAGGTTATGGCCGATAAAAGAAACCTATTTGGCTAAGAGGTAAGGTAAGAGCTGGTAAAATAAACCTATTTGACTAAGAGGTAAGGTTACGGCCGATAAAAGAAACCTTTTAACCTATGAGGTAAGGTTAGGGCCAGTAAGAGAAACCTATTTCACTAAGAAGTAAGATTAGGCCGATAAAAGAAACCTATTTGATTAAGAGGTAAGGTTAGGGTTGGTAAAATAAACCTATTTGACTAAGAGATAAGGATAGGGCCGATACAAGAAACATATTTGACTAAGAGGTGAGGTTAGGGCCGATAAAAGAAACCTACTTGACTAAGAGGTCAGGTTAGGGCCGGTAAAAGAAACCTATTTGATAAAGAGGTAATGTTAGGGCTGATAAAAAACCTATTTGACTAAGAGGTAAGGTTAGGGCCGATAAAAGAAACCTGTTTGAAAAAGAGTAATTTAGGGCCGATAAAAGAAAACTATTTGACAACGAGGTAAGGTTAGGGCCGATGAAAGAAACCTATTTGAATAAGAGGTAAGGTTAGGGCCGATAAAAGAAACATATTTCACTAAGAGGTAAGGTTAGGGCCAATAAGAGAAACCTATTTGACTAAGAGGTTAGGTTAGGTCCGAAAAAAGAAACCTATTTGACTAAAAGGTAAGGTTAGGGCCTATAAACTAAACCTATTTGATTAAGAGGTAAGGTTAGGGACGGTAAAAGAAACCTATTTGACTAAGAGGTGAGGTTAGGGCAGATACAAGAAACCTATTTGACTAAGAGGTGTCGTTAGGGCCGATACAATAAACCTATTTGACCCAGAGGTAAGGTTTGGGTCGATCAAATAAACCTATTTGACTGAGTTAAGGCTAGGGCCGATAAAAGAAACCTATTTGACTAAGATGTAAGGTTAGTGCCGATAAAAGAAACCTATTTGATTAAGAGGTAAGGTTAGGGCCGATAATAAAAGAAACCTATTTGACTAAGAGGTTAGGTTAGGGCCAAAAAGAGAAATCTAATTGACTTAGAGGTAAGGTAAGGGCCGACACAAGATTCATATTTGACTAAGATGTGAGTTTAGGGCTGATATTAGAAACCTATTTGACTAAGAGGTAAAGTTAGTTACGACAAAATAAACCTGTTTGACTAAGAGGTATGTTTAAAGCCGATAAAAGAAACCTATTTGACTAAGAGGTAAGGTGAGGGCCGGTAAAAGAAACCTATTTGACTAAGAGGTAAGGTTAGTTCCGATAAAAGAAACCTATTTGAGTAAGAGGTAAGGTTAGGGCCGATAATAGAAACCTATTTGACTAAGAATTGAGGTTAGGGTCGATACAAGAAACCTATTTGACTAAGAGGTAAGGTTAGGGCCGATAAGTAAAACTTATTTGAGTAAGAGGTAAGGATAGGGCCAATAAAAGAAACATATTTGACTAAAAGGTGAGGTTAGGGCCGATAAAAGAAACCTATTTGACTAAGATGTAAGGTTAGGGCCGATACAAGAAACGTATTTGACTTAGAGGTGAGGTTAGGGCCGGTAAATGAAACCTATTTGACTAAGAGGAAAGGATAGGGCCGATAAAAGAAACCTATTTGACTATGAGGTAAGGTGAGGGCCGATGAAAGAAACCTATTTGACTAAGAGGTAAGGTTAGTGCTGATAAAAGAAACCTATTTGACTAAGAGGTAAGGTTAGAGGATATAAAAGAAACCTATTTGATTAAGAGGTAAGGTTAGGGCCGATAAAAGAAACCTATTTGACTAAGAGGTAAGGTTAGGGCCAATAAAAGAAACCTATTTGACTAAGAGGTAAGGTTAGTGCTGATAAAAGAAACATATTTGACTAAGAGTTAAGGTTAGGGCCGGTAAAATAAACCTATTTGACGAAGAGGTAAGGTTAGGGCCGATTCAAGAAACCTATTTGACTACGAGGTGAGGTTAGGGCCGATAAAAAAACCTATTTGACTAAGAGGTAAGAATTGAGGTTAGGGTCGATACAAGGAACCTATTTGACTAAGAGGTAACGTTAGGGCCGATAAGTAAAATCTATTTGAGTAAGAGGTAAGGATAGGGCCAATAAAAGAAACATATTTGCCTAAGATGTAAGGTTAGGGCCGATACAAGAAACCTATTTGACTTAGAAGTGAGGTTAGGGTCCATACAATACACCTATTTGACTAAGAGGTAAGGTTAGGGCCGGTAAATGAAACTTATTTGCCTAAGAGGTAAGGATAGGGCCGATAAAAGAAACCTATTTGACCATGAGGTAAGGTGAGGGCCGATAAAAGAAACATATTTGACTAAGTGGTTAGGTTAGGGCCGATAAAGGAAACCTATTTGACTAAGAGGTGAGGTGAGGGCCGATAAAAAAAACCTATTTGACTAAGAGGTAAGGTTATGGCCAATAAAAGAAACCTATTTGACTAAGAGGTAAGGTTAGGGCCAATAAGAGAAACCTATTTGACTTAGAGGTAAGGTTAGGGCCGACACAAGAAACATATTTGACTAAGAGGTGAGGTTATGACCGATAAAAGAAACCAATTTGACCAAGAGGTAAAGTAAGGTCCGATAAAATAAACCTATTTGACTAAGAGGTAAGGTTACGGCTGATAAATTAAACCTATTTGACTAAGAGGTAGGGTTAGTGCCGATAAAAGAAACCTATTTGACTAAGAGGTAAGGTTAGGGCCGATAAACAAAAAATATTTGACTAAGAGGTAAGGTTAGGGCCAATAAGAGAAACCTATTTGACTAAGAGGTAGGGTTAGGGCCGATAAAAGAAATCTATTTGACTAAGAGGTAAGGTTAGGGCCGATACAAGAAACCTATTTGACTAAGAGGTGAGGTTAAGTCCGATAATAGAAACCTATTTGACTAAGAGATGAGGTTAGGGCCGATAAAAGAAACCTATTTGACCAAGAGGTAAGGTTAGGGCGATAAAATAAACATATTTGATTAAGAGGTAAGGCTAGTGCCGGTAAAATACACCTATTTGACTAAGAGGTAAGGTTAGGGCCGATACAAGCAAACTATTTGACTAAGAGGTAAGGTTAGGACAGATACAAGAAACCTATATGACTAAGAGGTAAGGATAGGGTCGATAAAATAAACCTATTTGACTAAGAGGTAAAGTTATGGTCGATAATAGAAACCTATTTGACTAAGAGGTCAGGCTAGGGCCGATGAAAGAAACCTATTTGACCAAGAGGTAAAGTTAGGGCAGATAAACGACACCTATTTGACTTAGAGGTAAGGTTAGGGCCAATAAGAGAAACCTATTTGACTAAGAGGTAAGGTTAGGGCCGATAAAAGAAACATATTTGAATAAGAGGTAAGGTTAGGACCGATACAATAAACCTATTTGACTAAGAGGTAAGGTTGAGGCCGATAATAGAAACCTATTTGACTACGAGATGAGGTAATGGCCGATAAAAGAAACATATTTGACTAAGAGGTAAGGTTAGGACAGATACAAGAAACCTATATGACTAAGAGGTAAGGATAGGGCCGATAAAATAAACCTATTTGACTAAGAGGTAAGGTTATGGTCGATAATAGAAACCTATTTGACTAAGAGGTCAGGTAAGGGCCGATGAAAGAAACCTATTTGACTAAGAGGTATGGTTAGTGCAGATAAACGACACCTATTTGACTAAGAGGTAAGGTTAGGGCCAATAAGAGAAACCTATTTGACTAAGAGGTAAGGTTAGGGCCGATAAAAGAAACCTATTTGAATAAGAGGTAAGGTTAGGGCCGATACAATAAACCTATTTGACTAAGAGGTAAGGTTGAAGCCGATAATAGAAACCTATTTGACTAAGAGATGAGGTTAGGGCCGATAAAAGAAACATATTTGACTAAGAGGTAAGGTTAGGGCCGATAAAAGAAACCTATTTGAATAAGAGGTAAGGTTAGGGCCGATACAATAAACCTATTTGACTAAGAGGTAAGGTTGAGGCCGATAATAGAAACCTATTTGACTAAGAGATGAGGTTAGGGCCGATAAAAGAAACATATTTGACTAAGAGGTAAGATTAGGGCCGATAAAATAAACATATTTGATTAAGAGGTAAGGCTAGGGCAGGTAAAAGACACCTATTTGACTAAGAGGTAGTGTTAGGGGCGATACAAACAACCTATTTGACTAAGAGACAAGGTTGGGGCAGATACAAGAAACCTATTTGACTAAGAGGTAAGGATAGGGTCGATACAATAAACCTATTTGACTAAGAGATAAGGTTATGGTCGATAATAGAAAGCTTTTTGACTAAGAGGTCAGGTTAGGGCCGATGAAAGAAACCTATTTGACTAAGAGGTAAGGTTATGGTCGATAAAAGAAACATATTTGACTAAGAGGTAAGGTTAGGGCCGATAAAAGAATCATATTTGACTAAGAGGTAAGGTTAGGGTCGTTAAAAGAAACCTATTTGACTGAGTTAAGGTTAGGGCCGATAAATTAAACCTATTTGACTAAGAGGTAAGGTTAGTGCCGATAAAAGAAACCTATTTGACTAAGAGGTAAGGTTAGGGCCAATAAGAGAAACCTATTTGACTAAGAGGTAAGGTTAGGGCCGATAAAAGAAATCTATTTGACTAAAAGGTATGGTTAGGGCCGATACAAGAAACTATTTGACTAAGAGGTAAGGTTAAGGCCGATAATATAAACCTATTTGACTAAGAGGTAAGTTTAGGGCCGATAAAAGAAACCTATTTGACTAAGAGGTAAGGTTAGGTCCGATACATACAACCTATTTGATTAAGAGGTAAGGTAAGGGCCGACACAAGATTCATATTTGACTAAGATGTGAGTTTAGGGCTGATATTAGAAACCTATTTGACTAAGAGGTAAGGTTAGGGCAGATACAAGAAACCTATTTGGCTAAGAGGTAAAAATAAGGTCGATAAAAGAAACATATTTGACTAAGAGGTAAGGTTTTGATCGATAATAGAAATCTATTTGACTAAAAGGTATGGTTAGGGCTGATACAAGAAACTATTTGACTAAGAGGTAAGGTTAAGGCCGATAATATAAACCTATTTGACTAAGAGGTAAGTTTAGGGCCGATAAAAGAAACCTATTTGACTAAGAGGTAAGGTTACGGCCGATAAAATCAATCTATTTGATTAAGATGTAAGGTTAGGGCCGGTAAAAGAAACCTATTTGACTAAGAGGTAAGGTTAGGTCCGATACATACAACCTATTTGATTAAGAGGTAAGGTTAGGGCAGATACAAGAAACCTATTTGGCTAAGAGGTAAAAATAAGGTCGATAAAAGAAACATATTTGACTAAGAGGTAAGGTTATGGTCGATAATAGAAACCTATTTGATTAAGAGGTCAGGTTAGGGCTGATGAAAGAAACCTATTTGATTAAGAGGTAAGGTTAGGGCAGATAAACGACAACTATTTGACGAAGAGGTAAGGTTACGGCCGATAAAAGAAACATATTTGACTAAGAGGTAAGGTTAGGGCCGATAAAAGAATCCTATTTGACTAAGAGGTAAAGTTAGGGTCGATAACAGAAACCTATTTGACTGAGTTAAGGTTAGGGCCGATAAATTAAACCTATTTGACTAAGAGGTAGGGTTAGTGCCAATAAAAGAAACCTATTTGACTAAGAGGTAAGGTTAGGGCCGATAAAAAAAACTATTTGACTAAGAGGTAAGGTTAGGGCCGATAAAAGAAACCTATTTGATTAAGAGGTAAGGTTAGGGCTGATACAAGAAACATATTTGATTAAGAGGTATGGTTAAGGCCGATAATAGAACCCTATTTGACTTAGAGATGAGGTTAGGGCCGATGAAAGAAACCTATTTGATTAAGAGGTCAGGTTAGGGCCGATGAAAGAAACCTATTTGACTAAGAGGTAAGGTTAGGGCAGATAAACGACACCTATTTGACTAAGAGGTAAGGTTCCGGCCGATAAAAGAAACATATTTGACTAAGAGGTAAGGTTAGGGCCGATAAAAGAATCCTATTTGACTAAGAGGTAAGGTTAGGGTCGATAAAAGAAACCTATTTGACTGAGTTAAGGTTAGGGCCGATAAATTAAACCTATTTGACTAAGAGGTAGGGTTAGTGCCGATAAAAGAAACCTATTTGACTAAGAGGTAAGGTTAGGGCCGAAAAAAAACTATTTGACTAAGAGGTAAGGTTAGGGCCAATAAGAGAAACCTATTTGACTAAAAGGTAAGGTTAGGGCCGATAAAAGAAACCTATTTGATTAAGAGGTAAGGTTAGGGCTGATACAAGAAACCTATTTGACTAAGAGGTAAGGTTGAGGCCGATAATAGAAACCTATTTGACTTAGAGATGAGGTTAGGGCCGATAAAAGAAACCTATTTGACTAAGAGGTAAGGTTAGGGCCTATAAAATAAACATATTTGATTAAGAGGTAAGGCTAGGGCCGGTAAAAGACACCTATTTGACTAAGAGGTAAGGTTAAGGCCGATACAAACAACCTATTTGACTAAAAGGCAAGGTTGGGGCAGATACAAGAAACCTATTTGACTAAGAGGTAAGGATAGGGTCGTTAAAATAAATCTATATGACTAAGAGGTAAGGTTATGGTCGATAATAGAAACCTATTTGACTAAGAGGTCAGGTTAGGGCCGATGAAAGAAACCTATTTGACTAAGAGGTAAGGTTAAGGGAGATAAACGACACCTATTTGACTGAGAGGTAAGGGTAGGGCCAATAAGAGAAACCTATTTGACTAAGAGGTAAGGTTAGGGCCGATAAAAGAAAACTATTTGATTAAGAGGTAAGGTTAAGGAAGATACAATAAACCTATTTGACTAAGAGGTAAGGTTGAGGCCGATAATAGGAATCTATTTGACCAAGAGATGAGGTTAGGGCCGATAAAAGAAACCTATTTGACAAAGAGGAAAGGTTAGGGCCGATAAAATAAACATATTTGATTAAGAGGTAAGGCTAGGGCCGGTAAAAGACATCTATTTGACTAAGAGGCAAGGTAAGGGCCGATACAAACAACCTATTTAACTAAGAGGTAAGGTTAAGGCCGATACAAGAAACCTATTTGACTAAGAGGTAAGGATAGGGTCGATAAAATAAACCTATTTGACTAAGAGGTGAGGTTATGGTCGATAATAGAAACCTATTTGAGTAAGAGGTCAGGTTAGGGCCGATGAAAGAAACCTATTTGACTAAGAGGTAAGGTTAGGGTCGATAAAAGAATCCTATTTGACTAAGAGGTTAGGTTACGGCCGATAAAAGAAACATATTTGACTAAGAGGTAAGGTTAGGGCTGATAAAAGAATCCTATTTGACTAAGAGGTAAGGTTAGGGTCGATAAAAGAAACCTATTTGACTGAGTTATGGTTAGGGCCGATAAATTAAACCTATTTGACTAAGAGGTAAGGTTAGGGCCGATAAAAGAAACCTATTTGACTAAGAGGTAAGGTTTGGACCAACAAGAGAAACCTATTTGACTAAGAGGTATGGTTAGGTCCGATAAAAGAAACCTATTTGACTTAGAGGTAAGGTTAGGGCCGATACAAGAAACCTATTTGACTAAGAGGTAAGGTTAAGGCCGATAATATAAACTTATTTGACTAAGAGATGAGGTTAATGCCGATAAATGAAACCTATTTGACTAAGAGGTAAGGTTAGTGCCGATAAAAAACCCTATTTGACTAAGAGGTAAGGTTAGGGCCAATAAGAGAAACCTATTTGACTAAGAGGTAAGGTTAGGGTCGATACAAGAAACCTATTTGACTAAGAGATAAGGTTAAGGCCGATAATAGAAATCTATTTGACTAAGATATGAGGTTAGGGCCGATAAAAGAAACCTATTTGACTAAGAGGTAAGGTTAGGGCCGATAAAATAAACCTCTTTGGTTAAGAGGTAAGGTTAGGGCCGGTAAAAGACACCTATTTGACTAAGAGGTAAGGTTAGGGCCGATACAAAAAACCTATTTGACTAAGAGATAAGGTTAGGGCAGATACAAGAAACCTATTTGACTAAGAGGTAAGGATAGGTTCGATAAAATAAACCTATTTGACTAAGAGGTAAGGTTAGGGTCGATAAAAGAAACCTAATTGACTGAGTTAAGGTTAGGGCCGATAAATTAAACCTATTTGACTAAGAGGTAAGGTTAGTGCCGCTAATAAAAACCTATTTGTCTAAGAGGTAAGGTTAGGGCCGATAAAAAAAACCTATTTGACTAAGAGGTAAGGTTAGGGCCGATACAAGAAACATATTTGACTAAGAGGTAAGGTTAAGGCTGATAATAGAAACCTATTTGACAAAGAGATGAGGATAGGGCCTATATAAAAACCTATTTGACTAAGAGGTAAGGTTAGGGCCGTTAAAAGAAACCTATTTGACTAAGAGGTAAGGTTAGGGCCGATAAAATAAACCTATTTTATTAAGAGGTAAGGTTAGGGCCGGTAAAGGAAACCTGGTTGATTTTGCTTTGCATTTTATTGTTCGAATTGTTTTTCTAATGTATCTAGAAGAGCGATAGAAACGAAAATGCTCATTTTTATTTACAAAAACAAATATCTATTCTTGCAGGCAATGCAGGATTGTTTTTTACTGGACATACAGATGCATTTAGTTCTGTCATCAATACCATAGAAGGCATAAGCAGTGGAAATGCGCCAGTTAGTGGTATGCCATTTCCTGGCGGAGGTAATTATGCGAATCTGATAATCCTCGAAACGACAATTTTATTATATCATGTATTTTCCGGAAATGTTATTCCCAACCGTTATTGGTTTCTCCCTCATATTTTAGGAATCAAATTAATATAATATACAATATAGTCCGTTTGAATTCTAGAATTTGTGCCCATAAACTTGAAATTGAAAAAGGCCGCTATTTTCAAATAAATAGAACTGAAAGATTTTGTAAAATATGCAATGATTTAAAAATTGAAGATGAAAACAATTTCCTTTGGCAAGTGCGAAAAATATAGGAAAGAAAGAGAAATATTATTTAAAAGTATCTTTATATTATAAAAAATTCCAAACTTTCATAATGATACAATGAAATCAAAATGATTACTTAACAGTAAATTGGTGCGAATTAACAAATTATCAAATTTGTTAAAAATTAGAAAAGATGGTATATCTTAATGGAGTTATGTCATAAAGTTGTTATTTATGTTGTTAATTTAGTATATATTGCATATATATATATATATACGTCTGAAAATTAAACCAAACAGTGTTAGAATTAGATTTTATAGCTGTCAAATATTTGTTCTTCCCTCGACGGGATTTGAACCCACACCATTGTTACACTGCAGCACCATTCACTTAGCCTTACGTTCAGCGCCCTAGACCACTCGACTATATCCTTATTACTATTGTATTACAATGGGCTTTTACCAATTATTGTAATTGCGTTTGTGCCAATAAAATATTGTCTAATGTCTATTGTTTATAAATCCAGTTTTGTTTTCTAGATGTATATTAATATATGATATATACGAACTCTGAGTATTAATAAATTAAAAATTGGTTCATTATTAAAAACGTTATCCAGAAACTGAGCTAATCCTTATGGAAAAGGGGCTAAAAGAGGCCCAAATAAAGAAATGTTCATATCAGGAGGATATATACCATTCTCTTTACTTGTCATCTGTTTTTTATGTGTTGTTCTTTACTTTGAATTGATTGGAACAAGGGTTTTCTCTATCACACATGGTTTGTGAGTAAAACTTGATTGATTGCAGTAAAACTCGTGTAGGAGGAAGAGTTTGTCAAATTGCTGCGGTCGTTTCAAGATGCACATAGCGTAGGCTTTTATTGTGTTTAGTACGTCTTGTTGCGACTCTTTATCATGACTTGATGTTCCTTAATAAATATTGCAATGACTGTATCTTGACTTGAATTACTTTTTGTAAGTCTTGTCGTGACAATGTGTTATTACTTAATTTACTTTGTGACTCTAGCCTTGATTCTTTGACGGTCTTTGTCATTACTTGATGTTCTTTAATAAATATTACAATGAATGTATCTTGACTTAAATTACTTTGGTAAGTCTAGTGCCGTGACTCTGTATCATTACTTAAAGGTATAATGTCGTTAATATATACTTTCAAAACATGAGTAGAAAACGTCGTTTGGTGAGATTCGACCAGAAAACGTGTAGCTTCGTTTTTTTGTGTGTGTGCAGCAGCATCAATCAATTATGCATGTTCCAATTTCCGAACTACATGCGCAATGACACTACAGCATGAGTTTAAACTCTCAACGCTTCCTTTAATTCCATCCAACGGCCATGTTGGTGACCTATGGTAGTTCTTGTTTTATTATCATTCGCCAAAACTTCTTTCCTGTTTCTTTTTCTAGCAGAATCATGCAGTTAAAATATCGTATGACGGCGTCGACAGACATTTTTTTTCAGCAACAACAGGCTTTGCGCATGCATAGTAAAATGTCACCTTAGGGTGTTCGAGATGTGCTTTTCATGAAAATAAAACTAAATGGATGGACATTTTAATTTAAAAATCGATATTTAAGTCGTTAATGTATTCCTTGAAAAAAACATAAAACATCACCAAAATCAACGACATTATACTTGTACATTTAACTTACTTCTGTAAATCAAGTCGTGACTCTGTATCATTATTTAACTTACTTCTGGAAATCAAGCCGTGACTCTGTGTCATTACTTAACTTACTTCGGTAAATTAAGCCCTGACTCTGTATCATTACTTAACTTACTTCTGTAAATCAAGCCGTTACTCTGTATCATTACTTAGCTTACTTCTGTAAATCAAGCCGTTACTCTGTGTCATTACTTAGCTTACTTCTGTAAATCAAGCTGTGACTCTGTGTCATTACTTAACTTACTTCGGTGAATTAAGCCGTGACTCTGTGTCATTATTTAACTTACAATGTACTTCGGTATATCAAGCTGTGACTCTGTATCATTACTTAGCTTACTTCTGTAAGCATAGCCGTGACTCTGTATCATTACTTAGCTTACTTCTGTAAATCAAGCCGTTACTCTGTATCATTACCTAGCTTACTTCTGTAAATCAAGCCTTGACTCTGTGTCACTACTTAACTTACTTCTGTAAATCAAGCCGTTACTCTGCATCATTACCTAGCTTACTTCTGTAAATCAAGCTGTGACTCTGTATCATTACTTAGCTTACTTCTGTAAATTAAGCCGTGACTCTGTGTCATTACTTAACTTACTTCTGTAAAGCAAGCCGTTACTCTGTATCATTACTTAACTTACTTCTGTAAATCAAACCGTTACTCTGTATCATTACTTAGCTTACTTCTGTAAATCAAGCTGTGACTCTGTGTCATTACTTAGGTTACTTCGGTAAATTAAGCCGTGACTCTGTGTCATTACTTAACTTACTTCTGTAAATCAAGCCGTTACTTTGTTTCATAACCTATCTTACTTCTGTAAATCAAACTGTGAATCTGTGTCATTACTTAGCTTACTTCTGTAAATCAAGCTGTGACTCTGAGTCATTACTTAGCTTACTTCGGTAAATTAAGCCGTGACTCTGTATCATTACTTAACTTGCTTCTGTAAATCAAGCCGTTACTCTGTATCATTACCTAGCTTACTTCTGTAAATCAAGCTGTGACTCTCTGTCATTACTTAGCTTACTTCGGTAAATTAAGCGTGACTCTGTGTCATTACTTAGCCTACTTCTGTAAATCAAGCCGTGACTCTGTATCATTACTTAACTTACTTCTGTAAATCAAGCCGTTACTCTGTATCATTACTTAGCTTACTTCTGTAAATCAAGCTGTGACTCTGTGTCATTACTTAGCTTACTTCGGTAAATTAAGCCGTGACTCTGTGTCATGACTTAACTTACTTCTGTAAATCAAACCGTTACTCTGTATCATTACTTAGCTTACTTCTGTAAATAAAGCGTTACTCTGTATCATTACTTAGCTTACTTCTGTAAATCAAGCCGTTTCTCTGTATCATTACTTAGCTTACTTCTGTAAATCAAGCTGTGATTCTGTGTCATTACTTAGCTTACTTCGGTGAATTAAGCCATGACTCTGTGTCATTATTTAACTTACAATGTACTTCGGTATATCAAGCTGTGACTCTGTATCATAACTTAACTTACTTCTGTAAGCATAGCCGTGACTCTGTATCATTACTTAACTTGCTTCTGTAAATCAAGCCGTTACTCTGTATCATTACCTAGCTTACTTCTGTAAATTAAGCTGTGACTCTGTGTCATTACTTAGCTTCCTTCGGTAAATTAAGCCATGACTCTGTGTCAATACTTAGCTTACTTCGGTAAATCAAGCCGTGACTCTGTATCATTACTTAGCTTACTTCTGTAAATCAAGCCGTTACTCTGTATCATAACGTAACTTACTTCTGTAAATCACGCCGTTACTCTGTATCATTACCTAGCATACTTCTGTAAATTAAGCCGTTACTCTGTATCATTACCTAGCATACTTCTGTAAATCAAGCTGTGACTCTGTGTCATTACTTAAATTACTTCTGTAAGCCTAGCCGTGACTCTGTATCATTACTTAACTTGCTTCTGTAAATCACGCCGTTACTCTGTATCATTATCTAGCTTACTTCTGTAAATCAAGCTGTGACTCTGTGTCATTACTTAACTTACTTCTGTAAATCAAGCCGTTACTTTGTATCATTACTTAGCTTACTTCTGTAAATCAAGCTGTGACTATGTGGCATTACTTAGCTTACTTCGGTAAATTAAGCCGTGACTCTGTGTCATTACTTAGCTTACTTCGGTAAATTAAGCCGTGACTCTGTGTCATTACTTAACTTACTTCTGTAAATCCAGCCGTTACTTTGTATCATTACTTAGCTTACTTCTGTAAATCAAGCTGTGACTATGTGTCATTACTTAGCTTACTTCGGTAAATTAAGCCGTGACTCTGTGTCATTACTTAGCTTACTTCGGTAAATTAAGCCGTGACTCTGTGTCATTACTTAACTTACTTCTGTAAATCAAACCGTTACTCTGTGTCATTACTTAGGTTACTTCGGTAAATTAAGCCGTGACTCTGTGTCATTACTTAACTTACTTCTGTAAATCAATCCGTTACTTTGAATCTTTACTTAGCTTACTTCTGTAAATTAAGCTGTAAATCTGTGTCATTACTTAGCTTACTTCTGTAAATTAAGCCGTGACTCTGTGTCTTTGTTTAGCTTACAATGTACTTCGGTATATGAAGCTGTGACTCTGTATCATTACTTAACTTACTTCTGTAAGCATAGCCGTTACTCTGTATCATTACCTAGCTTACCTCTGTAAATCAAGCTGTGACTCTGTGTCATTACTTAGCTTACTTCGGTAAATTAAACCGTGACTCTGTGTCATTACTTAACTTACTTCTGTAAATCAAACCGTTACTCTGTATCATTACTTAGCTTACTTCTGTAAATGAAGCCGTTACTTTGTATCATTACTTAGCTTACTTCTGTAAATCAAGCTGTGACTCTGTGTCATTACTTAGGTTACTTCGGTAGACTAAGCCGTGACTCTGTGTCATTACTTAGCTTACTTCTGTAAATCAAGCCGTTACTTTGTAGCATTACCTAGCTTACTTCTGTAAATCAAGCCTGTGAATCTGTGTCATTACTTAGCTTACTTCTGTAAATTAAGCCGTGATTCTGTGTCATTATTTAACTTACACTGTATTTCGGTATATCAAGCCGTGACTCTGTATCATTACTTAAATTACTTATGTAAGCCTAGCGTGACTCTGTATCATTGCTTAACTTGCTTCTGTAAATCAAGCCGTTACTCTGTATCATTACCTAGCGTACTTCTGTAATTCAAGCTGTGACTCTGTGTCATTACCTAGCTTACTTCGGTAAATTAAGCCGTGACTCTGTGTCATTACTTAGCTTACTTCTCTAAATTAAGCCGTGACTCTGTAGCATTACTTAACTTACTTCTGTAAATCAAGCCGTTGCTCTGTATCATTACTTAGCTTACTTCTGTAAATCAAGCCGTGACTCTGTATCATTACTTAACTTACTTCTGTAAATCAAGCCGTTACTCTGTTTCATTACTTAGCTTACTTCTGTAAATCAAGCTGTGAATCTGTGTCATTACTTAGATTACTTCGTTAAATTAATCCGTGACTCTGTGTCATTATTTAACTTACAATGTATTTCGGTATATCAAGGCGTGACTCTGTATCGTTATTTAACTTACTTCTGTAAGCCTAGCCGTGACTCTGTAGCATTACTTAACTTACTTCTGTAAATCAAACCGTTCCTCTGTATCAATTTACTTAACTTGCTTCAGCATATCAAGCCGTTACTCTGTGTCATTGCTTAACTTACCTGAAGTCTTGTCATTACTCTTCCTTGTTACTTGTAACTTATTTCTGTAAGACTAACCGTGACTCTGTATCATTACTTAGCTTACTTCTGTAAATCAAGCTGTGCCTCTGTATTAATTTACTTAACTCTGTGTCATTACTTAACTTACTTTAAGTCTTGTCATTACTCTTCCTCGTTACTTCATGTAATACTTCATGTATTGTGTCTTATGTTATGTTGCCATCTGTTGAAATTCAAACTGGTTAAATCTTGACAAAATTTAGAGTCACAATTCACAATCTGCTAATGGTTAAAAATATGTGTACTTCGAAGATAAGGGTTGGTTTGTTCTACACGATTTCGGAAAATATCATGTCGATCTCCGCTTGGGTAAAGCAATAGCTGTTCATTTTGCATTTGCGTTTCCATGAGTTAACACTTGACAAATCTAGCTCGACATGTTGTTTTGTTACTAAGCAGACGTCCTTGTCATCTCGTCATAAAGTAGGGCCCGGGTGGCTCAATGAGTTAGGTAGTTGTAGAGAGGCCCGGGTGGCTCAATGTGTTAGGTAGTTGTAGGGCCCGGGTGGCTCAATGAGTTAGGTAGTTGAAGGGCCCGGGTGGCTCAATGTGTTAGGTAGTTGTAGGGCCCGGGTGGCTCAATGTGTTAGGTAGTTGTAGAGAGGCCCGGGTGGCTCAATGTGTTAGGTAGTTGTAGGGCCCGGGTAGCTCAATGTGTTAGGTAGTTGTAGAGAGGCCCGGGTGGCTCAATGTGTTAGGTAGTTGTAGGGCCCGGGTAGCTCAATGTGTTAGGTAGTTGTAGGGCCCGGGTAGCTCAATGAGTTAGGTAGTTGTAGAGAGGCCCGGGTGGCTCAATGAGTTAGGTAGTTGTAGGGCCCGGGTAGCTCAATGTGTTAGGTAGTTGTAGAGCCCGGGTAGCTCAATGTGTTAGGTAGTTGTAGAGAGGCCCGGGTGGCTCAATGTGTTAGGTAGTTGTAGGGCCCGGGTAGCTCAATGTGTTAGGTAGTTGTAGGGCCCGGGTAGCTCAATGAGTTAGGTAGTTGTAGAGAGGCCCGGGTGGCTCAATGCGTTAGGTAGTTGTAGGGCCCGGGTAGCTCAATGTGTTAGGTAGTTGTAGGGCCCGGGTAGCTCAATGTGTTAGGTAGTTGTAGGGCCCGGGTAGCTCAATGTGTTAGGTAGTTGTAGGGCCCGGGTGGCTCAATGAGTTAGGTAGTTGTAGAGAGGCCCGGGTGGCTCAATGTGTTAGGTAGTTGTAGGGCCCGGGTGGCTCAATGAGTTAGGTAGTTGTAGAGAGGCCCGGGTGGCTCAATGAGTTAGGTAGTTGTAGGGCCCGGGTGGCTCAATGAGTTAGGTAGTTGTAGAGAGGCCCGGGTGGCTCAATGTGTTAGGTAGTTGTAGGGCCCGGGTAGCTCAATGAGTTAGGTAGTTGGATTATCTAACAACTCATACAAGCCTATCACCAATAAGCCGTGGGTTTGCGCCCGGATGTGTAAATTACAAAAAGGGTGCAATCGATAAAGTTTACCAGTTGCTTGCCCATGGTCGGTGGTACTCCGGCTTCTTCCACCACTAAAACTGGTCGCCATGATATAGCTGAAATATTGCTTGAAGTGGCGTTAAAACACAAAAAAAACAATCAAATCAAATCGTCATAAAGTAACTTGTTCTCTGTCTGTCATGCTATGCACTGTGTGATAATAAGACATTTCTAACTTCGCTTTAATCACTTACTCGAAGTCCCTAATTATTTATTTACATGAAGTTTATTATTTTTTCAGCCGGTGGTAATCTAGTTGTTGACTGTGGTGTAATAGCAGCAGTGGCTCCTCCAACAAGTCCACCTTGTGGAAACATCATTGGTGCGGGTGTAGTTTGTGAAATTAGTCTTGTAAGTATCACAAAATATTTGATTGATTTTATTATTAAAACTAAGGTTGTCCTCCCTCAGACATAGGTGACCTTGGTCTATTTTGGTGATACTGTTTAGGTTCTCCTCCCTCAGACATAGGTGACCTTGGTCTATTTTGGTGATACTGTTTAGGTTCTCCTCCCTCAGACATAGGTGACCTTGGTCTATTTTGGTGATACTGTTTAAGACCTTTGTTTTACTTACTCCTAAAACTTTTAAGTTATTTGGTTTTCCAACCTTTTCGACTTTGATCGTACTTGATGAAGGTTATTCCAGATACGCTTCGTGCGCACTAAATTTGATATCTCCTTTTTTTCTTTTTTTTTCTTAAATATATTATGCATAAAGTTCAAGATTATGATTTTTAAGATTTGTTCAACTAAATTGCTAACCCAAATATAAGTGAGAATTTGCATTCTACTTTCACACGTAGAAAGCACTTGCATGGCAGCTTCATTTCTGATTGCTGAGTGAAAATAAGGAATAAACGTAGAGTACCTAAACCAGACGAGAGTATCAATCAAAAGGACGAATTAGATACCATACTACAGCAGGATAGGTTTATGGTATTTAACCTCACTTTCAACAATATTTCAGTTATATCGTGGTGGTTCAAACGACAGCAAGCTCGATATAATATTTTATGGGAGAAACGCAACTTTCACGAATATTTCAGTTATATCGTGGCGGTCAGTTTTATTTAATGGTGGAAGAAACCGGATGTACCCGATGTAAACCACCGACATGCGCGGATGTTGGGAGTCATAACTTTAGAGTAGTGAGAAGGACTGATTGCACAGCTATATATAAACATACTAACATAAGATCATGGTAACAGAGAACCTTCAAATCCACAACAATAAACTCATATAATATAAGTAATAATCACAACTTTTCTTTTGCAAGTGTAATAACCCAGTTTTATATTGAATATACCTTTCCTTATAGGATGGAGCCACATGCTTTTGCCCACCAGGTACAGGCTGAAGATAACTACGTTTGTACATCTTCAACGGAAAACAGACAATAACTGGGAAAAAGATTTCATTTTTCAATAAATCACCTTGTATTTACTATTTCATGTCAGCCCTGTGTCATGACAACATAGACAATATAAATTTATGCAAAAACAAAACACTCAGTTAAATACTTTCTATACAAAACCAGAGGCCTTCGTCACATAGCTAAATAGAAGAAGAGTTTGGGGTAATCAGAATCCGTAACACGAAGGAGAGACAACTCAATAGCCAAAAAAACAAAAAAACAAAAAAAACAAAAACAAAAACAAATAACATCGAAATGTTCAAATCCTTCATTTCCTGGGATGCAAAACGTTGACTTTATCTTATCATTGTATGAAAGGATCCGAAAATTTCCGAACGTCTGATAAAACTGCATGATTTCAACTCTCGCTTTGTATCCCAGGAAATGTAGGATTTGAACTTTTCGATGTTTAGATCGATAATTGGATGTGTATTAAGGTGCCCAAGGGATAAATTATGTGACAAATCAATGCAAAAAGTATTAATAAAAATATCCGTACAAGCGATAGGGTGAGAAATTGAAGAGAACTAAAAATAGAAGGAGTTGAAGCGAGGAAGGGTTAGTAATGGCGTTCTCCCTTGTGATTTTTAAGTGGGTAATACATTGACAGTAAAAAAAGTCAGTGAGGCAAATTTAGTGGCCGGGAGCAAGTCTCTGTACCTAGATAGCACATTGCGACCTCTTGCTAGTAGAACGACAAGTATTTACAAGAATCTCAGCTCCCTGATATCGACTTTGACTCAATTATCTTATTCCAAAATTGTTGTTGAAATAATGAAGGTGATATAATTGTCTCAGATAATTGTTATATGTATCTTGTACCTGGTCAATTTAGCACGGATTGATATATAATGAACAACAGTCAGATACAATATTCCAAAGCGTTCAATCGACGCTGTATTAATAGCCTCCGGGAAAATCATTGCGCCGCTCACAGAACTTATCACTAACGCTGTCCGCACTAAATTTGATATCTACGTTTTAATAGCAATTATATTCCGTGGTGTGCACAGCATACATTATGCATCTAGTTTCATAAATCAGTGAAAGTTTGCCCTTATTTCAATAGCAAACATGTAGATATCAAACTTACTGCGCACGATGCGTTTCTGGAGTATATATCAAAAGTTAATAATAAAAGAATAAAATGATACCATAGATGCAGCTAGGCATGCTTCATATCTTGACAAACACCTCGAAATCGACAGCAATGACCGGTTAAGATCAAAACTACGACAAAAGAGATGATTTAAATTTTCCCATTGTGAACTTTCCATTTATATGTAGCAAGATTCCAGAAGGACCTGCATATGGAGTATAAATCTCTCTGATGATCCGATATTCCATTCCAGAGCTCGTGGTTCTGATCATGATTTCCTTGCAGCTTACGAGGAAGCTACTGAACCAAGAGTTCCTATTGGTCAAGTTGAAGTCACCACATCGGAAGTTTACGGTCACCATCTCAGCTGGTTAACCTTTACGGAATATCTGTGTCACAAATGACAACAGATATGTTCCACTTGTCTTAATCCCTTCACAGTCCTTTTTTGTAACTAGAGTAACACGATGGGTGCCATTAGTGGATCAGGAACAGCTTAGTCTTTTGAGGCACCTGAGTTATCCCCTGGCGTTTAGTAGGATTCGTGTTGCACAATCTTTAGTTTTCTGTGTAGTCTTTTGTTGATCGTTGTTTGCCCTTTTATCCTTTTGCGTTTGGCCATTGTGCTGTCTGTCCTTCGATTTACGGATTTTTACTACCCCTTTGATATCTTCATACTCTTCTTAGCAACATAATTATGAATTAATAACATACCACTTGGATTTAACTCTTACTTAAGTTATCATCAAAATACTGTTAACTGTTAGTAGTCATTCGATAAACTGAAGATTTCCCTTTATATGAACAATCACCTGTTACTATGGAAACCTGTGAAAGCTCACCAATAAAGGTGTTATAGGACAGTTGATGTGAATGAATTGGCAATCTTACTTATGTTTACATGCTGTTTTCCCCCTGAACATGTGAATTCAATCCAAATACATATAATCCTTATCAAGGTTCGAAATTTTACGACCAAAGAGATGATTTCAATTTCCAAATTGTAAACTTCCCATTTATATGTAACAACATTCCAGTAGCACCTATCAGGATTTCTTTGATAGAGGGTTGCTGCTAACAAGAAAGCTACTGAACCAAGGGTTCCTCTTGGTTAAGGTGAAGTCATCACATCGAAGGTTTGCGGCCACCACCTGAGCTGGTTAACCTTTACGGAATATCTGTGTCACAAATGACAACGGATATGTTCCACTTGTCTTAATCACTTCCCGACCTTTTTTTGCTCGTGACTTGTCATCTGGTTTGTAACTAGATTAACACGATATTTGGATATCGAATCGCTCTGAAAAGCAACAACATTTATTGCGAACCTTTGACGAACGTCTCTGGCAAGTCTGGTGACTGAATTTCTAGAGAGGGAGTCTAAAATGTTTCTGCTAATCAGATGCCAGGTCGGCCATGATGGACTTCTAATCGTTTCAATTAGATACAACACTTCTTCGTGACCCTCAGATGCCTCCTGGGCAAAATTAAGCGACCTAATGATTGCCGTGGTAGTGCTAAAAGGGAATATTGCTTACTGTGGTACATAAACGTTAGAGAACACCGAAGTGGCAATAAAAAAAGGAAAATCCAGAGAAACTGGCTACATAGGGTACACAAGATGAAGAAAAACAAAACAAAGCACAACACAATATGTGTTGGACACCACTATATGCAATCAAAAACAAATAACATAAATAAGACAACTGGAGGTAAAGCCGAACCTAACATTGTTTTTATGCGGAAATCGTAGCCGGCATCACAACACGGAACTCATAATGTAAAGGCACATAAACAACACACACAAAAAAAGAAAAAAAGATGAGCTACTGTCAAAGATAACTGACGAAAAACACGTTTCGAAAGAGTCAAGTCATTATATTTTTTCGTTTTTTATTTATTTTCGTCAATGAAATCATATATTATTTATATGATATTCAATGAATATGTAGATGACGTATTCATAAAAGAATTCATAAACGATTTACATGTAGCAAACGTTCGGCAAAGCCATCACTCGGCAGACAAATCTCACAGGTAGATAGATGTCTTTCGTCAACGTTAAATGTGTATTTTCGCACTTATTATTCAAGGGTTGGAAATTTTAAATACGTCTACAACATGCAAGGGTCTAATATTTTATGATCTTTAAGCTTTCACTGTTTTCAAAACATGTTGTCCGTTTTTGGTGAAATCAGAAATAAGTACCCCAAATGATTACTGGGAAATCAATTCAAGGGTGTATTTGGCTCACTGCAATATGTGAAATAAACGTTAGAGAATACCGAAGGGGAAATCAAAAATGGAAAATCCAGAGAAACTGCCAACATAGGGTACACAAGACGAAGAAAAACAAAACAAAAACAAAACGCAATTTGTGTTGGACACCACAATGCACAAACACACACAAATAACGTAAATAAAACATGAGCACTCCTACAAACAAGAACGTAAAGACACATAATAGGACAACACAAAAAACTAAAAAGATGAGCAACACGGACCCCACAAAAAAAAACGGGGAGGAACTCAGGTGCTTGCGAAGGGTAGGCAGTTCCTGCTTCTTATAAGATACCCGCCGTGTTACTCATATGTACAGTCAAGTCCGGTAAAAGTCGTGGCAGTGATAGAGGAAAGAAAACATCTACGTTAAAAGTAAACTAAGGATTACCACAGTTCAGTGCTTGATCGGGAAAGTTCATTTATCTGTCTCTGTAAAGAAACAAACTGAACATTTAATTGGTTGCATGCATAGCCACTGTCGTCAAAGAGCTTCGATTGAAAATGTTTCGTCAACATCCGGGATATTATATAGCG
Source organism: Bathymodiolus brooksi (assembly GCA_963680875.1). Classification (NCBI taxonomy): domain Eukaryota; kingdom Metazoa; phylum Mollusca; class Bivalvia; order Mytilida; family Modiolidae; genus Bathymodiolus; species Bathymodiolus brooksi. Next base: position 25,504,009 of record OY804590.1, on the reverse strand, counting down.
GTATTTTTAAAGAAGACACAGACGATTATCGTCAGTTTTTATGAATATACTGTATATATAATGTATTGAATTATGATGCTTTATGATTGTTATTATTATTATTGTCATTGTTTGTCCAAATATCATTGCTTTTTGCAGTGTAAAATTATATTTTTTCTAAAAGTTATAAGGAATCGGCATCAAAATCATTATAATCAATTGAAATATCGCTATATCTCGCATTTACGAATGAATGAAATGTTGCCAAAAAAGAAAAATTATTAATGAATGATTTATTTTACTTAGAGAGATTATTTTGTTGGGGAAAAGTCAATTAGTAACTAGTCATAGCCTAAAACTTGATGTCAACAGATGTTTTTGAAACCCGGCTTTGTCAAATTGTAAACATGTAGTGAAACCGGTTGTGTCATTTATAAGGATCGGATTTGTCAGTATGTAAATACGACTGATGGTATTATTATTTATCACTATATTGCAATTTAACAATAGTTATGATTAGGAAATACCTCAAAAGTGATAAATCCTGATCCATAGTATGAATAATCGCCATTGCTTCTAATTTCAGCTACTTTGTACAATAAAAAAAAATCGTTATTTCTATGTTAAATTGCTACCGTCGCGAGCACTTGATTTTTTTTATGTTTTTGTGGAACTGACATCACATCTGGCACTCAATACGCTACATTCACTTGCGGTCGCTGTCCAGGCGCATCAATTGAGTAGTGGGAGATTCTTTTTATAATACAATATTTGAATTTTATACTCATTGATATTTAAATTTCTCCACAGTATAATGTTTACATAAACGTTATAGATATGCAAATTAATAAAGGCTGTATTATTGAATTCCTTTCCGCACGAACGATTTTGGCAGTTAGTACATGTATATAAAGAAAATGTTAAGGTGTACTCGATTAATGTGACGTTCGTTACAAGTTGTAGTACGACAAAAGTTCGTGATTTGGATGTCATAGTCCCCCGCCCATTCACTCAGATTAATGCCAAAAGAATTTTAACTAGTCGTATATATTTTGCATTTTGTAGGGGTAGAAATAACAGACTGAATGAATTTGCTATGTTGATATACGTTTATAATAAATGCTATGCGATCTTGTAATGAACGCACAATCCTACACTGTGTCGAGTCTTATTTGTATTACATTATTTTAATTAATAAAAAAAAAAAAAACATTCTGAGGAGTGAAACGAGGGAGAAAATAAATAGACAATATCCATACATTGTCGAAATATAAAATTTATATATACGAGTTTTGACGAATTTTTCGTACCTGTTTCACAGCGAGTGGAAATGAGTTATATATTTTCCGTCAATATACGTATATTGTATCTATCGTGGTATGTCAAAAGCCCCAAAGCAACTGTCAAATTGTCTAAAAAGAGCAGAAACAAGCGTCGTTCTTTTCGTTTTTGATTGTGTCCTCGGTGAAGTCCGCGCTTATAATCTTATAAGCATAAATGCTGTTACTGTTTCGTATCATCGTTCAACATGAATCAGGTATCTTGGTCAGTAACCAAATTTAACAAAAAATATCCGGTCAATGCAACTGCTCAAATAGAAGGGTGCAGGATAAAAAAAACAGTAACGGGACGACGAAGAAATTCTATTAAAACATCTTATGTTTCAATCTTGCGATTACCCTAATTTTATTTGTAAATATTAGCTTCAGACAATTTGATTGGTACATTTATATTATATTGTAAAATTCAAGAATGTCGTTTGACAGTAGAAACAACTAAATGGCGAAAAGCTTCCAGTATTCAACTCTACCTGAAATGCAAGTAAAACAAAACTAGAATATCATAGCAAAATGTACAATCAAAATATTAAACAGCGTGCGTTTGCCATGTATTGGACCGGTTTTTGTAATATATACTGAACAAACAAACAGTTGCATACTAAAGGTTCATTATAACGCTAATCAAACTGAAAGGGTACACTCGATATGCCAATTCTCTAAGTGAGTGAGTGATAATTGTTTAACGCCAATTCAGCAATTTTTCAGCAATATCATGGTGAGATCAAGTTAATTTTCAATGACATGATGATGACGTCCGCTTTGTTCTAGACCAACACGCTCAGTTGGATTTGTATAATGCTAGCTCACTGAAACTACCAGTCCGCGGGTTAATATTTCGCTCCACTCGGACACATTATTCCGATTCTGATCTTAGCAGAGAAGCAACAAATTCAAATTGTATATTCTTTGGTTTGACCCGACCGGGGCTCGAACCCACAATACATCGCACTCGAGGCGAGCACGCTAATCATAGCGCTACCGATGCGGTTTCCAATTTTTATTTTATTAATTTTTTTTTCTTATCAAAATTTCTTAGTGTCCTTTAATATATTATTTGAAAACAAAAATTAATCCAAAACAACAAGAGTTACTTGATATCTATATAAGATGATGTTTTCACATAGACATCATACACTTCTAATAATGGGAGAGAAAGTTTCCGGTTTTGTATGATTCCACATTATTTTTTATAGAATTCAGATCTTTTGTTTTAAATAACAAAATTTTAAAAATAAATAGTACAACATGATGTTAATGGAATAGACTAGGTACTCGCGGCATATATATAGCGTTATTTAATTTAAAAATGTTGAAAATATACCTCAGAACTTAAAAACATTGCGAATATGGCGTACATTGTGCAACTTTTTCCACTTCTGAAAAATTTTCAGGCATTAAAAAACAACTTATGAGCATATAAACAGTGAGTTCCTACTTTTGATCAAACACTCTTTGAATATTGAAATAATCCAACTGCATATAGCAAATAAAGAAATCATTACAAGTTCTATAAAACAAATCATGACCATTCTGTCGAAGGTGACTTTGGTGAATGCCAATTCTGCATAAACCGTTTTGTATTTCTTTCTTTTAATGTTATACAAAGCATCCACATGTAAAATATGTTGACTATGTGCTGTTGTTTTTTTTCCACAATTTTTATACATTTAAGGTAATATTACACCAGTTTTGGCAATCGTAACTACTCGGCCATTCTCGCTACCCTACAAATAACCTTGTATGCAGTAGACGTATAAATCGCACTACTTTTCACATGTCAGTTACATGAAAGTTTGATAAAGTTATATTTTAAACCATTTTCTATATTTCAATTATTTTCATGGATAAAAGTTAAAGTTTTAATTAGTTTTGCATGTACTTAGTATGTCTTCCATATTGGATTTTCATGGACTATATTTGTGTGCGGCTTAACTTAACTTAACTTCCGGCAAACGATTTAAGAAGAATTTCTACTATCTAAGTACGAGGTTATTTGTAGGGTAGCGAGAATGACCGAGTAGTTACGTAGATAGTATTGGTGGAGGAAACCGGAGGACCCGGAAAAAACCACCGATCTACCATAGGATACCATAGGAACTAAAGTGGACGCTGGCTTGTTGCCACTATGCCCGACTCTAAATCCACATCATTGATGCGCGACTTTACGTCACTTCCTGAATTAGATCTTATGTTTATGTTTGCCGTACAGTCATATTTGCACTCTTGGTGCTTCCAGTGCTCATCTAGGCCGATTTCAAACTGTTTAACTGTTTTTGCCTGGATAACTGATTCTAGGAGGCTATTCCATATTTCAACAATTCTAACGACGAAGGTATATTTTCTCACATTCAGTCTACTTGTTTTATCTTAATCTTCCTGCTATGTCCCCTTGTATTTGAAGTTGTGTTTAGCTCAAACATATCCACTGTTGTTAGAGGATCATACATACCATTTATTATTTTAAATACTTCAATCATATCTCCTGGCATTCGTCTATACTTCAGAGTGGGCATCTTGAGTTTCTTCAGTCTTTCGTTATATTCCATGTTTTTTAAAGTAGGTACTTGTTTGGTGTCTCTTCTTTGTACGTTTTCTATTTTTTCAATATCCCCCACTTTAAATGGAGACCAGACTGCTTCCGCGTATTCAATATGAGGTCTACCCAAAGCTTGGAATAAATATGTGAAGCTTTGTTCATCTAAATGTGTATAAATTCTTCTGATTAGCCCCATGATGCTGTTTGCTTTGTTCACCTGATTTTGTATATGTTTGTTAAAGGACAAATTTTCATCTACAAGTACTCCTATGTCTTTTTCTCCGTCAGATTGCTCTAAATCAATTCTGTTGCCGTCGTTGTCATATAGATAATAGTGTTTTGTTCCTTTGTCCACGCATTTATTGGCAACTAACATCACTTTGCATTTGTTAGGATTGAATTTTAATAGCCATGTATCTGACCAAATTTGTAAACTATCTAAATCTGCTTGAAGCATTTTCTCATCATTTTCCTCTCCGATTTCTTTGAAAATTGTCGTATCATCAGGAAACAGGCAGGCAGATGACTCTACCATCTCTAGCATGTCGTTAATGTAGATAACGAAGAGCATAAGGCCAAGAACACTACCTTGTGGTATCCCGCTTGTGACATGATGGCATTTGGACTCAGTGCCATTTACAATTAATTTTTGTATTCTGTTGCTAAGAAAACTTTCGACCCACTTAATTACTTTCTCACTTATTTTATAGCTATGCATCTTATGCAGAAGTCTTCTATGTGGTACTTTGTCAAAAGCTTTCATAAAATCCATATATATTGAGTCAATTTTCCCACCTTTGTCAAGAATTTTGGTCCACTCATCCATAACTTTTAGGAGTTGTAGGGTTGTTGATTTCCCAGAGATGAAGCCAAACTGCTTATTGCTGAAAAGCTTATTAGCTGACATGTGGTTTACTATAATTTCCCTTACTAGTTTTTCCATGGTTTTGCAGACTACGCTGGTCAGACTGACTGGTCTATAATTTCCTGGTTCTGCCTTGTCTCCTTTTTTGAATAGTGCAGTGATGTTCCCTTCTTTCCACAGTTGAGGAACCAAACCTTGGCACATAGACGAATTAAATATAATTGTTATAGGTTATATTGTTGCACTAAGCTCCTTGAGCATTTTAGGGTGAAGACCATCTGGGCCACATGATTTGTTTACATCCAGATTTTGTAGTAATTTTAATATTTCACTTTCTTTGTAAGTTTTCTCTATGCATTCCTGTTTGACCTCTATAGGATGCATCAAAGGTAGATCGCCCACTGGTTCAATTGTGAATACGCTACTGAAGAAGCTAGCCAGGACTTCCGCTTTTTCCTTATCTGTTGTCGTTTTCCTTTCTTCCCCTTCTTCTGACTTAAATTTTAGCTCTGATATACTAGTGTTAGTTTTTCTCTTGGAGTTAGCATATTTCCAAAAAAAATCTTGGGTTGCTCTTAACATTTTTGCAATTTCTTTCTCCATAATAGCTTTTTCTTTCCTGATTGTGCTTTTAACTTGATTTCTTGTTTTGGCGTATTCCTGATACGTTTGTTTGTCCCCAGTTTCTCTGTATCTAGTTCAACATCTATGTTTCTTTTTGATCTTCTGTATGGTTTTAGCATCCAGAGGAATATAGTTGTGTTTCTTAGCTTTGTTGCTGGCTTTTGTATTCATATGTGGTATATATTTGTTGTTTTGCCTCATTGAACTTGGTCCTTTTAATATATCATTCCAGTCACACTGAAGAAAGGTATTCATATTAGTGTAATCCCCTTTGAAGTAATTCCATCTCTCCGTTTTACATGATTTTTCCTCACAATAGCATTTGAGTACAAATTCAAGGCTACAACGATCGCTGTTTCCAAGTGGGCTAGCGTAATTTAACTCTTCTATCATATTCTCATCATTTGTCAATATTAGGTCCAGTGTGCTTGGTTCACAATTTACTCTCATTCTGGTATGTTCCATGACATGTTGGGACAGATAGCTATCTCTGATACTTTCTACGAAGTTTTCACTATTTTTGTCACCCTTGGTTGACCAGATTTTCCAATCAATTTTAGGGAAGTTAAAATCTCCCATTACCATGATATGTGAGAACTTCTTTTCCTTTGATACCGTAGTTAGTAGCTTGCTAAGTTCATCTAGGTTCTCTGGACTACTACTTGGACTTTTATATATGCAATCCAATAACAACATATCATTGTTGTTTAGCCTAATTTGTGCCCATACACTTTCTTCAAATTTCACATTGAATTTTATTTCTTCTGATGTCAGCTTCTTATTAATATATAATGCTGCACCTCGTTTGCTAAAGCTTGTTGATTCACTTAGGAATAGTTCATAACCTTCCATTTGTTGTTCTGTTTTCCCAAGCAAATATCTGCAATTTTTGGGATAAATGTCTGTTATCCCAATCACTTCATAACTATTTTTTCTTTCCTGTATTCTTGTCATCAATTCACCCAGTTTGTTTGGCAAACTGTCTGCATTTGCATAAAATCACTGTATGCCATTAAAATCCATCACCTTAATTACATTGGTTTCTGTTAAAACTTGACTATTTACAGTGTTTTTGGAGCGTCTTACTTCTTCTTCTTTGAAGTAATTCCATCTCTCCGTTTTACATGATTTGTCTCCACAATAGCATTTGAGTACAAATTCAAGGCTACAATGATCGCTGTTTCCAAGTGGGCTAGTGTAATTTAACTCTTCTATCATATTCTCATCATTTGTCAGTATTAGGTCCAGTGTGATTGGTTCACAATTTTCTCTCATTCTAGTGTTTTCCATGACATGTTGGAACAAATAGCTATCTCTGATACTTTCTACGAAGTTTTAACTATTTTTGTCACCCTTGGTTGACCAGTTTTTCCAATCAATTTTAGGGAAGTTAAAATCCCCCATTATCGTGATATGTGAGAACTTCTTTTCCTTTGATACCTTAGTTAATAGCTTGTTATGTTCATCTAGGTTTTCTGGACTACTACTTGGACTTTTATATATGCAACCCAGTAACAACATATCAGTGTTGTTTAGCCTAATTTGTGCCCATACACTTTCTTTCAAATTTCACATTGAATTGTATTTCTTCTGATTTCAGCTTCTTATTAATATAAAATGCTGCACCTCGTTTGCTAATGCTTGTTGATTCACTTAGGAATAGTCCATAACCTTCCATTTGTAGTTCTGCTTTCCCAGGCAAATATCTGCAATTTTCGGGATAAATTTCTGTTATCCCAATCACTTCATAACTATTTTTTCCATCCTGTATTCTTGTCATCAATTCACCCAGATTGTTTGGCAAACTGTCTGCATTTGTATACAAACACTCTATGCCATTAAAATCCATCACCTTATTTACATTGGTTTCTGTTAAAACTTGACTATTTACAGTGTTTTTGGAGCGTCTTACTCCTTCTTCTTGACATTTCCCACCCTCCTGTCTCCGGGGGTCCTTTTACTAGGTATTTGTATTTTACCGACTGGTTATTTTCCTCCAATACCTCCTTTTCATTCTTAGCTTCTGCAAGTTTTTCTCTATTTTGTAATCTTTCCTTCTTTGTCATGTCATGAGTTATACTTAGCTGCTTAAACTTATCTTCTGCGGTTGCTAAATTCTTCATATTAGTCATTAGTGACCCATTTGCCTTTTCATCCACAAAAATGACCCTCATTGGTCTTGGAATTTCGGAATCTACATTCTTTTTGCCAAGTCTGGTTACATTCTTTATCGTCTGTTTATTTGTACCAGTTATTTTACATAATTCATTTACTATTGCTATATCTTCTACTTTTCTCTCTTTTGGTTCAGTTTTCTTCGACTCTTCCGCTCTAAATATAATAATATTACTTTTTCGAGCCATACTTTCTTTGAATTCTTCCAACTGGCTTGTCAGTGTCCCGTCCTGGTCGTTTACACCTGTGGCGGCACTCTCTTTGTTTTCCTCGATCAAGGCTTTAACTTCATCTGGGTCAGCCTTTTTGTCTAGTTTACTCTCCATCTCATCTAGCCGTTTTTCGTACTTACTGAAGTATTTGTTGCATCTCTCCTCTACTTCTTTCTCAATTTTGAGATTTTTCATTGCTTTTTCCTCACAAGGGGGAAATACCAATGTAGGTCAGAGCGCTTATTTAGTAGTTTATCCTCTGTGCTGCTTAATTTGACACAGGAACGGCAAACATGTTTTTCACAATATTCACACTCTAGCACCTCTGCTTTATCCTCTGTGAATTTGACCGAACAAACCTTACATGTTCGCCCCTCTGTGATTGATGCATTCCCCTTGGTTGAGGTTACTGAACCCGTACGTGACATGGTTCAAATTCCAATAGGGCTTCCCTATTGCACAATTTGAAATATAATGCCTTAGTTCAAACCCAGCAAGGCTTCCTTGCCTAATAGTATGTCAATATGATATTTTTAGTTGTTGTTCTTGTATTATATCTTATGTGCAAGGCTTCCTTGCATAAGTTGCGCTAGAAATTTTTATTATGTGCAAAGCAAGGCCTCCTTGTTTTGGTATTTTTATTTGTTCCTGTATGATATCTTATGTGCAAGGCTTCCTTGCATAAGCTGAGCTAGAAATTTTAATTTTGTGCAAATCAAGGCTTCCTTGTTTTGGTATTTTTATTTGTTCTTGTATGATATCTTATGTGCAAGGCTTCCTTGCAAAAGCTGCGCTAGAAATTTTTATTTTGTGCAAAACAAGGCTTCCTTGTTTTTGGTATTTTTTATTTGTTCTTGTATGATATCTTATGTGCAAGGCTTCCTTGCATAAGCTGCGCAAACAATTTTATTTTGTGCAAGACAAAGCTTCCATGTTTTGGTATTTGTATTTGTTCTTGTATGATATCTTATGTGCAAGCCTTCCTTGCATAACCTGCGCTAGAATTTTTTCTTTTGTGCAATCAAATCTTCCTTATTTTAATCAATATATGTTTCTACTGTTGAGTTCCTTGTATTATAATTTTAAGTAAACCTACGGCAGCAGTCTGGTCTTTGTGTATTTATTGACAGGGCTTCCCTATCTGAACTCTATTTAGCCTTATATATATATATATATATATATATATATATATGTATATACGTCTGAAAATTAAACCAAACAGTGTTAGAATTAGATTTTAGAGCTGTCAACATTTTGTACTTCCCTCGACGGGATTTGAACCCACACCATTGATACACTGCAGCACCATTCGCTTAACATTACGTCCAGCGCCCTAGACCACTCGACCACTTCCACTCCCTACTGGGGCAAGGCTTCCTTGCCGAATATACAAGCATAAGTTATAAAGTTACTGAGCAATGCTTCCTTGCTTTTTGCACTTACTAATTGGGGTCAAGGCTTCCCTGTCCCACTACACACACAATTCGGTCTTTGCTGCTATTTATGTTGTTAGTTCTATTACCCTAAACAACCACAGTCTAGCCAATGCTCTTACTTGATGTATAGTATCAGAATATACATTCCAGTTCTTTCTATAGCTTGTGCGTTCCGCCCCGATTCCCTTGCTTGACGCAATAATGTCTTGTGATATTCAAGGTGTACCAGTTCCTATTAATTAGTCTGAGGTGATCATTAAAATAATCAACCATACAACAAACTTGGTTGTCAGCTCTAGATGCAGCTATGGCATTCCTCTGATAGTGCTTATTTGTTGCAGTTTTACTGTTACTATTAGTTATCTTAAATTTGTTGAACCTAGTAATAGAGTAATATGGGCACTCTAGGAACACAACTGTTGCCTCTGGGTTAGCCTGTGAGAGTCTACTCTTTAAAGTTCTATACTTACTTAATGCAAATAGGGATAGGTCTTAACACTAACATACTTCCCTTTTCCCCCCGTAATATCACAGGTTCCAAGCCACACTATGACGATAGATCTCTTCGCCTTCTTCACTGCACTTTTCACTTTATAATAATGAAAATTATTGTAACTATTGGCTCCACTTTTAGCAATCACACTAATTTTCTGATTAAGTCTATCGTTCAGCACATCTCTCAGGGAGAAACCCTTACTGTCACTGAATATTATAGTCTCTCGGGATAGTTCTGTGTTTTTATACAGTCTATAGAGCTTTTTGAATTCCTTATTGATTTTGTTCAACGACAATTATGTTTAACTAAAAATGTATGTAGCTTGGATACAATTTTAAACAAATGATGAATTTTCCCGAGATAAAATATACAATTTTAAACAAAAAATTGCATTTTCCTGCGATAAAATATAATCCTAGATAATTATCAGAGTCCACTTTTCACATTTGCCATGAATTAAGACTTGATGATCACAAATTTCGGCGATTTATAACGATAAGGGGACGACCATTTAACTTGAAAGAGGGGGGGGGGGGGTTATGTTTTATTAAAAAAAAAAATTCTGATTCCCAATGTTGCTGAAAAAATATATACTGATTTTGGTGGAGGAAAAAAAAAATAATCTGATTCAGAGTTTTTGACATATAACCTAATGTCAAATTCTGGAAAAAAAATTCGCGCTATGCGCGACAAAAAAAAATAATTATTCTAACTCTCGTGTTGTCCGAAAAAAAATTTCGGAACGAAACAAAAAACATAACCCCCCCCCCTTCAAGTTAAATGGTTGGTCCCAAACAAATTCAAATTTTTCCTCAGATATTTTAAGCGTTCATGCTACCGAAAGTGACGATCTGTCGCAAGTCACTGACAAACTTTATTACATAATGTTGTATCGAGTACACAGCGGCATGAGCGGGGTTCGAATTCCCGACTTTAGTGGTGAAAGGCACCGATTGCACAGAAAGTTGTATATCCAACTACCATACGATCACGACGGCCTCGAAATTACTTCGAAATGATGTCCAATATTTGTTCGACAATACACACGTCAGAAGTAAATTATATCGGGAATTGATCACGACTTTGTTTATACCGCCAATGACGGGTGTCACCATTGGAGCAGAAACAGCTTACCATTTCGGAACACGAGTTCACCCCCGATTTTAGTGGGGTTCGTGTTGGTCGATCTTTAATTTTCTGCATAATGTTTTGTAGATAGTTGTTTGTCCTTTTTTAACCATTGTGTTTTCTGTCCTTCCTCGATTTACGGATTCTGATTACCCCTTTGGCATATTTAACCTCTTCTTCATATTAGAGAAGGCAATAATCAATCAATGTTAACTTGTTCTCATCACAAAAATAGCGGAAATACTGCTTTCTACATTGAAATTAAACAACAATCAAATTATCTATACAGTATTTATCTAGATTGGTTTAATACTACAGTGCTATTGTTGAATTAGTAAGACAGGACATCGATGTAAATGAACATGATAAATCATCAAATTTAATACTTAAACAAATTAAAGAAAAGCTACAAACATTGTATTGCCGTTCTGCATTCCACAGTCACAGTAGGGTCTTCAATAATGATCATAACTCATACCCTAAAATGAGTGTTAAATGGCACCTAGCTATATATAGCCTTTCGGTCTGCAGTTGGTTGACCTCCTTACGGTTTTTGTTGGTTTCATGTTTTTCAATTTTTAGTTTATGTTTACACCGTTTTGTAGATCATTGTTTGTCCTTTTGTACTTTTTCTTTTGGCCAATTCATTGTCTTTCATTTGACAGCTTCTGATTTCCTTCTTGGTATCTTCAAACTTTTCTTCAGAAAAAATGACAATTGATGGTCACATCAGATTGCAACATAATGGTGAATCTTCTATTAGTACCATGCATAGATGAATCCTGTTGTCTTGGTCCAAATATCGCAATAAATTTTCTTCCTTTTACGATTTTTACTATTGGATTTTGGAACTGTTCCGACACAGTGTGGTATTTTTTGTTTTTCATTTTTTAGTACATGTGTAGGTTTTCTCTCTCTCTCTCTCTCTCTCTCTCTCTCTCTCTCTCTCTCTCTCTCTCTCTCCAAATTTTCAATAACCAAAAAATATTATGTACTGTGATGTGGTGGCCATATTGAATTGAATATAGCTTAGGACGTACATGAAACGTGGAGGCTATTTTTAAAACTATTCCTTGAAAAGTTTTGGTTCTACTAATTGCCATGTAATTCCATTGAGTAGACGTGAGTAAGTGAGTGATTGTTGATTAATGCCAACTCGGCAATTTTTCAGCTATAGCATGGCAAAAACAAGTTAATTTTCAATGAGATGATGATGAAGTCCGCTTTGTACTAGACCAACATACTGAGTTGAATTTTTAGTTCACCTTGCCAAAGGCAATGTGAGCTTTTGTCATCACTTGGCGTCTGTCGTCCGTTAACTTTTCATATTTTAATCTTCTCCTCTGAAATACCTTAGCCAAATGAACTGAAGCATCTATGGAAGGTCCTCTATAAAGATTGCTCATTTCGTCCGATCCGTTAACAAACATGGCTACCACAGGCAATTCTTGTTTCTGATTGGCCGATTTTTAAAAATCTTCTCCTCTGAAACTGTTTCGCCAAATGAATCGAAACTTGGTAGGAAGCATCCATGGAAGGTCGTCTATAAAGATTGCTCATTTTGTCCAGATCAGATAACAAACATGGCCACCACAGCAATTATTGTTTCTGATTGGTTGATTTCTAAATAAAAAATATTTTCCTCTGAAACCGCTTGGCCAAATGAATGGACACTTGGTAGGAAGTATCCATGGAAGGTCATCTGTAAAGATTGCTAATTTTGTCCAGATCCGATAACAAACATGGCCACCACAGGCAATTATTGTTTCTGTTTGGTTGATTTCTAAAAAAAATCTTCTCCTCTGAAACCGCTGGGCCAAATCAACCGAAACTTGGTAGGAAGCATCTATGGAAGGTCTTCTATAAAGATTGCACATTTCGTCCCGATCCGATAACAAACATGGACACCACAGGCAAATATTGTTTCTGGTTGGTTGATTTCTAAAAAAAATCTCCTCTGAAACGGAATAGCCAAATGAACCGACATTTGGTAGGAAGCACCTATAGAGGGTTCTGCATAAAGTTTGCTCAAAACAGAATGAAAGGTGAGCGACACAGGTTCACTCTCTAGTTTATAGTTCACTGAAACAACAGTCCGTGGATAGACACGTCGCCCCACTCGGACACATTATCCTGATTCTGAGCCAACCAATGCTCTTTCTCCTTAATGCTGGTTGCTTAGGGGTGAAGCCAAAAAATACCAATTTTATAGTCCTTAGTTTGACCCCATCGATGCTCGAATCCACGATTTACCACACTCGAGGCGAGTACGCCAACCAATACACAACCGATGAGGTTGACTGGAGTAAATGGCTAAACAAAACAAAAATGTTAAAATACAGTCATAACAGACAATTTATTTCAAAATAATCCTCATACATGAAACAGACATTTGCTCTATCAACTTAGCATAGCACTATAACTCAAGCAAGCAACATGTTGTCATTAAGAATGGGGAATTTCCAAGGTCCTACAAAAATAGAACCCATTCACTTAAAATAAACTGAGAAAGAAACAAGTTGTCAATAAGAATGGGGAATGTCCAAGGTCCTACAAAAATAGAACCCATTCACTTAAAAATAAACTGAGAAAGAAACAAACAGCCACTTCTGAAATTTATGATGAAATAATGTATAATTTTATCCAATATTTCAGAAATAACTACATTCTGAAACAGGTAACACAGTGCTTGTCATTCCCTCTATGTTTTCAATGTAATGTTTAAGGTATTTGGAGTTGAATATTCTTGACCATATAAATGTAATACATGTACAATTTGCTTGACTTAAATTTGAAAAAAAACATCCTGTATATTTTAGGAGAAAAAATGTTGTGTTTTAAATTTTGCTAAGTTAACTAAAAGTTTTCATTTCAAGAAAACATTTTTTTCTCAATTTAAGATAAAAATGACATGACCTGATTAACATCTGAGATCTCAAAGGTCAAGAATTCCCAACAATATTGTTATCATTAGTTAGTTTTTATTGAATTCTGTATTTAAAAAATAATGAATCCAAACACAGATATTGTGGCACTTAACATTACAAAAACAGCACCCCCTGCACCTCCTTACACCATTCATGGGTGGTGACAATCTGAAGAAATAGTTTAAATAGTATGCTTTGTCACATGAGAGTTCCGTTGCAATGGGCAACCATTGACATAATCTTCAACATCATGAAGACGGTAATATTTTGGCAGAAGCCGAAAAAGAGTAGAAGTCATATATGGAATAAAATAGACCCCCATCCAAAACATCAACATATTCAAGGACATTACACAATGTGAATCTAATCAAACAATATGCTAGTCTCAAAAAAGGATATGTTAAAAAAATTCTTAGTTTTAGAACCGAATGGATCATCGGTCAATTATATACAAAAAGAAAATGGAAATGTCAGTTCTAGATATATTTTATACAATTATGTAACAACTGACATTTTCTTGGTGTAAAGAGAAATCCCATAATGTCAAGGGTTCTAAAACTGCGAACCAACTACTCTAAATTCACAAAGTAATGCATGCATTTATTAATGTGAAACCTGCACCCTAGATCTGTGGTGAAAATATCAACAGTATTTGTCTCAATTTTTTTCACCTATTTGCACAAAATCCAAATGTAGAATAATTTCCTATTCATTCAAACAAATTCTTTCATAATTTTCACTTGTCCGAATCCAGTTTTACTTGAATCGGGCTTCGGGCAAGTGGGTTAGCGCGAAGACTGTGCGAGGTTAGACTAAGGACACTGTCTTGTTGAAAAAAATGAACTCTAGATGTCTGACTGATGGCAGATACCAAGTAATTTTATTACACTTTCGTTCTTCTTTATTGTTTTGATTTACAAATATTTATTTTTACTTTTCTCTTTCCACATTAATAAAATAGTAAGATTATCAGATTGAACTACAAATATTTTATTAAAATTGGGTGGAAGGAATTCCGACATATTTTTCTTTAAACAACTATACTGTGAAATCATTATTAATCGTGCAATTCTAATTTTCGTGGATTTTGTGGTTCACTTAAATCACGGAAATTAAAATCCAACGAAATACAATTGTCCCATTGATTGATTCCTGTAGTGTTGGAAACCACGAATTCAAGAAGCCATGGATCAATGCATTTCGCAGAAACCACGAAAATTGGGTGCCAACGAATAAATGTACTTTTACAATAAATCAATTATTGTGACCTTATTGTACCTGAGTTCGCGGTTGAATAGTTTTGATTCCACCTTCCTGTAATGGTCAGATTCTACATGTCTAATCAACTTATATGTATACAGAGTTCATACGTAAATAAACAATAAAAACATGAGACAAACAAAGTCTAAAAACAACACGTGGTGTAATGTTGGGCAGTAACATACTATCTTTATCAAAGAAGGATCCCTTGTCATAGCGACTACATCAACATGGGGTAGTAACATATTAACGAAGGATCCCTTTTTAAAGCAAATAAATCAAAACCTGGCAGTAACATATTAATATATATTAATGAGGGATCCCCTATGATAGAAAATACATCATTTACTGCTGATAAAATTACATTCCAATCCATTTTGCGTTGTTCACAAAATGAAAACTTTTTTCTTTGTTTGCCACATGACATTTACTGATATTTTTTGGCATGAATTGTGTGTACACAAGTTTATTAAAATATACGATAATATGAAGAAGCCGGCCGCGATACTGGTACTACCAGTATTGTAATATTTACAATACTGGTATTACCAGTATTATAATATTTACAATACTGGAAATACCAGTATTGTAATATTTACAATACTGGTATTACCAGTATTGTAAATCTGTACAATACTAGAAATACCAGTATTGTAATGTTACAATACTGATAATACCAGTATCGTACATATACAATACTGGATGTACCAGTATCGTGCATTTACAATACTGGTAATACTAGTATTGTAAAACACACGATACTGGAAGCTCCAGTATTCTTCATCCAGCAATACTGGTAATACTAGTATTGTAAAACACACAATACTGGAAGCTCCAGTATTCTTCATCCAGCAATACTGGTAATACTAGTATTGTAAAACACACAATACTGGAAGCTCCAGTATTCTTCATCCAACAATACTGGTAATAGTAGTATTGTGAAACACACGATACTGGAAGCTCCAGTATTCTTCATCCAGCAATACTGGTAATACTAGTATTGTAAAGCACACAATACTGGAAACTCTAATATTCTTCATCCAGCAATACTGGTAATACTAGTATTGTAAAACACACAAGACTGGAAGCTCCAGTATTCTTCATCCAGCAATACTGGTAATACTAGTATTGTAAAACACACAATACTGGAAACTCTAGTATCTGGCAATTTGACACGAGTGGGCAGAGCCTAATTCTAGCAGTAACATATTAATATATATTAATGAGGGATCCCCTATGATAGAAAATACATCATTTACTGCTGATAAAATTACATTCCAATCCATTTTGCGTTGTTCACAAAATGAAAACTTTTTTCTTTGTTTGCCACATGACATTTACTGATATTTTTTGGCATGAATTGTGTGTACACAAGTTTATTAAAATATACGATAATATGAAGAAGCCGGCCGCGATACTGGTACTACCAGTATTGTAATATTTACAATACTGGTATTACCAGTATTATAATATTTACATTACTGGAAATACCAGTATTGTAATATTTACAATACTGGTATTACCAGTATTGTAAATCTGTACAATACTAGAAATACCAGTATTGTAATGTTACAATACTGATAATACCAGTATCGTACATATACAATACTGGATGTACCAGTATCGTGCATTTACAATACTGGTAATACTAGTAATGTAAAACACACGATACTGGAAGCTCCAGTATTCTTCATCCAGCAATACTGGTAATACTAGTATTGTAAAACACACAATACTGGAAGCTCCAGTATTCTTCATCCAGCAATACTGGTAATACTAGTATTGTAAAACACACAATACTGGAAGCTCCAGTATTCTTCATCCAACAATACTGGTAATACTAGTATTGTGAAACACACGATACTGGAAGCTCCAGTATTCTTCATCCAGCAATACTGGTAATACTAGTATTGTAAAGCACACAATACTGGAAACTCTAATATTCTTCATCCAGCAATACTGGTAATACTAGTATTGTAAAACACACAAGACTGGAAGCTCCAGTATTCTTCACCCAACAATACTGGTAATACTAGTATTGTAAAACACACGATACTGGAAGCTCCAGTATTCTTCATCCAGCAATACTGGTAATACTAGTATTGTAAAACACACAATACTGGAAACTCTAGTATCTGGCAATTTGACACGAGTGGGCAGAGCCTAATTCTAACGGTAAATCACAGCTCATTGTATTTACCGTTAGTATTAGGCTCCGCCCAGTCATGTCAAATTACCTTACCAATATATATCAAACTCTAAGGGACCATACAGCATATTTTGACATTACAGGACTTTTGCCTCTTATGTTATGTACAGCAGAAATGACGTATGCGCATGCCAGATTGTGTATAGCTATTCATTTTAAGATTGAATATTGGCCGCTCCCAAAATTAGCAAAGGGAATAAGAGAATTATACATGATTGTATCTATACCATGACATTTGGGTTTAAACTGTAACTATATGAAATACAATAACATATAATTTAGTTTCTTTTTGAATAATATTGGTGGCCCTGAAAAGGGCCGGTGATTGAAAATGTAGACTGTCGGTGTCAGCTTGGTAGAATCACATTTCTCTTTCTGGATTAATAATTAACAGTTAAAAATCATCATGCCACAGCTAAATAACATTTAATTGTTGTGTAAACATGTATATAGTACCATTTTTTTTTGGAGGTATTTTGTGCTGGACATTAAGCATTTATATTCTGCGAATTTTATTTCTGCGGTCCGGAGTTAACCGCAGAAATTGGATTCCCGGAGAAATTACCGGTTATACGGGGTAATTAATCGTGCACAGACAAACACACATGAACTCCTTTTAACAGATACATATTTTTTTTTATAGATGCTGTGGTGCATGCAGTATATTCACACAAGGAAGAACTGGCCCGAGTCCAAAGCCTGCGTAAACCAGAACTACAACAGTACCTGCAGGAAAATCAAGGCCACCTGGACCAGTTGCAGACAGTTGGGGAAATGGACATGCGCAACACAGAGAAATCCCGAGTAGCAGCTCTCATGGTGTGCTTCGTAAAAGCCACTAAGTAGATGAAAGTGTGGTTACTAATAGTCCGTTTGAGAATGTTGGCAATGTATGCAAACTTTGAGAATTAATTTCAGATTTTTAGATTGATTTTTAATAAAAGGAAATTATGGCAATGGACAACTTTGCAATTACGCATCTAAAATTGTGAAAGTATATTGATGTACGAAATAATTATTTATGCTTTATGGAGATTTATAGAAATCAAACGGACTATACTATAACTGTTTTATTTATTTATGTTGAAACACACATTTAGTTGACAATAAATATTATTTTGTTATGACAAACCAGTCTTGGCATATGACTCTGTTCTCTACAGTATCTACTGTATGGGTTTCATCTGGTCCTCTACAAATATGGTTCTTTCTGCACACTTGCTTAAAGGTCCCCATGGTTCATCAAACTGTCACCACAAAAGGTCGTATATAGCACATATCTGATTAAACGAAAAATAGTACATGCATATCCCACGCTTCCTGTTGGACCGACATATCATATCTCTTGTCGAGTGTCATTCTGTGATATGCACACCTTCATTATATGTACAAACATTCTGCAAAGTTTGAAAGATCTGTGTTGAAAACTGTAGGAGAGTTAGCAATAGCTGCACAAACCATGTACCGTAATGGCGTATGTCACGATTTTTCTGTGTTGAAAAAACCCCCAATATAAAAGTACATTCCGCAACTTCATACCTAATCTTCCAGTATCTGCAATACTGGTATTACCAGTATTTTCCAGAATCTTCCAGTATCTGCAATACTGGTATTACCAGTATTTTCCAGAATCTTCCAGTATCTGCAATACTGGTATTACCAGTATTTTCCAGAATCTTCCAGTATCTACAATACTCATATTTCGGCAATGCCTAGTATCTTCTAGTATTGCAGATACTGGAAAATTCTGGAAGATACTGGGATACTAGTATTTACCAGTATCTGTTCCAGTATTGCAGATACTGGAAGATACTGGTAAAATACTGGTAATACCACTATTGTGTACCAGTATTGTAGTACCAGTATCGCGGCCGGCTTCTTCATATTATCCAAATATACATACATATATTTATGTAAAGTTAATAGATTAAACTGTTTACAAAAAATCAACATAATTAAAAATTAATTACAGAAATTTGCTCATCAAACACACCAAATATTAGTTCTAATAATAAAACCCTAAATGCTCGCTTACTCGCAAGGGTTATAACGGGATGCCATTACACGTAATGGAGCAGCCGCCGAGATTTTTTGCGCTCGCTTACAGAGTTTCTTACTCCAGCATTTATCAATAATAAGACATAACCTTTCCTTTACCAGTATTTTAGAATGTAATTCTCACAAAATAAAAATCCATGTTTACTTTCTCTCTGAACATTTTGAATTTCGTCATTTCCGGCCTCACTATTTGGATGTCGATACCATATTTGGCGATTTGAGGCGTGAATGTTTACATCAGCCGTTTACTACGTGTAGTAAGAAATACCATATTTAGAAAAGCTCCGCCTTTCGTAGTTTCCGGTTATGGCAAACGATCGATAAATTTGAACAAGGTTGTTGCTACCTTTGAAAAGCATATATTTCTCAGCGAAACCGATTTAACAAGAACTGGGATCATCAGTAATAGTTATAATGAAATGTTTGAAGCGTAAATAGTGAGTTTTTTTGTTTCAACTACAACTTTTTTTTGCACTATTGTGACGAATGGGACCGCGTTGTAGCTCTGCCGAGACACAAGTTTGTCACAGGAGCTACATTATTGCAGCTAACCAAATATCATAAAAATAACCAAAAAAACTTCTTACAACAGTTATAATGTACCGATTTTAGTGATGACACACAAACGCCAAAAAATAAAATAATAATAATAACAGGATTTTCTACATTGATTTAAGGTGAATGCAAAAATGCCCAAACAAAATGTGAACGTTTTTGTTAGCAGGTAATGCACAACAGGAATAACACATAGTTGAGATGTCATAAAAAGCCCTACATATCAGTCATTGCAAGAACAAAAAATAAAATAAAACATTTGATTATGGTATTAATCCCAGTAAATAATGAATAATATCTTTGGTTTTCGACTAAATTTCTTGTAAACAGTCTTCATAATATACCTGTCAATAAGATGATATGGTGCCAAGGGGAGGCAACTCCAAAAAACCTCAATAATTGTTCTAATGAATTAATTGCAAAATAATAATATCAAAATAGAACCTGCAAACAATGATTCTATGGAACACCACAGTTGACATAAACAATGACTTACTGACACCCGTAAACTACATACAATGACATTGTGTCATTTTGTGCAATATGTACCATAAATGTTGGAACTGAACGCCGACGGGTCGATTTGAGAGAAAAGCAAATAAATGTCAGTTGGAAGTAAACTATCAAAACATATTTCAGTATAAAAATAGAAACAGCATGAGAAAGTTATCTTTTTTAGCAAAAACTTTGTACATGAAAGGTGAGTAATTACTCATTTTCCCATGATGACCACATTATCAGTAGAAAATGTGAGTAATAACTCGTTTTCCCAGGATAGTAAAATCATCGCCACAAAATTTGAGTAATTTAACTCACTTGCACAGAAGAGTCCCAACATCAATAGTGTGTAAAGGAGCGCTCTATTGCCCTATTTTACTGTAATAAAACTCCAATCACAACCATACTTCAGTTATTCCTCCTTTACACCTTAAAAAATATTCAGTGACAAAATGAAGAGTATCGTTGGCGCTTACCATACTTTTACAAAAATCTTCCAATAAATTGCCACTCGTTCCCTTTCCCATCAACCCATCACAGTTATCGTACGGAAAAATGAATATACTGGTCCGAATCAAATGCTTTAATTTATTTTTATATAGTTCTTAGTTAAAATAGGGTCCAATGTTAATTTATGTCCTGCGGTGACAGCCATCTTGGATTTCCGATCGGCATAAAAAAGCTTAAATTTGTAGAAGACCCTCCAATAATAATTCCTGAGCAGTTTGGTTTCAATTGTCCAAGTGGTTTCAGAGAAGAAGACGCCATTTTGAATTTCATATCGGAACAAAAAACCTAAAGTTTGTAGAGGATCATCCAATGAACATAGCGGGATCATCAACTTGTTCGACGAAAGAATTGTCTATTCACCTGACAAAGATTCTGTCTGCAGTAAAAGAGGGACAACAGAAATATTGTGAAACTGTTTACTCGCGTAGTGGCATAAATCACATGTGGATTTTGAAAAACTCTAAAGATCTTTTGGATAACCTGAAATCAAGATCTTTCTCTCAGGTATCCTCCATCAAAACTTTTGATTTTTCAACTCTATATACGACCCTACCGCATGACAAATTAAAAACCCGCTTAAAAGAAACAATTCATAAAGCTTTAAGTCATAGAAACTATGGCTCAAAATTTGTTGTGTTAGGCTACAATTTCACATATTTTTCAAACAAAATTCATAAAGGTAAAACATGCTACTCCGAGGAACAAGTGATCAGTATGCTGGAGTTCCTCATCGATAACATATTTGTCTCCTTTGGAGGGACACTGTTTCAGCAGGTCGTCGGCATACCAATGGGTACGAATTGTGCCCCTCTTCTAGCCGATTTATTTTTATACTCATATGAGTCGGAGTTTCTTCAAAAGCTTGTAAAAGATAAGAAGATTCATGAGGCTAGAGCCTTTAATTTCACATACAGGGTATATTGATGACGTTTTATCTATCAATAATTCTAGATTTGCAGAATTTCTTCCATTGATATATCCTCCAGAGCTGGAAGTTAAAGAGACCACCGATACAGCTTCGTCCGCATCATTTTTGGACTTATACCTCGAATTTGACGACAGTGGTCAACTCAGTACTAAAATTTATGATAAGCGGGACGACTTCCATTTTAAAATCATAAATTTTCCAAACATGTGCAGCAATATACCAGCTTCTCCTGCATATGGTGTTTACATCTCGCAATTAATTCGCTATGCAAGGGCCAGTAGCAATTATTCTGATTTCCTGAAACGTCATCTTCATCTGAGAAACAGGCTACTGGACCAGGGCTATAAAAAGATTCGTCTTATTCGATCTCTTAAAAAGTTTATATTCCGATACCAATATCTTGTCGAAATATATTCGTCTCTGCAGAAAAAATTATAAGCGATGCATTTTCATATAGTGAAAATGTATAAAGATACAGAAGTCAATTTTTTTTTTATCAATGTGTGACGTAAAAATATTTTTGACATTTACGTCACCGAATATGGTACTGCTTTGACAACTATTTTACCTATTTTGTTCCTGTATTTAAATACTGTTACAGTGACAGCCGGAACCTTTGAACCGTAATGAGAGCGGGAGGTTTGGCGCCTTAAAATCTGATTCAACCCACCATTTCTTTAGAAATGCCTGTACCAAGTCAGGGTCATTACGATTTTCACAGTTTTCCGGTTGTTGACTGATTTTGTCTGTTTATATAATTATGAGTTTTGACTTTCCCTTTGTAAGATTGTTCGGAGTTCGGTAATTTTGTTATTACCCTTATTCATGTGCAGTTTGGCTTTAATCATATTTTTAGTTTCTGAGAAGAAGGCATTTGAACATTTTCCCATAGGGTCCAATGTTAATCTATGTCCTGCAGTGGCGGCCATCTTGGATTTCCGATCCGCATAAAAAACATAAATTTGATAAAGGACATTCCAATGGTCATTCTTTTATAGTTTGGGTACAGTCAGTTCATTAGTTTCACAGAAGAGAATATTTGAAATTTCAGCCAATCAGAGCATACTATTGGCCCTGGCAGCCGTGTTGAATATTGGACTGGAACGAAAAACATGAACGTTATAGAGGACCATCTAAGGAACATTCCTGCTAAGTTTGGTTCCAATTGGCCTTGTGGTTTCGGAGAAGAAGTTTGCAATGTGAAAAGTTTACAGACGACAGACGACGGACGCCAAGTGATGGCAATAGTTCCCATGGACCTTTGGTCCAGGTGAACTAAAAAGGTTATCATGTTTTCTCAAAGATTAGTAAATAAGAAGAAATTATTTGGAAATGGTGTGTTAAACACCAATCAATCAATCAATGAAGTGGCGTGTTTCAATATAAAACAAACAGGTTGTAGATGATGACTCGGATGACGTCACTGGTTGAAGTATAATCATATTAAGTATAATAGACAGAGAAAAAAATGTAAAAATCTAATAAATGTCACGTTAAAGCCAATGCCGAAAATATTTGGAACATGCGCCTGCCAATTCATTAATGTTTCAGAACAGTTGTAACTGTTGAAACTATCTGGGGTCAAATGAATTATTTAACTTATATTATTATAACACATAAATAATACACAAAACAACTTGACACAAAAAAAAAGAAAAAAAGAAAAAGATAATCCAACCGAAAACCAAACACAAAACGGGCCTCGTATTCATGAAAAGTCTAAACAAACAAACACAAAGGTCGAAACTTCGGATTCCTGTTTTGCATAAGCATTTCGAAGTGGAATAGGTTAAATATATATTTCCAACTTTTAGCTCACGCTTGAGTTGAAAGATATAACTTGGCTTAGTAGAATAGTTACGTAAAACAATGCCTAGTATCAATAATTCATCAATAATTTTTTCAGTTTTTAGGTATTTTTTACCAATGTTAAGTTGAAGGTTTGGTTGGTAAAAAGAGCTAAAAAAATGACAGTTTTCAATGTCATAATCTAACCCCCCCCCCCCAAATCAATCCTCAAATTGATCTCTGGGGTTCTATAATTTAAAAATGTAGTAATTTTACGAGCATTTTTTAATTAGGAAGTTGAACAATCTCAAAACTCATTTTTCGTTCCGTTTCTTACATGTATATAAATTAAAAATGTCATACAGAATCGAACAAAACGACAATGATATATTCTTCATATTATATGATATATTGTTGAACCTAGGGGGCTCAGTGTACGGTGTGTGAGTTTTGGTTAACAAACTCAATCTATATAACTTGGTAGTAGTGTACACCATTGGTAGCAGGCTGGTCTGAGGCACTGGTTTTATCCAAAGGGTAAAAGTTTATTATGACAACAATTATATAGGTTCTTAAACAAAGCAATTTATTATGTTCAAGTGTAATATATATTCAAGTACAACAATAATATAACTTCACCGTGAGCGATAATAATAAATATGAGGTCCCCCCTATGGAATTATCGGTCGTCATAAAGTCGTAGTAAAATCGTAGTAAAACATCTAGGTCAAGTCGAAATACGTGTAAATAAAATGAAAACGTACTGGTAATGTACATATATCCTGGCTACGGATTTAACGTCTCTTTTGATTTAAACTGATCGTTCTGAGTCTATGGTGTCAATAGTAGTTGCTGTCTGATATATTTGCTGCCGTCTATGATTGTTGGGGGTCCCTCCTGTGGCGTGCAGACGATGCACTTTTATATCTACGCAGACTCCACACTTTTGACTGTGGCGTGAATCGTCGTCGTTGATTGGTCCGTTCTTACGGAAGTTCCCACGGTAATTATATCCGTTAACAGGGCCGCAAACCGGTCCACATAATGTGTGAGGTAACACACATGCGCACTAAATTACACACAGGATACACATGGCGGAAAGAATAAACATAGTTTGTCATGTCAAGATGAAAGGGAAAAACGGGCTTAATAAAGCTTACCCTTATAGAAATTCAAGCCCAATTACAATATATAGACCTAGCATGAATCAATGAAAAAGGTAAGAGAATATGACACAAGGTTTATCAGGTCAAGGAGAACAAAACATTGGGAAGTTATCGTAGGCCCCCCTTTTGGTCAAACAATGAGAACGAACTCTGTCCTAACTATATATTTCCCATATAAAATAACAACAATTTACATACAATAAATATTCGCAATCACAATATCTGAAACGAGAATACTGTTCATTCAATCACATCACAGTCGCGACAGTTACTCAAGGCACCGGAATACGGCACTGTATCAACAACAAGAACAAAGTGAAAATGTGCCAGAGTAGCAAGAATAAATAAAAGTGTCATATATGCATACATACAAACAACATTATCTCCTATGCCTTACACCCTATTCGTTACACCATGAAGACTTTATTTGTCCACTAATAAAGACAGAAGTGCTATATATTTAGTGAACAAATAAAAATAATGAAAAATATCCCTGTCCAAGCAAATACCAAACAAAGAAAGGTACATAGCGGGATCATCAACTTGTTCGACGAAAGAATTGTATATTCACCTGACAAAGATTCTGTCTGCTGTAAAAGAGGAACAACAGAAATATTGTGAAACTGTTTACTCGCGTAGTGGCATAAATCACATGTGGATTTTGAAAAACTCTATAGATCTTTTGGATAACCTGAAATCAAGATCTTTCTCTCAGGTATCCTCCATCAAAACGTTTGATTTTTCAACTCTATATACCACCCTACCGCATGACAAATTAAAAACCCGCTTAAAAGAAACAATTCATAAAGCTTTTAGTCATAGAAACTATGGCTCAAAATTTGTTGTGTTAGGCTACAATTCCACATATTTTTCAAACAAAATTCAAAAAGGTAAAACATGCTACTCCGAGGAACAAGTGATCAGTATGCTGGAGTTCCTCATCGATAACATATTTGTCTCCTTTGGAGGGACACTGTTTCAGCAGGTCGTCGGCATACCAATGGGTACGAATTGTGCCCCTCTTCTAGCCGATTTATTTTTATACTCAAATGAGTCGGAGTTTCTTCAAAAGCTTGTAAAAGATAAGAAGATTCATGAGGCTAGAGCCTTTAATTTCACATACAGGTATATTGATGACGTTTTATCTATCAATAATTCTAGATTTGCAGAATTTCTTCCATTGATATATCCTCCAGAGCTGGAAGTTAAAGAGACCACCGATACAGTTTCGTCCGCATCATTTTTGGACTTATACCTCGAATTTGACGACAGTGGTCAACTCAGTACTAAAATTTATGATAAGCGGGACGACTTCAATTTTAAAATCATAAATTTTCCAAACATGTGCAGCAATATACCAGCTTCTCCTGCATATGGTGTTTACATCTCGCAATTGATTCGCTATGCAAGGGCCAGTAGCAATTATTCTGATTTCCTGAAACGTCATCTTCATCTGAGAAACAGGCTACTGGACCAGGGCTATAAAAAGATTCGCCTTATACGATCTCTTAAAAAGTTTATATTCCGATACCAATATCTTGTCGAAATATATTCCGTCTCTGCAGAAAAAATTATAAGCGATGCATTTTCATATAGTGAAAATGTATAAAGATAAAGAAGTCAAAAATGTCAAGAATTTTTTTTGTCAATGTGTGACGTAAAACTATTTTTGACATTTACGTCACCGAATATGGTACTGCTTTGACAACTATTTTACCTATTTTGTTCCTGTATTTAAATCCTGTTACAGTGACAGCCGGAACCTTTGAACCGTAATGAGAGCGGGAGGTTTGGCGCCTTAAAATCTGATTCAACCCACCATTTCTTTAGAAATGCCTGTACCAAGTCAGGGTCATTACGATTTTCACAGTTTTCCGGTTGTTGACTGATTTTGTCTGTTTATATAATTATGAGTTTTGACTTTCCCTTTGTAAGATTGTTCGGCGTTCGGTAATTTTGTTATTACCTTTATTTACTATAACCATGCCCAATGTCACTGCTGGTGGAATTTTTTTTCCCCGAGGTCATTGCAACTTGGTAGCTTTACTTAAGCAATTATGAATAACGGAATTAACGACAACATACCGGCTAGGACGTCACCCGGGTTAACAAGGTCCTCATTTGCTACTACACGAAACAGGGTAGCAAATGATATATGCGTTCCACGGAATATCCTACGGGATACCCCCGATTTGTCTTACGTTCAGCCAGAGGGTAATTATTATTTCAAAACTTCAGATTCGTATCAAATTTTAAAATCTTGTTCTATTAATATTTAGGACTGTCTTAAATATCCAGGTACTTGTGACTCTTCTCCATGCATTACTACTTGCAAAATAAAAACTGACAAAATAATACTTGTAAAACATGCGTCATGCTAATAACTTCTCCTGAATTTACAAGTAATTTAACTGGAAAAACGTACTACACCAAATCGTTTGAACCTCTGGACTGTTTTACTAAAAATGTCATTTACGGCATAGAATGTACACTCTGTGGACTTTTGTATGTTGGTGAAACTCGTCAAACATTGCGAAGTAGGATGAGCCAACATCGATATGATGCAAAAGATCCCAAATACAGGATTTTGTATAATCATTTCAATCAACCGGGTCATGACCGCTGTTTGACGATGAAAGTTCGAATCATCGAGAAGATTTACCATCATACAAACAGTCGTATTCTTAGTACACCTTACCGCACCGATAGAGAGTTGTTCTGGATAAAAGAATTAGGCACTGCAATGCCTTACTGTTGCAATGATAACATCAAATGAGTGTTAAATTTATCAAGTCCTGGATGCAACGAAATCAACGTGATGAGCCTTTTTAATACTTTTTTTTTTTTTTTTTTTTTTTAACAACGTAATATATTTTATTCAAATGCTTGCTACAATTAACACGCCAAAAGTCCAAGCTCCTTTTGGTGTTTCCCTGTTACATCTTGTTCTGATTATCCAGGGCTATAATCAGAATTACATGAAATATATATACAACCTAAATACAATTTCTATTTAATACCTTTGAAAACATTTATTATTTTGCATTTATTATATAATTTTTTACTTTCATTAAAAAAGAACACTTTTGAAGTGTTTTATTTTCATTTATTCTTTTAATATATTCATTGGCAAATATTCTATAAACATCAATATACTTTGTTTTCTGTTCAGATATATAGTACGATTTGTAGATGGAAAACCCTACAACTGTTATCAAAAAATTTAATGCAAGATAGTTTTTATCATCTATCTTGTATCCAAGTACTATATGATTCAAAGTAATTTTGTTTTCGATACCCAAACCCTTCATTAAATTCTGAAATTTTGTCCAAAACTCTTTTAGAAAGGTACAAGTAATAAAATAATGAGAGTAATCTTCATCTAATTTACAGAAATTACATAAACTGTTCCCAACAATTTTCCATTTGGAAAGTAAAACTTTATTTGGTATAATAAAATGAAAAAGTTTCCATCTGAACATTTTAAGTTTGTTTTCGTCAAGAAATTTGAAAATGAAAAAATATAGACTACTTGTATTTGGTTTTTCAGACAACACTAAATAATTAATCCAATAATGTGTACCAATAGGGTTTGAAAATTTAACATTCACCAGTTTATTATATAATAACTTATTAGACAATGTAGATAAATTAATAAACTGATTGTTCCAGATGAAATAATCTTTTTTGATATTTACAATGCTTTTAACTGAGCTTTCTGTTTTTAAAATGTCTATCCAATTCTTTGGGAAAGCTTTTTTGAGAATACTAAATTCAGATATCCAATTAGATTTATTTTTTAACTTGTGAAGAATAAATTCTTGCGTAATTTTACCATTATTATCTATTATATCATTAACAAAAAATATTCCACTATTAATCCATTCTTTAAAAAATAAATATTTTTTTTCAAATGTAATAAATCTATTTCCCCATAAAATTTGCTTTCTTACATTACTGAATGTCAATGGTGAACTTAATTGACCACCACCTGTTTTTATCCAACTGGTCAAAACATTTTTGTAAAATTCGGGGATATTATTTAGAAACTGTTTATGTTTTTTCACATCTATGTTCATTTTAAAAATAAGCCATATTTTCCCAAATACATTTAAATATTTTAGTGGTATCAATTTCCAATTCGAAAATTTTGAGTCAGCTAATCTACTTACCCATGATGCCTTCAAAGATATAAAATAACTTTCTATATCTATCATTTTCAGTCCACCCTTCTCAAAATCTCCTATCAATGTATTTCTTTTTACCTTATCTGGTTTCCCATTCCATATAAATTTAAAACACTTACTCTCTATCTCTTTTTTGTATTTTTCTGGAATAACACAGGAACTAACAATAAAAGTAAAAATAGGTATAATCAAAGCTTTAATGATTAGTACTTTACCCAATATTGAGAGATTTCGCTTTGACCATGACAAAAATAAGCTATTCATTTTTTCAATTTTTTTCTCCCAATTAAGTTTTTCACATTCTATGTAATCATGACCATAATAAATACCTAAGGTCTTTATTGGTTTGTTTGTCCATTTAATATTTTCTACCTTATCTTTACTGTGTTTTAGTTTCCCAATCCACAACCCCTCTGTCTTATTTCTATTTATCATTAAACCTGAAAAATTACCAAAAATTTCAATTTCGTTCATAGCAACGGATATATCGTTTTTAGAGTTAAAATATAGTGTTGTGTCATCTGCTAATTGCGAAATTTTTATACTATGTGTTTGTTCATCTATTTTTATCTGAAAACCTTTGATATCCTTATTATTTCTTATTCGAAGAGCCATGATTTCAACTGATAAAACAAATAGCAAAGCAGATAAAGGACAACCTTGACGTATTCCGCGCGAGTTTTTGAAAATCTCTGATATCCAGCCATTGTTCATTACACAAGTTTGAATATTACTGTATAAAGTTTTAACCCAAATTATAAACGATTCATTAAACCCAAAATGTTTTAAAGTTGTCAAGATAAATGTCCATTCAAGTGAGTCAAACGCTTTTTTAAAATCAACAAAGACTATTGCCCCTTCAACATTATAAGATTCAGCAAAATCAATAATGTCTTGTATTTGTCTATGATTGAAGCCAATGAACCTGTTTTTAATATATCCAGTTTGGTCATTATTTACAATTTTTTCTAAAACTTTTTTTAAACGCTGTGCTAGAACATAAGAAAGAAGTTTTAAATCAACATTTAAAAGAGAAATAGGTCTATAATTATCTAGAACTAAGGGATCCCCCTTTTTAAACAATAAAGATAAAACACTAGTCCGCTGAGAAAAACTCAGTAGCTTTTCATCATAGCTTTTATTTAGAACATCAATTAAAAAAAATTTGACTTTTCCCCAAAATTCTCTATAAAATTCTACCGTTAGTCCATCCAAACCTGGGGCTTTATTTGATTTCATATTATTTATTGCATTAGAACACTCTTCTTCAGTTACCTTTCCATCACAAATTGATTGATCCTGATCCTGAAGCCTGTTTTCTAATTTTGTATCAAAAATATAATTACTGGTTAGATTTTCATCAGGATATTTTGTAGTATACAATTTTTCATAATATGATTTAATAGTACTAAGAATGTGCATCTGGTCAGTTAATATTTCATTGTTTTCATCTATTAATTTGTTTATTGACTTTTTAATTTGCCTCTGTTTTTCCAGACCTAGAAAATATGAGTTATTTTTTTCCCCATATTCCACCCATTTCTCACGACATCTAATTTGTGCCCCTTTAGCTTTTTGGTCATATATTTTTACAAGTTCTATTTCAATATTATGAATAACTTTATTTAAGTTATCGTTTTCCTCGCTTTGATTATCCCTTACCATAATTTTTTTTTCTAATTCACTTTCTAATTTATGTCTAAGTTCTCTAGTTAATTTTGATTTGTTTTTACAATACATAGTGGTTACTTCTCGAATTTCAACTTTCATTGCGTCCCATAATAATCTTATGTCGATCTTATTATTATGACACTGTATTAAATATTTATCAATTACTTTATTTATTAACTGTTTATAATCATATTCCTGTATTACAGAATTATTAATTTTCCAATACCCTCTTCCCTTTTCAGACACCCCCGACCGAAAGGTTAAAACCACACTTTGATGATCAGTATACTGTATGACCGCAGGTTTAATTTTACAGCTTTGAACAAGCGATAAAAAATCTTTTCCTAAAAGAATCATATCAATCCGACTAGCTTGTGTTTTGTCTTTCCTACGCCATGTAAACTGTTGTCTGTTTTCATTATATATCCTCCAGACATCAATTAACTTATTAGTTTTTATAAAGGACTTTAAACTATTTACTGATTGTTTACTAACATTACCTGTACGTAAACTTCTACGATCTATGTCTTGCATTATCTCGTTAAAATCTCCCCCGACCACAAGAATACCCGTTCCATGTTCTTTACAGAAATTACTTACCTTTTTAAAAAACATGTTTCTTAAAGTTTTGCTATTTGGTGCATAAATGCATACTAACGAAAAAACTGCATCATCTATCTGTACATTTAATAAAACAATTCTGCCATTTTCATCAGTAACCTTGTCAATGACCTTATGATTGACTGCTTTATTAATAAATATTGCTACCCCCCTACTAGCAGATGTTCCTATACTACCATAAACGTTAAAATCTGTATTGAAATTTATTTCGTTTTCAATATTCTGATCGAAATGTGTTTCTTGAAAATAAGCTATATCACATTTCATTGACTTGACCCATTCTATAGCTCGACCTCTTTTCTCTCTGTTTTGCAAACCGTTCACATTTAAGCTACATAAATTTATCATATTTTTGACAGACATTTTTTATGAGATAAGATTTGTATTTGATATGTAACAATTCTATTTTTTTTTAACCACAAAAGGGTCATTAATATCCCATATTTACACACTATCATATTTTTTTTTTTTTTATATAGCAATTCTAATTTTGTCAAATAGAAAAAAAACATAATTAATCTACAATATCTACATAATATTACAAATATGTAACATTTAATATCATTTTTACATATTTCTATACCCGTAAATAGCATGCGAACTTTTCCGTGTATGTATCCTAATATATTTTTTAACATCTCATGTACTGGCCTCGACCTATATTTAATACAGACTATCCGACCTTTAAAAGTACATTTATGCGACTCAATACAGACAGGATTATATTTAACATGTGGATAATATTTTTTCCATAAACTTGGTTCATAGTGTAACATTAGTACAAACATTATGAAGCTTGAAAATATTTTAAATGCAGTGATCTTGAAAACAAATAATTCACTTAAAGAAAGTATCTGTGATGTTTTACCCACTGGTAAGTATTTTTTTCTATATATTTTATATGACACTTGGCTATAGCCAATTTGTTTTATTAGCGTTTCTCTTTTGTTTACATTTATATTTATAAGGAATATATATATGTATAACCACGTGCTATATTTGGCGTGACACATCTCATGTGTATTAACGATGGCTAAAAATAGATTAGGTGGAAACCTGAATTGTAATTGTATGGGATAAATAAATATGTGTTGCTTTGTAAAGAAAATACATACTGTTTTGTAAAGGAAAACTGAGAAAATAACAATATGAAAATAGTAACGAGCCATGTTATATGTACACACTAAATACATGTTTAGATATTCATAATAATAGTATAAATCTATAGTCAGATTTATCATAAAAAACATCAATATAAAGGTACATCTATTAATAGTATACTTCTTATGTTGTAATGATTTTTTACTTCTTATATCTTCATTAAACATCATATAACCCTCACTTAGGTTTTTAATGATATACAACATTTTTACTCTTTGTTGGAGCTTAAATAACATTAGTAGTTTGTAAATTTTTTTAAATTTTAATTTAAGATAAAAAGAAACTTATTTCAAATAGCACACTAAATGATGATTAAGTTTTCCTGTTGCTTGGTTTTAACTTCTTTCGACCTTTACTGCTTCCTTGTTGATCATGTAATTTCTCAGTAGGAGTTGGTGGAGTCCTTTGAATTGCACTAGGCCTGTTTGAAGTTTTCATGAAATTGTCCATAGTTTTTTGACCAGCTTTAACTTGTTTATTTTCTGATTTATCAGTTTCAATGATTTTCACTTTTTTATTTCCTTTTGCTTCTATGTCTTTGTCTTCCTTGTCTGTTGTAATTGATTTTACAGCTCTGTTGTGGGGTTGAGAATCCTCAGCTTGACTTGCATCATCATCCTCATCATGCTCAGTCAGATTTTCCTCCTCAACACCATCATGTACACTTATGTTTGGATCAGGGAAAACAAGATCATGAGGACAGTCAACCATTTTATGACCTTGCTGATTGCATGACCTACACACCAAATCACTTGTGCACTGATACATGAAGTGTCCTGGCTTGAGACATTTGTGACAGTTTTTATTATTCTCCCTGCTTTGATTGTCGGTTTCTACTTGACCAGGATGGAATATCCTCCCCCAGTACTTGCCTATTTGAAGACTCCTTGGAAGTGGGTGTGGGAGTGGTTTACTGATGACTAGTCTGTCACCTGTATCACAGTTAGTTAATCTCCCATCCACTCTAAGTTTTTCCCTAAAGATACCTTCAATATTGCAGCCTTCTAGAGTCAAAGTACGGTGAATTTGGCCGTCATCAGCGGAAAGAGGGATATTTTTGACTTTAATGCGGATGGTATCAGGTCGAAATCTTTGAGGATTCCGAGGATTTTGTGTGTGAAGGGGTACCCTCCTGCCACGTAGATTTAAACCTTCCACAATTAGAGTAATTCTATCCTCTGTATTGTCCATATAAATCCTCCACATATCTCTAATACGCTGTATCCCCTTTATGCATTCGGCTGGGACTTTGGAGCCTACCGCTTTATATATCTCTACGTTGGTGAGCCAGTGAGTTCTATCGGGTTTGGTGGAACCAAACACGTCTTGATCGACTAAAAATAGGGGCTTTACTGAATCACCAGATGCGTAATCTTTATTTTGTTCCCCGTGTTTACTATCAGATTCGGCTGTATTGTTTTTATTATTGCTCTGATTGTTAACTACCTCGGCGAACGTCGCCATTTTTTCATTGTTTACATTTGAATCTTCGATTGTAACAATGGGTTCTATGTGTTCTACACCCCTGAGTCGTTTTATCAGTTGCTCAATTTGTTCTTCAGTCAGTTTGTTACCACTGCGCGTACTCATGTCTTCCATAGTGAACAAGAAATACTTTAAATTTAACTTTTGCTGGAGCTGTTCTCTCGGTGAGTCTTGACAAACCAAGGGACGTAACTCGATCTTTTTAATACTATTCCAAGAACTAAACGTAGCCATGGTCATAAAAGAATTCAACATCCTAATGTTAAAAAGTCCTCTAAACCAAGAACGTTACAAGATACTTTTAATGATTTACTTTCTAATATACAGAAACCTCTTGGAATTCATCATATTCGTACATCTTATTTTCACTACCTGTAAACTACCTCAAAGATCTTAGGGATTTTGGACTTGACAAAGGAGGCGTAGATCCTTTTTCTCCTAAGTGCAGATTGTCTAGTATTATATGTGACGTGGCTTCCTTTCGTCTTTTTAAACCAGTTCGATCTGAACCTCTTCATGATAACAACAGAAAATTCCTCCATATTCCGTTTGCTAACAAAGGAATCGATGCTATTAACATCAGCAACATTCTTAATAGAAAAGAGGTCGTAAAACAAATTCCACCATATTTCAAAAATCAATCTGTTCCCATTGTCTCCTATAGATACACTATCAGCATTGGCCGTAAAATTTTCAACTACAAAGAAGCATTGCAAGATATTAACATAGAAGAGTACCTTAAGAACCCTCTGACCTGTGACTGCTCCCACTCTCCTTTTCAATACAACCCATCTGGACATGTAATCACTGGTGATCTGAATATCATTCAACATGAGAGTCTCCGAAAGGTGATTTCTCATGGTCCTAAATTCAGAGAACCTCAACACATCAATTCGAAGCATAATTTCAAGATAATTATGGATGCTGTTGAAGATTATGCCAGAAGGTGGATAAAGAGAGAAGTAGACCAAGATCCTGAGTTAGAGTCATTGTCAGACTGGGTTAGAACAATTAGGTATCTAGTACAAGGTCGGATTCACAAACTCAAAAATTGTGTTAATAGTCGACCTAAGTCTGTATTTAAAGACCAAGAAGCGGTTAAGTGTCTTTCCTCTCTTCATGACAAATATGTTATCGTTCCTGCGGGCAAAGCTTCCAACAATATCGTGTTTGTATGTAAATCATATTACTTCGAATGCCTAATCAAGGAATTAGGCATAAATAGCAACACCTCTAGTAATACCACATACAAACCAACTTCGTTCGACAAAGATGAAATCCTAGCTAACCACAGATCATTCATGACCTCTTTAAGCATTCCCTCTGGTAAAGAGTCTGAGGATTTACCCTATTTATATTGGATACCTAAACTCCATAAGACACCATACAAAGAAAGGTACATAGCGGGATCATCAACTTGTTCGACGAAAGAATTGTCTATTCACCTGACAAAGATTCTGTCTGCAGTAAAAGAGGGACAACAGAAATATTGTGAAACTGTTTACTCGCGTAGTGGCATAAATCACATGTGGATTTTGAAAAACTCTATAGATCTTTTGGATAACCTGAAATCAAGATCTTTCTCTCAGGTATCCTCCATCAAAACGTTTGATTTTTCAACTCTATATACCACCCTACCGCATGACAAATTAAAACCCGCTTAAAAGAAACAATTCATAAAGCTTTTAGTCATAGAAACTATGGCTCAAAATTTGTTGTGTTAGGCTACAATTCCACATATTTTTCAAACAAAATTCATAAAGGTAAAACATGCTACTCCGAGGAACAAGTGATCAGTATGCTGGAGTTCCTCATCGATAACATATTTGTCTCCTTTGGAGGGACACTGTTTCAGCAGGTCGTCGGCATACCAATGGGTACGAATTGTGCCCCTCTTCTAACCGATTTATTTTTATACTCATATGAGTCGGAGTTTCTTCAAAAGCTTGTAAAAGATAAGAAGATTCATGAGGCTAGAGCCTTTAATTTCACATACAGGTATATTGATGACGTTTTATCTATCAATAATTCTAGATTTGCAGAATTTCTTCCATTGATATATCCTCCAGAGCTGGAAGTTAAAGAGACCACCGATACAGTTTCGTCCGCATCATTTTTGGACTTATACCTCGAATTTGACGACAGTGGTCAACTCAGTACTAAAATTATGATAAGCGGGACGACTTCAATTTTAAAATCATAAATTTTCCAAACATGTGCAGCAATATACCAGCTTCTCCTGCATATGGTGTTTACATCTCGCAATTGATTCGCTATGCAAGGGCCAGTAGCAATTATTCTGATTTCCTGAAACGTCATCTTCATCTGAGAAACAGGCTACTGGACCAGGGCTATAAAAAGATTCGCCTTATTCGATTTCTTAAAAAGTTTATATTCCGATACCAATATCTTGTCGAAATATATTCCGTCTCTGCAGAAAAAATTATAAGCGATGCATTTTCATATAGTGAAAATGTATAAAGATAAAGAAGTAAAAAATGTCAAGAATTTTTTTGTCAATGTGTGACGTAAAAATATTTTTGACATTTACGTCACCGAATATGGTACTGCTTTGACAACTATTTTACCTATTTTGTTCCTGTATTTAAATCCTGTTACAGTGACAGCCGGAACCTTTGAACCGTAATGAAAGCGGGAGGTTTGGCGCCTTAAAATCTGATTCAACCCAACAATTCTTTAGAAATGCCTGTACCAAGTCAGGGTCATTACGTTTTCACAGTTTTCCGGTTGTTGACTGATTTTGTCTGTTTATATAATTATGAGTTTCTACTTTCCCTATGTAAGATTGTTCGGAGTTCGGTAATTTTGTTATTACCTTTATTTTACATGTAAAAATCAATGAACTCAATATTGCTTGTAGGAGATGGTGACGGGCTCTACGAAGAACAATGAAATCTTTCGGGTGACCGTCGAGTGTCTATTGTCCTCAGGGATTTAAAAACACGGCCACAGGCTGTTTGTTCTCTTTAATAAACTTATTCCCTCAGTATTTCATAAAACTGTCAAAATATACACCCAAAAACTCCTTTAAAATGCGATTTTTCTATATGAGCAGGGCCAAATACGTTCACTATCTGGTCTGCAAACTTCCAAATTAAATTAGCACCCTTGATTCTCTACACAACTCTCGTTTACATTTCTACTTTAAAATCTGCAGTTTAAAAGATATTTCAAATTGTCGTTATTCTAATAAGCAAATTATTACTTTTAGTAATTAAGGGCCGGAATCAATTTGCCCCAATTAGCATATTCAAAATGATTCAATTGCGCCACTGTCTATATTTTCAATGGTTTTAATTTCGCCAATAAATGAAATTCAACTGCGCCATATTTACCTGTAAATTACCTCTAGATGATTTACGTATATACATGTATTACAATTAACCTTTCGGTTAAAATTTAACTTTTCAAACTTACTCACATGCGAATAAATTATTCAGTAATAAGAAAGTTTTCAACAATTAAAATCCACCTGTTATGTAAATCTATTGTCAAAACTCTCTAAGAATGTAGAGTTATTGTTCTCTTTTTACTTTAGATACTATACACAGACTTTTTTTTATTACAAAATTAATAATTAATAAAATTAATAAAGTACAATGGGTGGATTTTAAGTTGGAGAATGTCCTCCTATCTCTCCATTCCTTAAAAACAATGGGCCTCGGCACCTTCGGGGCCTCTGCTCCATTATTTTTTAAGGAATGGAGAGTTACTCGGACATTCTCCTATACGTAAAGATGTCTGAAATTCCATTCAAGAAAATGAATGCATTTTTGGCGCAAATCGATATCGGCCTAATTAAGTCATTCCTTTTCAATCTTTTACATTTCTTCTATATACTTTTTATGTTGTTATACGATGAAATTGATAGTTATGGCTCCTCAATATCGGGTGTTATTGTCGACCATTACTGTAGGTCTTATTACAAATCCACCCTACCCCCACCCTCCACTGAGTTTTAAGGTTCTCATCGATGCCGTGAAATGCATAAGCAAGTCAAAGTACAGACAAAACAGCGGCCAAAAGACACACAATGATATATACAAAATACTGCACAGAAAACTAAGGATTGAGAAACACTAATTCCACACAAAAGATGGGTGTGAACTCAACTACCCCGGAAGGGTTTTCAGTTCTTACTTCACTGGTATAAAAGTAAGTTGATACATTTATTCTTTTTATTCTTGCTATTATGCAAAAAATACTCACCTTGCTCATGAATACACTTGAGATATATCCCTATCCACAATTTCCACTGACTTGTGTCGTCCTCGTTAACATTTGATTGCACCCCCAGTGTAGGGGAGTTCCGAGTGTAAATTTTGTGGCCATCATGTCAGAATGGTTTCATGTACTTACTATTGAGGACAGTGATGCATGCAAACATTCAAACGTTTGTTACGTTTCTTTGAACATTTATTTTTTCCACACAAAATAAAATACAAAAAATAACCATCAATCGACTTTTACCAAATTGTAACTTGTGGTCGTCCGGTGACGTTGGTAACGTGGAAAAATATTAGCATTACTGTAGTTGAGGACAAAACAAAATTTACGAAAATAATGTTGCCCATTTTAAAATATCCAGCAAACAATGGATTCCGTGAATTATTTCTTAGACACAATGGAGTAAGTTTTCTTACCATTCTATGAAAGTCGAGAATTTAAAATAAGATCTAAAAGACATGGTTTTATCTGTACTGAAGATACATATACAAATTTAATATAAAGATAGGGATAAAATTCACATAATCATCTACCAATAAAAAGACCTGAATTGATGGCCATTGTATAACTGGTTGTCACTAGATGTTTTTGTAATTCTTCCTTTATGGAGAACAAGAAACTAAAATAGAGTCATGTATAATGTACATGTACATTAATAAGTCTATTAAGAGTTGGAGACATGGAAATAACTTTTGTCGATTTTCTAAGAAATTATACTTACACCTTCGCCTAGATATCTCAGCTAGATGGTATCATATCAAATGTTTTTTTCTTCGTTTATATACAGCCCCATAAACTGCGAATAATCCAATCATATTTCAGGTAACAGGACGTTTTTCTGGTTGAATAGTTCCAAGTTGTCATACCTAGAAAAAAAATGATTGATATTAAAAAATGTATTCGTAGTTCATCAATACTATCTTGTATAGTAACAAAAAAACCTTGATATTTGTATTTTTTTACACGCTTTTTGCTATAAAACATAACTTTATTACTTGGTTTTTCACATTCTGCATTAACCACACCAAGATGGTGGATCCAGTGCTGATGTTGGTTGTGGGTTGATGTGAATTATGATGTGAAAACGTCACAATTATTACATTAATATTGTTTAATGGATTTTATTAAGAAAATATCGAAATTGTCCAGTATATCTGATATTTATTCTTTTTTGTTTTAGGTACAAACCACTTGGATATCGTTTCGGTATTATCTGGATTTATTGAGATAGACATAACAACGACTATTGTCCCAAGAAATTCTGCCTCATTTTTGTCATTGTTGCCAGTTTCTCTGGATTGTCATTTTTTGATTGTCCCTTCGGTGTTCTCTAACGTTTATTTGGAAAAGATGACTGTTTCTGTTTTAGTTTCAGATTATACTTGTGAAAACGATGTATTACTTGTATAAGTTGGTCATGTGTTTTTGAAAATCTGTGCCAAAGTACAGTAGCATAATCTACATATGTTAAACATTCTACCCATGTTAATCATTGTTAGACCAGTTTTAATATTCTGCTGAATACAGCTGTGATATTACATCAGCAAATGGTAAGTTTGAGTTTTCAGGAAGGCCATATTTGGTAATGAACGGTTTTCGACAGGACGGTGGTTTTCGCCGGGTACTCCAGTTTCCTCCACTAAAAAAACTGACTGCCATGATTTATGTTCAAGTGTAATAATATATTCAAGTACAACAATAATATAACTTCCCCGTGAGCGATAATAATAAATATGAGGTCCCCCTATGGTATTGTCGGTCGTCATAAAGTCGTAGTAAAATCGTAGTAAAACATCTAGGTCAAGTCGAAATACGTGTAAATAAAATGAAAACGAACTGGTAATGTACTGATATCCAGGTTACGGATTTAACGTCTCTTTGGTTTAAACTGGTCGTTCTTAGACTATGGTGTCAATAGTAGTTGCTGTCTGATATGTTCGCTGCCGTCTATGATTGTCGGGGGTCCCTCATGTGGTGTGCAGACGATGGCCTTTTACATATACGCAGACTCCACACTTTTGGCTGTGGCGTGAATAGTCGTCGTTGATTGGTCCGTTCTTACGGAAGTTCCCACGGTAATTATATCCGTTAATGGGGCCGCAAACCGGGCCACATAAAGTGTGAGGTAACACACATGCGCACTAAATTACATACAGGATACACATGGCGGAAAGCATAAACATAGTTTGTCATGTCAAGATGAAAGGGAAAACGGGCTTAATAAAGCTTACCCGTATAGAAATCAAGCCCAAGTACAATATATAAACCTAGCATGAATCAATGAAAAAGGTAAGAGAATGTGACACAAGGTTTATAAGGTCAAGGAGAACAAAACATTGGGAAGTTGTCGTAGGCCCCCCTTTTGGTCAAACAATGAGAACGAACTCTGTCCTAACTATATATTTCCCGTCTAAAATAACAACAATTTACATACAATAAATATTCGCGATCACGATACCTGAAACGAGAATAGTGTTCATTCAATCACATCACAGTCGCGACAGTTACTCAAGGCACCGGAATACGGCACGGTATCAACAACAAGAACAAAGTGAAAATGTGCCAGAATAACAAGAATAAATAAAAGTGTCATATATGCATACATACAAACGATATTATCTCCTATGCCTTACACCCTATTCGTTACACCATGAAGACTTCATTTGTTCACTATTAAAGACAGAAGTGCTATATATTTAGTGAAAAAATAAAAATAATGAAAAATATCCCTGTCCAAGCAATTTTTACAGGTAAAATATTTTACATGTAAAAATCAATGAACTCAATAGTGCGTGTATGAGATGGTGACGGGCTCTACGGAGAACAATAGAATCTTTCGGGTGACCGTCGAGTGTCTATTGTCCTCAGGGATTTAAAAACACGGCCACAGGCTGTTCTCTTTAATAGACTTATTCCCTCCGTATTTCATAAAACTCAAAATATACACCCAAAATCTCCTTTAAAATGCGATTTTTCTATATGAGCAGGGCCAAATACGTTCACTTTCTGGTCTGCAAACTTCCAAATTAAATTAGCACCCTTGATTCTCTACATAACTCTCGTTTACACTTCCACTTTAAAATCTACAGTTTAAAAGATATTTCAAATTTTCGTTATTCTAATCAAATTTTTTTAATTTTAGTAATTAAGGGCCGGAATCAATTTGCGCCAATTAGCATATTCAAAATGATTCAATTGCGCCACTGTTTATATTTTCAATGGTTTTAATTTCGCCAATAAATGAAATTCAACTGCGCCATATTTACCTGTAAATTACATGTACATAATTTACCTATATACATGTATTACAATTAACCTTTCGGTATAAAATTTAACTGTCCCAGTGAACACTTTTGAAACATACTCACAAGCGAATAAATTGTTCAGTAATAGGAAAGTTTTCAACAATTAAAATTCACCTGTTATGTAAATCTATTGTCAAAATTCTCCATTATATTTAAGGAATGGAGAGTTATTGTTCTCTTTGTACTTTAGATACTATACACAGACTTTTTTTTGTTACAAGATTAATAATTAATAAAACAATGGGTGGATTTTAAGTTGGAGAATGTCCTCATATCTCTCAATTCCTTAAAACAATGGGCCTCGGCACCTTCGGGGCCTCGGCTCCATTATGTTTAAGGAATGGAGAGTTACGCGGACATTCTCCTATACGTAAAGATGTCTGAAATTCCTTTGAAGAAAATGAATGCATTTTTGGCGCAAATCGATATCGGCCTAATTAAGTCATTCCTTTTCAATCTTTTAAATTTCTTAGAAATACTTTTTATGTTGTTATACGATAAAATGGATTGCTATGGCTCCCGAAAATCGGGTGTTATTGTCGACCATTACTGTAGGTCTTATTAAAATTCCACCCTACCTCCACCCTCCACTGAGTTTTAAGGTTCTCATCGATGCCGTGAAATGCATAAGCAAGTCAAAGTACAGAAAAAACAGCAGCCAAAAGACACACAATGATATATACAAAATACTGTACAGAAAACTAAAACTTGTAAAACACTAATTCCACATAAGAAATGGGTGTGAACTCAACTGCCCCGGAAGGGTAAGTAGTTCTTACTCCACTGGTATGAAAGTAAGTTGATACATCTATTCCTTATATTCTTGCTATTATGCAAAAAGTACTCACCTTGCTCATGAATACACTTGAGATATATCCCTATCCACAATTTCCACTGACTTGTGTCGTCCTCGTTAACATTTGATTGCACCCTCAGTGTAGAAGAGTTCCGAGTGTAAATTTTGTGGCCATCATATCAGAATGGTTTCATGTATTTACTATTGAGGACAGTGATGCATGCAAACATTGAAACGTTTGTTACGTTTCTCTGAACATTTATTTTTTCTACACAAAAAAAATACTAAAAATAACCATCAATCGACTTTTACCAAATTGCAACTTGTCGTCTTCCGGTGACGTTGGTAAAGTGGACATATATTAGTATTACTGTAGTTGAGGACAAAACAAAATTTACGAAAATAATGTTGCCCATTTTAAAATATCCAGCAAACAATGGATTCCGTGAATTATTTCTTAGACACAATGGAGTAAGTTTTCTTACCATTCTATGAAAGTCGAGAACTGAAAATAAGATCTAAAAGACATGGTTTTATCTGTACTGAAGTTACATATAAAAATTTAATATAAAGATAGGGATAAAATTCACATAATCATCTACCAATAAAAAGACCTGAATTGATGGCCATTGTATAACTGGTTGTCACTAGATGTTTTTGTAATTCTTCCTTTATGGAGAACAAGAAACTAAAACAGAGTCATGTATAATGTACATGTACATTAATAAGTCTATTAAGAGTTGGAGACATGGAAATAACTTTGTCGATTTTCTAAGAAATTATACTTACACCTTCGCCTAGATATCTCAGCTAGATGGTATCATATCAAATGTTGTTTTCTTCGCTTAAATACAGCCCCATAAACTGCGAATAATCCAATCATATTTCAGGTAACAGGACGTTTTTCTGGTTGAATAGTTCCAAGTTGTCATATCTAGAAAAAAAATGATTGATATTAAAAATTGTATTCGTAGTTCATCAACACTATCTTGTATAGTAACAAAAAAGCCCATGCTATTTGTATTTTTTACACGCTTTTTGTAATAAAACATAACTTTATTACTTGGTTTTTCACATTCTGCATTAACCACACCAAGATGCTGGAAACAGTGCTGATGTTGGTTGTGGTTGATGTGGATTATAATGTGAAAACGTCACAATTATGACATTAATATTTTTTAATGGATTTTATTAAGAAAATGTCGAAATTGTCCAGTATATCTGATATTTATTCTCTTTTGATTTAGGTACACACCACTTGGATATCGTTTCGGTATTATCTGGATTTATTGAGATAGACATAACAACGACTATTGTCCCAAGAAATTCTGTCTCATTTTTGTCATTTTTTGAT
Source organism: Bathymodiolus brooksi (assembly GCA_963680875.1). Taxonomy (NCBI): domain Eukaryota; kingdom Metazoa; phylum Mollusca; class Bivalvia; order Mytilida; family Modiolidae; genus Bathymodiolus; species Bathymodiolus brooksi. Next base: position 25,460,491 of record OY804590.1, on the reverse strand, counting down.
TGTCCCTTCGGTGTTCTCTAACATTTATTTGGAAAAGATGACTGTTTCTGTTTTAGTTTCAGATTATACTTGTGAAAACGATGTATTACTTGTATAAGTTGGTCATGTGTTTTTGAAAATCTGTGCCAAAGTAGAATAACATAATTTACATATGTTAAACATTCTACCCATGTTAATCATTGTTAGACCAGCTTTAATATTCTGCTGAATACAGCTGTGATATTACAACAGCAAATGGTAAGTTTGAGTCTTCAAGAAGGCCATATTTGGTAATGAACGTTTTGTATTTAAGCTTATCGTCTATCCCTACTTGGTAATTTGGTAATTTGGTGCCTATCATCACTAAGGTTGTGAGTTCGAATGAAATTAATGGCGAGGTGTACTCGATACAACATTATGTGATAAAGTTTGTCGATGGTTTGCGACAGGACGGTGGTTTTCGCCGTGTACTCCAGTTTCCTCCAATAATAAAACTGACCGCCATTATATAGCTGAAATATTGTTGAAATTCGTTAAATGCTATAACCCTAACCCCTACTTGGTTAAATCCAGATGCCATGTCTAATACAATCATGAAGGTACTTCCTTTTATTATAATGTCTTATACAGGTCTCAATATTAGGTCATGAAATTGCATCTTTCATAGTTACTTTATTTAAGGCTCTAAAATCAATGCAATAAATGAGACTTCCATCTTTTTTTCCTACAAGGAATGTTGGTGAGGCAAATTCTTATGTTGATTGTTGTATGGACCACCTTTCTAACATCTCTGTTATGTGTGTTTCCTCTTCCTTTTCTACGACTAAGGGAGTCTTTCGCATTCGTTGCATTCTTTATCTGATTTGTGCAGAACTTCCTGTATCAATAGTGTTTGATGTTACCGTTAAACAATTCAATATCCAGTCCATTCTTGGCTATCCTACATAAGGTACGAACACCGACCACCAACGCCGACCCAACAACGACAGGCTCGTTTCAAGTGAAAAAACAGAAGAAAACACACAGAACACTAGTCTATGTGAACGTAATCTGTCCACAATACCTACAGCATTTAACCGGTCGTCAAAGCCTCAATAACAAACATCCTTGGCAAACACTTGTTGAACATTTTGAAATAACCTGATAATTGATTCGTCAATGGTCAGGCTTTGATTGTACTGATAAAAATGATGTGTTGTCTCATATATGTGTGTCACCAGTAATTGTTTCTTCTTCCACATCAAAAACCAAAAAGGAAGCTTTTTTGGAGAGAAATAAATTGATCAGTAGTATTCTTTAACAAAATTTATCTTTCTTTGTTTCTGTTCTTCAATCAGTTTTGTCGAGTGCGGTAGATCGTGGGTTCGAGCACCGGTCAAACCACAAACTATAACATTGGTATTTGCTGCTTCTTTGCTACAGCATTCAGCATTAAGGAAAAGGAGTAAAGACTGGTTGGCTTGGAATCAGGATAATGTGTGTTTATCGGTGGACTGTTGTTTCAGTGAGGTAGCACTATAAAAATCCGACTAAGCGCGTTGTTCCATTACAAAGCGGACCTCATCATTATTTCATTGAAAATTAACTTGTTTTCGCCATGATATAGCTGAAAAAATGCTGAGTTGGCGCGTTGCTACCGAACCAAGGGTTCCTAGTGGCTAAGTTGAAGAATTCAACCTTGCGGTCGCCACCATGAATTACTCAGCCGTTACGGAATATTTCAGTCACAAATGATTACGGATATATTCGTTTGTAGTATTCACAATCCGGTTCTTTCCTCTCTTTTCTATCACCGGAGTTGTAACTAGAGTAACACGAATTGCCACATGTGGTGCAGGAATTGCTTACACTTCCGAAGCACCTGAATTAACCCCCAGTTTTTAGTGTGGTTCGTGTTTTTCAGTCTTTAGTTGTCTATGTAGTGTTTGTAGATCATTGTTTGTCCTTTTGTCCTTTTAATTTTGTTTACTGTATTTGTCTTTCCTTCTTCTGTTTACCCATTTTGTGTCTTCAAACTTTCTTTCAGTAATCCGAATGCTATACAATCTGATGGTTCAGTTGTCTAAAGATTTAGTAATCCGAAAGTTCAGTAGTCCGATAGTTCATTTCTCTGATGGTTTATTGGTGCGAAAATTACACGATTTACAACTTTTTCAAATATGCTTGTTATGGGTTAAGGCATACATTGGTGATAAAAACAATATTCTAGAAAGAATCAGTAATCTGGATACGAAACAACTATAATATACGTCACAGGTAAAACAAACTCCAAGAACCATGGAATCGAACACCATAGTCATTTAGATTTTTAGGTACGACAAGAAAAAATTCTAGCTTTTTAAATGTTTGTGTGACGATTAATATTAGGTGCATGCATATTTGGCAATATTTGAGACAGACATTTTGAACGAAATCAACATTGTTCATTCGATTCAATCATTGTATTAGATAAAAGCACATTTAGTATGATGTGTAATCCATTATATTTGTGCTATGATTCCCAAAATGCATTTCTGTTTTCAAGACAGTTAGCTGCCATTTACTTGATAAGTACAAGTTTCAACAAATCTTCAAATACCATTGTATATATCGGTAAATGAGCTTCGGATGGATTTTATGACATATTCACTTAATTCTACATCTGTTTTTGCTAAATGCATGGTGGGAGTTTGTCGTTTATATAGAGTAGAATTCGCAGACTTTTCTCTGTTCTTGATGTATATGTTCCGTATTCATACAGTATTGACAGACTTGTTAGTGACACACTATCTGTATTTTACGGGTGTCAATAGTGGAGCAGGAACTGCATACCCTTCCGGAGCACCTGAGTCCTTCCCCGGTTTTTAGTGGGGTACGTCTTACTTAATCTTTAGTTTTATCTGTAATGCTTTGTAGATCGTTGTTTCTCTTTTAGTCCTTTTTCTTTTGGCCATTGTGTTGTCTGTCCTTCGATTTACGGATTCTGATTACCCCTTTTGGTATGTTCAAACTCTTCTTATCCTCATGTGATTGTAGGAGGGCTCATATGATATGTTTGCTATCTGTATTCGTTTGCGTATTATAAGTGGTATCAAACACGTCTTGATCTTCACATAGGTTCACCACCGTTTGTGGTGGGGTCCGTGTTGGTCATCCTTTTAACTTTCTGTGTTATGTATTTGTGTTTTTTTTTGTCTTCGTCCTGTGTCTTGTGTGTCCAGTGTTGCCAGTGGCTGTGGGTTGTCCATTCTTGATTGCTCCTTCGGTTTTCTCTAACGTTTATTTTATACATATACCCCTCAGCCTACATCTTAACCTTTATATATTATAGATTTGGGTATTTTGAATTGCCACAGCAGTCAATATATTTAAGAATAGTTTGAAGATACTAAAAGGTACAGTTTGTACCCATAGGAATACCAACTGTCTGTTAAAAAACGCGTCCACCAAACAAAGCAAATATGTTGTCAATCAAAACCCCGAGCAGTTTGATGTTTAAATACCCATTTTTGAATTGCCAATTAACCTAACAAATATTTGTGATTTTTTCTTGTTTTTGGGGGGAGGGGGGGGGGGGGGGGGGGTAGCGGATCTTTATTATACAACCTTTCTGTTATAGACGAACTCAATATACCTAAAAAAGAAAGTGAGAGGTATATTGCAGTGACTTACAGGGTGTTTCTTAAGCTTATCGAACGAGGAAGACTAATGTGCATATCGTTTCCTTTTGCACAAAATATCTTAATTAACGTTGTTTACGACAGGTATGCACAAATGTATTTGGTGTAGTGGTACCAGGTCAATGTGGTTATGTAAATCCCGAGGTTGTAGATATACATGTTTTTCTTGTTCCGAACGGATAGATACGACACGATAGGCCAAATGTATGTCTTATAACATAAATACACTCCCCACGAACAAAAGGAATAACATATGTATGTTAGGATCATCAATCTCTTCATAATTTCAACGTGATATGAGGCCTACCCATTTTTCATCGAACATTGTTTTTAATCATTTTTCTATATATGTATATATGTAACTGTATTTTAATTCCAACGCAACACCATTGAAGCTTAGATACATTAATATGTGTATCTGACCCACAAGCTGTATTGGTGTATGATCTAGATATAGAGCTTATTGGCGATTTCAGTTTAGTCAATTTGAAGACATGATCATGTTCATGCCGTCATACATTATTATACTAGGTGTGTGTCTTTTTGATTTGAAGGGAATCTGGACTAAGTTGTAGAAACCTCAATTAAATTTAAGAGTGGATTAAAACTTATTGTTTAAATGATACTTATATTTAAGTGAGGTTTGTGCAACCCGGTCCTGATTGTTTATATCTGTACAAACGTTGGAGATCCAATAAAGAGGGAAGGGTTGAAATCCCATTAACTGACTTAGCGCATATTGATTTTTGTCATGTTCCAACCATCTCCTGGAATTACAAGTTAAGCGTTGTGTATTAAATGAACACTTACTTTAAGCATTATATATCGGATTGTGTACCCTAGATAGTAATACAATTGACTAATTTTCGTTATATCAATGGTATTGTGACAGACAAGGTTTTCTTTGGTTTGGTTTATGGTGTTTAACGCCATTTTCAACAATATATCAGTTATATCGTTGCTGTCAGTTTTATTAGTGGAGTACAAACAGAAATCAACAGACCTGCCGCAAGTCACTGACAAACTGTATCACATAATGTTGTATCGATTACACTTCGCAATGAACGGGGTTCGAACTCCAACGTTACTGATTGGACGGGTAGTTGTAAATCCAACTACCATACGATCACGACCACGTCGGCCCCGTAACAGACAAGGATATAGCGGATGAAATTGATAAAAACATATTACCACCTTTCGGAACAATGAAAAAATTTCATCGAAAAATTGTAGAAAGAGGCAAAATCGACACTCCAATATACATTGTCGCTCACTTGTTATAAGCACTTCAATGAAAAGTGGCGGGGCCCAAACCTCCATTCTTAGTGAGATGATGGGATCACGAGGCGAACACGTTAAACATTACACCACCGATGCGGTTCGAAGCATGTTGATGAAACAGATATAGAACCTTTAATAAATATGTGATGGATATATGTTTATTATCGGAAGCACACATGTGTCACCAGTGGAACAGGAACTGCCTGTTGTGGAGCACTTAGCTGCTTATCCCGGTTTTTAGTGGGAGTGATCACTCTAGTTTCTGTGTTATATGAACCATTGTTTGTCTTTTTGTCCTTTTCATTTTTGTCATTGTATTGTTTGTTCTTCTTCGATTGACAGCGGGTGGCCCGGATGGCTCAGTGAATTAGGTCGTTGGATCTAACAGCTCATACAAGCTTATCACCAATACGGCGTGGGTTCGCGCCCAGCTTTGTAAATTACAAAAAGGGTGCACTCGACTCCCAGCCACAAGTGATAAAGCTTACAATTTGCTTGCCCAGGGTGGGTGGTTCTCTCCGGGTACTCCGGCATCTTCCACCTCTAAAACTGTTCGCCCAGATATAGCTGAAATACTGCTGAAAGTGGCGTTAAACACCAAGAATCAATCAAATCCATTTACAGCTTTTGATTACCTCTTTGGAATATTCAGTCTATTCTTATAGAGTTTATGGATGAAATGAGTTTGCACCAATTGGATGTTAGGAGATGGCAATGACAAATTCGTTGGAACGTGAACATGTGATGTTAAATCAAAATCTTAAAAAAGAAAGGGAATATCAGATAACATATAAAGGACTTATTAATGACTCTTTACAGCGACACTGCTCATCCAGTTAAATGCGGTGGTCGGTGTTTAACTCACAAGTAGAAAACACTTGCATGAACGTATCATTTCACTAAGATGGGAGATTTGAGCCAATAAAACTAGCTCACACGCGTCACTTTTTTATTGAACTGTTTCTGTCAAGCCAGGGAACTAGTAGCCATATATGTATGTATTATGGGTATGGTGTGGTATTTATTGTTGTTATTTTATTAGTAAACTTCAGTGATTCAGCTAGACACAGGTCTCTGAACATTTGTCTACCTACTTCTTACTTTGCCCTTTGTCTACCTATTTCTTAAATTGTGCTGAAGAAGTTTATAAAAATTAGCTTAGACGTTGTGCATGGTATTGGAGACGTTTTCATTTTCAATCTGTGTATTGTTTGAATGGTTAGAAATGACAAAGTATTGACCCATTAAAACCAAACAAAGTAGACTATTTTGTGAATTTACATCAATGAAAAAATATCATAATGATCAATATCCTTTGTACCTATATTTACCGACTATAGTCGGGCAAAGCAAATAGAGGATTACATATTTTGACCCTGTAGACCGGTAACAGTTCTTCCACTTTTATGCGGCATAATCTAGATTTATGGAAATATACGAAGGAAAATATTATAATTTTGGTACGAAAATAAAGTAAACTGCATATGCTTTATGACGTCGGTTGATAAATGACGTAACCAGCGCCATTGAACGATCGAGTGGACCTTTTTTCGTCTGAGATACCTGTAGACCATACAGCAGTACAAAGTCTAATTTCTGTAAAGAATTTAGACAACAAGAAAGGTCTACAAATTAGCTATATGCCACAGAATTGTTCAAATACAAGTAAAGAAATTGTTTATACCGAGGAATTGTAAACCTACCCCCGAGCGGATGATATTTCCACAATGCACAATACGACTACCACATTGCTCACGGTGTCAAAAAAGCTTTCATATTGACACCTGTAACACAGATATGTACAATATATCCGGAATTTCCACGAATTTCATTGGGAATGAAATTAAATATCTTTATTTACTGTAAATGATATGTTTGTATCTCTTATGAACGGGAAATTGGTGCCTTTATGACAACTTGGTCCAATTGACACTGAAATTTGCATCTTGCCCGTACCTGTCACACTATAAAAAATATGACGTTTTGTTCCGAATCTGTAGTTTTTATTTCATCGTTCCAGTGAATAAATATAGAATTTCGAGTAAATTAACTTATAATGTTATTGACTTTTGTAAATTCCTCACAACAGAGGACTTCAGTTTTCGATTTTATACCTATAACGCTAAAATTAACGATATTATAGCGAATGTTATGGTGTCTCTCTAAATGTCCCACTTCCTTTTTTTTTAATTTTATGATGTGAATTTTGCCAACATACTAAGAAATATTGTTTGTTTAAATAGAATGTATAAAAGTACCATACTTTTTAAGTACATAAACCGAAATTCTTTTATTCGGAAATGTGCTTGGAACAAAATAGTTTTTGAATGATTGAAAAACTACGGGAAACACCCAACAATAAGATTGTCTCCTCATTTGTCTCACCAACGTCAATTTTGAAGTTGTACATGGTCTCCAAACGTTTAAACGTCGTTCCTAGGTTATCATCTATGAAAAATCATTTGTTGATTAGAATAAATTAATTTGATCGTACTTTTAAAAATTGGTTATAGATCACTACCTAAATATGCAAATATATATTATTATTACAGTGGGAGTCACTAGAACAACGAAGAGCCAAAGCAAGAGCAACATTCATTTACAACTTAGTTAATGTCCATGCGGAACACATTCTCACACCATCAGACAACAGAACCAGAGGTAATGCAGCCTACAGAACACTGTATACAAATGCTGGTGTATATCGATAGTTTTCCTTCCCGCGTACCATCATCACCTGGAACACCATACCACCAACTCTACGTCAAGTCAACACCATTGACCAGTTCCAGACAGGGTTAGGGTCCATCACCCTAACAGTGCTATCCAAGATGTAAATACGTTCATTCCGTTTTTAACTGTATATACGATTTGCTTTAAGCTGAACAGAAGGGACATGCGCGGAGAGTCAACACTCAATATAGAGTATTCTGCTGACGAGAAGAAGAAGAAGAAGAAGAAGAAGAAGAAGAAGAAGAAGAAGCGATTAAGAAGAATTCTTAGTACGCTAAAAATTAAATTCAATTTGGTGGGTAGGAGGATTCTTATTAGAAATCCTGAATAAAAGAAAAGTGTGAGCAAAGATTTAAAAAACCCATTATCATCTCATCATCATTTTTATTTTCCGAAAAAATATGTTCGTGAACTTTCAGCAGACGGTTTTTTTTTCTAAACTTTCGTAACAAGACGAAATGAGCTTATGATTTATTATATATGACGATAACAAATATAAATGTACTAAGGCCATTCCAAAACAAATACTTGTACTTAGGACATTTCCTTGAAGAATTAAATGCAAGCAGTGACATTTTTTCATTTGATTATTTCTTTCCTATTGGCAATAATAGTGAAAAATCTAAATCATGCTGTGGAAGTGAAGATTTAAAATTGTCCTTCCTGTTTCATAACTTTGTACACTAGTTGCGAAGATTCTTTGAAGTATGTGTCTTTTTAAAATTAAAGCAAATGTAAATTATCGTGAAAAGTGGAACGACAAAATGAAAAATGACAGTAAAGAATTATAACGAATTGCAACAAACAAAATTTAATTTCCTATAATTTGGTTATTATAATTTGCAGGTATGCCAGTTTATTCTAAGATTCAACAAATTAGAGATGCAAAACGACGAGAGAGACAACAAAAATGGAAACAGAAAAAACGAAGAATCAAGAATCAAGAGAATTGTCACAGTCTCTCTCCGCGGTTCGGAAAAGAAAGCAGAGGGAAAATACAACAAAATTTATAAAAGCGGAAGCAGAAAGAAAGACAAATGCAAGAGAAAGAAAACGGAGAAGTCGGGCTATGACTAAGGAAAGAAATGAGTTGCAAAAGTTAGAAAAAAAATATGCGTAGAAGGAAAACAGAAAAACAACGTCGAAATAATTATTAAAGAATGTCCTACATACATTTTGATTAAACTGGCAATTGTCCTGAAGATTTCAAAGTCTAGCTAAATACTGAACTTATATAAGTGTCTGTACTATTTTCTTTGCATTAATAAAACTCCTTTCGTAACGGAGATGTACTGTCCTAGCATAAAGTACATATCACGTTTAAAATCTTAAGAAGCTGTAATTGAACATGAGAGAAACTGACATTTTACCCAAGTAGCATGGTTTGTAGACATGTTTGTTTAAGACACAACAAATGTATCTCAAAGTTTGCTTTAAAATCAATTTATTTTAGTAATTTGTTTAAGTGTGCTTCCATTTGAATATATGTTTTTCCCAGAATTAAAAAACAAGCAAAAAACATGTTGGTTAAAGTAAGCGAGTGAGTGAGTGAGTGAGTGAGTGATTGTTGTTTAACGCCAACTCAGCAATTTTCAGCTATATCATGGCGAGAACAAGTAAATTTTCAATGAGAAGATGACAAGGTCCGCCTTACACTAGACCAACCGGATGGCTCAATGAGTTAGGTAGTTGGATCTAACAGCTCATACAAGCCTATCACCAGTACGGCGTGGTATCGCGCCCAGCTTTGTAAATTACAACAAAAGGTGCACTCGAATCGCAGCCGTAAGTGTAAAGTTTACAAGTTGCTTGCCCAGGGTCGATGATTCTCTCCGGGTACTCCGGCTTCTTCCACCACTTACACTAGTCGCCATGATATAGCTGAAATATTGCTGAAAGTGGCTTTAAACACAATAAATCAAATCAATCAAATCAAGTCAATGGTTAATATTGATCCTTGAGTGTATTGTTATAATTGTATTGTGCTAATGTGTCTGTAACCAGCTGAGTACTAAGTATCTTGCATTTCTAAGAGGGTTAGGGTTATGGTGTTTAATGCCACATTCAGCAATATTTTGATTATACTGTGGCGGTCAGTTTTATTGTTGGAGGAAAACGAAGTACATGTACTGGAGAAAACCACCGACCTGTCGCAAGTCACTGACAAACTTTATCACATAATGTTGTCGAGTACACCTCGCCTGAGGTGGATTTGAATTTGTTACGTTAGTGGTGATACATTTCAAAGAGTTTCACAAACATTTTATAGTATATGTATATATATTTATCATAGAATTTGAACTTAATAAAAAAAAAATATTTCAAAGATTCAACAAATTGTGTTCAGCTTTAGCTCTTCAGCTTTATGCATGTTATTCTTGAATGTTCAATGGTAATCATATTTCATGTCATGGTTGTGAGTTTGTAATAACTTTATTGTGTTCAAAGTAATTTCTAGTTGCATTTTGTAAGCTTTGATTGTAACGAAGGGATATAGAAATACAAGTCTTACCAATTCAGGTGTGTCATGTGTCATAATGGCTGTAAATGCGTAGTGTTGTAATCTGTTAGAGTGTGCCAATTACGGTCCAGCACCTCCGACTTCAGCACTGAGGGTTTCTGTTAGGGTTACCTCTCCATTAGCTTCTGGTATAAGACCTTTCCTGGAAGCACTGGAGGGACTTTACAGGTCCCAAACTGGATTAATCCTTAGGGTTTTCTCCCGAAGCCTTTCCCACAAATGGGTATGCCTCACGGCAGCGGAGATTTGATAATGGAGTTTCCCTCTCCATCCACAAAACAGTGGAACTATTTAACCCATAGCTGGGATTACCAATTCATTATTCACAAGTATTGTTGAATATGTAAAAAAAAACAGTTTGACGATACCATTGGGATAATCAGAAGTCATAATTTGAAGGAAGCACAATGTAATAGCAAAATGAAAAAAGACAAACAATGATCTGCTAAACACTACACAGAAAACTAAAGATTGACAGCATGCATCCTACTAAAAAACGGAGGAGAACTCAGGTGCTCCAGAATGTTAAGAAATTCCTGTTCCACTAGTGGCACCTGTCCTTTTAAAACAATTATTAATTATTATTGACTGAACTTAAAAAGATCAAATATCGATCTGGATTTTTAATGTATATCATTTTACAAATCAGTCAATTTGGGTGAACAAACTTTTAATAAATATCTTTTTTTTTCTTCAGGGGTATGTTTTTATAAATACCATTTGATCCACCAGTCAGTTTGGATAAGTGAGACTTTTTTTGGATAAAATGTTATCCATTACTAGTCAATTGGGTTGAGCCAAACCTTTTATAAATATAATTTTGTCTATCAGTCAATTGAGGGTATGTGGAAGTTTTTTTATTGATATCTTTTTTTTTCATTCAGACATGTTTTTGAGGTATGTAGAATATTTGTTTAAAATACATATCATTTTCTCCATCAGTCAGTTTATATAAGCAATAATTTTCTGAGATATAATTTTATCCTTGACTAGTCAATTTGAGGTGAGGTATTGTGCATAATACTACCCTATTGTTAATGGTTGTTTATTGTAAAATTTATGACTATGTTACAATATATTTTGACATATTTATTTTTGATAATTAAGTAAAATAAAAAATAAAAATGTTAATATATATGTTAGTTTTCACTTGTGTTTAGCTCACCAATATAAAATTTAACCACAGGGGGTATAATGGCTCTCTATGTTGTAGATCTGGTAGATCTGGGTTCGAGACCCGGTCAGGTCAAACCAAAGACTATAACATTGGTATTTATTGCTTCTCTGCTAAGCAGCACTAAGGAGTAAAGGTAAAGACTTGTTGGCTCTGAAGAAGAATAATGTGTCTGAGTGAAACGACATTTTACGACAGACTCTTGTTTCACTGAGCTAGCACTATTAAAATCCAACTCAGAGTGTTGGTCAAGAACAAAGCAGACATCATTATCATCTCATCAAATGCATCTTGTTCTCCCCATGATAATAAATGTATCTTGTTCTCCCCACGATAACAAATGTATCTTGTTCTCCCCATGATAGCAAATGTATCTTGTTCTCCCCATGATAGCAAATGTATCTTGTTCTCCCCATGATAACAAATGTATCTTGTTCTCCCCATGATAAAATATGTATCTTGTTCTCCCCTTGATAACAAATGCATCTTGTTCTCCCCATGATGTAGCTAACAAACTGCTCATTTGGTGTTTAACAATAATCACTCACCCAGCCCCATATGAAATCTTAGGGGATGTTTATTTTGTTGTTCTGGGGATTTGTGTGGAAACTTGGTTAAGGTTGATGACTTTTAATAAAAAAAAATATTTCAAAGATTTAAAAAAAATGTGTTCAGCTTTAGCTCTTCAGCTTTATGCATGTTATTTTTGCATTTTATAAGATAAGATAAGATAAGAATAAGAACACTTTATTTGAATTCGGTTGTTGTATAACAATAAACACAAGCTCTCAGGAGCTTATTACCGAATATACATAGTAGCACAAGATACATACAAATATTAACATAATCGCATAAACACACATATAAAGCACATACAGTTAGCAAATGCAACATAAAAAGCACAAAAATAAAGGACATACTAAACATGCTGAAGCAATATCAAGCAAACATAAAATAACTAAGCAGCATTAAAACTTGGAAAAAGCAGCACTAGAAATAAAACAGAAAGCTGAATATGTTATCTGCATGCAGAACAACGACATACTGAGCCATTCCAGGACAGAATCAAATTTTTAAAGTGGTTGAAACTGTTTTCAGTTCTGAAATGGTTCGGAAGGTCGTTCCACAGAGTTGCAGCTACAAACATGAATGATTTTTTGCCATACCTTGTAGTTCTAACTTGAAGTACATCTAATATGTTCGAATACCTGAAAGCATATTTAGAATTCTTCACATTAACTAAATCATGAAGGCATACAGCAGCTAATTTGTTAACGATTTTATATGTCTCCAAGGCCATTGTCCTAATACGTCTGATCTGTAAGGAGGGCACTAGAGCTTTTTCAAGAAGTTTGATACATGAACTGATGTAGTCATCGCATACAAAGCGAAGTGCTCTTTCCTGCACTTTCTCTATTTATTTTAGAATTTTTATCGGTACAAAAATGGCAAGCCAAAGGGCAGAAGTTAAAGTTGCTGAGAATGAAAGTGTGGAATATAGTTAATTTGCTTCCTCTGTCTAAATATCGGCCCAAACGCTTAAGTATATTCAGTTGCTGTGATGCCTTCCTACAGATTGAACTGATATGAATGTCAAAATTTAATTGATAATCTATTTCAATTCCTAAAAGTTTTACTGTTTCTTCACATGAAAGTGTAGAATTCTGTATACAAATCTTCATGTTTTTGTCAAAAGTCTTCTTCCCAACCGCAAGTACCTGAAATTTATCTGGATTAGCCTGCATTTTGTTTACTTTAAGCCAATTAATAAGAACATTTGACTCTGATTCTAAAACTGAGGTAAGTACATTAAAATCAGGATGACCATAAGACAAAGTATTGTCATTCGCATAATTATATAAAGTACTCTTTTCAACAAAATAAAAAATATCATTAATAAAGACATTAAAAAGTAGAGGGTCCTAGATTGACACATGGGGTACACCTTTTGGGATGTCAGACCAACTGCACAGAATACTATTAATTTTAATTGGTTGTTTCCTATTTGATAAGTAGGAATCAAGAAGGGATACAGAATCAGTGGACATATCATAGGCCGAAAGTTTATCAAATAAAATATCTTGGAGTAGGCAATCAAATGCTTTGGAAAGACCCGTTAGGACTGCGACAACATACTGATTTTTGTCAAGGGCATTCCGCCAGTCCTATAATAACCTAAGTAGGGTTGTCTGACATCCAGGACCTCTTCTAAAAGCACATAAATAAGGATTACAAATATTTTCAAAGAAATCAGACAATAGCTGTTCTAAAATTTTCTCAAAAATCTTTGAAAAAATAAATAGTACACTTAAGGGTCTGTAGTTAGTCTTCAAAAGTGGATCATTCTTTTTATATAAAGGTGTTACTTGTACTTTCTTTAATTTATCCGGAAAAACACTCTGATCTATTGACATATTTTAAATACTTGTAATCTGAGGTGCAATAATAGATTTACTACATTTTATTATTTTTGCAGGTATACCATCAGCACCTGTTGCTTTTTTGATGTTGATATTATTTATAATCTTTTCAACTTTATCTGTTGATACCTTTTCAAAAACAAATTTGTTTGTGCAATCATTTTGTTTCTTTATTTCTACTAAACTTGGATGATCAGAAGGGTCGTAAACAGTATCTTTTCCTATATTCTCAGCTACAGTAGAGAAAAAAATATTAAAGTGATTGGCTACTTCTTTTTGATCATTTATAATCTTGTCAGATTCATTAAGCACAATTTTGTGTTCTCCACTGAACCCCTTTTTCGAAAAGAATGGCTTAATAGTTTTCCAAAAGTCGCCCGATTTTGTTCCCCCAGAGCAACGTTCTAAAATGTATGTTTTCATTGTTTTTTTTCCAATTTGGTTACAAAATTTCTTTGCTTTCTGAATTTTCCCAATTTTTGTTACCCTGACATTTTGTAAATTGAGAATATAGCATTTGTTTTCTGTATACAGCTCTTCTGAGCTCCTGATTCATACATGGTAATAGTTTTTTTTCTTTGATATCTATATTTAATTGGAGCATGCTTGTATAGAACATTGATAAAATCTTTTCATATTCATTATAAACAGAATCTACTTCATGACATGTTTGATTGAACTTAATTTGTTCTATATCATCATTGAAATTTTCAATATCAAAAATCTTGTAACTTCTATAATACCTGAGCTGTTTTGGTTCGTGAAGAACTTCACCTTTGATAACAGTACTTATAATGTTATGGCAGTCACTGACACATTTTGTGACTTAAAACATAATTATTTCTTGTTTGTCATTATTACATCTACTAGTGATGGGATACAGCCCTTTTTGAAACAGGTTGGACCATTAACAAGTTGTGATAGATTGAAAATATCACAGAAATCATTCAAGGTAGCACTTTTATCTGAATGGAGCATGTCAAAATTCAGGTCACCAAATAATAACATATGTTCATAATGTATTAAAGATCAATCAGCAAATCTGGAGAAATATTCAGTAAATTAAAAGTTTGACATAGAAGGGGGTTTATATGCCCCAGCAATCAACCACTTTCTGCCACTTGAATATACTTCATGACACAGAGTTTCAATTGTTTCACTCTCTAAAGATTTTTTTGTGCTGGATAGAAAGTCAGATCTGATAAAGGTAAGTAGGCCCCCGCGGTACTGGTTCCTGTTCCTATGTTGCACTTTGTACCCATCTACACTGAACAGATTGTCATTAAAAGATTTATCAAGTTTCGTTTCAGAAATAATTAATAAATCTACAATGTTGTCAGTTAGTACCTCTTTTATTTCGTCAAATTTGTACCGAAGGCTATTGATGTTCAGGTGTGCTGCCATGAATTGTTTGGGATAAGATCTCTGGACATCTCTAAGGTCTTTAAATGTGTGTTTGCTTACATTTCCACCGGAAGTAACATAGGGTGCGTTTGATTTAGCCTCTACATTTTCAATATTAAAAAGGAGTTGCTAAAAATAGGCAAAATACAGTTTGCACAGTACCAACTTTCAGATGATGTTGATAAGCGTTGGTATTCGTCTATCGGTAGGTCAATACCTTTAATGTGATACCAATATGTACAGTTTTCACAATAAATTCGACGTTGATTTCGTTTTACTGGTTTGGAACATTTCCCACTATGATATTTTACTGGACCAGTATTAGTTGAAATGTCTCGTGATAGCAAAATAATTCTAATTATTGATATATATGTTGTTGTATTTTGGTTTGATAAGTATTTGTAGTAACGTCTATTTGTATAATATCGGATCTTTTCTGAGACGATCCTCGGGTATAATAAATCTAGTGAAAAGTCATAGCAAGATGGTTTTGGTTTCGTTCCCGAGTATAATCCGAGATCTTCTATCATGTATTCGTTGTCTGGGAGATCTAATTGCGTTGGAAATGCAAGGATGCGAGCTACAATTAAAGTTGTTGTTAGAGTAAACAAACTCCCGTCTAGTCCCGTCGCCATCTTTACAATCTTTTTCAATGGTAATCATATTTCATGTCATGGTTGTGAGTTTGTTATAGCTTTATTGTGTTCAAAGTAATTTCTAGTTGCATTTGTAAGCTTTGATTGTAATGAAGGGATATAGAAATACAAGTCTTACCAATTCATGTGTGTCATGTGTCATAATGGCTGTAAATGCGTAGTGTTGTGGTCTGTTAGAGTGTGCCAATTACGGTCCAGCACCTCCGACTTCAGCACTGAAGGTTTCTGTTAGGGTTACCTCTCCATTAGCTTCTGGTATAAGACCTTTCCTGGAAGCACTGGAGGGACTTTACAGGTCCCAAACTGGATTTATCCTCAGGTTTTCTCCCGAAGCCTTTCCCATAGATGGGTATGCCGCACGGCAGCGGAGGTTTGATAATGGAGTTTCCCTCTCCATCCACAAAACAGTGGAACTATTTAACCCATAGCTGGGATTACCAATTCATTATACACAAGTATTGTTGAATATGTAAAAAAAACAGTTTGACGATACCATTGGGATAATCAGAAGTTGTAATTTGAAGGAAGCACAATGTAATAGCAAAATGAAAAAAGACAAACAATGATCTGCTAAACACTACACAGAAAACTAAAGATTGACAGCATGAACCCTGCTAAAAAACGGAGAACTCAGGTGCTCCAGAATGTTAAGAAATTCCTGTTCCACTAGTGGCACCTGTCCTTTTAAAACAATTATTAATTATTATTGACTGAACTTAAAAAGATCAAATATCGATCTGGATTTTTAATGTATATCATTTTACAAATCAGTCAATTTGGGTGAACAAACTTTTTATAAATATATTTTTTTTTCTTCAGGGGTATGTTTTTATAAATACCATTTGATCCACCAGTCAGTTTGGATAAGTGAGATTTTTTTGGGATAAAATGTTATCCATTACTAGTCAATTGGGTTGAGCCAAACCTTTTATAAATATAATTTTGTCTATCAGTCAATTGAGGGTATGTGGAAGTTTTTTTATTGATATCTTTTTTTTTCATTCAGACATGATTTTGAGGTATGTAGAATATTTGTTTAAAATACATATCATTTTCTACATCAGTCAGTTTATATAAGCAATAATTTTCTTAGATATAATTTTATCCTTGACTAGTCAATTTGAGGTGAGGTATTGTGCATAATACTACCCTATTGTTAATGGTTGTTTATTGTAAAATTTATGACTATGTTACAATATATTTTGACATATTTATTTTTGATAATTAAGTAAAATAAAAAATAAAAATGTTAATATATATGTTAGTTTTCACTTGTGTTTAGCTCACCAATATAAAATTTAACCACAGGGGGTGTAATGGCTCTCTATGTTGTAGATCTGGTAGATCTGGGTTCGAGTCCCGGTCAGGTCAAACCAAAGACTATAACATTGGTATTTATTGCTTCTCTGCTAAGCAGCACTAAGGAGTAAAGGTAAAGACATGTTGGCTCTGAAGAAGAATAATGTGTCTGAGTGAAACGACATTTTACGAAAGACTCTTGTTTCACTGAGCTAGCACTATTAAAATCCAACCCAGAGTGTTGGTCAAGAACAAAGCAGACATCATTATCATCTCATCAAATGCATCTTGTTCTCCCCATGATAATAAATGTATCTTGTTCTCCTCACGATAACAAATGTATCTTGTTCTCCCCATGATAGCAAATGTATCTTGTTCTCCCCATGATAGCAAATGTATCTTGTTCTCCCCATGATAACAAATGTTTCTTGTTCTCCCCATGATAAAAAATGTATCTTGTTCTCCCCTTGATAACAAATGCATCTTGTTCTCCCCATGATGTAGCTAACAAACTGCTCATTTGGTGTTTAACAATAATCACTCACCCAGCCCCATATGAAATCTTAGGGGATGTTTATTTTGTTGTTCTGGGGATTTGTGTGGAAACTTGGTTAAGGTTGATGACTTTTTAATAAAAAAAAAATATTTCAAAGATTTAAAAAAATGTGTTCAGCTTTAGCTCTTCAGCTTTATGCATGTTATTTTTGCATTTTATAAGATAAGATAAGATAAGAATAAGAACACTTTATTTGAATTCGGTTGTTGTATAACAATAAACACAAGCTCTCAGGAGCTTATTACCGAATATACATAGTAGCACAAGATACATACAAATATTAACATAATCGCATAAACACACATATAAAGCACATACAGTTAGCAAATGCAACATAAAAAGCACAAAAATAAAGGTCATACTAAACATGCTGAAGCAATATCAAGCAAACATAAAATAACTAAGCAGCATTAAAACTTGGAAAAAGCAGCACTAGAAATAAAACAGAAAGCTGAATATGTTATCTGCATGCAGAACAACGACATACTGAGCCATTCCAGGACAGAATCAAATTTTTAAAGTGGTTGAAACTGTTTTCAGTTCTGAAATGGTTCGGAAGGTCGTTCCACAGAGTTGTAGCTACAAACATGAATGATTTTTTGCCATACCTTGTAGTTCTAACTTGAAGTACATCTAATATGTTCGAATACCTGAAAGCATATTTAGAATTCTTCACATTAACTAAATCATGAATGCATACAGCAGCTAATTTGTTAACGATTTTATATGTCTCCAAGGCCATTGTCCTAATACGTCTGATCTGTAAGGAGGGCACTAGAGCTTTTTCAAGAAGTTTGATACATGAACTGATGTAGTCATCGCATACAAAGCGAAGTGCTCTTTCCTGCACTTTCTCTATTTTTTTTTAGAATTTTTATCGGTACAAAAATGGCAAGCCAAAGGGCAGAAGTTAAAGTTGCTGAGAATGAAAGTGTGGAATATAGTTAATTTGCTTCCTCTGTCTAAATATCGGCCCAAACGCTTAAGTATATTCAGTTGCTGTGATGCCTTCCTACAGATTGAACTGATATGAATGTCAAAATTTAATTGATAATCTATTTCAATTCCTAAAAGGTTTACTGTTTCTTCACATGAAAGTGTAGAATTCTGTATACAAATCTTCATGTTTTTGTCAAAAGTCTTCTTCCCAACCGCAAGTACCTGAAATTTATCTGGATTAGCCTGCATTTTGTTTACTTTAAGCCAATTAATAAGAACATTTGACTCTGATTCTAAAACTGAGGTAAGTACATTAAAATCAGGATGATCATAAGACAAAGTATTGTCATCCGCATAATTATATAAAGTACCCTTTTCAACAAAATAAAAAAATATCTTTAATAAAGACATTAAAAAGTAGAGGGCCCAAGATTGACACATGGGGTACACCTTTTTGGATGTCAGACCAACTGCACAGAATACTATTAATTTTAATTGGTTGTTTCCTATTTGATAAGTAGGAATCAAGAAGGGATACAGAATCAGTGGACATATCATAGGCCGAAAGTTTATCAAATAAAATATCTTGGAGTAGGCAATCAAATGCTTTGGAAAGAACCGTTAGGACTGCGACAACATACTGATTTTTGTCAAGGGCATTCCGCCAGTCCTATAATAACCTAAGTAGGGTTGTCTGACATCCAGGACCTCTTCTAAAAGCACATAAATAAGGATTACAAATATTTTCAAAGAAATCAGACAATTGCTGTTCTAAAATTTTCTCAAAAATCTTTGAAAAAATACATAGTACACTTAAGGGTCTGTAGTTAGTCTTCAAAAGTGGATCATTCTTTTTATATAAAGGTGTTACTTGTACTTTCTTTAATTTATCCGGAAAAACACTCTGATCTATTGACATATTTTAAATACTTGTAATCTGAGGTGCAATAATAGATTTACTACATTTTATTATTTTTGCAGGTATACCATCAGCACCTGTTGCTTTTTTGATGTTGATATTATTTATAATCTTTTCAACTTTATCTGTTGAAACCTTTTCAAAAACAAATTTGTTTGTGCAATCATTTTGTTTCTTTATTTCTACTAAACTTGGATGATCAGAAGGGTCGTAAACAGTATCTTTTCCTATATTCTCAGCTACAGTAGAGAAATAAAATATTAAAGTGATTGGCTACTTCTTTTTGATCATTTATAATCTTGTCAGATTCATTAAGCACAATTTTGTGTTCTCCACTGAACCCCTTTTTCGAAAAGAATGGCTTAATAGTTTTCCAAAAGTCGCCCGATTTTGTTCCCCCAGAGCAACGTTCTAAAATGTATGTTTTCATTGTTTTTTTTTCCAATTTGGTTACAAAATTTCTTTGCTTTCTGAATTTTCCCAATTTTTGTTACCCTGACATTTTGTAAATTGAGAATATAGCATTTGTTTTCTGTATACAGCTCTTCTGAGCTCCTGATTCATACATGGTAATAGTTTTTTTTCTTTGATATCTATATTTAATTGGAGCATGCTTGTATAGCACATTGATAAAATCTTTTTCATATTCATTATAAACAGAATCTACTTCATGACATGTTTGATTGAACTTAATTTGTTCTATGTCATCATTGAAAATTTTCAATATCAAAAGTCTTGTAACTTCTATAATACCTGAGCTGTTTTGGTTCGTGAAGAACTTCACCTTTGATAACAGTACTTATAATGTTATGGCAGTCACTGACACATTTTGTGACTTAAAACATAATTATTTCTTGTTTGTCATTATTACATCTACTAGTGATGGGATACAGCCCTTTTTGAAACAGGTTGGACCATTAACAAGTTGTGATAGATTGAAAATATCACAGAAATCATTCAAGGTAGCACTTTTATCTGAAT
This sequence comes from Bathymodiolus brooksi, assembly GCA_963680875.1. Classification (NCBI taxonomy): domain Eukaryota; kingdom Metazoa; phylum Mollusca; class Bivalvia; order Mytilida; family Modiolidae; genus Bathymodiolus; species Bathymodiolus brooksi. Next base: position 25,439,970 of record OY804590.1, on the reverse strand, counting down.
GGAGCATGTCAAAATTCAGGTCACCAAATAATAACATATGTTCATAATGTATTAAAGATCAATCAGCAAATCTGGAGAAATATTCAGTAAATTAAAAGTTTGACATAGAAGGGGGTTTATATGCCCCAGCAATCAACCACTTTCTGCCACTTGAATATACTTCATGACACAGAGTTTCAATTGTTTCACTCTCTAAAGATTTTTTTGTGCTGGATGGAAAGTCAGATCTGATAAAGGTAAGTAGGCCCCCGCGGTACTGGTTCCTGTTCCTATGTTGCACTTTGTACCCATCTACACTGAACAGATTGTCATTAAAAGATTTATCAAGTTTCGTTTCAGAAATAATTAATAAATCTACAATGTTGTCAGTTAGTACCTCTTTTATTTCGTCAAATTTGTACCGAAGGCTATTGATGTTCAGGTGTGCTGCCATGAATTGTTTGGGATAAGATCTCTGGACATCTCTAAGGTCTTTAAATGTGTGTTTGCTTACATTTCCACCGGAAGTAACATAGGGTGCGTTTGATTTAGCCTCTACATTTTCAATATTAAAAAGGAGTTGCTAAAAATAGGCAAAATACAGTTTGCACAGTACCAACTTTCAGATGATGTTGATAAGCGTTGGTATTCGTCTATCGGTAGGTCAATACCTTTAATGTGATACCAATATGTACAGTTTTCACAATAAATTCGACGTTGATTTCGTTTTACTGGTTTGGAACATTTCCCACTATGATATTTTACTGGACCAGTATTAGTTGAAATGTCTCGTGATAGCAAAAGAATTCTAATTATTGATATATATGTTGTTGTATTTTGGTTTGATAAGTATTTGTAGTAACGTCTATTTGTATAATATCGGATCTTTTCTGAGACGATCCTCGGGTATAATAAATCCAGTGAAAAGTCATAGCAAGATGGTTTTGGTTTCGTTCCCGAGTATAATCCGAGATCTTCTATCATGTATTCGTTGTCTGGGAGATCTAATTGCGTTGGAAATGCAAGGATGCGAGCTACAATTAAAGTTGTTGTTAGAGTAAACAAACGCCCGTCTAGTCCCGTCGCCATCTTTACAATCTTTTTCAATGGTAATCATATTTCATGTCATGGTTGTGAGTTTGTTATAGCTTTATTGTGTTCAAAGTAATTTCTAGTTGCATTTGTAAGCTTTGATTGTAATGAAGGGATATAGAAATACAAGTCTTACCAATTCATGTGTGTCATGTGTCATAATGGCTGTAAATGCGTAGTGTTGTGGTCTGTTAGAGTGTGCCAATTACGGTCCAGCACCTCCGACTTCAGCACTGAAGGTTTCTGTTAGGGTTACCTCTCCATTAGCTTCTGGTATAAGACCTTTCCTGGAAGCACTGGAGGGACTTTACAGGTCCCAAACTGGATTTATCCTCAGGTTTTCTCCCGAAGCCTTTCCCATAAATGGGTATGCCGCACGGCAGCGGAGGTTTGATAATGGAGTTTCCCTCTCCATCCACAAAACAGTGGAACTATTTAACCCATAGCTGGGATTACCAATTCATTATACACAAGTATTGTTGAATATTTAAAAAAAACAGTTTGACGATACCATTGCGATAATCAGAAGTTGTAATTTGAAGGAAGCACAATGTAATAGCAAAATGAAAAAAGACAAACAATGATCTGCTAAACACTACACAGAAAACTAAAGATTGACAGCATGAACCCTGCTAAAAAACGGAGAACTCAGGTGCTCCAGAATGTTAAGAAATTCCTGTTCCACTAGTGGCACCTGTCCTTTTAAAACAATTATTAATTATTATTGACTGAACTTAAAAAGATCAAATATCGATCTGGATTTTTAATGTATATCATTTTACAAATCAGTCAATTTGGGTGAACAAACTTTTTATAAATATATTTTTTTTTCTTCAGGGGTATGTTTTTATAAATACCATTTGATCCACCAGTCAGTTTGGATAAGTGAGATTTTTTTGGGATAAAATGTTATCCATTACTAGTCAATTGGGTTGAGCCAAACCTTTTATAAATATAATTTTGTCTATCAGTCAATTGAGGGTATGTGGAAGTTTTTTTATTGATATCTTTTTTTTTCATTCAGACATGATTTTGAGGTATGTAGAATATTTGTTTAAAATACATATCATTTTCTACATCAGTCAGTTTATATAAGCAATAATTTTCTGAGATATAATTTTATCCTTGACTAGTCAATTTGAGGTGAGGTATTGTGCATAATACTACCCTATTGTTAATGGTTGTTTATTGTAAAATTTATGACTATGTTACAATATATTTTGACATATTTATTTTTGATAATTAAGTAAAATAAAAAATAAAAATGTTAATATATATGTTAGTTTTCACTTGTGTTTAGCTCACCAATATAAAATTTAACCACAGGGGGTGTAATGGCTCTCTATGTTGTAGATCTGGTAGATCTGGGTTCGAGTCCCGGTCAGGTCAAACCAAAGACTATAACATTGGTATTTATTGCTTCTCTGCTAAGCAGCACTAAGGAGTAAAGGTAAAGACTTGTTGGCTCTGAAGAAGAATAATGTGTCTGAGTGAAACGACATTTTACGACAGACTCTTGTTTCACTGAGCTAGCACTATTAAAATCCAACTCAGAGTGTTGGTCAAGAACAAAGCAGACATCATTATCATCTCATCAAATGCATCTTGTTCTCCCCATGATAATAAATGTATCTTGTTCTCCTCACGATAACAAATGTATCTTGTTCTCCCCATGATAGCAAATGTATCTTGTTCTCCCCATGATAGCAAATGTATCTTGTTCTCCCCATGATAACAAATGTATCTTGTTCTCCCCATGATAAAAAATGTATCTTGTTCTCCCCTTGATAACAAATGCATCTTGTTCTCCCCATGATGTAGCTAACAAACTGCTCATTTGGTGTTTAACAATAATCACTCACCCAGCCCCATATGAAATCTTAGGGGATGTTTATTTTGTTGTTCTGGGGATTTGTGTGGAAACTTGGTTAAGGTTGATGACTTTTTAATAAAAAAAAAATATTTCAAAGATTTAAAAAAATGTGTTCAGCTTTAGCTCTTCAGCTTTATGCATGTTATTTTTGCATTTTATAAGATAAGATAAGATAAGAATAAGAACACTTTATTTGAATTCGGTTGTTGTATAACAATAAACACAAGCTCTCAGGAGCTTATTACCGAATATACATAGTAGCACAAGATACATACAAATATTAACATAATCGCATAAACACACATATAAAGCACATACAGTTAGCAAATGCAACATAAAAAGCACAAAAATAAAGGACATACTAAACATGCTGAAGCAATATCAAGCAAACATAAAATAACTAAGCAGCATTAAAACTTGGAAAAAGCAGCACTAGAAATAAAACAGAAAGCTGAATATGTTATCTGCATGCAGAACAACGACATACTGAGCCATTCCAGGACAGAATCAAATTTTTAAAGTGGTTGAAACTGTTTTCAGTTCTGAAATGGTTCGGAAGGTCGTTCCACAGAGTTGCAGCTACAAACATGAATGATTTTTTGCCATACCTTGTAGTTCTAACTTGAAGTACATCTAATATGTTCGAATACCTGAAAGCATATTTAGAATTCTTCACATTAACTAAATCATGAATGCATACAGCAGCTAATTTGTTAACGATTTTATATGTCTCCAAGGCCATTGTCCTAATACGTCTGATCTGTAAGGAGGGCACTAGAGCTTTTTCAAGAAGTTTGATACATGAACTGATGTAGTCATCGCATACAAAGCGAAGTGCTCTTTCCTGCACTTTCTCTATTTTTTTTAGAATTTTTATCGGTACAAAAATGGCAAGCCAAAGGGCAGAAGTTAAAGTTGCTGAGAATGAAAGTGTGGAATATAGTTAATTTGCTTCCTCTGTCTAAATATCGGCCCAAACGCTTAAGTATATTCAGTTGCTGTGATGCCTTCCTACAGATTGAACTGATATGAATGTCAAAATTTAATTGATAATCTATTTCAATTCCTAAAAGGTTTACTGTTTCTTCACATGAAAGTGTAGAATTCTGTATACAAATCTTCATGTTTTTGTCAACAGTCTTCTTCCCAACCGCAAGTACCTGAAATTTATCTGGATTAGCCTGCATTTTGTTTACTTTAAGCCAATTAATAAGAACATTTGACTCTGATTCTAAAACTGAGTTAAGTACATTAAAATCAGGATGATCATAAGACAAAGTATTGTCATCCGCATAATTATATAAAGTACCCTTTTCAACAAAATAAAAATTATCATTAATAAAGACATTAAAAAGTAGAGGGTCCAAGATTGACACATGGGGTACACCTTTTTGGATGTCAGACCAACTGCACAGAATACTATTAATTTTAATTGGTTGTTTCCTATTTGATAAGTAGGAATCAAGAAGGGATACAGAATCAGTGGACATATCATAGGCCGAAAGTTTATCAAATAAAATATCTTGGAGTAGGCAATCAAATGCTTTGGAAAGAACCGTTAGGACTGCGACAACATACTGATTTTTGTCAAGGGCATTCCGCCAGTCCTATAATAACCTAAGTAGGGTTGTCTGACATCCAGGACCTCTTCTAAAAGCACATAAATAAGGATTACAAATATTTTCAAAGAAATCAGACAATTGCTGTTCTAAAATTTTCTCAAAAATCTTTGAAAAAATACATAGTACACTTAAGGGTCTGTAGTTAGTCTTCAAAAGTGGATCATTCTTTTTATATAAAGGTGTTACTTGTACTTTCTTTAATTTATCCGGAAAAACACTCTGATCTATTGACATATTTTAAATACTTGTAATCTGAGGTGCAATAATAGATTTACTACATTTTATTATTTTTGCAGGTATACCATCAGCACCTGTTGCTTTTTTGATGTTGATATTATTTATAATCTTTTCAACTTTATCTGTTGAAACCTTTTCAAAAACAAATTTGTTTGTGCAATCATTTTGTTTCTTTATTTCTACTAAACTTGGATGATCAGAAGGGTCGTAAACAGTATCTTTTCCTATATTCTCAGCTACAGTAGAGAAATAAAATATTAAAGTGATTGGCTACTTCTTTTTGATCATTTATAATCTTGTCAGATTCATTAAGCACAATTTTGTGTTCTCCACTGAACCCCTTTTTCGAAAAGAATGGCTTAATAGTTTTCCAAAATTCGCCCGATTTTGTTCCCCCAGAGCAACGTTCTAAAATGTATGTTTTCATTGTTTTTTTTCCAATTTGGTTACAAAATTTCTTTGCTTTCTGAATTTTCCCAATATTTGTTACCCTGACATTTTGTAAATTGAGAATATAGCATTTGTTTTGTGTATACAGCTCTTCTGAGCTCCTGATTCATACATGGTAATAGTTTTTTTTCTTTGATATCTATATTTAATTGGAGCATGCTTGTATAGCACATTGATAAAATCTTTTTCATATTCATTATAAACAGAATCTACTTCATGACATGTTTGATTGAACTTAATTTGTTCTATGTCATCATTGAAAATTTTCAATATCAAAAGTCTTGTAACTTCTATAATACCTGAGCTGTTTTGGTTCGTGAAGAACTTCACCTTTGATAACAGTACTTATAATGTTATGGCAGTCACTGACACATTTTGTGACTTAAAACATAATTATTTCTTGTTTGTCATTATTACATCTACTAGTGATGTGATACAGCCCTTTTTGAAACAGGTTGGACCATTAACAAGTTGTGATAGATTGAAAATATCACAGAAATCATTCAAGGTAGCACTTTTATCTGAATGGAGCATGTCAAAATTCAGGTCACCAAATAATAACATATGTTCATAATGTATTAAAGATCAATCAGCAAATCTGGAGAAATGTTAAGTAAATTCATTGTTTGACATAGAAGGGGGTTTATATGCCCCAGCAATCAACCACTTTCTGTCATTTAAATATACTTCATGACACAGAGTTTCAATTGCTTCACTCTCTAAAGATTGTTTTGTGCTGGATGGAAAGTCAGATCTGATAAAGGTAAGTAGGCCCCCGTCGTACTGGTTCCTGTCCCTATGTTGCACTTTGTACCCATCTACACTGAACAGATTGTCATTAAAAGATTGATCAAGTTTCGTTTCAGAAATAATTAATAAATCTACAATGTTGTCAGTTAGTACCTCTTTTATTTCGTCAAATTTGTACCGAAGGCTATTGATGTTCAGGTGTGCTGCCATGAATTGTTTGGGATAAGATCTCTGGACATCTCTAAGGTCTTTAAATGTGTGTTTGTTTACATTTCCACCGGAAGTAACAGAGGGTGCGTTTGATTTAGCCTCTACATCTTCAATATTAAAAAGGAGTTGCTAAAAATAGGCAAAATACAGTTTGCACAGTAGCAACTTTCAGATGATGTTGATAAGCGTTGGTATTCGTCTATCGGTAGGTCAATACCTTTAATGTGATACCAATATGTACAGTCTTCACAATAAATTCAACGTTGATTTCGTTTTACTGGTTTGGAACATTTCCCACTATGATATTTTACTGGACCAGGATTAGTTGAAATGTCTCGTGATAGCAAAAGAATTCTAATTATTGATATATATGTTGTTGTATTTTGGTTTGATAAGTATTTGTAGTAACGTCTATTTGTATAATATCGGATCTTTTCTGAGACGATCCTCGGGTATAATAAATCTAGTGAAAAGTCATAGCAAGATGGTTTTGGTTTCGTTCCCTAGTATAATCCGAGATCTTCTATCATGTATTCGTTGTCTGGGAGATCTAATTGCGTTGGAAATGCAAGGATGCGAGCTACAATTAAAGTTGTTGTTAGAGTAAGCAAACGCCCGTCTAGTCCCGTCGCCATCTTTACAATCTTTTTCAATGGTAATCATATTTCATGTCATGGTTGTGAGTTTGTTATAGCTTTATTGTGTTCAAAGTAATTTCTAGTTGCATTTTGTAAGCTTTGATTGTAATGAAGGGATATAGAAATACAAGTCTTACCAATTCATGTGTGTCATGTGTCATAATGGCTGTAAATGCGTAGTGTTGTGGTCTGTTAGAGTGTGCCAATTACGGTCCAGCACCTCCGACTTCAGCACTGAAGGTTTCTGTTAGGGTTACCTCTCCATTAGCTTCTGGTATAAGACCTTTCCTGGAAGCACTGGAGGGACTTTACAGGTCCCAAACTGGATTTATCCTCAGGTTTTCTCCCGAAGCCTTTCCCATAAATGGGCATGCCGCACGGCAGCGGAGGTTTGATAATGGAGTTTCCCTCTCCATCCACAAAACAGTGGAACTATTTAACCCATAGCTGGGATTACCAATTCATTATACACAAGTATTGTTGAATATGTAAAAAAAAAACAGTTTGACGATACCATTGGGATAATCAGAAGTTGTAATTTGAAGGAAGCACAATGTAATAGCCAAATGAAAAAAGACAAACAATGATCTGCTAAACACTACACAGAAAACTAAAGATTGACAGCATGAACCCTGCTAAAAAACGGAGAACTCAGGTGCTCCAGAATGTTAAGAAATTCCTGTTCCACTAGTGGCACCTGTCCTTTTAAAACAATTATTAATTATTATTGACTGAACTTAAAAAGATCAAATATCGATCTGGATTTTTAATGTTTATCATTTTACAAATCAGTCAATTTGGGTGAACAAACTTTTTATAAATATCTTTTTTTTTCTTCAGGGGTATGTTTTTATAAATACCATTTGATCCACCAATCAGTTTGGATAAGTGAGACTTTTTTTGGATAAAATGTTATCCATTACTAGTCAATTGGGTTGAGCCAAACCTTTTATAAATATAATTTTGTCTATCAGTCAATTGAGGGTATGTGGAAGTTTTTTTATTGATATCTTTTTTTTCCATTCAGACATGTTTTTGAGGTATGTAGAATATTTGTTTAAAATACATATCATTTTCTCCATCAGTCAGTTTATATAAGCAATAATTTTCTGAGATATAATTTTATCCTTGACTAGTCAATTTGAGGTGAGGGTATTGTGCATAATACTACCCTATTGTTAATGGTTGTTTATTGTAAAATTTATGACTATGTTACAATATATTTTGACATATTTATTTTTGATAATTAAGTAAAATAAAAAATAAAAATGTTAATATATATGTTAGTTTTCACTTGTGTTTAGCTCACCAATATAAAATTTAACCACAGGGGGTGTAATGGCTCTCTATGTTGTAGATCTGGTAGATCTGGGTTCGAGTCCCGGTCAGGTCAAACCAAAGACTATAACATTAGTATTTATTGCTTCTCTGCTAAGCAGCACTAAGGAGTAAAGGTAAAGACTTGTTGGCTCTGAAGAAGAATAATGTGTCTGAGTGAAACGACATTTTACGACAGACTCTTGTTTCACTGAGCTAGCACTATTAAAATCCAACTCAGAGTGTTGGTCAACAACAAAGCAGACATCATTATCATCTCATCAAATGCATCTTGTTCTCCCCATGATAATAAATGTATCTTGTTCTCCCCACGATAACAAATGTATCTTGTTCTCCCCATGATAGCAAATGTATCTTGTTCTCCCCATGATAACAAATGTATCTTGTTCTCCACATGATAAAAAATGTATCTTGTTCTCCCCTTGATAACAAATGCATCTTGTTCTTCCCATGATGTAGCTAACAAACTGCTCATTTGGTGTTTAACAATAATCACTCACCCAGCCCCATATGAAATCTTAGGGGATGTTTATTTTGTTGTTCTGGGGATTTGTGTGGAAACTTGGTTAAGGTTGATGACTTTTTAATAAAAAAAAATATTTCAAAGATTTAAAAAAAATGTGTTCAGCTTTATGCATGTTATTTTTGCATTTTATAAGATAAGATAAGATAAGAATAAGAAAACTTTATTTGAATTCGGTTGTTGTATAACAATAAACACAAGCTCTCAGGAGCTTATTACCGAATATACATAGTAGCACAAGATACATACAAATATTAACATAATCGCATAAACACACATATAAAGCACATACAGTTAGCAAATGCAACATAAAAAGCACAAAAATAAAGGACATACTAAACATGCTGAAGCAATATCAAGCAAACATAAAATAACTAAGCAGCATTAAAACTTGGAAAAAGCAGCACTAGAAATAAAACAGAAAGCTGAATATGTTATCTGCATGCAGAACAACGACATACTGAGCCATTCCAGGACAGAATCAAATTTATAAAGTGGTTGAAACTGTTTTCAGTTCTGAAATGGTTCGGAAGGTCGTTCCACAGAGTTGCAGCTACAAACATGAATGATTTTTTGCCATACCTTGTAGTTCTAACTTGAAGTACATCTAATATGTTCGAATACATGAAAGCATATTTAGAATTCTTCACATTAACTAAATCATGAAGGCATACAGCAGCTAATTTGTTAACGATTTTATATGTCTCCAAGGCCATTGTCCTAATACGTCTGATCTGTAAGGAGGGCACTAGAGTTTTTTCAAGAAGTTTGATGCATGAACTGGTGTAGTCATCGCATACAAAGCGAAGTGCTCTTTCCTGCACTTTCTCTATTTATTTTAGAATTTTTATCGGTACAAAAATGGCAAGCCAAAGGGCAGAAGTTAAAGTTGCTGAGAATGAAAGTGTGGAATATAGTTAATTTGCTTCCTCTGTCTAAATATCGGCCCAAACGTTTAAGTATATTCAGTTGCTGTGATGCCTTCCTACAGATTGAACTGATATGAATGTCAAAATTTAATTGATAATCTATTTCAATTCCTAAAAGTTTTACTGTTTCTTCACATGAAAGTGTAGAATTCTGTATACAAATCTTCATGTTTTTGTCAAAGTCTTCTTCCCAACCGCAAGTACCTTAAATTTATCTGGATTAACCTGCATTTTGTTTACTTTAAGCCAATTAATAAGAACATTTGACTCTGATTCTAAAACTGAGGTAAGTACATTAAAATCAGGATGACCATAAGACAAAGTATTGTCATCCGCATAATTATATAAAGTACCCTTTTTAACAAAATAAAAAATATCATTAATAAAGACATTAAAAAGTAGAGGACCCAAGATTGACACATGGGGTACACCTTTTTGGATGTCAGACCAACTGCACAGAATACTATTAATTTTAATTGGTTGTTTCCTATTTGATATGTAGGAATCAAGAAGGGATACAGAATCAGTGGACATATCATAGGCCGAAAGTTTATCAAATAAAATATCTTGGAGTAGGCAATCAAATGCTTTGGAAAGAACCGTTAGGACTGCGACAACATACTGATTTTTGTCAAGGGCATTCCGCCAGTCCTATAATAGCCTAAGTAGGGTTGTCTGACATCCAGGACCTCTTCTAAAAGCACATAAATAAGGATTACAAATATTTTCAAAGAAATCAGACAATAGCTGTTCTAAAATTTTCTCAAAAATCTTTGAAAAAATACATAGTACACTTAAGGGTCTGTAGTCAGTCTTCAAAAGTGGATCATTCTTTTTATATAAAGGTGTTACTTGTACTTTCTTTAATTTATCCGGAAAAACACTCTGATCTATTGACATATTTTAAATACTTGTAATCTGAGGTGCAATAATAGATTTACTACATTTTATTATTTTTGCGGTTATACCATCAGCACCTGTTGCTTTTTTGATGTTGATATTATTTATAATCTTTTCAACTTTATCTGTTGATACCTTTTCAAAAACAAATTTGTTTGTGCAATCATTTTGTTTCTTTATTTCTACTAAACTTGGATGATCAGAAGGGTCGTAAACAGTATCTTTTCCTATATTCTCAGCTACAGTAGAGAAAAAAATATTAAAGTGATTGGCTACTTCTTTTTGATCATTTATAATCTTGTCAGATTCATTAAGCACAATTTTGTGTTCTCCACTGAACCCCTTTTTCGAAAAGAATGGCTTAATAGTTTTCCAAAAGTCGCCCGATTTTGTTTCCCCAGAGCAACGTTCTAAAATGTATGTTTTCATTGTTTTTTTTCCAATTTGGTTACAAAATTTATTTGCTTTCTGAATTTTTCCCAATTTTTGTTACCCTGACATTTTGTAAATTGAGAATATAGCATTTGTTTTCTGTATACAGCTCTTCTGAGCTCCTGATTCATACATGGTAATGGTTTTTTTTCTTTGATATCTATATTTAATTGGAGCATGCTTGTATAGCACATTGATAAAATCTTTTTCATATTCATTATAAACAGAATCTACTTCATGACATGTTTGATTGAACTTAATTTGTTCTATGTCATCATTGAAAATTTTCAATATCAAAAGTCTTGTAACTTCTATAATACCTGAGCTGTTTTGGTTCGTGAAGAACTTCACCTTTGATAACAGTACTTATAATGTTATGGCAGTCACTGACACATTTTGTGACTTAAAACATAATTATTTCTTGTTTGTCATTATTACATCTACTAGTGATGTGATACAGCCCTTTTTGAAACAGGTTGGACCATTAACAAGTTGTGATAGATTGAAAATATCACAGAAATCATTCAAGGTAGCACTTTTATCTGAATGGAGCATGTCAAAATTCAGGTCACCAAATAATAACATATGTTCATAATGTATTAAAGATCAATCAGCAAATCTGGAGAAATGTTTTTTTTCATTGTTTGACATAGAAGGGGGTTTATATGCCCCAGCAATCAACCACTTTCTGTCACTTAAATATACTTCATGACACAGAGTTTCAATTGCTTCACTCTCTAAAGATTTTTTTCTGCTGGATGGAAAGTCAGATCTGATAAAGGTAAGTAGGCCCCCGTCGTACTGGTTCCTGTCCCTATGTTGCACTTTGTACCCATCTACACTGAACAGATTGTCATTAAAAGATTTATCAAGTTTCGTTTCAGAAATAATTAATAAATCTACAATGTTGTCATTTAGTACCTCTTTTATTTCGTCAAATTTGTACCGAAGGCTATTGATGTTCAGGCGTGCTGCCATGAATTGTTTGGGATAAGATCTCCGGACATCTCTTTAGGTCTTTAATCGTGTGTTTGTTTACATTTCCACCGGAAGTAACAGAGGGTGCGTTTGATTTAGCCTCTACATCTTCAATATTAAAAAAGGAGTTGCTAAAAATAGGCAAAATACAGTTTGCACAGTACCAACTTTCAGATGATGTTGATAAGCGTTGGTATTCGTCTATCGGTAGGTCAATACCTTTAATGTGATACCAATATGTACAGTCTTCACAATAAATTCCACGTTGATTTCGTTTTACTGGTTTGGAACATTTCCCACTATGATATTTTACTGGACCAGGATTAGTTGAAATGTCTCGTGATAGCAAAAGAATTCTAATTATTGATATATATGTTGTTGTATTTTGGTTTGATAAGTATTTGTAGTAACGTCTATTTGTATAATATCGGATCTTTTCGGAGACGATCCTCGGGTATAATAAATCTAGTGAAAAGTCATAGCAAGATGGTTTTGGTTTCGTTCCCGAGTATAATCCGAGATCTTCTATCATGTATTCGTTGTCTGGGAGATCTAATTGCGTTGGAAATGCAAGGATTCGAGATACAATTAAAGTTGTTGTTAGAGTAAACAAACGCCCGTCTAGTCCCGTCGCCATCTTTACAATCTTTTTCAATGGTAATCATATTTCATGTCATGGTTGTGAGTTTGTTATAGCTTTATTGTGTTCAAAGTAATTTCTAGTTGCATTTCTTTAGAAATGCATGTACCAAGTCCGGGTCATTACGGTTTTCACAGTTTTCCGGTTGTTGACTGATTTTGTCTGTTTATATAATTATGAGTTTTGACTTTCCCTTTGTAAGATTGTTCGGAGTTCGGTAATTTTGTTATTACCCTTATTTGTAAGCTTTGATTGTAATGAAGGGATATAGAAATACAAGTCTTACCAATTCATGTGTGTCATGTGTCATAATGGCTGTAAATGCGTAGTGTTGTGGTCTGTTAGAGTGTGCCAATTACGGTCCAGCACCTCCGACTTCAGCACTGAAGGTTTCTGTTAGGGTTACCTCTCCATTAGCTTCTGGTATAAGACCTTTCCTGGAAGCACTGGAGGGACTTTACAGGTCCCTAACTGGATTTATCCTCATGTTTTCTCCCGAAGCCTTTCCCATAAATGGGTATGCCGCACGGCAGCGGAGGTTTGATAATGGAGTTTCCCTCTCCATCCACAAAACAGTGGAACTATTTAACCCATAGCTGGGATTACCAATTCATTATACACAAGTATTGTTGAATATGTAAAAAAAAAAACAGTTTGACGATACCATTGGGATAATCAGAAGTTGTAATTTGAAGGAAGCACAATGTAATAGCCAAATGAAAAAAGACAAACAATGATCTGCTAAACACTACACAGAAAACTAAAGATTGACACCATGAACCCTGCTAAAAAACGGAGAACTCAGGTGCTCCAGAATATTAAGAAATTCCTGTTCCACTAGTGGCACCTGTCCTTTTAAAACAATTATTAATTATTATTGACTGAACTTAAAAAGATCAAATATCGATCTAGATTTTTAACGTATATCATTTTACAAATCAGTCAATTTGGGTGAACAAACTTTTTATAAATATCTTTTTTTTTCTTCAGGGGTATGTTTTTATAAATACCATTTGATCCACCAGTCAGTTTGGATAAGTGAGACTTTTTTTGGATAAAATGTTATCCATTACTAGTCAATTGGGTTGAGCCAAACCTTTTATAAATATAATTTTGTCTATCAGTCAATTGAGGGTATGTGGAAGTTTTTTTATTGATATCTTTTTTTTTCATTCAGACATGTTTTTGAGGTATGTAGAATATTTGTTTAAAATACATATCATTTTCTCCATCAGTCAGTTTATATAAGCAATAATTTTCTGAGATATAATTTTATCCTTGACTAGTCAATTTGAGGTGAGGGTATTGTGCATAATACTACCCTATTGTTAATAGTTGTTTATTGTAAAATTTATGACTATGTTACAATATATTTTGACATATTTATTTTTGATAATTAAGTAAAATAAAAAATAAAAATGTTAATATATATGTTAGTTTTCACTTGTGTTTAGCTCACCAATATAAAATTTAACCACAGGGGGTGTAATGGCTCTCTATGTTGTAGATCTGGTAGATCTGGGTTCGAGTCCCGGTCAGGTCAAACCAAAGACTATAACATTGGTATTTATTGCTTCTCTGCTAAGCAGCACTAAGGAGTAAAGGTAAAGACTTGTTTGCTCTGAAGAAGAATAATGTGTCTGAGTGAAACGACATTTTACGGCAGACTCTTGTTTCACTGAGCTAGCACTATTAAAATCCAACTCAGAGTGTTGGTCAAGAACAAAGCAGACATCATTATCATCTCATCAAATGCATCTTGTTCTCCCCATGATAATAAATGTATCTTGTTCTCCCCACGATAACAAATGTATCTTGTTCTCCCCATGATACCAAATGTATCTTGTTCTCCCCATCATAGCAAATGTATCTTGTTCTCCCCATGATAAAAAATGTATCTTGTTCTCCCCATGATAACAAATGTATATTGTTCTCCCCATGATAAAAAATGTATCTTGTTCTCCCCTTGATAACAAATGCATCTTGTTCTCCCCATGATGTAGCTAACAAACTGCTCATTTGGTGTTTAACAATAATCACTCACCCAGCCCCATATGAAATCTTAGGGGATGTTTATTTTGTTGTTCTGGGGATTTGTGTGGAAACTTGGTTAAGGTTGATAAATATTTCAAAGATTTAAAAAAAATGTGTTCAGCTTTAGCTCTTCAGCTTTATGCATGTTATTGTTGCATTTTATAAGATAATATAAGAATAAGAAAACTTTATTTGAATTCGGTTGTTGTATAACAATAAACACAAGCTCTCAGGAGCTTATTACCGAATATACATAGTAGCACAAGATACATACAAATATTAACATAATCGCATAAACACACATATAAAGCACATACAGTTAGCAAATGCAACATAAAAAGCACAAAAATAAAGGACATACTAAACATGCTGAAGCAATATCAAGCAAACATAAAATAACTAAGCAGCATTAAAACTTGGAAAAAGCAGCACTAGAAATAAAACAGAAATCTGAATATGTTATCTGCATGCAGAACAACGACATACTGAGCCATTCCAGGACAGAATCAAATTTTTAGAGTGGTTGAAACTGTTTTCAGTTCTGAAATGGTTCGGAAGGTCGTTCCACAGAGTTGCAGCTACAAACATGAATGATTTTTTGCCATACCTTGTAGTTCTAACTTGAAGTACATCTAATATGTTCGAATACCTGAAAGCATATTTAGAATTCTTCACATTAACTAAATCATGAAGGCATACAGCAGCTAATTTGCTAACGATTTTATATGTCTCCAAGGTCATTGTCCTAATACGTCTGATCTGTAAGGAGGGCACTATAGTTTTTTCAAGAAGTTTGATACATGAACTGATGTAGTCATCGTATACAAAGCGAAGTGCTCTTTCCTGCCCTTTCTCTAATTTTTTAGAATTTTTATCGGTACAAAAATGGCAAGCCAAAGGGCAGAAGTTAAAGTTGCTGAGAATGAAAGTGTGGAATATAGTTAATTTGCTTCATCTGTCTAAATATCGGCCCAAACGTTTAAGTATATTCAGTTACTGTGATGCCTTCCTACAGATTGAACTGATATGAATGTCAAAATTTAATTGATAATCTATTTCAATTCCTAAAAGTTTTACTGTTTCTTCACATGAAAGTGTAGAATTCTGTATGCAAATCTTCATGTTTTTGTCAAAGTCTTCTTCCCAACCGCAAGTACCTGAAATTTATCTGGATTAGCCTGCATTTTGTTTACTTTAAACCAATTAATAAGAACATTTGACTCTGATTCTAAAACTGAGGTAAGTACATTAAAATCAGGATGACCATAAGACAAAGTATTGTCATCCGCATAATTATATAAAGTACCCTTTTTTACAAAATAAAAAATATCATTAACAAAGACATTAAAAAGTAGAGGTACCAAAATTGATCCTTGGGATACACCTTTATGGATGTCAGATCAACTGCTCAGAATACTATTAATTTTAATTTGTTGTTTGCTATCTGATAAGTAGGACTCAAGAAGGGATACAGAATCAGTGGACATATCATAGGCCGAAAGTTTATCCAAAAAAATATCATGGAGTAGGCAATCAAATGCTTTGGAAAGATCCATTAGGACTGCGACAGCATACTGATTTGTGTCAAGGGCATTCCGCCAGTCCTATAATAACCTAAGCAGGGTTGTCTGACATCCATGACCTCTTCTAAAAGCACATAAATAAGGATTACAAATATTTTCAAAGAAATCAGACAAATGCTGTTCTACAATTTTTTCAAAAATCTTTGAAAAAATACATAGTACACTTACGGGTCTGTAGTTAGTCTTCAAAAGTGGATCATTCTTTTTATATAAAGGTGTTACTTGTGCTTTCTTTAATTTATCCGGAAAAACACTCTGATCTATTGACATATGTAAAATACTTGTAATCTGAGGTGCAATAATAGATTTACTACATTTTATTATTTTGGCAGGTATACCATCAGCACCTGTTGCTTTTTTGATGTTGATATTATTTATAATCTTTTCAAATTTATCTGTTGATACCTTTTGAAAAACAAATTTGCTTGTGCAATCATTTTGTTTCTTTTTTTCTACTAAACTTGGATGATCAGAAGGGTCGTAAATAGTATCTTTTCCTATATTCTCAGCTACAGTAGAGAAACAAATATTAAAATGATTGGCTACTTCTTTTTGATCATTTACAATCTTGTCAGATTCATTAAGCACATTTTTGTGTTTTCCACTGGACCCCTTTTTCGAAAAGAATGGCTTAATAGTTTTCCAAAAGTCGCCCGATTTTGTTCCCCCAGAGCAACGTTCAAAATGTATGTTTTCATTGATTTTCTTTTCAATTTGGTTACAAAATTTCTTTGCTTTCTGAATTGTTCCCAATTTTTGTTGCTCTGACATTTTGTAAATTGAGAATATAGCATTTGTTTTCTGTATACAGCTCTTCTGAGCTCCTGATTCATACATGGTAATGGTTTTTTTCTTTGATATCTATATTTAATTGGAGCATGCTTGTATAGCACATTGATAAAATCTTTTTCATATTCATTATAAACAGAATCTACTTCATGACATGTTTGATTGATCTTAATTTGTTCTATATCATCATTGAAATTTTCAATATCAAAAGTCTTGTAACTTCTATAATACCTGAGCTTTTTTGGTTCGTGAAGAACTTCACCTTTGATAACAGTACTTATAATGTTATGGCAGTCACTGACACCTGTTGGAACATTTTGTGACTTAAAGCATAATGATTTCTTGTTTGTCATTATTACATCTGCTAGTGATGGGATACAGCCCTTTTTGAAATAGGTTGGACCATTAACAAGTTGTGATAGATTGAAAATATCACAGAAATCATTCAAGGTAGCACTTTTATCTGAATGGAGCATGTCAAAATTCAGGTCACCAAATAATAACATATGTTCATAATGTATTAAAGATCAATCGGCAAATCTGGGGAAATATCCAGTAAATTCATTGTTTGACATAGAAGGGGGTTTATATGCCCCAGCAATCAACCACTTTCTGTCACTTAAATATACTTCATGACACAGAGTTTCAATTTTGTCACTCTCTAAAGATTTTTTTCTGTTGGATGGAAAGTCAGATCTGATAAAGGTAAGTAGGCCCCCGTCGTACTGGTTCCTGTCCCTACGTTGCACTTTGTACCAATCTACACTGAACAGATTGTCAATAAAAGATTTATCAAGTTTCGTTTCAGAAATAATTAATAAATCTACAATGTTGTCATTTAGTACCTCTTTTATTTCGTCAAATTTGTACCGAAGGCTATTGATGTTCAGGTGTGCTGCCATGAAATTTTTGGGATAAGATCTCCGGACATCTCTTTAGGTCTTTAATCATGTGTTTGTTTACATTTACACCGGAATTAACAGTGGGTGCGTTTGATTTATCCTCTACATCTACAATATTAAAAAAGGAGTTGCTAAAAATAGGCCAAATACAGTTTGCACAGTACCAACTTTCAGATGATGTTGATAAGCGTTGGTATTCGTCTATCGGTAGGTCAATACATTTAATGTGATACCAATATGTACAGTCTTCACAATAAATTCCACGTTGATTTCGTTTTACTGGTTTGGAACATTTCCCACAAGGATATTTTACTGGACCAGGATTATTTGAAATGTCTCCTGATAGCAAAAGAATTATAATTATTGATGTATATGTTGTTGTATTTTGGTTTGGTAAGTATTTGTAGTAACGTCTATTTGCATAATGGCGGATCTTTTTTGAGACGATCCTCGGGTATAATAAATCTAGTGAAAAGTCATGGCAAAATGGTTTTGGTTTCGTTCTCGAGTATAATCCGAGATCTTCTACCATGTATTCGTTGTCTGGGAGATCTAATTGCGTTGGAAATGCAAGGATTCGAGATACAATTAAAGTTGCTGTTAGAGTAAACAAACGCCCGTCTAGTCCCGTCGCCATCTTTACAATCTTTTTCAATGGTAATCATATTTCATGTGATGGTTGTGAGTTTGTTATAACTTTATTGTGTTCAATGTAATTTCTAGTTGCATTTTGTAAGCTTTGATTGTAATGAAGGGATATAGAAATACAAGTCTTACCAATTCATGTGTGTCATGTGTCATAATGGCTGTAAATGCGTAGTGTTGTGGTCTGTTAGAGTGTGCCATTTACGGTCCAGCACCTCCGACTTCAGCACTGAGGGTTTCTGTTAGGGTTACCTCTCCATTAGCTTCTGGTATAAGACCTTTCCTGGAAGCACTGGAGGGACTTTACAGGTCCCAAACTGGATTTATCCTCAGGGTTTTATCCCGAAGCCTTTCCCATACATGGGTATGCCGCACGGCAGCGGAGGTTTGATAATGGAGTTTCCCTCTCCATCCACAAAACAGTGGAACTATTTAACCCATAGCTGGGATTACCAATTCATTATACACTAGTATTGTTGAATATGTAAAAAAAATAATTTGTAGATACCATTAGGATAATCAGTAGTCGTAATTTGAAGGAAGCACAATGTAATAGCCAAATGAAAAAAGACAAACAATGATCTGCTAATAAGGGTAATAAGAAAATTACCGAACTCCGAACAATCTTACAAATGGAAAGTCAAATCTCATAAGCATATAAACAGACAAAATAAGTCAACAACCGGAAAACTGTGAAAACCGTAATGACCCTGACTTGGTACAGGCATTTCTAAAGAAATGGTGGGTTGAATCAGATTTTAAAGCGCCAAACCTCCCCCTTGCATTACGGCTCAAAGTCTCCGACTGTCACTATAACAGTATTTATAACAATACTTGAACAAAACAGGTATAAGAGTTTTCAAAGCAGCACCAAACTCAGTGAAGTAAATGTCAAAAGCAATTTTACGTCACACATTGATAAAAAAATATTTTTGACATTTTTGTTGACACTTTATCTTTATACATTTTCACTATATGAAAATCCATCGTTTATAATCTTTTCTGCAGAGACGGAATATATTTCGACAAGATCTTGGTATCGGAATATAAACTTTTTAAGAGATCGGATAAGGCGAATTTTTTTATAGCCCTGGTCCAGTAGCCTGTTTCTCAGATGAAGATGACGTTTCAGGAAATCAGAATAATTGCTACTGGCCCTTGCATAGCGAATCAATTGCGAGATGTAAACACCATATGCAGGAGAAGCTGGTATATTGCTGCACATATTTGGAAAATTTATGATCTTAAAATTGAAGTCGTCCCGTTTATCATAAATTTTAGTACTGATTTGACCACTGTCGTCAAATTCGAGGTATAAGTCCAAAAATGATGCGGACGAAGCGGTATATGTGGTATCTTTAACTTCCAGCTCTGGAGGATATATCAATGGAAGAAATTCTGCAAATCTAGAATTATTGATAGATAAAACGTCATCAATATACCTGTATGTGAAATTAAAGACTCTAGCCTCATGAATCATCTTATCATTTACAAGCATTTGTATAGTGTTCTGTAGGCTGCATTATCTCTGGTTCTGTTGTTTAATGGTGTGAGAATGTGTTCCGCATGGACATCAACTAAGTTGTTAACTAATTTGTACATGAATGTTGCTCTTGCTTTGGCTCTTCGTTGTTCTAGTGACTCCCACTGTATTAATAATATATATTTGCATATTTAGGTAGTGATCTAAAACCGATTTTTTAAAGTACGATCAAATTAATTTATTCTAATTAACAAATGATTTTTCATAGATGATAACCTAGGAACGACGTTTAAACGTTTGGAGACCATGTACAACTACAAAATTGACGATGGTGAGACAAATGAGGAGACAATCTTATTGTTGGGTATTTGCCGTAGTTTTTCAATCATTCAAAAACTATTTGTTCCAAACACATTTCCGAATAAAGGAATTTCGGTTTATGTTCTTGAAAGGTATGATACTTTTATACACTCTATTTAAACAAACAAGATTTCTTAGCATGTTGCCAAAATTCACATCAAAAAATTGAAAAAAAGGAAGTGGGACATTTAGGGAGACACCATAACATTCGCTATAATATCGTTAATTTTAGCATTTAGGTATAAAATCGAAAACTGAAGTCCTCTCTTGTGAGGAATTTACAAAAGTCAATAAGATTATAAGCTAATTTACACAAAATTCTATATTTATTCACCGGAACGATGAAAAAAAAACTACATATTCGGAACAAAACGTCATATTTTTGATAGTGTAACAGATACGGTCAAGATGCAAATTTCAGTGTCAATTGGAACAAGTTGTCATAAAGGCACCAATTTCGCGTTCATAAGAGACACAAAAATATCATTTACAGTAAATTAAAATATTTAATTTCATTCACATTGAAATTCGTGGAAATTCCGGATATATTGTACATATCTGTGTTACAGGTGTCAATATGAAAGCTTTTGTGACACCGTGAGCGATGTGGTAGTCGTGTTGTGCATTGTGGAAATATTCCTCGGTATAAACAATTTCTTTACTTGTATTTGAACAATTCTGTGGCATATAGCTAATTTGTTAACCTTTCTTTTTGTTTAAATTCTTCAGACTCACCTCTCTTCTATACAAAAATTAAACTTTGTACTTCTGTGTGGTCTACAGGTATCTCAGACGAGAAAAGGTCCACTCGATCGTTCAATGGCGCTGATTACGTAATTTATCAACCGACGTCATAAAGCATATGCAGTTTACTTTATTTTCGTACCAAAATTATAATATTTTCCTTCGTATATTTCCATAAATCTAGATTATGCCGCATAAAAGTGGAAAAACTGTGACCGGTCTACAGGGTTAAAATATGTGATCCTCTATTTGCTTTGCCCGACTATAGTCAGTAAATATAGGTACAAAGGATATTGATCATTATGATATTTTTTTTGTAAATTCACAAAATAGTCTATTTTGCTTGGTTTTAATGGGTCAAAAAATGCTTTCTCATTTTGAACCATTCAAACAATACACAGATTGAAAATGAAAACGTCTCCAATACCATGCACAACGTCTAAGCTATTTTTGATAAAATTCTTCAGGACAATTTAAGAAATAGGTAGACAAAGGACAACATAAGAAGTAGGTAGACAAATCTTCAAAGACCAGTGTCTAACTGCATCACTGAAGTTTACTGATAAAATAACAACAATAAATACCACACCATACCCCTAATAAGTACATATATGGCTACTAGTTCCCTGGCTTGACAGAAACAGTTCAATAAAAAGTGATGCGGGTGAGCTAGTTTTATTGGCTCAAATCTCCTATCTTAGTGAAATGATACGTTCATGCAAGTGTTTTCTACTTGTGAGTAGAACACTGACGACCGCATTTAAATGGATGAGCAGTGTCGCTGTAAAGAGTCATAAATAAGTCCTTTATATGATATCTGACATTCCTTTTCTTCTTTTAGATTTTGATTTAACATCACATGTTCACGTTCCAACGAATTTGTCATTGCCATCTTCTAAAATCCAATTGGTGCAAACTCATTTCATCCACAAACTCTATAAGAATAGACTGAATATTCCAAAGAGGTAATCAAAAGCTGTAAATGGATTTTGTTGATTTTTGGTGTTTAACGCCACTTTCAGCAGTATTTCAGCTATATCAGGGCGAAAAGTTTTAGAGGTGGAAGATGCCGGAGTACCCAGAGAGGACCACCGACCCTGGGCAAGCAAATTGTAAGCTTTATCACTTGTGGCTGGGAGTCGAGTGCACCCTTTTTGTAATTTACAAAACTGGGCACGAACACACGCCGTATTGGTGATAAGCTTGTATGAGCTGTTAGATCCAACGACCTAATTCACTGAGCCACCAGGGCCCCCCGCTGTCAATCGAAGAAGAACAAACAATACAATGACCAAAATGAAAAGGACAAAACGACAAACAATGGTTGATATAGCACAAAAACTAGAGTGAGCACTCCCACTAAAAACCGTGATGAGCTAAGTGCTCCACAACAGGCCTGTTCCACTGGTGGTACATGCTGTTTAACAAGTGTGCTTACGATAATAAACATGTATCCATCACAGATTTATTAAAGGTTCTATCTCTGTTTCATCAACATGCTTTGAACCGCATCGGTGGTGTAATGGTTAACGTGTTCGCCGCGTGATCCCATCATCTCACTAAGAATTGAGGTTTGGGCCCCGCTACTTTTCATTGAGGTGCTTATAGCAAGTGAGCGGCCATGTATATGTATATTGGAGTGTCGATTTTGCCTCTTTCTACGATTGTTCGATTTTATTTTTTCATTGTTCCGACAGGTGGTATTTTTTTTTATCAATTTCATCAGCTATTTCCTTGTCTGTTACGGGACCGGCGTGGTCGTGATCGTATTGTAGTTGGATTTACAACTACACGTCCAATCAGTGCATAACACCACTAACGTTGGAGTTCGAACCCCGTTCATGGCGAGGTGTAATCGATACAACATTGTGTAATACAGTTTGTCAGTGAGTTGCGCCAGGTCTGTGGATTTCTCCTTGTACTCCACTAATAATACTGACAGCAACGATATAACTGATATATTGTTGAAAATGGCGTTAAACACCATAAACCAAACCAAAGAAAACCTTGTCTGTCACAATACCATTGATATAACGAAAATTAGTCAATTGTATTACTATCTAGGGTACACAATCCGATATATAATGCTTAAAGTGTTCATTTAATACACAACGCTTAACTTGTAATTCCAGGTGATGGTTGGAACATCACACAAATCAATTTGCGTTATGCCAGTTAATGGGATGTCAACCCTTCCCTTTTTATTGGATATCCAACGTTTGTACTGAAATAAACAATCAGGACCAGGTTGCACAAACCTCACTTAAATATAAGTCTCATTTAAACCTTAAGTGTAAATCAATAAGTTTTAATTCACCCTTAAATTTAATTGAGGTTTCTACAACTTATTCCAGATTCGCTTCAATTCAAAAAGACACACACCTACTATAAAAATGAATGACGACATAAACACGATCACGTCTTCAAATTGTCCAAACTGAAATATCTATATCATACACCAATACAGCTTGTGGGGGCAGAAAAACATTAATGTATCTAAGCTTCAATGGTGTTGCGTTGGAATTAAAATACAGTTACATATATACATACAAAAGGTATATAGAAAAATGATTAAAACAAATGTTCGATGAAAAATGGGTAGGCCTCATGTCAAGTTGAAATTGTGAAGAGATTGATGATGTTAACATACATATGTTATTCCTTTTGCTCGTGGGGAATGCATTTATGTTATAAATCATATACTTCGTCCTATCGTGTCTTATCTATTTGTCCGGAACAAGAAAAACACATGCATGTCTACAACCTCGGGATTTACATAGCTACATGGACCTGGTACCAATATACCAAATGCATGTTTGCATACCTGTCGTAAAAAAACGTTAATTAAGATATCTTGTGCAAACGGAAACGATATACACATTAGTCTTCCTCGTTCGTTAAGTTTAAAAACCACCCAGAAGTCACTGCAATATACCTCTCACTTTTTTATGGTATATTGCGTTTGTCTAAAAAAGAAAAACTGTATTATAAAGATCCGCTATATAATAATAATTCCTAAGAAAGGAAGTTGCGCAATAGTTCTGAGAACTATAGTCATTATGCCATGTTCCTTCATTTTGTTTTTAAGTGTAATATTGTATTATGAGGAATAGTAGGGGCAGTATATTGTTGTGTCAAACTAAAACACTAGTCTTGTTGCATAGCTTCAGGATATTTGATTTACATTCTGAAGTGCTTCAGAGAAAAAAAGTACGAGATGATTTTTACAAATGAGAAAATGACATATGCAAACAAGAAACAACCACATATATTTGCTAGGTTAATTGGCAATTCAAAAATGGGTATTTATGCATCAAATTGCTCGGGGTTTTGATTGACAACATATTTGTTTTGTTTGGTGGGCGCGTTTTTTAACAGACAGTCGGTATTCCTATGGGTACAAACTGTACCTTTTAGTATCTTCAAACTATTCTTAAATAAATTGACTGCTGTGGCAATTCAAAATACCCAAATCTATAATATATAAAGGTTAAGATGTAGGCTGAGGGGTATATGTATAAAATAAACGTTAGAGAAAACCGAAGGAGCAATCAAGAATGGACAATCCACAGCCACTGGCAACATTGGACACACAAGACATAGGACGAAGACAAACAAAACACAAGTACATAACACAGAAAGTTAAAAGGATGAGCAACACGGACCGCACCAAAAACGGCGGTGAACCTATGTGAAGATCAAGACGTGGTTGATACCACTTATAATACGCAAACAAATACAAATAATATACATAGCACATGAGGATCAGAAGAGTTTGAACATACCAAAAGGGGTAATCAGAATTCGTAAATCGAAGGACAGACAACACAATGGCCAAAAGAAAATGGACAAAAAGAGAAACAACGATCTACAATGAATTACACATATAACTAAAGATTAAGTAAGACGTACCACACTAAAAACCGGGGAAGGATTCAGGTGCTCCGGAAGGGTATGCAGTTCCTGCTCCACTATTGGCACCCGTAAAATACAGATAGTTTGTCACTAACAAGTCTGTCAATACTGTATAAATACGGAACATATACAATAAGAAGAGAGAAAAGTCTGCGAATTCTACTCTATACAAACGACAAACTCCCACCATGCATTTAGCTAAAACGGATGTAGAATTAAGTGAACATGTTATAAAATCCATCCGAAGCTCATGTACCTGTATATATAATGGTGTTTTGAAGATTTGTTGAAACTTGTACTTATCAAGTAAATGGCAGCTAACTGTCTTGAAAACAAAAATGCATTCTAGGAATCATAGCCCAAATATAATGGATTACACATCATACTAAATGTGCTTTTATCTAATACAATGATTGAATCGAATGAACAGTGTTGATTTCGTTCAAAATGTTTGTCTCAAAGATTGCCAAATATGCATGCACCTAATATTAATCATCACACAAACATTTAAAAAGCTAGAATTTTTGTTGTCGTACCTAAAAATCTAAATGGCCATGGTGTTGGATTCCATGGTTCTTGGAGTTTGTTTTACCTGTGTCGTATATTATAGTTGTTTCGTATCCAGATTGCTGATTCTTTCTAGAATATTGTTTTTATCACCAATTTATGCCTTATCCCATAACAAGAATATTTGAACAAGTTTTAAATCGTGTAATTTTCGAACCAATAAACCATCAGAGAAATGAACTATCGCACTACTGAACTTTCGGATTACTAAATCTTTAGACAACTGAACCATCAGATTGTATAGCATTCGGATTACTGAAAGAAAGTTTGAAGACACACAATGGGTAAACAGAAGAAGGAAAGACAAATACAGTAAACAAAATTAAAAGGACAAAAGGACTAACAATGATCTACAAACACTACATAGACAACTAAAGACTGAACAACACGAACCACACTAAAAACCGGGGGTTAATTAAGGTGCTTCGGAAGTGTAAGCAATTCCTGCACCACATGCGGCAAGTCGTGTTACTCTAGTTACAACTCCGGTGATAAAAAAGAGAGGAAAGAACCGGATTGTGAATACTACAAATGGAATATATTCGTAGTCATTTGTAACTGAAATATTCCGTAACTGAGTAATTCATGGTGGCGACCGCAAATGTGATTACTTCAACTTAACCAATAGGAACCCTTGATTGAGTAGCTTCCTTGGTAGCAACGCGCCAACTCAGCATTTTTCAGCTATATCATGACGAAAACAAGTTAACTTTCAATGAAATAATGATGAGGTCCGTTTGTACTAGACCAACACGCTTAGTTGGATTATTATAGTGCTAGCTCACTGAAACAACAGTTCACCAATAAACATGTTGCCCACTCTGACACATTATCCTGATTCCAAGCCAACCAGTCTTTACTCCTTTTCCTTAATGCTGAATGCTGTAGCAAAGAAGCAACAAATACCAATGTTATAGTTTTTGGTATGACCCGACCGGTGCTCGAACCCACGATCTACCGCACTCGACAAAACTGATTGAAGAACAGAAACAGAGAAAGTTAAATTTGTTAAAGAATACTACTGATAAATTTAGTTCTCTCCGAAAAAGTTTTCATTTTGGTTTAGATGTGGAAGCAGAAACAATTACTGATGACACACATATATGAAACAACCCATCATTTTATGAGTACAATCAAAGCCTGACCATTGACGAATCAATGATCAGGTTATTTCAAAATGTCCATGAAGGGTTTGCCAAAGATGTTAGTTATTGAGGTTTTTATGACCGGCTAACTGCTGTAGGTATTCACTATTGTGGACAGACTACGTTCACAGAGACTAGTGCTCTGTCTGTTTTCTTCTGGCTTTTCACTTGAAACGAGCCTGTCGTTGTTGGGTCGGTATCCGTGGCTTATGTAGGATAGCCAAGAATGGGCTGGATATTGAATTGTTTGACGGTAACATCAAACACTATTGATACAGGAAGTCCTGCACAAATCAGATAAAGAATGCAACGAATGCAACTCCATTAGCCGTAGAAAAAGAAGAAGAAATGTGGTCCATACAACAATAAACATAAGAATTTGCCTCACCAACATGCCTTGCGGGAAAAAAGATGGAAGTCTCATTGATTGCATTGATTTTAGAGCCTTAAATAAAGTAACTAGGAAAGATGCAATTTCATGACCTAATATTGAGACCTGTATAAGACACTATAATAAAAGGAAGTACCTTCATGAGTGTATTAGACATGGCATCTGGATTTTACCAAGTAGGGGTTAGGGTTATGGCATTTAACGAATTTCAACAATATTTCAGTTATATCATGGCGTCAGTTTTATTAGTGGAGGAAACCAGAGTACCCGGCGAAAACCACCGGCCTGTCGCAAACCGTCGACATACTTTATCACATAATGTTGTATCGAGTACACCTCGCCATTAGTGGCATTCGAACTCACAACCTTAGTGATGATAGGCACCAAATTACCAAATTGCCAAGTAGGGGTAGACGATAAGCTTCAATACAAAACCGCTCATGACCAACTATGGCCTTCTTGAAGACTCAAACTTACCATTTGCTTATGTAATATCACAGCTGTATTTCAGCAGAATACTAAAACTGGTCTAACAATGATTAACATGGGTAGAATGTTTAACATATGTAGATTATGTTATTGTACTTTGGCACAGATTTTAAAAAACACATGACCAACTTATACAATAATATATCACTTTCACAAAAATAATCTGAAACTAAAACAGAAACAGTCATCTTTTCCAAATAAACGTTAGAGAACACCGAAGGGGCAATAAAAAAATGACAATCCAGGGAAACTGGCAACGATGACAAAAATGAGGCAGAATTTCTTGGGACAATATTCGTTGTTATGT
This sequence comes from Bathymodiolus brooksi, assembly GCA_963680875.1. NCBI lineage: Eukaryota > Metazoa > Mollusca > Bivalvia > Mytilida > Modiolidae > Bathymodiolus > Bathymodiolus brooksi. The sequence goes on along the minus strand of OY804590.1, from coordinate 25,412,025 downwards.
CTATCTCAATAAATCCAAATAATACCGAAACGATATCGAAGTGGTTTGTACCTAAATCAAAAAAGAATAAATATCAGATATACTGGACAATTTCGACATTTTCTTAATAAAATCCATTAAAAAATATTAATGTAATAATTGTGACGTTTTCACATCATATTCCACATCAACCCACAACCAACATCAGCACTGGATCCACCATCTTGATGTTGTTAATGCAGAATGTGAAAAACCAAGTAATAAAGTTATGCTTTATAGCAAAAAGCGTGTAAAAAAATACAAATATCATGGTTTTTTTGTTACTATACAAGATAGTGTTGATGAACTACGGATACATTTTTTAATATCAATCATTTTTTTTCTAGGTATGACAACTTGGAACTATTCAACCAGAAAAACGTCCTGTTACCTGAAATATGATTGGATTAGTTGCAGTTTATAGGGCTGTACTTAAGCGAAGAACAAATCATTTGATATGATATCATCTAGCTGAGATATCTACACGAAGGTGTAAGTATAATTTCTTTGAAAATCGACAAAAGTTATTTCCATGTCTCCAACTCTTAATAGACTTATTAATGTACATGTATATGTACATTATACATGACTCTGTTTTAGTTTCTTGTTCTCCATAAAGGAAGAATTACAAAAATATCTAGTGACAACCAGTTATACAATGGCCATCAAATCAGGTACAGATAAAGCCATGTCTTTTAGATCTTATTTTAAGTTCTCGACTTTCATAGAATGGTAAGAAAACTTACTCCTTTGTGTCTAAGAAATAATTCACGGAATCCATAGTTTGCTGGATATTTTAAAATGGGCAACATTATTTTTGTAAATTTGTTTTTTTCCTCAACTACAGTAATGCTAATATATGTCCACGTCACCAACGTCACCGGAAGAGAACAATTTACAATTTGGTGAAAGTCGATTGATGCGTTATTTTTTGTATTTTTTTTTTGTGTGGAAAAAATAAATGTTCAAAGAAACGTAACAAACGTTTCAATGTTTGCATGCATCACTGTCCTCAATAGTAAGTACATGAAACCATTCTGACATGATGGCCACAAAATGTACACTCGGAACTCTTCTGCACTGGGGGTGCAATCAAACGTTAGCGAGGACGACACAAGTCAGTGGAAATTGTGAATAGGGATACATCTCAAGTGTATTCATGAGCAAGGTGAGTATTTTGTGCATAATAGCAAGAATAAAAGGAATAAATGTAACAACTTATTTTTATACCAGTGAAGTAAGAACTGAATATCCCTCCGGGGTAGTTGAGTTCACACCCGTTTCTTGTGTGGAATTAGTGTTTCTCAATCTTTAGTTTTCTGTACAGTATTTTGTATATATCATTGTTTGTCTTTTGGCCGCTGTTTTGTCTGTACTTTGACTTGCTTATGCATTTCACGCTTCGATGAGAACCTTAAAATTCAGTGGAGGGTGGGGGTAGGGTGGATATGTAATAAGGCCTACAGTAATGGTCGACAATAACACCCAATTTTGGGGAGCCATAACTATCAATTTCATCGTATAACAACATAAAAATTATATCTAAGAAATTTAAAAGATTGAAAAAGAATGACTTAATTAGGTCGATATCGATTTGCGCAAAAAATGCATTCATTTTCTTGAATGGAATTTCAGACATCTTTACGTATTGGAGAATGTCCGCGTAACTCTCCATTCCTTAAAAATAATGGAGCCAAGACCCCGAAGGTGCCGAGGCCCATTGTTTTTAAGGAATGGAGAGATACGAGGACATTCTCCAACTTAAAATCCACCCATTGTTTTATTAATTATTAATCTTGTAACAAAAAAAAGTCTGTGTATAGTATCTAAAGTACAAAGAGAACAATAACTCTCCATTCCTTAAAAATAATGGAAAGGTTTGACAATAGATTTACATAACAGGTGGATATTAATTGTTGAAAACTTTCTTATTACTGAACAATTTATTCGCTTGTGAGTAAGTTTGAAAAGTTAAATTTTATACCGAAAGGTTAATTGTAATACATGTATAGAGGTAAATTATGTAGAGGTAATTTACAGGTAAATATGGCGCAGTTGAATTTCATTTATGAGCGAAATTAAAACCATAAAAAATATAGACAGTGGCACAATTGAATCATTTTGAATATGCTAATTGGCGCAAATTGATTCCGACCCTTAATTACTAAAAGTAATAATTGTTTGATTAGAATAACGAAAAATTGAAATATCTTTTAAACTGTAGATTTTAAAGTAGAAGTGTAAACGAGAGTTGTGTAGAGAATCAAGGGTGCTAATTTAATTTGGAAGTTTGCAGACCAGAAAGTGAACGTATTTGGCCCTGCTCATATAGAAAAATCGCATTTTAAAGGAGTTTTTGGGTGTATATTTTGACAGTTTTATGAAATACAGAGGGAATAAGTCTATTAAAGAGAACAGCCTGTGGCCCTGGGCTTAAATCCCTGAGGACAATAGACACTCGACGGTCACCCGAAAGATTCCATTGTTCTCCGTAGAGTCCGTCACCATCTCCTACACGCACTATTGAGTTCATTGATTTTTACATGTAAAATATTTTACCTGTAAAAATTGGTTGGACTGGGATATTTTTCATTATTTATATTTTTTCACTAAATATATAACACTTCTGTCTTTAATAGTGAAAAAATGAAGTCTTCATATATCATATAATATGAAGAATATATCATTGTCGTCTTGTTCGATTCTGTATGACATTTTTAATTTACATACATGTAAGAAACGGAACGAAACATGAGTTTTGAGATTGTGCAACTTCCTAATTAAAAAATGCTCGTAAAATTAGTACATTTTTAAATCATAGAACCCCAGATTGATTTGTTTGGTGAGGGGGGGGGGGGGGGGGAGAGGGGTAGATTATGACATTGAGCACTGTCATTTTTTGAACTATTTTTTTACCAAACCTTCAACTTAACATTGGTAAAAAATACCTAAAAACTGCAAAAATTATTGATGAATCATTGATACTTGCAATTGTTTTACGTAACTATTCTACTAAGCCAAGTCATAACTTTCAACTCAAACGTGAGCTAAAAGTTTGGAAATATATATTTAACCTATTCCACTTCGAAATGCTTATCCAAAACAGGAATCCGAAGTTTCGACCTTTGTGTTTGTTTGTTTTGACTTTTCATGAATACGAGGCCCGTTTTGTGTTTGGTTTTCGGTTGGATTATAAACTGTCCCTGTTTATCTTTTTTTTGTTTTTTGTGTCAAGTTGTATTGTTTATGTGTTGTAATCAATATAAGTTAAATAATTCATCTGACCCCAGATAGTTTCAACAGTTACAAGTGTTCTTAAACCTTAATGAATTGTCAGACACATGTTCCAAGTATTTTCGGCATTGGCTTTAACGTGACATTTATTCGATTTTTACATTTTTTCTCTGTCTATTATACTTAATATGATTATACTTCAACCCGTGTCGTCATCCGAGTCATCATCACAAAAATCAATGATAATAGGGTCTATGACGCTTCTATTTATACAGTTTTCTTTACAGTATTCTTTTTCAATTTTGACCACATGTTCTTCTGCTTTTGTCCACACATCTTTTGTAATTTTTCCGAAAGCGGCGTACGTGAGTTCTTTAGCATCTTTTAATCGGAAGGTGGTATTGTTTTTAGCCACGAAACCTTTGACTTGCGCCCATATTAATTCTATCGGGTTAAGTTCACAGTGTCGAACGGGGGTTCTTAATACTTCATGTCTGTGTAAATTAGCAATTTTATCTGTTTTATAAACTACTGGGGTTTTTTTTGTTTTATTTTTTCATATAATACTTTTTGGGTATCAGTAGCAGAAAAAGGAATGTTGTGTTGTGTAAGATAGTTTTGGAGAACAGGTTTTTTCTGACTAAAATTTGGGCATACCGTATCTTCTGTTTTAACATTGTGATAACTTGCATAATCTAACACAACCAAGCTAAGATTTTTCAGAGCAGGCATCAATTGTTTTTCAAACCACTCAAGAAAGACAACACTATTCATCTCCTGGTGATAGTCACCATCCTTTGATTTGACCAGAAACACTAAATCGCAGCCGTCAATCAAACCCTCACTTCGCGTACCTGCATGCAAAACAATCAAACGTTTGCCTTTACCCGAGGGTATTTTTGGGGCATCAGACCCATCATTCGGAAGCCACATATATTCTGTGTAGTGATTTTGGTTAACCCATGCTTCATCCATGTACACGATATCACCCTGCTTCCCTAAAAGATTTGATCTTTCTCAGATAATTGCACCTATCATTGATAATAAACACTTGATCGTACAGAACTCTTCCATTATCAGTATATCCAAGATCAATGAGAGTTAGGGTAAGTTTAGACTTTGATATTTTAATAAAATCTTTTATTTCCTTGTGCATTATTGAGACGGTGGGAGCAATTTTCCGTGAATATATACCGTGGATTGTTCTTTTAATAACACAATGATCAAAGTCGTCCAAAATTTTAGCTCTTTCTTTTGGTCTATTTGACTTGCAAGGATTCTTACCATTCATAATACGGTGCACTGAAGTGTAAGACACACCCAAAGCTTTAGATGTCTTTTGATATACCCTATCAAATGAGACAATTGGCTTCTTCGTTGCCTTTTCCTTACTAAAAAAGGCAAACAACTTTTTACAAACTTATGGCATTCCGGAGATAAGACTATTTACCCATTTTACATAAAATGCAAAATGTAACAATAATTTATGAGAGAAATGCTTGTCAGGTTCGTCTAAAGTACACGTGGCTGAGAGAAAGATTTTACAGGTAAGATACCTGACGTACGGATGGCTCTTCTATAAAGTACATCTACTCCCACCCGAAAAATGACAACAAAATAGGATCAAAATACAAAATGTCATCTGAGTGCAGCCTCAGCCAAAACAATAAGAAGCATTACTGTAACATTTTTAGTTAGCACTCCTAATTCTATATAAAACTCTCGTTTAATTTGCTGTTCAAAAATCTATAGTTTAAAAGATATTTGGATTTTTCGTTATTCTAATCAAAAAATTATTACTTTTTTTTTTTTAATTTCAGCAAACGAAGTATCTTTAATTATATCAACGTGTGTTTTAGCTGCGGAACCACCGGTCTTTTGCTCTTTTTTGTTTGTGACCATAAAAACCTAAAAGTAAATGCATGAGAGATATGCTTCCACAGCTACGTACCGGAGAGAATTTATGTGTTGCATGTCGACATCGTTTGGGAATATGATGTAACATGTCAACATGTGTCAGTACAAAACCGATTTTTATTGCATAATAAAAAATGCTAAAAACAATATCCGCGAATACGCATGTAAACCAGAAACCGCGAAAATTGTAACCAATGAACAATGTTACTTTTATAGTATGCGCTTTTGAAACAACACACATGTAGAAGCAACGGTAATAAATGTGTATTTTTTAAAAATTACGCTTGAATACGATCGTCAGAAGGGTTTATGGAAACAATAGCCTTATTAATGAGAAAGTTTTTCCGTATTTACGAGATTTAAAATTTCCAAAAAAATTAGAACACCGAAGGAGCAAGCAAGAATTGACAATCCAGAGGCACCGGTAACATTGGGCACAGGACGCAGATCGAAGAGAAATAAAACAAAATAACACAACACAACTAAAACGAATGAGGAACACTAGGTCTACCAAAAAACCGGTGCTCTCGAAGGGTAAATAGTTTATTCTTCTTATAAGACAACCGCCGCTTTCCTCATAGTCCAGTCCGGTAAAAGTCTTGTCTGTGATAGAGGACAGAAAATGTCTATTGTTCTGTCATGTCTCAATCTGTGACGTCTTTGTAGTTTTTTTCTTCCGAAATCTCAGTTTAAAGATATATTTTACACTGCAAGCTCTTGTCAATGGTTTCGATGGTTTGTATTATAAACTATCTCAGCCTTTGAACATCGTTTTAGTTTTTTGTGTTGTCATATTATGTGTCTTTACGTTCTGAGTTCCGTGCTGTGATGTCTGTTACGATTTCCGCATGCAAACTATGCTCGTTTCGTGTTTACCTCCAGTTGTTTGTAGGATGGCTTATGTCTTATTTACGTTAATTGTGTTTGTTTGCGTATAGTGATGTCCAACACATATTGTGTTGTGTTTTTGGTTTGTTTGTCTTCGTCCTGTGTACCCTATGTTGCCAGTTTCTCTGGATTGTCCATTTTGCTTGTCCCTTCGGTATTCTCTAACGTTTATTCACATGACAAATAGTAGTAATTCACTTCTCTTTATGTCAGGAAAATGGTCATTCCTGTGGTATTTCTGCTTCTTGTTGTCGTGTCACCAACGGCAGCCAATACACTGGACACAGATGGAGGCTTCAGTGGCGGGCTACTTGACTCTGGAGGAATTGGTGGTGGTGGTGATGGCGGTTTGGGACTAGGCTTTATAGGTGAGTCAAAGTATTATTGCCAAATATTCAAATACAGTCAAAGCTGTATAAAGAGATCACGTTGGGACAACTATTAAGTGGTCTTATAAGACAGGTGACCTCTTTAAAGAGGTTCAATTCATATGAAATTTTTTATGATAGGACAAGAAAAAGGTGACCTTTTAATACAAGTAATTGCTTAATAGAGGTGACCACATAGAGAGGTTTGACTGTCCTGCATTCTGTTTAAAACCAAAATCATATATCAATACAACTTTGAAATATTCTTATTCTTAATTTCAAACCACTCCATCGAAGCTTGCAATTTATGGAAATTTTCCATTCTTGGGTCCCCCCCAATTGACACATATACGCTATGGAGAACTATGGATGTTGTGTATATCATTTTGTAACTTCAATGCCTGAAATTAATTCTGATACAATGTAAGCCGGAATTTTCAATGGAATGTCCTCATTTCTATCCTGTCAGGCACCCATAATGGGCACCAGCAGTACATATGACTGACTAAATAGGACCCAAAAAAAGAACAGTAATAAAGAAAGCTATACCCTATCTCCTACAACATAAAATTTAATATGATGTTTTTATACACAAACTAATATTACTTGTGTGGCTAACAACAATCTACTCTAGTCAATAGAAGGAAGAAAACAGAACAAACAGGTAGAAAACATAAACAATTTACCAACACTTATTACGGAAACAAACACAAATAACGTAAACAAAACATGGGCCCTCTTACAAACAACTGGAGGTAAAGACGAATTGAACATCGTTTTTCAAGTTGGTATTTTCTGAGGTTTTGCTCTTATTTTTCAATTTTATGGTGTTGACGTTACGCGCAATGTTGGCGACACTTGACGTTGCACATAATTAACGTTGATAAGAATGCTTCGCGTCTTCTTTTTCATCTTTTTATTTCATTATTTGTGTTTGCATAACTTGGGCTTGGTTGGGGTGGGGTGGGAGTAGAGTGTTTTATTATTCTTTGTTCAGTGAATAAATGTAAATAGCATCTCGACATATGTAAACAACACCCCTTAAGATTAAACCTACAATCTTTTCATATGCAAAAAGTTTCTATGCTTCCGCTAATATGCTTAAATAAATTTGGATCGGCAGGTACATTTTAGGTTAAAAATTAAATTTCGCGAATTTTTTTGACTATTATATAATTATAGTTTCTACAATGCACACATTCTTTTTTGCAGTGCTTGTTCAAAAATGACACCCAAAAAAATAAGGTCATAAAGTCATTTTTAATTAGGATCGCTCGGGTAAGCGGAAACACATTATTTTTTCAGGTTTGGTATATTTTTTTATTTTGTTTTCGCTTTGCCCCCCCCCCCCCCTTTTATTCAAGTTTTGATATCGTTTGCTCGTTTTTTAGTTTCGCTTTTTTGTTGTTGTTTTTTTATATATTTGTTTTCATTTTAATAGAAAACTTGCCTCTGAAAAAAATAGCAAGACTTTATGAAGCGCGACTTTATTTTGTCGTCGATAAGGAGAAACGTTTACTGGAAAAATTGGTTGAACTTCTACAATTTTACGTAGAAATCGTAATTTTTTATCCAAAATCAAGTTTGTTAAGTTCATTCTCTTCCACGGAAAACGCACATTTTTGCTATTTGGATTTAGCACGAAAATTATAAGTGAAAAATATAGTTCCAAATGTGTAAAGTTTTATAGTTCGTGATTTTTTACGTCAAGTTGAAACTGGACATTTTTGTTGACCTTTAAAAATATTTTTTAGCTTTCTAAAAAAAAAAATCATTTTTGAAAAGATTTTTTCGTTTTTTAAGATAACCACATTTGATAAGTATATTTTTTTTGTGAAAATTTAGTAATAAAAAAGCTGAAATATAGTTTATTTTTTATTGGCATGCAGATCTTTTTCTTTCAGCGTTACATTCTTTTCTTTCCATGAACTTACCGATTTTTTCCTTCAAGCATTCCTTTAATCAGAAATCGTTAATGAAAAAATGTAAAAAAAAACCATACGGATAGTTTGTAACGCGTTACATGAGAACAATGAGCGCTTTCTTCCAATAATTTCGTTTTCAAAAGCAAAAATAAACTATATCTAATATAATAAAACAATTTTTCGTATAATTACCTATACAAGCATGTATCGGAAATCAAAATCCATCAATTAAAAAAAAAATCTGCATTCGTTTTACTTATTTCATGTTCTATTTAGTCAAAGTATCACCAATAGCGCGCATAACGTCTGTTGTGTGTCTTGCTGTTTTCTTTTCACAACGTCTCTTTACAAGACAACATCATCGAACACCTGTATCTGTCTTATAATATTGTATCTTTGTTTAAACGTTTTGTTTCTTGAAATTTATTTATCAAAGCATTTCTGTTTTGACTTAAACAATCTGATAAGTCGAATTTCGGATAAGTCGAAATTTTGCAACGGTCCCATTAACTTCGAGATACAGAGATTCAACTGTACAAATATGCAATTTTCAGAAAAATATAACATAGATTATAAACAAGCCTTTTTGTTAAGTTAAATGTTATGATAATAATTGTCATACATATATGATTATCGTTTTCAGCTGCTCCGTTGATTGGACTGGCAGTTCTCGCTGCTATAGCTGGCAGTACTAATACTGGGGCTACAGTCGCACCTGGATCAACTACGATTTTGAGAGAAGTACCCATACCGAGAGTTTGTCCAATATGTCCGGCGATGCCAGTTTGTCCAATATGTCCAACAGTAACACGTATGCATTATTCTAGGCTTTCCTAAATTTACGTTTTCAAAACAAAGACAATAACTAAAGAGTGAATTGAACTGACGTATGCATCATTTCTTGTGTTCCTTTCAAAGTTGTTCTTTTCTATGATGTCCAGTATTTTTTTGTAATCAACCGCTACTACTACAATAATTCCTGTTTGCAAATTAATATACCGGTGTCACTGAGGTCTTCCATGTTTGTAGATAAGTATAACTTCAGTACATATACCGGTGTCACTGAGGTATTCCATGTTTGTAAATAAGCATAACTTCAGTACATATACTGGTGTCACTGAGGTCTTCCTTGTTTGTGAATAACTATAACTTCAGTACATATACCGGTATAACTGAGGTCTTCCATGTTTGTAAATAGGTATAACTTCAGAACATCTACTGGTGTCACTGAGATCTTCCATGTTTGTAGATTAGTATATAACTCCAGTACATATACCGGTGTCATTGGGATTTTCCATGTTTGTAGATAAGAATAACTTCAGTACATCTACTGGTGTCACTGAGATCTTCCATGTTTGTAGATAATCATAATTTCAGTACATCTACCAGTGTCACTGAGGTCTTCCATGTTTGTAAATAAGTATAACTTCAGTACATCTACTGGTGTCACTGAGATCTTCCATGTTTATAGATAATCATAATTTCAGTACATCTACCGGTGTCACTGAGGTCTTCCATGTTTGTAGATAAGAATAGCATCAGTACATCTACCGGTGTCACTCAGATCTTCCATGTTTGTAGATTAGCATATCTTCAGTACATCTACTGGTGTCACTGAGATCTTCCATGTTTGTAGATTAATATGTGACTCCAGTACACATACCGGTGTCACTGGGGTTTTCCATGTTTGTAGATAAGTATAACTTCAGTACATCTACCGGTGTCACTGAGGTCTTCCATGTTTGTAGATAAGAATAACTTCAGTATATCTAATAGTGTCACTGAGGTCTTCCATGTCTGTAGATAAGTATAACTTCAGTACATCTACCGGTGTCATTGAGGTCTTCCATGTTTGTAGATAAGCATAACTTCAGTATATCTATCGGTGTCACTGAAGTCTTCCATGTTTGTAGATAAGCATAACTTCAGTACATCTACCGGTGTCACTGAGGTCTTCCATGTTTGTAGATAAGTATAACATCAGCACATTTACCGGTGTCACTGAGGTCTTCCATGTTTGTAAATAAGTATAACTTCAGTACATCTATTGGTGTCACTGAGGTCTTCCATGTTTGTAGATTAGTATATAACTCCAGTGCATATACCGGTGTCACTAGGGTCTTCCATGTTTGTAGATCAGCATAGCTTCAGTACATCTACCGGTGTCACTGAGGTCTTCCATGTTTGTAGATAAGTATAACTTCAGTACATTAACCCAAGTACATTTACCACTGTCACTGAATTCTTTCATGTAACTTCAGTACATATACCGGTGTCACTGTGGTCTTCCATGTTCGTAGATAACTTGAGTACATCTACCGATTGACATAATAGACACCTATTGATGAGATAGAAAGTTACTGCTGATCTAATAACCCTGGAAAACATAGGCTAATGTTGTCTTACAAGTTCAACACTTAATGTTCTTTGTGCGAAGCGACGTCAGCCATATCTAACTGTTATGGCCGACACAAATTAACTCCCATCCGGAGAATATGACAAACAAGAAGAATTACCAATATACAATAAACAAAAACATATGTAAGAAATGGATGAGTTACACTCGAACGATTATTTTGTGGCAGAAATTTCACTGTTTTCTTATCTGGAATTTTCTGTTAAGAAAGGAAGTGACGTCGAAACTCGATTTTAACCTTACTTATGATATCACTAAATACCACACATAATAATGAACTAAAAAATGTATCAATAATATAATGATACCCGCAAATAAATTTAATTATAGATTTAAATCCAAATAGTTATTGTAAATTCCAATAATAAATATATATAATAAACCAGACCGAAGCCGAAACATTGACAGCTGTGCGGATGATACCCATGGGGACTAGAAGAGGTATCGACCCAGGGAAGCAGTAAAAACGTAGATCACGAATTAAGTGTGTACGACGCGTTTCTGGAATAACCTTCATCAGTTGTCACGTGGTTTGATGTGTATTTTTGATTTGCATTTTTTGTAATTGCCACACGCAACAAATACAAATACAAAAAGTTTTATTTTAAGTCGGGCATATATATAAACAATAACATAAGCTATAATGAGCTTTTAACCAACATTTATGTTGTTGTGCTATGTTTACTTTTTACATTTATGTTGTCATGCTATGTTTATGGTTTGCATTTATGTTGTTATGCTATGTTTATTATTTTGCATTTATGTTGTTATGCTATGTTTATTTTTTTGCATTTATGTTGTTATGCTATGTTTATTTTTTTGCATTTATGTTGTTATGCTATGTTTTTTTTTGCTTTATTGTAGCATGTAATCCAATGCCAGCTTGTCCAGCGAATTACGAGAGATTAGGGATTCCAGCGGGTGCTGCAGGTGCTGGTACTGTATTACAGAGCTGTTACAGAGTAATAACAGGCGCTGTAACTTATGCTGCCGGAGCAGTAAGTATATGTACTTGCTGTAAATTATGTAGACGCATCAGTAAATATATGTACTTGATGTAGAGTATGTTGACACATCAGTAAATATATGTACTTGATGTAGACTGTGTTGACGCATCAGTAAATATATGTACTTGATGTAGACTATGTTGACGCATCAGTAAATATATGTACTTGATGTAGACTATGTTGGCGCATCAGTAAGTATATGTACTTGTTGTAGACTGTGTTGACGCATCAGTAAGTATATGTACTTGTTGTAGACTATGTTGGCGCATCAGTAAGTATATGTACTTGTTGTAGACTATGTGGACACATCAGTAAATATATGTACTTGTTGTAGACTGTGTTGACGCATCAGTAAATATATGTACTTGATGTAGACTATGTTGACGCATCAGTCAGTATATGTACTTGTAGACTGTGTTGACCCATCAGTAAGTATATGTACTTGTTGTAGGCTGTTGACGCATCAGTCAGTATATGTACTTGTTGTAGACTGTGTTGACCCATCAGTAAGTATATGTACTTGTTGTAGACTGTTGACGCATCAGTCAGTATATGTACTTGTTGTAGGCTGTTGACGCATCAGTCAGTATATGTACCTGTTGTAGACTGTGTTGACCCATCAGTAAGTATATGTACTTGTTGTAGGCTGTTGACGCATCAGTCAGTATATGTACTTGTTGTAGACTGTGTTGACCCATCAGTAAGTATATGTACTTGTTGTAGGCTGTTGACGCATCAGTAAGTATATGTACTTGTTGTAGACTGTGTTGACGCATCAGTAAGTATATGTACTTGTTGTAGACTGTTGACGCATCAGTAAGTATATGTACTTGTTGTAGACTGTGTTGACCCTTCAGTAAGTATATGTAATTGTTGTAGGCTGTTGACGCATCAGTCAGTATATGTACTTGTTGTAGACTGTGTTGACGCATCAGTAAGTATATGTACTTGTTGTAAGCTGTTGACGCATCAGTAAGTATATGTACTTGTTGTAGACTGTGTTGACCCATCAGTAAGTATATGTACTTGTTGTAGGCTGTTGACGCATCAGTCAGTATATGTACTTGTTGTAGACTGTGTTGACGCATCAGTAAGTATATGTACTTGTTGTAGACTGTTGACACATCAGTAAGTATATGTACTTGTTGTAGACTGTGTTGACGCATCAGTTAGTATATGTACTTGTTGTAGACTGTGTTGACGCATCAGTCAGTATATGTACTTGTTGTAGACTGTGTTGACGCATCAGTAAGTATATGTACTTGTTGTAGACTGTTGACGCATCAGTCAGTATATGTACTTGTTGTAGACTGTTGACGCATCAGTAAGTATATGTACTTGTTGTAGACTGTGTTGACCCATCAGTAAGTATATGTACTTGTTGTAGGCTGTTGACGCATCAGTCAGTATATGTAGTTGTTGTAGACTGTGTTGACGCATCAGTAAGTATATGTACTTGTTGTAGACTGTGTTGACGCATCAGTCAGTATATGTACTTGTTGTAGACTGTGTTGACGCATCAGTCAGTATATGTACTTGTTGTAGACTGTGTTGACGCATCAGTAAGTATATGTACTTGTTGTAGACTGTTGACGCATCAGTAAGTATATGTACTTTTTTTAGACTGTTGACGCATCAGTAAGTATATGTACTTGTTGTAGACTGTTGACGCATCAGTAAGTATATGTACTTGTTGTAGACTGTTGACGCATCAGTAAGTATATGTACTTGTTGTAGACTGTTGACGCATCAGTAAGTATATGTACTTGTTGTAGACTGTTGACGCATCAGTAAGTATATGTACTTGTTGTAGACTGTTGACGCATCAGTCAGTATATGTACTTGTTGTAGACTGTGTTGACCCATCAGTAAGTATATGTACTTGTTGTAGACTGTTGACGCATCAGTAAGTATATGTACTTGTTGTAGACTGTGTTGACCCATCAGTAAGTATATGTACTTGTTGTAGGCTGTTGACGCATCAGTCAGTATATGTACTTGTAGACTGTGTTGACCCATCAGTAGGTATATGTACTTGTTGTAGGCTGTTGACGCATCAGTCAGTATATGTACTTGTTGTAGACTGTGTTGACCCATCAGTAAGTATATGCACTTGTTGTAGACTGTTGACGCATCAGTAAGTATATGTACTTTTTTTAGACTGTTGATGCATCAGTAAGTATATGTACTTGTTGTAGACTGTTGACGCATCAGTAAGTATATGTACTTGTTGTAGACTGTTGACGCATCAGTAAGTATATATACTTGTTGTAGACTATTTTGATGCATCAGTGAGTATATGTACTTGTTGTAGACTGTGTTGACGCATCAGTAAATATATGTACTTGATGTAGACTATGTTGACGCATCAGTCAGTATATGTACTTGTAGACTGTGTTGACCCATCAGTAGGTATATGTACTTGTTGTAGGCTGTTGACCCATCAGTAAGTATATGTACTTGTTGTAGACTGTTGACGCATCAGTCAGTATATGTACTTGTTGTAGACTGTTGACCCATCAGTAAGTATATGTACTTGTTGTAGGCTGTTGACGCATCAGTCAGTATATGTACTTGTTGTAGACTGTGTTGACCCATCAGTAAGTATATGTACTTGTTGTAGGCTGTTGACGCATCAGTCAGTATATGTACTTGTTGTAGACTGTGTTGACCCATCAGTAAGTATATGTACTTGTTGTAGGCTGTTGACGCATCAGTCAGTATATGTACTTGTTGTAGACTGTGTTGACCCATCAGTAAGTATATGTACTTGTTGTAGGCTGTTGACGCATCAGTCAGTATATGTACTTGTTGTAGACTGTGTTGACGCATCAGTAAGTATATGTATTTGTTGTAGACTGTTGACGCATCAGTAAGTATATGTACTTGTTGTAGACTGTGTTGACCCATCAGTAAGTATATGTAATTGTTGTAGGCTGTTGACGCATCAGTCAGTATATGTACTTGTTGTAGACTGTGTTGACACATCAGTAAGTATATGTACTTGTTGTAGGCTGTTGACGCATCAGTAAGTATATGTACTTGTTGTAGACTGTGTTGACCCATCAGTAAGTATATGTACTTGTTGTAGGCTGTTGACGCATCAGTCAGTATATGTACTTGTTGTAGACTGTGTTGACGCATCAGTAAGTATATGTACTTGTTGTAGACTGTTGACACATCAGTAAGTATATGTACTTGTTGTAGACTGCGTTGACGCATCAGTTAGTATATGTACTTGTTGTAGACTGTGTTGACGCATCAGTCAGTATATGTACTTGTTGTAGACTGTGTTGACGCATCAGTCAGTATATGTACTTGTTGTAGACTGTGTTGACGCATCAGTCAGTATATGTACTTGTTGTAGACTGTGTTGACGCATCAGTAAGTATATGTACTTGTTGTAGAATGTTGACGCATCAGTAAGTATATGTACTTGTTGTAGACTATGTTGATGCATCAGTGAGTATATGTACTTGTTGTAGACTGTGTTGACCCATCAGTCAGTACATGTACTTGTTGTAGACTGTTGACGCATCAGTCAGTATATGTACTTGTTGTAGGCTGTTGACGCATCAGTCAGTATATGTACTTGTTGTAGACTGCGTTGACGCATCAGTAAGTATATGTACTTGTTGTAGACTGTGTTGACGCATCAGTCAGTATATGTACTTGTTGTAGACTGTGTTGACGCATCAGTCAGTATATGTACTTGTTGTAGACTGTGTTGACGCATCAGTAAGTATATGTACTTGTTGTAGACTGTTGACGCATCAGTGAGTATATGTACTTGTTGTAGACTATGTTGATGCATCAGTGAGTATATGTACTTGTTGTAGACTGTGTTGACCCATCAGTCAGTACATGTACTTGTTGTAGACTGTTGACGCATCAGTAAGTATATGTACTTTTTTTAGACTGTTGACGCATCAGTAAGTATATGTACTTGTTGTAGACTGTTGACGCATCAGTAAGTATATGTACTTGTTGTAGACTGTTGACGCATCAGTAAGTATATGTACTTGTTGTAGACTATTTTGATGCATCAGTGAGTATATGTACTTGTTGTAGACTGTGTTGACGCATCAGTCAGTATATGTACTTGTTGTAGACTGTTGACGCATCAGTAAGTATATGTACTTGTTGTAGACTGTTGATGCATCAGTAAGTATATGTACTTGTTGTAGACTGTTGACGCATCAGTAAGTATATGTACTTGTTGTAGACTGTTGACGCATCAGTAAGTATATGTACTTGTTGTAGACTGTTGACGCATCAGTAAGTATATGTACTTGTTGTAGACTGTTGACGCATCAGTAAGTATATGTACTTGTTGTAGACTGTTGACGCATCAGTCAGTATATGTACTTGTTGTAGACTGTGTTGACCCATCAGTAAGTATATGTACTTGTTGTAGACTGTTGACGCATCAGTAAGTATATGTACTTGTTGTAGACTGTGTTGACCCATCAGTAAGTATATGTACTTGTTGTAGGCTGTTGACGCATCAGTCAGTATATGTACTTGTTGTAGACTGTGTTGACGCATCAGTAAGTATATGTACTTGTTGTAGGCTGTTGACACATCAGTAAGTATGTGTACTTGTTGTAGACTGTGTTGACGCATCAGTAAGTATATGTACTTGTTGTAGACTGTGTTGACGCAACAGTCAGTATATGTACTTGTTGTAGACTGTGTTGACGCATCAGTAAGTATATGTCCTTGTTGTAGACTGTTGACGCATCAGTAAGTATATGTACTTGTTGTAGACTGTGTTGACCCATCAGTAAGTATGTGTAATTGTTGTAGGCTGTTGACGCATCAGTCAGTATATGTACTTGTTGTAGACTGTGTTGACGCATCAGTAAGTATATGTACTTGTTGTAGGCTGTTGACGCATCAGTAAGTATATGTACTTGTTGTAGACTGTGTTGACCCATCAGTAAGTATATGTACTTGTTGTAGGCTGTTGACGCATCAGTCAGTATATGTACTTGTTGTAGACTGTGTTGACGCATCAGTAAGTATATGTACTTGTTGTAGACTGTTGACACATCAGTAAGTATATCTACTTGTTGTAGACTGCGTTGACGCATCAGTTAGTATATGTACTTGTTGTAGACTGTGTTGACGCATCAGTCAGTATATGTACTTGTTGTAGACTGTGTTGACGCATCAGTCAGTATATGTACTTGTTGTAGACTGTGTTGACGCATCAGTCAGTATATGTACTTGTTGTAGACTGTGTTGACGCATCAGTAAGTATATGTACTTGTTGTAGACTGTTGACGCATCAGTAAGTATATGTACTTGTTGTAGACTATGTTGATGCATCAGTCAGTACATGTACTTGTTGTAGACTGTTGACGCATCAGTCAGTATATGTACTTGTTGTAGGCTGTTGACGCATCAGTCAGTATATGTACTTGTTGTAGACTGCGTTGACGCATCAGTAAGTATATGTACTTGTTGTAGACTGTGTTGACGCATCAGTCAGTATATGTACTTGTTGTAGACTGTGTTGACGCATCAGTCAGTATATGTACTTGTTGTAGACTGTGTTGACGCATCAGTAAGTATATGTACTTGTTGTAGACTGTTGACGCATCAGTAAGTATATGTACTTGTTGTAGACTATGTTGATGCATCAGTGAGTATATGTACTTGTTGTAGACTGTGTTGACCCATCAGTCAGTACATGTACTTGTTGTAGACTGTTGACGCATCAGTAAGTATATGTACTTTTTTTAGATTGTTGACGCATCAGTAAGTATATGTACTTGTTGTAGACTGTTGACGCATCAGTAAGTATATGTACTTGTTGTAGACTGTTGACGCATCAGTAAGTATATGTACTTGTTGTAGACTATTTTGATGCATCAGTGAGTATATGTACTTGTTGTAGACTGTGTTGACGCATCAGTCAGTATATGTACTTGTTGTAGACTGTTGACGCATCAGTAAGTATATGTACTTGTTGTAGACTGTTGATGCATCAGTAAGTATATGTACTTGTTGTAGACTGTTGACGCATCAGTAAGTATATGTACTTGTTGTAGACTGTTGACGCATCAGTAAGTATATGTACTTGTTGTAGACTGTTGACGCATCAGTAAGTATATGTACTTGTTGTAGACTGGTGACGCATCAGTAAGTATATGTACTTGTTGTAGACTGTTGACGCATCAGTAATTATATGTACTTGTTAGAGACTGTGTTGACCCATCAGTAAGTATATGTACTTGTTGTAGACTGTTGACGCATCAGTAAGTATATGTACTTGTTGTAGACTGCGTTGACCCATCAGTAAGTATATGTACTTGTTGTAGGCTGTTGACGCATCAGTCAGTATATGTACTTGTTGTAGACTGTGTTGACGCATCAGTAAGTATATGTACTTGTTGTAGGCTGTTGACACATCAGTAAGTATGTGTACTTGTTGTAGACTGTGTTGACGCATCAGTAAGTATATGTACTTGTTGTAGACTGTGTTGACGCATCAGTCAGTATATGTACTTGTTGTAGACTGTTGACGCATCAGTAAGTATATGTACTTGTTGTAGACTGTTGACGCATCAGTAAGTATATGTACTTGTTGTAGACTGTTGACGCATCAGTAAGTATATGTACTTGTTGTAGACTGTGTTGACCCATCAGTAAGTATATGTACTTGTTGTAGGCTGTTGACGCATCAGTCAGTATATGTACTTGTTGTAGACTGTGTTGACGCATCAGTAAGTATATGTACTTGTTGTAGACTGTGTTGACGCATCAGTCAGCATATGTACTTGTTGTAGACTGTTGACGCATCAGTAAGTATATGTACTTGTTGTAGACTGTTGACGCATCAGTAAGTATATGTACTTGTTGTAGACTATGTTGATGCATCAGTGAGTATATGTACTTGTTGTAGACTGTGTTAACGCATCAGTCAGTACATGTACTTGTTGTAGACTGTTGACGCATCAGTAAGTATATGTACTTTTTGTAGACTGTTGACGCATCAGTAAGTATATGTACTTGTTGTAGACTGTTGACGCATCAGTAAGTATATGTACTTGTTGTAGACTGTTGACGCATCAGTAAGCATATGTACTTGTTGTAGACTATTTTGATGCATCAGTGAGTATATGTACTTGTTGTAGACTGTGTTGACGCATCAGTCAGTATATGTACTTGTTGTAGACTGTTGACGCATCAGTAAGTATATGTACTTGTTGTAGACTGTTGATGCATCAGTAAGTATATGTACTTGTTGTAGACTGTTGACGCATCAGTAAGTATATGTACTTGTTGTAGACTGTTGACGCATCAGTAAGTATATGTACTTGTTGTAGACTGTTGACGCATCAGTAAGTATATGTACTTGTTGTAGACTGTTGACGCATCAGTAAGTATATGTACTTGTTGTAGACTGTTGACGCATCAGTAAGTATATGTACTTGTTGTAGACTGTGTTGACCCATCAGTAAGTATATGTACTTGTTGTAGACTGTTGACGCATCAGTAAGTATATGTACTTGTTGTAGACTGATTACCCCTTTGGTGTGTTCAAACTCTGCTGTTAGAAAAGAGAAGGGGTAATTAAGAATGGACAATCCAGAAACACCGGTAACATTGAGCACACCAGGCCCAAGTTGAAGACAAGCGAAACAGCACAATACAACACAGAAAACGAAAAAAATGAGGAACACGGACCTCACCAAAAAAACCCAACAACCCCCCCCCCAAAAAAAAAGCACCCCAAAAACCCAGGGATAAATTCAGGTGTTCTGGAATGGTAAGCAGTTTCTGCTTCTTATCAAATACCCGCCAATTTCACTCATATACTCAGGACATGTACCGTTTCACGTTTAAAAACGAACTCAGTAAGCATCTTAATGTTATTTGTGACCCCCTTTTTAAAAAAAGATTGTCCCAGTAATTTGAAAAACTACAGACCAATTTCCCTCATTAGTATACTTGCCAAGGTAATGGAGCGATTAGTCTATGAACATATTTATAACTATTTGATTGACAATAACTTAATTACATCCCATCAATCTGGTTTTACTCCTGGAGATTCTGCCGTTAATCAACTCCTGTACATCACAAATGAATTTGGTAGAGCGTTGGATGAAGGTAAGGAAGTGAGAGTTGTCTTTTGCGATATAAGTAAAGCATTTGACCGAGTATGGCATAAGGGATTACTTCGTAAGCTTGAATCAATAGGAATTAGAGGATCATTATTATCTTGGGTGAAAAACTACTTGTCTGAAAGAAAACAAAGTGTCGTAATTGATAATTCAACTTCTAGATGGCGTGACATAAATGCTGGTGTACCCCAGGGATCGATTTTAGGGACTCTTTTTTTTCTTTTTTTTCTTTCATAAATGACATACTGACCGATATTAATTCGACTATAAAATTATTTGCCGATGACACTAGTCTGTACTTAATTGTAGACGACCCACAAGAAACAGCACAAGTACTCAATGATAACCTAGTGAAATTACATGCATGGTCTACAAAATGGCTGGTAAATTTTAATCCACAGAAAACTGAAACCGTGACTATCTCTCGAAAATTAAATAAACCCCATCAACCTAACCTTATTATGAATAATACTATCATTAGTACTGTTACTGAACATAAACACCTTGGTAATTGGAATAAACATATTGACATGATAACTACAAAAGCATTCTCACGTGTTAACATTTTAAGTAAGTAAGTAAGTAAAACTTTATTTCAATTCGGCATGTAATATAAACAAAACACATAAGAGCTTTTTACCGAATACAAATACATCAACATTAAAACAATACAATCAGCATGCAATTACAAAATTAAAACATATCATGCAGGCAAAAAGCAGAAAGGGGGCTGTAAAAGAAACCCGAACAGAGGTCCATGTGGCAAGTGCCTCGCTGTCACCCTGTTCAGGATTACCATACAGTCAATCCATTTAAACATAAACGCAATACAAAACAAGCCAAGCATGAGACTAAAAACAAGCAAAAAGCAACTAAAATACAGAAATTTAGACATTTAGTAATTTCCATAGAAATTATTTAAAACCATTTAAAGAATAAAAATTTGAACATCTTAAAAAATTATAAATTTTCATAAAAATTTAAAAAGAAAGACAGCATTACTAATAATTAAGAGATCTAAAATATTTATAAAAAAAACACAAAAAAACATTGATCGTGAATCGGAAGCAAATTCTTTCGAAACAAGTACTAATTCAAACAAAGGCTGTCAGTAGAAACACTTAAATTGAGGCAAGAAAAAAAATTGGGCTTTTTATTTGCAAGCAGAGCAACGGCAATCAGAACCAGTCCAGGACTGAACAAGGCTCTTAAAATGTGCGAAACTATTTTCAGTCCTGAAGTGGTCTGGTAAGCTATTCCACAGGAAATTCAAATTTATACTGGATCGGAAAAACTCTAGAAACAATTTATATTACTTTTATAAGACCATTACTAGAATATGCGGATGTTGTTTGGGATACCAAGACTCAAATACTAATCAACAAACTAGAAAATGTTCAGGTTGAGGCTGCTAGAATCGTGACTGGGGATACCAGATTTGTATCCTTAAGTAATCTATATATTGAAACCGGGTGGGAAAAATTGAAAGATAGAAGGGAAAGGCATAGAACGATTCAATTTTATAAGATGTCAAATAATCTAACTCCTCAATATCTTAGTAACTTAATTCCGCAAAATTTCGGCATGATCCATGACCACAATACTCGTCATACCTCACGTATTCCTCCAGTACGCACTCGAGCATCGCTCTACGCAAGCTATTTTATACCCTCCAGTATACAACTATGGAACCAACAGCCAGAAAATATTAAATCAAGCAGATCTGTTCAGATAATTAAATCAAATATTCAACCCCAAAACAATACTAAACCCATTTATTATTATATTGGTACTCGACTGGGACATATTTTACACGCTAGATTGCGTATGCAATGCAGCTCTCTCAATCATCACTTATTTCGTAAAAACATTGTAAATTTCCCATTCTGTCAATGTGGGGCAACAGAATCCACGGCCCATTTTCTGCTACATTGTCCCCGTCACAATGCAACAAGACTGAGATATATTCACACCATTAATTTACCAATTAACTTAAATACGGATTTATTATTGTTTGGCTCTACAGACTTAACGAATACCCTAAATACAGATATATTCTTAAACGTGCAGAAGTTCATCATAAGTAGTAAACGATTCACCTCTTAACCATATTTATACAACTTAAACATGTTAAAAAAAAAAGCACTTGCACCTTTGCACTTCATTTGTTTGTTTCTTTTTATTTTTTTTTCTTACTAAAGCACACCAAATAACATTGACAACGACTGATTAACACTTGATTAATTTTCAATACACTTCTACCTTTCGATACTAATTAAACCTTGAACACTAGATAACATCAGGGATACGAATTAATATAAGTATGACCACTTGTTTCCGAATCCTATTGATTAATTTAAATGTCTATATAATTTATATGTGTATTATCATATTGTGTAATATTGAATTAATTAATAAAATACGTTTATACTAATATTATTTGTATTTGAATATTAACGTTTTATATTGTAGCAACAATGTGCTGTAGACAATGGTGCACCTGCGGAGTTCAACACAGCTGGAGAATTTGGCGCTGTCCATGCGCGATTAGCAGGTAAGGCACATGTAAATACACAAAATACATCTCCTTCTTTGTCGTTCATTACTGAAATAAACCTGTCATTTATGTCTATAACACGTTCGGGTATTCCCCAAAATGGAATTCTGGACACAACTTTATTCTGGTTTATGTCATGTATAAAGTACCTTTTCTCCAAGTATTAAGAAAAGAAACATATTTTACTAAGAGGTAAGGTTAGGGTCGATAAAAGAAACATATTTTACTAAGAGGTAAGGTTAGGGCCGATAAAAGAAACATATTTTACTAAGAGGTAAGGTTATGGCCGATAAAAGAAACATATCTGATTAAGAGGTAAGGTTAGGGCCGATAAAAGAAACCTATTTGACTTAGAGGTAAGGTTAGGGCCGATAAAAGAAACCTATTTGACTAAGAGGTAAGGTTAGGGCCAATACAAGAAACCTATTTGACTAAGAGGTAAGGTTAGAGCCGATACAATAAACCTATTTGACTAAGAGGTAAGGTTTAGAGCCGATACAAGAAACCTATTTGACTAAGAGGTAAGGTTAGGGCCGATAAAAGAAGCATATTTGACTAAGAGGTAAGGATAGGGCCGATAAAAAAAACCTATTTGACTAAGAGAAAATATTAAGGTCGACAAAAGAAACCTATTTGACTAAGAGGTAAGGTTAGGGCCGATTAAAGAAACCTATTTGACTAAGAGGTACGGTTAAGGTCGATAAAAGAAAGCTGTTTGATTAAGAGGTAAGGTTAGGGCCGATAAAAGAAACCCTTTTGACAAAGAGATAAGGTTAGGTCCGATAAAAAAACCTATTTGACTAAGAGGTAAGGTTAGGGCCGAAAAAAGAAACATATTTGACTAAGAGGTAAGGTTAGGGCCGATAAAAGAAACCTATTTAACTAAGAGGTAATGTTAAGGCCGATAAAAGAAACATATTTGACTAAGAGGTAAGGTTAGGGCCGATAAAAGAAACTTATTTGACTAAGAGGTAATGTTATGGCGATAAAAGAAACCTATTTGACTAAGAGGTAAGGTTAGCGCGATAACAGAAACCTATTTGACTAAGAGGTAAGGTTAGGTCGGATAAAAATCATATTTGACTAAGAGGTAAGATTAGGGCCGATAAAAGAAACCTATTTAACTAAGAGGTAAGGTTAGGGCCGAAAAAAGAAACATATTTGACTAAGAGGTAAGGTTAGGGCCGATAAAAGAAACCTATTTAACTAAGAGGTAATGTTAAGGCCGATAAAAGAAACATATTTGACTAAGAGGTAAGGTTAGGGCCGATAAAAGAAACTTATTTGACTAAGAGGTAAGGTTATGGCCGATAAAAGAAACCTATTTGACTAAGAGGTAAGGTTAGCGCGATAACAGAAACCTATTTGACTAAGAGGTAAGGTTAGGTCGGATAAAAATCATATTTGACTAAGAGGTAAGATTAGGGCCGATAAAAGAAACCTATTTGACTAAGAGGTAAGGTTAGGGCCGATAAAAGACACCTATTTAACTAAGAGGTATGGTTAGGGCCGATAAAAGAAACCCATTTGACTAAGAGGTAAGGTTAGGGCCGATAAAAGAAACCTATTTGACTAAGAGGTAAGGATAGGGCCGATAAAAAAAAACTATTTGACTATGAGAAAATATTAGGGCCGACAAAAGAAACCTATTTGACTAAGAGGTAAGGTTAGGGCCGATTAAAGAAACCTATTTGACTAAGAGGTACGGTTAAGGCCGATAAAAGAAAGCTGTTTGATTAAGAGGTAAGGTTAGGGCCGATAAAAGAAACCCTTTTGACTAAGAGATAAGGTTAGGGCCGATAAAAAAAACCTATTTGACAAAGAGGTAAGGTTAGGGCCGATAAAAGAAACATATTTGACTAAGAGGTAAGGTTAGGGCCGATAAAAGAAACCTATTTAACAAAGAGGTAATGTTAAGGCCGATAAAAGAAACATATTTGACTAAGAGGTAAGGTTAGGGCCGATAAAAGAAACCTATTTAACAAAGAGGTAATGTTAAGGCCGATAAAAGAAACATATTTGACTAAGAGGTAAGGTTAGGGCCGATAAAAGAAACTTATTTGACTAAGAGGTAAGGTTATGGCCGATAAAAGAAACCTATTTGACTAAGAGGTAAGGTTAGGGCCGATACAAATCATATTTGACTAAGAGGTAAGATTAGGGCCGATAAAAGAAACCTATATGACTAAGAGGTAAGGTTAGGGCCGATAAAAGACACCTATTTGGCAAAGAGGCATGGTTAGGGCTGATAAAAGAAACCAATTTGACTAAGAGGTAAGGTTAGGGCCGATAATAGAAACATATTTGACTAAGAGGTAAGGTTAGGATCGATAAAAGAAACCTATTTGACGAAGAGGTAAGGTTTGGTCCGATAAAAGAAACATATTTGACTACGAGGTAAGGTTAGCGGCGATAACGGAAACATATTTGACTAAGAGGTAAGATTAGAGCCGATAAAAGAAACCTATTTGACTAAGAGGTAAGATTAGGGCCGATAAAAGAAACCCATTTGATTAAGAGATAAGTTTAGGGCCGATAAAAGAAACCTATTTGACTAAGAGATAAGATTAGGGCCGATAAAAGAAACCTATTTGACTAAGAGGTAAGGTTATGGCCGATAACAGTAACCTATTTATCTAAGATGTAATGTTAGGGCTGATAAAAGAAACCTATTTGATTAAGAGGTAAGGTTAGGGCCAATAAAAGAAACCCATTTGACTAAGAGATAAGGTTATGGCCGATAAAAGAAACGTATTTGACGAAGAGGTAAGGTTAGGGCCAATAAAAGAAGCATATTTGACTAAGAGTTAAGGTTAGGGCCGATACATGAAACATATTTGACTAATAGGTAAGGCTAGGGCCGATACAAGAAACATATTTGACTAAGAGGTAAGGTTATGGCCGATAAAAGAAACCTATTTGACTAAGAGGTAAGGTTAGGGCCGATAAAAGAAACCTGTTTGACTAAGAGGCAAGGTTAGGGCTGATAAAAGAAACCTATTTGACTAAGAGGTAAGGTAAGGGCCAATACAAGAAACCTATTTGACTAAGAGGTAAGGTTAGGGCCGATACAATAAACCTATTTGACTAAGAGGTAAGGTTTAGGGCCGATAAAAGAAACATATTTGACTAAGAGGTAAGGTTAGGGCCGATACAATAAACCTATTTGACTAAGAGGTATGGTTAGGGCCGATAAAGGAAACCTATTTGACTAACAGGTATGGTTAGGGCCGATAAAATAAACCTATTTGACTAAGAAGTAAGGTAAGGGCCGATAAAAGAAATCTATTTGACAAAGAGGTAAGGTTAGGGTCGATAAAAGAAATCTATTTGATTAAGAGGTAAGGTTAGGGCCGATAAAAAAACCATTTGACTAAGAGATAAGGTTAGAGCCGATAAAAGAAACCTAATTGACTAAAAGGTAAGGTTAGGGCCGATAAAAGAAACCTATTTAACTAAGAGGTAAGGTTAGGACCGATAAAAGAAACCTATTTGACTAAGAGATAAGATTAGGGCCGATAAAAGAAACATATTTGACCTAGAGGTAAGGTAAGGGCCGATAAAAGGAACCTATTTAACTAAGAGGTATGGTTAGGGCCGATAAAAGAAACTCATTTGACTAAGAGGTAAGGTTAGGGCCGATAAAAGAAACCTATTTGACTAAGAGGTAAGGTTATGGCCGATAAAAGAAGCATATTTGACTAAGAGGTAAGGATAGGGCCGATAAAAAAAACCTATTTGACTATGAGAAAATATTAGGGCCGACAAAAGAAACCTATTTGACTAAGAGGTAAGGTTAGGGCCGATTAAAGAAACCTATTTGACTAAGAGGTACGGTTAAGGCCGATAAAAGAAAGCTGTTTGATTAAGAGGTAAGGTTAGGGCCGATAAAAGAAACCATTTTGACTAAGAGATAAGGTTAGGGCCGATAAAAAAAACCTATTTGACTAAGAGGTAAGGTTAGGGCCGATAAAAGAAACATATTTGACTAAGAGGTAAGGTTAGGGCCGATAATAGAAACCTATTTAACTAAGAGGTAATGTTAAGGCCGATAAAAGAAACATATTTGTCTAAGAGGTAAGGTTAGGGCCGATAAAAGAAACTTATTTGACTAAGAGGTAAGGTTATGGCCGATAAAAGAAACCTATTTGACTAAGAGGTAAGGTTAGCGCGATAACAGAAACCTTTTTGACTAAGAGGTAAGGTTAGGGCCGATAAAAATCATATTTGACTAAGAGGTAAGATTAGGGTCGATAAAAGAAACCTATATGACTAAGAGGTAAGGTTAGGGCCGATAAAAGACACCTATTTGGCAAAGAGGCATGGTTAGGGCTGATAAAAGAAACCAATTTGACTAAGAGGTAAGGTTAGGGCCGATAATAGAAACATATTTGACTAAGAGGTAAGGTTAGGATCGATAAAAGAAACCTATTTGACTAAGAGGTAAGGTTTGGTCCGATAAAAGAAACATATTTGACTACGAGGTAAGGTTAGCGGCGATAACGGAAACCTATTTGACTAAGAGGTAAGATTAGGGCGGATAAAAGAAACCCATTTGATTAAGAGATAAGGTTAGGGCCGATAAAAGAAACTTATTTGACTAAGAGATAAGATTAGGGCCGATAAAAGAAACCTATTTGACTAAGAGGTAAGGCTATGGCCGATAACAGTAACCTATTTATCTAAGAGGTAAGGTTTGGTCCGATAAAAGAAACATATTTGACTACGAGGTAAGGTTAGCGGCGATAACGAAACCTATTTGACTAAGAGGTAAGATTTGAGCCGATAAAAGAAACCTATTTGACTAAGAGGTAAGATTAGGGCCGATAAAAGAAACCCATTTGATTAAGAGATAAGGTTAGGGCCGATAAAAGAAACTTATTTGACTAAGAGATAAGATTTGGGCTGATAAAAGAAACCTATTTGATTAAGAGGTAAGGTTAGGGCCAATAAAAGAAACCCATTTGACTAAGAGATAAGGTTATGGCCGATAAAAGAAACGTATTTGACGAAGAGGTAAGGTTATGGCCAATAAAAGAAGCATATTTGATTAAGAGTTAAGGTTAGGGCCGATACAAGAAACATATTTGACTAACAGGTAAGGCTAGGGCCGATACAAGAAACATATTTGACTAAGAGGTAAGGTTAGGGCCGATAAAAGAAACCTATTTGACTAAGAGGCAAGGTTAGGGCTGATAAAAGAAACCTATTTGACTAAGAGGTAAGGTTAGGGCCAATACAAGAAACCTTTTTGACTAAGAGGTAAGGTTTAGGGCCGATAAAAGAAACATATTTGCATAAGAGGTAAGGTTAGGGCCGATAAAAGAAACCTATTTGACTAAGAGGCAAGGTTAGGGCTGATAAAAGAAACCTATTTGACTAAGGGTAAGGTTAGGGCCGATACAATAAACCTATTTGACTAAGAGGTAAGGTTTAGGGCCGATAAAAGAAACATATTTGACTAAGAGGTAAGGTTAGGGCCGATACAAGAAACCTATTTGACTAAGAGGTATGGTTAGGGCCGATAAAGGAAACCTATTTGACCAACAGGTATGGTTAGGGCCGATAAAATAAACCTATTTGACTAAGAAGTAAGGTTAGGGCCGATAAAAGAAATCTATTTGACAAAGAGGTAAGGTTAGGGTCGATAAAAGAAATCTATTTGATTAAGAGGTAAGGTTAGGGCCGATCAAAAAAACCATTTGACTAAGAGATAAGGTTAGAGCCGATAAAAGAAACCTAATTGACTAAAAGGTAAGGTTAGGGCCGATAAAAGAAACCTATTTGACTAAGAGATAAGATTAGGGCCGATAAAAGAAACATATTTGACTAAGAGGTAAGGTTAGGGCCGATAAAAGGAACCTATTTAACTAAGAGGTATGGTTAGGGCCGATAAAAGAAACCCATTTGACTAAGAGGTAAGGTAAGGGCCGATAAAAGAAACCAATTTGACTAAGAGGTAAGGTTAGGGCCGATAAAAGAAGCATATTTGACTAAGAGGTAAGGATAGGGCCGATAAAAAAAACCTATTTGACTAAGAGAAAATATTAGGGTCGACAAAAGAAACCTATTTGACTAAGAGGTAAGGTTAGGGCCGATTAAAGAAACCTATTTGACTAAGAGGTACGGTTAAGGTCGATAAAAGAAAGCTGTTTGATAAAGAGGTAAGGTTAGGGCCGATAAAAGAAACCCTTTTGACAAAGAGATAAGGTTAGGGCCGATAAAAAAAAACTATTTGACTAAGAGGTAAGGTTAGGGCCGAAAAAAGAAACATATTTGACTAAGACGTAAGGTTAGGGCCGATAAAAGAAACCTATTTAACTAAGAGGTAATGTTAAGGCCGATAAAAGAAACATATTTGACTAAGAGGTAAGGTTAGGGCCGATAAAAGAAACTTATTTGACTAAGAGGTAAGGTTATGGCCGATAAAAGAAACCTATTTGACTAAGAGGTAAGGTTAGCGCGATAACAGAAACCTATTTGACTAAGAGGTAAGGTTAGGGCCGATAAAAATCATATTTGACTAAGAGGTAAGATTAGGGCCGATAAAAGAAACCCATTTGACTAAGAGGTAAGGTTAGGGCCGATAAAAGAAACCTATTTGACTAAGAGGTAAGGTTAGGGTCGATAAAAGAAGCATAGTTGACTTAGAGGTAAGGATAGGGCCGATAAAAAAACCTATTTGACTATGAGAAAATATTAGGGCCGACAAAAGAAACCTATTTGACTAAGAGGTAAGGTTAGGGCCGATTAAAGAAACCTATTTGACTAAGAGGTACGGTTAAGGCCGATAAAAGAAAGCTGTTTGATTAAGAGGTAAGGTTAGGGCCGATAAAAGAAACCCTATTGACTAAGAGATAAGGTTAGGGCCGATAAAAAAAACCTATTTGACTAAGAGGTAAGGTTAGGGCCGATAAAAGAAACATATTTGACTAAGAGGTAAGGTTAGGGCCGATAATAGAAACCTATTTAACTAAGAGGTAATGTTAAGGCCGATAAAAGAAACATATTTGTCTAAGAGGTAAGGTTAGGGCCGATAAAAGAAACTTATTTGACTAAGAGGTAAGGTTATGGCCGATAAAAGAAACCTATTTGACTAAGAGGTAAGGTTAGCGCGATAACAGAAACCTTTTTGACTAAGAGGTAAGGTTAGGGCCGATAAAAATCATATTTGACTAAGAGGTAAGATTAGGGTCGATAAAAGAAACCTATATGACTAAGAGGTAAGGTTAGGGCCGATAAAAGACACCTATTTGGCAAAGAGGCATGGTTAGGGCTGATAAAAGAAACCAATTTGACTAAGAGGTAAGGTTAGGGCCGATAATAGAAACATATTTGACTAAGAGGTAAGGTTAGGATCGATAAAAGAAACCTATTTGACTAAGAGGTAAGGTTTGGTCCGATAAAAGAAACATATTTGACTACGAGGTAAGGTTAGCGGCGATAACGGAAACCTATTTGACTAAGAGGTAAGATTAGGGCGGATAAAAGAAACCCATTTGATTAAGAGATAAGGTTAGGGCCGATAAAAGAAACTTATTTGACTAAGAGATAAGATTAGGGCCGATAAAAGAAACCTATTTGACTAAGAGGTAAGGCTATGGCCGATAACAGTAACCTATTTATCTAAGAGGTAAGGTTTGGTCCGATAAAAGAAACATATTTGACTACGAGGTAAGGTTAGCGGCGATAACGAAACCTATTTGACTAAGAGGTAAGATTTGAGCCGATAAAAGAAACCTATTTGACTAAGAGGTAAGATTAGGGCCGATAAAAGAAACCCATTTGATTAAGAGATAAGGTTAGGGCCGATAAAAGAAACTTATTTGACTAAGAGATAAGATTTGGGCTGATAAAAGAAACCTATTTGATTAAGAGGTAAGGTTAGGGCCAATAAAAGAAACCCATTTGACTAAGAGATAAGGTTATGGCCGATAAAAGAAACGTATTTGACGAAGAGGTAAGGTTATGGCCAATAAAAGAAGCATATTTGATTAAGAGTTAAGGTTAGGGCCGATACAAGAAACATATTTGACTAACAGGTAAGGCTAGGGCCGATACAAGAAACATATTTGACTAAGAGGTAAGGTTAGGGCCGATAAAAGAAACCTATTTGACTAAGAGGCAAGGTTAGGGCTGATAAAAGAAACCTATTTGACTAAGAGGTAAGGTTAGGGCCAATACAAGAAACCTTTTTGACTAAGAGGTAAGGTTTAGGGCCGATAAAAGAAACATATTTGCATAAGAGGTAAGGTTAGGGCCGATAAAAGAAACCTATTTGACTAAGAGGCAAGGTTAGGGCTGATAAAAGAAACCTATTTGACTAAGGGTAAGGTTAGGGCCGATACAATAAACCTATTTGACTAAGAGGTAAGGTTTAGGGCCGATAAAAGAAACATATTTGACTAAGAGGTAAGGTTAGGGCCGATACAAGAAACCTATTTGACTAAGAGGTATGGTTAGGGCCGATAAAGGAAACCTATTTGACCAACAGGTATGGTTAGGGCCGATAAAATAAACCTATTTGACTAAGAAGTAAGGTTAGGGCCGATAAAAGAAATCTATTTGACAAAGAGGTAAGGTTAGGGTCGATAAAAGAAATCTATTTGATTAAGAGGTAAGGTTAGGGCCGATCAAAAAAACCATTTGACTAAGAGATAAGGTTAGAGCCGATAAAAGAAACCTAATTGACTAAAAGGTAAGGTTAGGGCCGATAAAAGAAACCTATTTGACTAAGAGATAAGATTAGGGCCGATAAAAGAAACATATTTGACTAAGAGGTAAGGTTAGGGCCGATAAAAGGAACCTATTTAACTAAGAGGTATGGTTAGGGCCGATAAAAGAAACCCATTTGACTAAGAGGTAAGGTAAGGGCCGATAAAAGAAACCAATTTGACTAAGAGGTAAGGTTAGGGCCGATAAAAGAAGCATATTTGACTAAGAGGTAAGGATAGGGCCGATAAAAAAAACCTATTTGACTAAGAGAAAATATTAGGGTCGACAAAAGAAACCTATTTGACTAAGAGGTAAGGTTAGGGCCGATTAAAGAAACCTATTTGACTAAGAGGTACGGTTAAGGTCGATAAAAGAAAGCTGTTTGATTAAGAGGTAAGGTTAGGGCCGATAAAAGAAACCCTTTTGACAAAGAGATAAGGTTAGGGCCGATAAAAAAAAACTATTTGACTAAGAGGTAAGGTTAGGGCCGAAAAAAGAAACATATTTGACTAAGACGTAAGGTTAGGGCCGATAAAAGAAACCTATTTAACTAAGAGGTAATGTTAAGGCCGATAAAAGAAACATATTTGACTAAGAGGTAAGGTTAGGGCCGATAAAAGAAACTTATTTGACTAAGAGGTAAGGTTATGGCCGATAAAAGAAACCTATTTGACTAAGAGGTAAGGTTAGCGCGATAACAGAAACCTATTTGACTAAGAGGTAAGGTTAGGGCCGATAAAAATCATATTTGACTAAGAGGTAAGATTAGGGCCGATAAAAGAAACCCATTTGACTAAGAGGTAAGGTTAGGGCCGATAAAAGAAACCTATTTGACTAAGAGGTAAGGTTAGGGTCGATAAAAGAAGCATAGTTGACTTAGAGGTAAGGATAGGGCCGATAAAAAAACCTATTTGACTATGAGAAAATATTAGGGCCGACAAAAGAAACCTATTTGACTAAGAGGTAAGGTTAGGGCCGATTAAAGAAACCTATTTGACTAAGAGGTACGGTTAAGGCCGATAAAAGAAAGCTGTTTGATTAAGAGGTAAGGTTAGGGCCGATAAAAGAAACCCTTTTGACTAAGAGATAAGGTTAGGGCCGATAAAAAAAACCTATTTGACTAAGAGGTAAGGTTAGGGCCGATAAAAGAAACATATTTGACTAAGAGGTAAGGTTAGGGCCGATAATAGAAACCTATTTAACTAAGAGGTAATGTTAAGGCCGATAAAAGAAACATATTTGTCTAAGAGGTAAGGTTAGGGCCGATAAAAGAAACTTATTTGACTAAGAGGTAAGGTTATGGCCGATAAAAGAAACCTATTTGACTAAGAGGTAAGGTTAGCGCGATAACAGAAACCTTTTTGACTAAGAGGTAAGGTTAGGGCCGATAAAAATCATATTTGACTAAGAGGTAAGATTAGGGTCGATAAAAGAAACCTATATGACTAAGAGGTAAGGTTAGGGCCGATAAAAGACACCTATTTGGCAAAGAGGCATGGTTAGGGCTGATAAAAGAAACCAATTTGACTAAGAGGTAAGGTTAGGGCCGATAATAGAAACATATTTGACTAAGAGGTAAGGTTAGGATCGATAAAAGAAACCTATTTGACTAAGAGGTAAGGTTTGGTCCGATAAAAGAAACATATTTGACTACGAGGTAAGGTTAGCGGCGATAACGGAAACCTATTTGACTAAGAGGTAAGATTAGGGCGGATAAAAGAAACCCATTTGATTAAGAGATAAGGTTAGGGCCGATAAAAGAAACTTATTTGACTAAGAGATAAGATTAGGGCCGATAAAAGAAACCTATTTGACTAAGAGGTAAGGCTATGGCCGATAACAGTAACCTATTTATCTAAGAGGTAAGGTTTGGTCCGATAAAAGAAACATATTTGACTACGAGGTAAGGTTAGCGGCGATAACGAAACCTATTTGACTAAGAGGTAAGATTTGAGCCGATAAAAGAAACCTATTTGACTAAGAGGTAAGATTAGGGCCGATAAAAGAAACCCATTTGATTAAGAGATAAGGTTAGGGCCGATAAAAGAAACTTATTTGACTAAGAGATAAGATTAGGGCTGATAAAAGAAACCTATTTGATTAAGAGGTAAGGTTAGGGCCAATAAAAGAAACCCATTTGACTAAGAGATAAGGTTATGGCCGATAAAAGAAACGTATTTGACGAAGAGGTAAGGTTATGGCCAATAAAAGAAGCATATTTGATTAAGAGTTAAGGTTAGGGTCGATACAAGAAACATATTTGACTAACAGGTAAGGCTAGGGCCGATACAAGAAACATATTTGACTAAGAGGTAAGGTTAGGGCCGATAAAAGAAACCTATTTGACTTAGAGGCAAGGTTAGGGCTGATAAAAGAAACCTATTTGACTAAGAGGTAAGGTTAGGGCCAATACAAGAAACCTTTTTGACTAAGAGGTAAGGTTTAGGGCCGATAAAAGAAACATATTTGCATAAGAGGTAAGGTTAGGGCCGATAAAAGAAACCTATTTGACTAAGAGGCAAGGTTAGGGCTGATAAAAGAAACCTATTTGACTAAGGGTAAGGTTAGGGCCGATACAATAAACCTATTTGACTAAGAGGTAAGGTTTAGGGCCGATAAAAGAAACATATTTGACTAAGAGGTAAGGTTAGGGCCGATACAAGAAACCTATTTGACTAAGAGGTATGGTTAGGGCCGATAAAGGAAACCTATTTGACCAACAGGTATGGTTAGGGCCGATAAAATAAACCTATTTGACTAAGAAGTAAGGTTAGGGCCGATAAAAGAAATCTATTTGACAAAGAGGTAAGGTTAGGGTCGATAAAAGAAATCTATTTGATTAAGAGGTAAGGTTAGCGCCGATCAAAAAAACCATTTGACTAAGAGATAAGGTTAGAGCCGATAAAAGAAACCTAATTGACTAAAAGGTAAGGTTAGGGCCGATAAAAGAAACCTATTTGACTAAGAGATAAGATTAGGGCCGATAAAAGAAACATATTTGACTAAGAGGTAAGGTTAGGGCCGATAAAAGTAACCTATTTAACTAAGAGGTATGGTTAGGGCCGATAAAAGAAACCCATTTGACTAAGAGGTAAGGTAAGGGCCGATAAAAGAAACCAATTTGACTAAGAGGTAAGGTTAGGGCCGATAAAAGAAGCATATTTGACTAAGAGGTAAGGATAGGGCCGATAAAAAAAACCTATTTGACTAAGAGAAAATATTAGGGTCGACAAAAGAAACCTATTTGACTAAGAGGTAAGGTTAGGGCCGATTAAAGAAACCTATTTGACTAAGAGGTACGGTTAAGGTCGATAAAAGAAAGCTGTTTGATTAAGAGGTAAGGTTAGGGCCGATAAAAGAAACCCTTTTGACAAAGAGATAAGGTTAGGGCCGATAAAAAAAAACTATTTGACTAAGAGGTAAGGTTAGGGCCGAAAAAAGAAACATATTTGACTAAGACGTAAGGTTAGGGCCGATAAAAGAAACCTATTTAACTAAGAGGTAATGTTAAGGCCGATAAAAGAAACATATTTGACTAAGAGGTAAGGTTAGGGCCGATAAAAGAAACTTATTTGACTAAGAGGTAAGGTTATGGCCGATAAAAGAAACCTATTTGACTAAGAGGTAAGGTTAGCGCGATAACAGAAACCTATTTGACTAAGAGGTAAGGTTAGGGCCGATAAAAATCATATTTGACTAAGAGGTAAGATTAGGGCCGATAAAAGAAACCCATTTGACTAAGAGGTAAGGTTAGGGCCGATAAAAGAAACCTATTTGACTAAGAGGTAAGGTTAGGGTCGATAAAAGAAGCATAGTTGACTTAGAGGTAAGGATAGGGCCGATAAAAAAACCTATTTGACTATGAGAAAATATTAGGGCCGACAAAAGAAACCTATTTGACTAAGAGATAAGGTTAGGGCCGATTAAAGAAACCTATTTGACTAAGAGGTACGGTTAAGGCCGATAAAAGAAAGCTGTTTGATTAAGAGGTAAGGTTAGGGCCGATAAAAGAAACCCTTTTGACTAAGAGATAAGGTTAGGGCCGATAAAAAAAACCTATTTGACAAAGAGGTAAGGTTAGGGCCGATAAAAGAAACATATTTGACTAAGAGGTAAGGTTAAGGCCGATAAAAGAAACCTATTTAACTAAGAGGTAATGTTAAGGCCGATAAAAGAAACATATTTGACTAAGAGGTAAGGTTAGGGCCGATAAAAGAAACTTATTTGACTAAGAGGTAAGGTTATGGCCGATAAAAGAAACCTATTTGACTAAGAGGTAAGGTTAGCGCGATAACAGAAACCTTTTTGACTAAGAGGTAAGGTTAGGGCCGATAAAAATCATATTTGACTAAGAGGTAAGATTAGGGCCGATAAAAGAAACCTATATGACTAAGAGGTAAGGTAAGGGCCGATAAAAGACACCTATTTGGCAAAGAGGCATGGTTAGGGCTGATAAAAGAAACCAATTTGACTAAGAGGTAAGGTTAGGGCCGATAATAGAAACATATTTGACTAAGAGGTAAGGTTAGGATCGATAAAAGAAACCTATTTGACTAAGAGGGAAGGTTTGGTCCGATAAAAGAAACATATTTGACTACGAGGTAAGGTTAGCGGCGATAACGGGAACCTATTTGACTAAGAGGTAAGATTAGAGCCGATAAAAGAAACCTATTTGACTAAGAGGTAAGGTTAGGGCCGATAAAATAAGTATACTTGACTAAGAGGTAAGGATAGGGCCGATAAAAAAACCTATTTGACTATGAGAAAATATAAGGGCCGACAAAAGAAACCTATTTGTATAAGAGGTAAGGTTAAGGCCGATTAAAGAAAACTATTTGACTAAGAGGTACGGTTAAGGCCGATAAAAGAAAGCTGTTTGATTAAGAGGTAAGGTTAGGGCCGATAAAAGAAACCCTTTTGACTAAGAGATAAGGTTAGGGCCGATAAAAAAAACCTATTTGACTAAGAGGTAAGGTTAGGGCCGATAAAAGAAACATATTTGACTAAGAGGTAAGGTTAAGGCCGATAAAAGAAACCTATTTAACTAAGAGGTAATGTATATGGCCGATAAAAGAAACATATTTGACTAAGAGGTAAGGTTAGGGCCGATAAAAGAAACTTATTTGACTAAGAGGTAAGGTTATGGCCGATAAAAGAAACCTATTTGACTAAGAGGTAAGGTTAGCGCGATAACAGAAACCTTTTTGACTAAGAGGTAAGGTTAGGGCCGATAAAAATCATATTTGACTAAGAGGTAAGATTAGGGCCGATAAAAGAAACCTTTTTGACTAAGAGGTATGGTTAGGGCCGATAAAAGAAACCCATTAGGCAAAGAGGCATGGTTAGGGCTGATAAAAGAAACCAATTTGACTAAGAGGTAAGGTTAGGGCCGATAATAGAAACATATTTGATTAAGAGGTAAGGTTAGGATCGATAAAAGAAACCTATTTGACTAAGAGGTAAGGTTTGGTCCGATAAAAGAAACATATTTGACTACGAGATAAGGTTAGCGCCGATAACGGAAACCTATTTGACTAAGAGGTAAGATTAGAGCCGATAAAAGAAACCTATTTGACTAAGAGGTAAGATTAGGGCCGATAAAAGAAACCCATTTGATTAAGAGATAAGGTTAGGGCCGATAAAAGAAACCTATTTGACTAAGAGATAAGATTAGGGCCGATAAAAGAAACCTATTTGACTAAGAGGTAAGGTTATGGCCGATAACAGTAACCTATTTATCTAAGATGTAATGTTAGGGCTGATAAAAGAAACCTATTTGATTAAGAGGTAAGGTTAGGGCCAATAAAAGAAACCCATTTGACTAAGAGATAAGGTTATGGCCGATAAAAGAAACGTATTTGACGAAGAGGTAAGGTTAGGGCCAATAAAAGAAGCATATTTGACTAAGAGTTAAGGTTAGGGCCGATACAAGAAACATATTTGACTAACAGGTAAGGTTAGGGCCGATACAAGAAACATATTTGACTAAGAGGTAAGGTTAGGGCCGATAAAAGAAACCTATTTGACTAAGAGGTAAGGTTAGGGCCGATAAAAGAAACCTATTTGACTAAGAGGCAAGGTTAGGGCTGATAAAAGAAACCTATTTGACTAAGAGGTAAGGTTAGGGCCAATACAAGAAATCTATTTGACTAAGAGGTAAGGTTAGGGCCGATACAATAAACCTATTTGACTAAGAGGTAAGGTTTAGGGCCGATAAAAGAAACATATTTGACTAAGAGGTAAGGTTAGGGCCGATATAAGAAACCTATTTGACTAAGAGGTATGGTTAGGGCCGATAAAGGAAACCTATTTGACTAACAGGTATGGTAAGGGCCGATAGAATAAACCTATTTGACTAAGAAGTAAGGTTAGGGCCGATAAAAGAAATCTATTTGACAAAGAGGTAACGTTAGGGTCGATAAAAGAAATCTATTTGATTAAGAGGTACGTTAAGGCCGATAAAAGAAAGCTGTTTGATTAAGA
This sequence comes from Bathymodiolus brooksi, assembly GCA_963680875.1. Taxonomy (NCBI): domain Eukaryota; kingdom Metazoa; phylum Mollusca; class Bivalvia; order Mytilida; family Modiolidae; genus Bathymodiolus; species Bathymodiolus brooksi. The sequence continues at coordinate 25,374,362 of OY804590.1, read as the reverse complement.
GGTAAGGTTAGGGCCGATAAAAGAAACCCTTTTGACTAAGAGATAAGGTTAGGGCCGATAAAAAAAACCTATTTGACTAAGAGGTAAGGTTAGGGCCGATAAAAGAAACATATTTGACTAAGAGGTAAGATTAGGGCCGATAAAAGAAACCTATTTGACTAAGAGGTAAGGTTAGCGCGATAACAGAAACCTTTTTGACTAAGAGGTAAGGTTAGGGCCGATAAAAGACACCTATTTGGCAAAGAGGCATGGTTAGGCTGATAAAAGAAACCAATTTGACTAAGAGGTAAGGTTAGGGCCGATAATAGAAACATATTTGACTAAGAGGTAAGGTTAGGATCGATAAAAGAAAACTATTTGACTAAGAGGTAAGGTTTGGTCCGATAAAAGAAACATATTTGACTACAAGGTAAGGTTAGCGGCGATAACGGAAACCTATTTGACTAAGAGGTAAGATTAGAGCCGATAAAAGAAACCTATTTGACTAAGAGGTAAGATTAGGGCCGATAAAAGAAACCCATTTGATTAAGAGATAAGATTAGGGCCGATAAAAGAAACCTATTTGACTAAGAGGTAAGGTTATGGCCGATAACAGTAACCTATTTATCTAAGATGTAATGTTAGGGCTGATAAAAGAAACCTATTTGATTAAGAGGTAAGGTTAGGGCCAATAAAAGAAACCCATTTGACTAAGAGATAAGGTTATGGCCGATAAAAGAAACGTATTTGACGAAGAGGTAAGGTTAGGGCCAATGAAAGAAGCATATTTGATTAAGAGTTAAGGTTAGGGCCGATACAAGAAACATATTTGACTAACAGGTAAGGCTAGGGCCGATACAAGAAACATATTTGACTAAGAGGTAAGGTTAGGGCCGATAAAAGAAACCTATTTGACTAAGAGGTAAGGTTAGGGCCAATAAAAGAAACCTATTTGACTAAGAGGCAAGGTTAGGGCTGATAAAAGATACCTATTTGACTAAGAGGTAAGGTTAGGGCCGATAATAGAAACATATTTGACAACGAGGTAAGGTTAGGGCCGATAAAAGAAACATTTTTGACTAAGAGGTAAGGTTATGGCCGATAAAAGAAACCTATTTGACTAAGAGGTAAGGTTAGGGCCGAAAAAAGAAACCTATTTGACTAAGAGGTAAGGTTAAGGCCGATAAAAGAAACCTATTTGACTAAGAGGTAAGGTTAGGGCCGATGAAAGAAACCTATTTGACTAAGAGGTAAGGTTAGCGCGATAACAGAAACCTATTTGACTAAGAGGTAAGGTTAGGGCCGATAAAAATCATATTTGACTAAGAGGTAAGATTAGGGCTGATGAAAGAAACCAATTTGACTAAGAGGTAAGGTTAGGGTCGATAAAAGATACCTATTTGGCTAAGAGGCATGGTTAGGGCTGATAAAAGAAACCAATTTGACTAAGAGGTAAGGTTAGGGCCGATAATAGAAACATATTTGACTAAGAGGTAAGGTTAGGATCGATAAAAGAAACCTATTTGACTAAGAGGTAAGGTTTTGTCCGATAAAAGAAACCTATTTGACTACGAGGTAAAGTTAGCGGCGATAACGGGAACCTATTTGACTAAGAGGTAAGATTAGGGCCGATAAAAGAAACCTATTTGACTAAGAGGTAAGATTAGGGCCGATAAAAGAAACTTATTTGATTAAGAGGTAAGGTTAGGGCCGATAAAAGAAACCCATTTGATTAAGACATAAGGTTAGGGCCGATAAAAGAAACCTATTTAACAAAGAGATAAGATTAGGGCCGATAAAAGAAACCTATTTGACTAAGAGGTAAGGTTAGGGCCGATAAAAGACACCTATTTGGCAGAGAGGCATGGTTAGGGCTGATAAAAGAAACCAATTTGACTAAGAGGTAAGGTTAAGGCCGATAATAGAAACATATTTGACTAAGAGGTAAGGTTAGGATCGATAAAATAAACCTATTTGACTAAGAGGTAAGGTTTGGTCCGATAAAAGAAACCTATTTGACTACGAGGTAAGGTTAGCGGCGATAACGGAAACCTTTTTGACTAAGAGGTAAGATTATGGCCGATAAAAGAAACATATTTGACTAAGAGGTAAGATAAGGGCCGATAAAAGAAACTTATTTGATTAAGAGGTAAGGTTAGGGCCAATAAAAGAAACCCATTTGATGAAGAGATAAGGTTAGGGCGATAAAAGAAACCTATTTGACTAAGAGATAAGATTAGGGCCGATAAAAGAATCCTGTTTGACTAAGAGGTAAGGTTATGGCCGATAACAGTAACCTATTTATCTAAGAGGCAAGGTTAGGGCTGATAAAAGATACCTATTTGACTAAGAGGTAAGGTTCGGGCCGATAATAGAAACATATTTGACAACGAGGTAAGGTTAGGGCGATAAAAGAAACATTTTTGACTAAGAGGTAAGGTTATGGCCGATAAAAGAAACCTATTTGATTAAGAGGTAAGTTAGGGCCGAAAAAAGAAACCTATTTGACTAAGAGGTAAGGTTAAGGCCGATAAAAGAAACCTATTTGACTAAGAGGTAAGGTTAGGGGCGATGAAAGAAACCTGTTTGACTAAGAGGTAAGGTTATGGCCGATAACAGTAACCTATTTATCTAAGAGGTAAGGTTAGGGCTGATAAAAGAAACCCATTTGATTAAGAGGTAAGGTTAGAGCCAATAAAAGAAACCAATTTAACTAAGAGATAAGGTTATGCCGATAAAAGAAACGTATTTAACGAAGAGGTAAGGTTAGGGACGATAAAAGAAGCATATTTGACTAAGAGGTAAGGCTAGGGCCGATACAAGAAACATATTTGACTAAGAGGTAAGGTTAGGGCCGATAAAAGAAACCTATTTGACTAAGAGGTAATGTTAGGGCCGATAAAAGAAACCTATTTGACTAAGAGGCAAGGTTAGGGCTGATAAAAGATACCTATTTGACTAAGAGGTAAGGTTAGGGCCGATAATAGAAACATATTTGACTAAAAGTAAGGTTTGGGCCGATAAAAGAAACATATTTGACTAAGAGGCATGGTTAGGGCTGATAAAAGAAACCAATTTGACTAAGAGGTAAGGTAAGGGCCGAAAATAGAAACATATTTGACTTAGAGGTAAGGTTAGGATCGATAAAAGAAACCTATTTGACTAAGAGGTAAGGTTTGGTCCGATAAAAGAAACCTATTTGACTACGAGGTAAGGTTAGCGGCGATAACGGAAACCTATTTGACTAACAGGTAAGATTAGGGCCGATAAAAGAAACCTATTTGACTAAGAGGTAAGATTAGGGCCGATAAAAGAAACGTATTTGATTAAGAGGTAAGGTTAGGGCCGATAAAAGAAACTTATTTGATTAAGAGATAAGGTTAGGGCCGATAAAAGAAACCTATTTGACTAAGAGATAAGATTAGGGCCGATAAAAGAAACCTATTTGACTAAGAGGTAAGGTTATGGCCGATAACAGTAATCTATTTATCAAAGAGGTAATGTTAGGGCCGATGAAAGAAACCTATTTGACAAAGAGGTAAGGTTAGGGCCGATAAAAGACACCTATTTGGCTAAGAGGCATGGTTAGGGCTGATAAAAGAAACCAATTTGATTAAGAGGTAAGGTCATGGGCAATAAAAGAAACCCATTTGACTAAGAGATAAGGTTATGGCCGATAAAAGAAACATATTTGACTAAGAGGCATGGTTAGGGCTGATAAAAGAAACCAATTTGACTAAGAGGTAAGGTAAGGGCCGAAAATAGAAACATATTTGACTTAGAGGTAAGGTTAGGATCGATAAAAGAAACCTATTTGACTAAGAGGTAAGGTTTGGTCCGATAAAAGAAACCTATTTGACTGCGAGGTAAGGTTAGCGGCGATAACGGAAACCTATTTGACTAACAGGTAAGATTAGGGCCGATAAAAGAAACCTATTTGACTAAGAGGTAAGATTAGGGCCGATAAAAGAAACGTATTTGATTAAGAGGTAAGGTTAGGGCCGATAAAAGAAACTTATTTGATTAAGAGATAAGGTTAGGGCCGATAAAAGAAACCTATTTGACTAAGAGATAAGATTAGGGCCGATAAAAGAAACCTATTTGACTAAGAGGTAAGGTTATGGCCGATAACAGTAATCTATTTATCAAAGAGGTAATGTTAGGGCCGATGAAAGAAACCTATTTGACAAAGAGGTAAGGTTAGGGCCGATAAAAGACACCTATTTGGCTAAGAGGCATGGTTAGGGCTGATAAAAGAAACCAATTTGATTAAGAGGTAAGGTCATGGGCAATAAAAGAAACCCATTTGACTAAGAGATAAGGTTATGGCCGATAAAAGAAACGTATTTGACGAAGAGGTAAGGTTAGGGCCGATAAAAGAAGCATATTTGACTAAGAGGTAAGGTTAGGGCCTATAAAAGAAACATATTTGACTAACAGGTAAGGCTAGGGCCGATACAAGAAACATATTTGACTAAGAGGTAAGGTTAGGGCCGACAAAAGAAACCTATTTGACTAAGAGATAAGATTAGGGCCGATAAAAGAAACATATTTGACTAAGAAGTAAGGTTAGGGCCGATAAAAGGAACATATTTAACTAAGAGGTATGGTTAGGGCCGATAAAAGAAACCCATTTGACTTAGAGGTAAGGTTAGGGCCGATAAAAGAGGCATATTTGATTAAGAGGTAAGGATAGGGCCGATAAGAAAAACCTATTTGACAAAGAGAAAATATTAGGGTCGACAAAAGAAACCTATTTGACTAAGAGGTAAGGTTAAGGCCGATTAAAGAAACCTATTTGACTAAGAGGTACGGTTAATGCCGATAAAAGAAAGCTGTTTGATTAAGAGGTAAGGTTAGCGCCGATTAAAGAAACCCTTTTGACAAAGAGATAAGGTTAGGGCCGATGAAAAAAACCTATTTGACTAAGAAGTAAGGTTAGGTCCGATAAAAGAAACATATTTGACTACGAGGTAAGGTTAGCGGCGATAACGGAAACCTATTTGACTAAGAGGTAAGATTAGAGCCGATAAAAGAAACCTATTTGACTAAGAGGTAAGATTAGGGCCGATAAAAGAAACCTATTTGACTAAGAGGTAAGGTTATGGCCGATAACAGTAACCTATTTATCTAAGAGGTAATGTTAGGGCTGATAAAAGAAACCTATTTGATTAAGAGGTAAGGTTAGGGCCAATAAAAGAAACCCATTTGACTAAGAGATAAGGTTATGGCCGATAAAAGAAACGTATTTGACGAAGAGGTAAGGTTAGGGCCAATAAAAAAGCATATTTGACTAAGAGGTAAGGTTAGGGCCGATACAAGAAACCTATTTGACTAAGAGGTAAGGTTATGGCCGATAACAGTAACCTATTTATCTAAGATGTAATGTTAGGGCTGATAAAAGAAACCTATTTGATTAAGAGGTAAGGTTAGGGCCAATAAAAGAAACCCATTTGACTAAGAGATAAGGTTATGGCCGATAAAAGAAACGTATTTGACGAAGAGGTAAGGTTAGGGCCAATAAAAGAAGCATATTTGACTAAGAGTTAAGGTTAGGGCCGATACAAGAATGCATATTTGACTAACAGGTAAGGCTAGGGCCGATACAAGAAACATATTTGACTAAGAGGTAAGGTTAGGGCCGATAAAAAAAACCTATTTGACTAAGAGGTAAGGTTAGTGCCGATAAAAGAAACCTATTTGACTAAGAGGCAAGGTTAGGGCTGATAAAAGATACATATTTGACTAAGAGGTAAGGTTAGGGCCGATAATAGAAACATATTTGACAACGAGGTAAGGTTAGGGCCGATAAAAGAAACATTTTTGACTAAGAGGTAAGGTTATGGCCGATAAAAGAAACCAATTTGATTAAGATGTAAGGTTAGGGCCGAAAAAAGAAACCTATTTGACTAAGAGGTAAGGTTAAGGCCGATAAAAGAAACCTATTTGGCTAAGAGGCATGGTTAGGGCTGATATAAGAAACCAATTTGACAAAGAGGCAAGGTTAGGGCCTATAATAGAAACATATTTGACTAAGATGTAAGGTTAGGATCGATAAAAGAAACCTATTTGACTAAGAGGTAAGGTTTGGTCCGAAAAAAGAAACCTATTTGACTACGAGGTAAGGTTAGCGGCGATAACGGGAACCTATTTGACTATGAGGTAAGATTAGGGCCGATAAAAGAAACCTATTTGACTAAGAGGTAAGATTAGGGCCGATAAAAAAAACTTATTTGATTAAGAGGTAAGGTTAGGGCCGATAAAAGAAACCCATTTGATTAAGACATAAGGTTAGGGCCGATAAAAGAAACCTATTTAACAAAGAGATAAAATTAGGGCCGATAAAAGAAACCTATTTGACTAAGAGGTAAGGTTAGGGCCGATAAAAGACACCTATTTGGCAAAGAGGCATGGTTAGGGCTGATAAAAGAAATCAATTTGACGAAGAGGTAAGGTTAGGGCCGATAAAAGAAGCATATTTGACTAAGAGGTAAGGTTAGGGCCTATAAAAGAAACATATTTGACAAACAGGTAAGGCTAGGGCCGATACAAGAAACATATTTGACTAAGAGGTAAGGTTAGGGCCGACAAAAGAAACCTATTTGACTAAGAGATAAGATTAGGGCCGATAAAAGAAACATATTTGACTAAGAAGTAAGGTTAGGGCCGATAAAAGGAACATATTTAACTAAGAGGTATGGTTAGGGCCGATAAAAGAAACCCATTTGACTTAGAGGTAAGGTTAGGGCCGATAAAAGAGGCATATTTGATTAAGAGGTAAGGATAGGGCCGATAAGAAAAACCTATTTGACAAAGAGAAAATATTAGGGTCGACAAAAGAAACCTATTTGACTAAGAGGTAAGGTTAAGGCCGATTAAAGAAACCTATTTGACTAAGAGGTACGGTTAATGCCGATAAAAGAAAGCTGTTTGATTAAGAGGTAAGGTTAGCGCCGATTAAAGAAACCCTTTTGACAAAGAGATAAGGTTAGGGCCGATGAAAAAAACCTATTTGACTAAGAAGTAAGGTTAGGTCCGATAAAAGAAACATATTTGACTACGAGGTAAGGTTAGCGGCGATAACGGAAACCTATTTGACTAAGAGGTAAGATTAGAGCCGATAAAAGAAACCTATTTGACTAAGAGGTAAGATTAGGGCCGATAAAAGAAACCTATTTGACTAAGAGGTAAGGTTATGGCCGATAACAGTAACCTATTTATCTAAGAGGTAATGTTAGGGCTGATAAAAGAAACCTATTTGATTAAGAGGTAAGGTTAGGGCCAATAAAAGAAACCCATTTGACTAAGAGATAAGGTTATGGCCGATAAAAGAAACGTATTTGACGAAGAGGTAAGGTTAGGGCCAATAAAAAAGCATATTTGACTAAGAGGTAAGGTTAGGGCCGATACAAGAAACCTATTTGACTAAGAGGTAAGGTTATGGCCGATAACAGTAACCTATTTATCTAAGATGTAATGTTAGGGCTGATAAAAGAAACCTATTTGATTAAGAGGTAAGGTTAGGGCCAATAAAAGAAACCCATTTGACTAAGAGATAAGGTTATGGCCGATAAAAGAAACGTATTTGACGAAGAGGTAAGGTTAGGGCCAATAAAAGAAGAATATTTGACTAAGAGTTAAGGTTAGGGCCGATACAAGAATGCATATTTGACTAACAGGTAAGGCTAGGGCCGATACAAGAAACATATTTGACTAAGAGGTAAGGTTAGGGCCGATAAAAAAAACCTATTTGACTAAGAGGTAAGGTTAGTGCCGATAAAAGAAACCTATTTGACTAAGAGGCAAGGTTAGGGCTGATAAAAGATACATATTTGACTAAGAGGTAAGGTTAGGGCCGATAATAGAAACATATTTGACAACGAGGTAAGGTTAGGGCCGATAAAAGAAACATTTTTGACTAAGAGGTAAGGTTATGGCCGATAAAAGAAACCAATTTGATTAAGATGTAAGGTTAGGGCCGAAAAAAGAAACCTATTTGACTAAGAGGTAAGGTTAAGGCCGATAAAAGAAACCTATTTGGCTAAGAGGCATGGTTAGGGCTGATATAAGAAACCAATTTGACAAAGAGGCAAGGTTAGGGCCTATAATAGAAACATATTTGACTAAGATGTAAGGTTAGGATCGATAAAAGAAACCTATTTGACTAAGAGGTAAGGTTTGGTCCGAAAAAAGAAACCTATTTGACTACGAGGTAAGGTTAGCGGCGATAACGGGAACCTATTTGACTATGAGGTAAGATTAGGGCCGATAAAAGAAACCTATTTGACTAAGAGGTAAGATTAGGGCCGATAAAAAAAACTTATTTGATTAAGAGGTAAGGTTAGGGCCGATAAAAGAAACCCATTTGATTAAGACATAAGGTTAGGGCCGATAAAAGAAACCTATTTAACAAAGAGATAAAATTAGGGCCGATAAAAGAAACCTATTTGACTAAGAGGTAAGGTTAGGGCCGATAAAAGACACCTATTTGGCAAAGAGGCATGGTTAGGGCTGATAAAAGAAATCAATTTGACTAAGAGGTAAGGTTAGGGCCGATAATAGAAACATATTTGACTAAGAGGTAAGGTTAGGATCGATAAAATAAACCTATTTGACTAAGAGGTAAGGTTTGGTCCGATAAAAGAAACCTATTTGACTACGAGGTAAGGTTAGCGGCGATAACGGAAACCTTTTTGACTAAGAGGTAAGATTAGGGCCGATAAAAGAAACATATTTGACTAAGAGGTAAGATTAGGGCCGATAAAAAAACTTATTTGATTAAGAGGTAAGGTTAGGGCCGATAAATGAAACCCATTTGATTAAGAGATAAGGTTAGAGCCGATAAAAGAAACCTATTTGACAAAGAGAAAAGATTAGGGCCGATAAAAGAAACCTATTTGACTAAGAGGTAAGGTTATGGCCGATAACAGTAACCTATTTATCTAAGAGGTAAGGTTAGGGCTCATAAAAGAAACCTATTTGATTAAGAGGTAAGGTTAGGGCCAATAAAAGAAACCAATTTAACTAAGAGATAAGGTTATGGCTGATAAAAGAAACGTATTTGACGAAGAGGTAAGGTTAGGGACGATAAAAGAAGCATATTTGACTAAGAGGTAAGGCTAGGGCCGATACAAGAAACATATTTGACTAAGAGGTAAGGTTAGGGCCGATAAAAGAAACCTATTTGACTAAGAGGTAAGGTTAGGGCCGATAAAAGAAACCTATTTGACTAAGATGTAAGGTTAGGGCCGATATTAGAAACATATTTGACAACGAGGTAAGGTTAGGGCCGATAAAAGAAACATTTTGACTAAGAGGTAAGGTTATGGCCGATAAAAGAAACCTATTTGATTAAGAGGTAAGTTAGGGCCGAAAAAAGAAACCTATTTGACTAAGAGGTAAGGTTAAGGCCGATAAAAGAAACCTATTTGACTAAGAGGTAAGGTTAGGGCCGATGAAAGAAACCTATTTGACTAAGAGGTAAGGTTAGCGCGATAACAGAAACCTATTTGACTAAGAGGTAAGGTTTGGGCCGATAAAAGAAACATATTTGACTAAGAGGTAAGACTAGGGCCGATGAAAGAAACCTATTTGACAAAGAGGTAAGGTTAAGGCCGATAAAAGAAACCTATTTGGCTAAGAGGCATGGTTAGGGCTGATATAAGAAACCAATTTGACAAAGAGGCAAGGTTAGGGCCTATAATAGAAACATATTTGACTAAGATGTAAGGTTAGGATCGATAAAAGAAACCTATTTGACTAAGAGGTAAGGTTTGGTCCGAAAAAAGAAACCTATTTGACTACGAGGTAAGGTTAGCGGCGATAACGGGAACCTATTTGACTATGAGGTAAGATTAGGGCCGATAAAAGAAACCTATTTGACTAAGAGGTAAGATTAGGGCCGATAAAAAAAACTTATTTGATTAAGAGGTAAGGTTAGGGCCGATAAAAGAAACCCATTTGATTAAGACATAAGGTTAGGGCCGATAAAAGAAACCTATTTAACAAAGAGATAAAATTAGGGCCGATAAAAGAAACCTATTTGACTAAGAGGTAAGGTTAGGGCCGATAAAAGACACCTATTTGGCAAAGAGGCATGGTTAGGGCTGATAAAAGAAATCAATTTGACTAAGAGGTAAGGTTAGGGCCGATAATAGAAACATATTTGACTAAGAGGTAAGGTTAGGATCGATAAAATAAACCTATTTGACTAAGAGGTAAGGTTTGGTCCGATAAAAGAAACCTATTTGACTACGAGGTAAGGTTAGCGGCGATAACGGAAACCTTTTTGACTAAGAGGTAAGATTAGGGCCGATAAAAGAAACATATTTGACTAAGAGGTAAGATTAGGGCCGATAAAAAAACTTATTTGATTAAGAGGTAAGGTTAGGGCCGATAAATGAAACCCATTTGATTAAGAGATAAGGTTAGAGCCGATAAAAGAAACCTATTTGACAAAGAGAAAAGATTAGGGCCGATAAAAGAAACCTATTTGACTAAGAGGTAAGGTTATGGCCGATAACAGTAACCTATTTATCTAAGAGGTAAGGTTAGGGCTCATAAAAGAAACCTATTTGATTAAGAGGTAAGGTTAGGGCCAATAAAAGAAACCAATTTAACTAAGAGATAAGGTTATGGCTGATAAAAGAAACGTATTTGACGAAGAGGTAAGGTTAGGGACGATAAAAGAAGCATATTTGACTAAGAGGTAAGGCTAGGGCCGATACAAGAAACATATTTGACTAAGAGGTAAGGTTAGGGCCGATAAAAGAAACCTATTTGACTAAGAGGTAAGGTTAGGGCCGATAAAAGAAACCTATTTGACTAAGATGTAAGGTTAGGGCCGATATTAGAAACATATTTGACAACGAGGTAAGGTTAGGGCCGATAAAAGAAACATTTTGACTAAGAGGTAAGGTTATGGCCGATAAAAGAAACCTATTTGATTAAGAGGTAAGTTAGGGCCGAAAAAAGAAACCTATTTGACTAAGAGGTAAGGTTAAGGCCGATAAAAGAAACCTATTTGACTAAGAGGTAAGGTTAGGGCCGATGAAAGAAACCTATTTGACTAAGAGGTAAGGTTAGCGCGATAACAGAAACCTATTTGACTAAGAGGTAAGGTTTGGGCCGATAAAAGAAACATATTTGACTAAGAGGTAAGACTAGGGCCGATGAAAGAAACCTATTTGACAAAGAGGTAAGGTTAGGGCCGATAAAAGACACCTATTTGGCTAAGAGGCATGGTTAGGGCTGATAAAAGAAACAAATTTGACTAAGAGGTAAGGTTAGGGCCGAAAATAGAAACATATTTGACTAAGAGGTAAGGTTAGGATCGATAAAAGAAACCTACTTGACTAAGAGGTATGGTTTGGTCCGATAAAAGAAACCTATTTGACTACGAGGTAAGGTTAGCGGCGATAACGGAAACCTATTTGACTAACAGGTAAGATTAGGGCCGATAAAAGAAACCTATTTGACTAAGAGGTAAGATTAGGGCCGATAAAAGAAACGTATTTGATTAAGAGGTAAGGTTAGGGCCGATAAAAGAAACCCATTTGATTAAGAGATAAGGTTAGGGCCGATAAAAGAAACCTATTTGACTAAGAGATAAGATTAGGGCCGATAAAAGAAACCTATTTGACTAAGAGGTAAGGTTATGGCCGATAAAAGTAACCTATTTATCTAAGAGGTAATGTTAGGGCCGATAAAAGAAGCATATTTGACTAAGAGGTAAGGATAGGGCCGATAAAAAAACCCTATTTGACTGAGAGAAAATATTAGGGTCGACAAAAGAAACATATTTGACTAAGAGGTAAGATTAGGGCCGATTAAAGAAACCTATTTGACTAAGAGGTACGGTTAAGGCCGATAAAAGAAAGCTGTTTGATTAAGAGGTAAGGTTAGGGCCGATAAAAGAAACCCTTTTGACTAAGAGATAAGGTTAGGGCCGATAAAAAAAACCTATTTGACTAAGAGGTAAGGTTAGGGCCGAAAAAAGAAACATATTTGACTAAGAGGTAAGGTTAGGGCCGATAAAAGAAACCTATTTAACTAAGAGGTAATGTTAAGGCCGATAAAAGAAACATATTTGACTAAGAGGTAAGGTTAGGGCTGATAAAAGAAACTTATTTGATTAAGAGGTAAGGTTATGGCCGATAAAAGAAACCTATTTGACTAAGAGGTAAGGTTATCGCGATAACAGAAACCTATTTGACTAAGAGGTAAGGTTAGGGCCGATAAAAATCATATTTGACTAAGAGGTAAGATTAGGGCCGATAACAGAAAAATATTTGACTAAGAGGTAAGGTTAGGGCCGATAAAAGACACCTATTTAACTAAGAGGTATGGTTAGGGCCGATAAAAGAAACCCATTTGACTAAGAGGTAAGGTTAGGGCCGATAAAAGAGACCTATCTGACTAAGAGGTAAGGTTAGGGCCGATAAAAGAAGCATATTTGACTAAGAGGTAAGGATAGGGCCGATAAAAAAAACCTATTTCACTAAGAGAAAATATTAGGGCCGACAAAAGAAACCTATTTGACTAAGAGGTAAGGTTAGGGCCGATAAAAGAAACATATTTGACTAAGAGGTAAGGTTAGGGCCGATAAAAGAAACCCATTTGATTAAGACATAAGGTTAGGGCCGTTAAAAGAAACCTATTTAACAAAGAGATAAGATTAGGGCCGATAAAAGAAACCTATTTGACTTAGAGGTAAGGTTAGGGCCGATAAAAGACACATATTTGGCAAAGAGGCATGGTTAGGGCTGATAAAAGAAACCAATTTGACTAAGAGGTAAGGTTAGGGCCGATAATAGAAACATATTTGACTAAGAGGTAAGGTTAGGATCGATAAAATAAACCTATTTGACTAAGAGGTAGGTTTGGTCCGATAAAAGAAACCTATTTGACTACGAGGTAAGGTTAGCGACGATAACGGAAACCTTTTTGACAAAGAGGTAAGATTAGGGCCGATAAAAGAAACAAATTTGAATAAGAGGTAAGATTAGGGCCGATAAAAGGAACTTATTTGATTAAGAGGTAAGGTTAGGGCCGATAAAAGAAACCCATTTGATTAAGAGATAAGGTTAGGGCCGATAAAAGAAACCTATTTGACTAAGAGAAAAGATTAGGGCCGATAAAAGAAACCTATTTGACTAAGAGGTAAGGTTAGGGCCGATAAAAGAAACCTATTTGACTAAGAGGCAAGGTTAGGGACGATATTAGAAACATATTTGACAACGAGGTAAGGTTAGGGCCGATAAAAGAAACATTTTTGACTAAGAGGTAAGGTTATGGCCGATAAAAGAAACCTATTTGTTTAAGAGGTAAGTTAGGGCCGAAAAAAGAAACCTATTTGACTAAGAGGTAAGGTTAAGGCCGATAAAAGAAACCTATTTGACTAAGAGGTAAGGTTAGCGCGATAACAGAAACCTATTTGACTAAGAGGTAAGGTTTGGGCCGATAAAAGAAACATATTTGACTAAGAGGTAAGACTAGAGCCGATGAAAGAAACCTATTTGACAAAGAGGTAAGGTTAGGGCCGACAAAAGACACCTATTTGGCTAAGAGGCATGGTTAGGGCTGATAAAAGAAACCAATTTGACTAAGAGGTAAGGTTAGGGCCGAAAATAGGAACATATTTGACTAAGAGGTAAGGTTAGGGCCGATAAAAATCATATTTGACTAAGAGGTAAGATTAGGGCCGATAACAGAAACCTATTTGACTAAGAGGTAAGGTTAGGGCCGATAAAAGACACCTATTTAACTAAGAGGTATGGTTAGGGCCGATAAAAGAGACCTATCTGACTAAGAGGTAAGGTTAGGGCCGATAAAAGAAGCATATTTGACTAAGAGGTAAGGATAGGGCCGATAAAAAAAAAACTATTTCACTAAGAGAAAATATTAGGTCCGACAAAAAAAACCTATTTGACTAAGAGGTAAGGTTAGGGCATATAAAAGAAACATATTAGACTAAGAGGTAAGGTTAGGGCCGATAAAAGAAACCTATTTAACTAAGAGGTAATGTCAAGGCCGATAAAAGAAACATATTTGACTAAGAGGTAAGGTTAGGTCCGATAAAAGAAACTTATTTGACTAAGAGGTAAGGTTATGGCCGATTAAAGAAACCTATTTGACTAAGAGGTAAGGTTAGCGCGATAACAGAAACCTTTTTGACTAAGAGGTAAGGTTAGGGCCGATAAAAATCATATTTGACTAAGAGGTAAGATTAGGGCCGATAAAAGAAACCTATATGACTAAGAGGTAAGGTTAGGGCCGATAAAAGACACCTATTTGTCAAAGAGGCATGGTTAGGGCTAATAAAAGAAACCAATTTGACTAAGAGGTAAGGTTTGGGGCCGATAATAGAAACCTATTTGACTAAGAGGTAAGGTTTGGTCCGATAAAAGAAACCTATTTGACTAAGAGGTAAGGTTAGCGCGATAACAGAAACCTATTTGAGTAAGAGGTAAGGTTTGGGCCGATAAAAGAAACATATTTGACTAAGAGGTAAGACTAGAGCCGATGAAAGAAACCTATTTGACAAAGAGGTAAGGTTAGGGCCGACAAAAGACACCTATTTGGCTAAGAGGCATGGTTAGGGCTGATAAAAGAAACCAATTTGACTAAGAGGTAAGGTTAGGGCCGAAAATAGGAACATATTTGACTAAGAGGTAAGGTTAGGATCGAAAAAAGAAACCTATTTGACTAAGAGGTATGGTTTGGTCCGATAAAAGAAACCTATTTGACTACGAGGTAAGGTTAGCGGCGATAACGGAAACCTATTTGACTAACAGGTAAGATTAGGGCCGATAAAAGAAACCTATTTGACTAAGAGGTAAGATTAGGGCCGATAAAAGAAACGTATTTGATTAAGAGATAAGGTTAGGGCCGATAAAAGAAACCCATTTGATTAAGAGATAAGGTTAGGGCCGATAAAAGAAACCTATTTGACTAAGAGATAAGATTAGGGCCGATAAAAGAAACCTATTTGACTAAGAAGTAAGGTTATGGCCGATAACAGTAACCTATTTATCTAAGAGGTAATGTTAGGGCTGATAAAAGAAACCTTTTTGATTAAGAGGTAAGGTTAGGGCCAATAAAAGAAACCCATTTGACTAAGAGATAAGGTTATGGCCGATAAAAGAAACGTATTTGACGAAGAGGTAAGGTTAGGGCCGATAAAAGAAACATATTTGACTAACAGGTAAGGCTAGGGCCGATACAAGAAGCATATTTGACTAAGAGATAAGGTTAGGGCCGACAAAAGAAACCTATTTGACTAAGAGATAAGATTAGGGCCGATAAAAGAAACATATTTGACTAAGAGGTAAGATTGGGCCGATAAAAGGAACCTATTTAACTAAGAGGTATGGTAAGGGCCGATAAAAGAAACCCATTTGACTCAGAGGTAAGGTTAGGGCCGATAAAAGAAACCTATTTGACTAAGAGGTAAGGTTAGGGCCGATAAAAGAAGCATATTTGACTAAGAGGTAAGGATAGGGCCGATAAAAAAAACCTATTTGACTAAGAGAAAATATTAGGGTCGACAAAAGAAACCTATTTGACTTAGAGGTAAGGTTAGGGCCGATTAAAGAAACCTATTTGACTAAGAGGTACGGTTAAGGCCGATAAAAGAAAGCTGTTTGATTAAGAGGTAAGGTTAGGGCCGATAAAAGAAACCCTTTTGACTAAGAGATAAGGTTAGGGCCGATAAAAAAACCCTATTTGACTAAGAGGTAAAGTTAGGGCCGAAAAAAGAAAGATATTTGACTAAGAGGTAAGGTTAGGGCCGATAAAAGAAACCTATTTAACTAAGAGGTAATGTTAAGGCCGATAAAAGAAACATATTTGACTAAGAGGTAAGGTTAGGGCCGATAAAAGAAACTTATTTGACTAAGAGGTAAGGTTATGGCCGATAACAGTAACCTATTTATCAAAGAGGTAAGGTTAGGGCTGATAATAGAAACCTACTTGATTAAGAGGTAAGGTTAGGGCCAATAAAAGAAACCAATTTAACTAAGAGATAAGGTTATGGCTGATAAAAGAAACGGATTTGACGAAGAGGTAAGGTTAGGGCCGATAAAAGAACCATATTTGACTAAGAGGTAAGGCTAGGGCCGATACAAGAAACATATTTGACTAAGAGGTAAGGTTAGGGCCGATAAAAGAAACCTATTTGACTAAGAGGTAAGGTTAGGGCCGATAAAAGAAACCTATTTGACTAAGAGACAAGGTTAGGGCCGATATTAGAAACATATTTGACAACGAGGTAAGGTTAGGGCCGATAAAAGAAACATTTTTGACTAAGAGGTAAGGTTATGGCCGATAAAAGAAACCTATTTGATAAAGAGGTAAGTTAGGGCCGAAAAAAGAAACCTATTTGACTAAGAGGTAAGGTTAAGGCCGATAAAAGAAACCTATTTGACTAAGAGGTAAGGTTAGGGCCGATGAAAGAAACCTATTTGACTAAGAGGTAAGGTTAGCGCGATAACAGAAACCTATTTGACTAAGAGGTAATGTTTGGGCCGATAAAAGAAACATATTTGACTAAGAGGTAAGACTAGAGCCGATGAAAGAAACCTATTTGACTAAGAGGTAAGGTTAGGGCCGACAAAAGACACCTATTTGGCTAAGAGGCATGGTTAGGGCTGATAAAAGAAACCAATTTGACTTAGAGGTAAGGTTAGGGCCGAAAATAGAAACATATTTGACTAAGAGGTAAGATTAGTATCGAAAAAAGAAACCTATTTGACTAAGAGGTATGGTTTGGTCCGATAAAAGAAACCTATTTGACTACGAGGTAAGGTTAGCGGCGATAACGGAAACCTATTTGACTAACAGGTAAGATTAGGTCCGATAAAAGAAACCTATTTGACTAAGAGGTAAGATTAGGGCCGATAAAAGAAACGTATTTGATTAAGAGGTAAGGTTAGGGCCGATAAAAGAAACCCATTTGATTAAGAGATAAGGTTAGGGCCGATAAAAGAAACCTATTTGACTAAGAGATAAGATTAGGGCCGATAAAAGAAACCTATTTGACTAAGAGGTAAGGTTATGGCCGATAACAGTAACCTATTTATCTAAGAGGTAATGTTAGGGCTGATAAAAGAAATCTATTTGATTAAGAGGTAAGGTTAGGGCCAATAAAAGAAACCCATTTGACTACGAGAAAAGGTTATGGCCGATAAAAGAAACGTATTTGACGAAGAGGTAAGGTTAGGGCCGATAAAAGAAACATATTTGACTAACAGGTAAGGCTAGGGCCGATACAAGAAGCATATTTGACTAAGAGATAAGGTTAGGGCCGACAAAAGAAACCTATTTGACTAAGAGATAAAATTAGGGCCGATAAAAGAAACCTATTTGACTAAGAGGTAAGATTGGGCCGATAAAAGGAACCTATTTAACTAAGAGGTATGGTTAGGGCCGATAAAAGAAACCCATTTGACTCAGAGGTAAGGTTAGGGTCGATAAAAGAAACCTATTTGACTAAGAGGTAAGGTTAGGGCCGATAAAAGAAGCATATTTGACTAAGAGGTAAGTATAGGGCCGATAAAAAAAACCTATTTGACTAAGAGAAAATATTAGGGTCGACAAAAGAAACCTATTTGACTTAGAGGTAAGGTTAGGGCCGATTAAAGAAACCTATTTGACTAAGAGGTACGGTTAAGGCCGATAAAAGAAAGCTGTTTGATTAAGAGGTAAGGTTAAGGCCGATAAAAGAAACCCTTTTGACTAAGAGATAAGGTTAGGGCCGATAAAAAAAACCTATTTGACCTAGAGGTAAGGTTAGGGCCGAAAAAAGAAAGATATTTGACTAAGAGGTAAGGTTAGGGCCGATAAAAGAAACCTATTTAACTAAGAGGTAATGTTAAGGCCGATAAAAGAAACATATTTGACTAAGAGGTAAGGTTAGGGCCGATAAAAGAAACTTATTTGACTAAGAGGTAAGGTTATGGCCGATAAAAGAAACCTATTTGACTAAGATGAAATGTTATCGCGATAACAGAAACCTATTTGACTAAGAGGTAAGGTTAGGGCCGATAAAAATCATATTTGACTAAGAGGTAAGATTAGGGCCGATAACAGAAACCTATTTGACTAAGAGGTAAGGTTAGGGCCGATAAAAGACACCTATTTAACTAAGAGGTATGGTTAGGGCCGATAAAAGAGACCTATCTGACTAAGAGGTAAGGTTAGGGCCGATAAAAGAAGCATATTTGACTAAGAGGTAAGGATAGGGCCGATAAAAAAAAAACTATTTCACTAAGAGAAAATATTAGGTCCGACAAAAAAAACCTATTTGACTAAGAGGTAAGGTTAGGGCCGATAAAAGAAACATATTAGACTAAGAGGTAAGGTTAGGGCCGATAAAAGAAACCTATTTAACTAAGAGGTAATGTTAAGGCCGATAAAAGAAACATATTTGACTAAGAGGTAAGGTTAGGTCCGAAAAAGAAACTTATTTGACTAAGAGGTAAGGTTATGGCCGATTAAAGAAACCTATTTGACTAAGAGGTAAGGTTAGCGCGATAACAGAAACCTTTTTGACTAAGAGGTAAGGTTAGGGCCGATAAAAATCATATTTGACTAAGAGGTAAGATTAGGGCCGATAAAAGAAACCTATATGACTAAGAGGTAAGGTTAGGGCCGATAAAAGACACCTATTTGTCAAAGAGGCATGGTTAGGGCTAATAAAAGAAACCAATTTGACTAAGAGGTAAGGTTTGGGGCCGATAATAGAAACATATTTGACTAAGAGGTAAGGTTAGGATCGATAAAAGAAACCTATTTGACTAAGAGGTAAGGTTTGGTCCGATAAAAGAAACCTATTTGACTACGAGGTAAGGTTAGCGGCGATAACGGAAACCTATTTGACTAAGAGGTAAGATGAGAGCCGATAAAAGAAACCTATTTGACTAAGAGGTAAGATTAGGGCCGATAAAAGAAACTTATTTGATTAAGAGGTAAGGTTAGGGCCGATAAAAGAAACCCATTTGATTAAGAGATAAGGTTAGGGCCGATAAAAGAAACCTATTTGACTAAGAGGTAATGTTATGGCCGATAACAGTAACCTATTTATCTAAGAGGTAATGTTAGGGCCAATAAAAGAAACCCATTTGACTAAGAGATAAGGTTATGGCCGATAAAAGAAAAGTACCTGACGAAGAGGTAAGGTTAGGGCCAATAAAAGAAGCATATTTGACTAAGAGGTAAGGTTAGGGCCGATAAAGAAACATATTTGACTAACAGGTAAGGCTAGGGCCGATACAAGAAACATATTTGACTAAGAGGTAAGGTTAGGGCTGATAAAAGAAACCTATTTGACTAAGAGGTAAGGTTAGGGCCGATAAAAGAAACCTATTTGACTAAAAAGCAAGGATAGGGCTGATAAAAGATACCTATTTGACAAAGAGGTAAGGTTAGGGCCGATAATAGAAACATATTTGACAACGAGATAAGGTTAGGGCCGATAAAAGAAATATTTTTGACTAAGAGGTAAGGTTATGGCCGATAAAAGAAACCTATTTGATTAAGAGGTAAGGTTAGGGTCGAGAAAAGAAACCTATTTGACTAAGAGGTAAGGTTAAGGCCGATAAAAGAAACCTATTTGACTAAGAGGTAAGGTTAGGGAAGATGAAAGAAACCTATTTGACTAAGAGGTAAGGTTAGCGCGATAACAGCAACCTATTTGACTAAGAGGTAAGGTTAGGGCCGATAAAAATCATATTTGACTAAGAGGTAAGATTAGGGCTGATGAAAGAAACCTATTTGACTAAGAGGTAAGGTTAGGGTCGATAAAAGACACCTATTTGGCTAAGAGGCATGGTTAGGGCTGATAAAAGAAACCAATTTGACTAAGAGGTAAGGTTAGGGCCGATAATAGAAACATATTTGACTAAGAGGTAAGGTTAGGATCGATAAAAGAAACCTATTTGACTAAGAGGTAAGGTTTGGTCCGATAAAAGAAACCTATTTGACTACGAGGTAAGGTTAGCGGCGATAACGGGAACCTATTTGACTAAGAGGTAAGGTTTGGTCCGATAAAAGAAACCTATTTGACTAAGAGGTAAGGTAAGGGCCGATAAACGACACCTATTTAACTAAGAGGTATGGTTAGGGCGGATAAAAGAAACCCATTTGACTAAGAGGTAAGGTTAGGGCCGATAAAAGAAACCTATTTGATTAAGAGGTAAGGTTAGGGTCGAGAAAAGAAACCTATTTGACTAAGAGGTAAGGTTAAGGCCGATAAAAGAAACCTATTTGACTAAGAGGTAAGGTTAGGGAAGATGAAAGAAACCTATTTGACTAAGAGGTAAGGTTAGCGCGATAACAGCAACCTATTTGACTAAGAGGTAAGGTTAGGGCCGATAAAAATCATATTTGACTAAGAGGTAAGATTAGGGCTGATGAAAGAAACCTATTTGACTAAGAGGTAAGGTTAGGGTCGATAAAAGACACCTATTTGGCTAAGAGGCATGGTTAGGGCTGATAAAAGAAACCAATTTGACTAAGAGGTAAGGTTAGGGCCGATAATAGAAACATATTTGACTAAGAGGTAAGGTTAGGATCGATAAAAGAAACCTATTTGACTAAGAGGTAAGGTTTGGTCCGATAAAAGAAACCTATTTGACTACGAGGTAAGGTTAGCGGCGATAACGGGAACCTATTTGACTAAGAGGTAAGGTTTGGTCCGATAAAAGAAACCTATTTGACTAAGAGGTAAGGTTAGAGCCGATAAAAGAAACCTATTTGACTAAGAGGTAAGGTTAGGGCCGATAAAAGAAGCATATTTGACTAAGAGGTAAGGATAGGGCCGATACAAAAAACCTATTTGACTAAGAGAAAATATTAGGGCCGACAAAAGAAACCTATTTGACTAAGAGGTAAGGTTAGGGCCGATTAAAGAAACCTATTTGACTAAGAGGTACGGTTAAGGCCGATAAAAGAAAGCTGTTTGATTAAGAGGTAAGGTTTAGGGCCGATAAAAGAAACCTATTTAAATAAGAGGTAATGTTAAGGCCGATAAAAGAAACATATTTGACTAAGAGGTAAGGTTAGGGCCGATAAATGAAACTTATTTGACTAAGAGGTAAGGTTAGTGCCGATAAAAGAAACCTATTTGACTAAGAGGTAAGGTGTTAGCGCGATAACAGAAACCTTTTTGACTAAGAGGTAAGGTTTGGGCCGATAAAAATCATATTTGACTAAGAGGTAAGATTAGGGCCGATAAAAGAAACCTATATGACTAAGAGGTAAGGTTAGGGCCGATAAAAGACACCTATTTGGCAAAGAGGCATGGTTAGGGCTGATAAAAGAAACCAATTTGACTAAGAGGTAAGGTTAGGATCGATAAAAGAAACCTATTTGACTAAGAGGTAAGGTTTGGTCCGATAAAAGAAACAAATTTGACTACGAGGTAAGGTTAGAGGCGATAACGAAAACCTATTTGACTAAGAGGTAAGATTAGAGCCGATAAAAGAAACCTATTTGACTAAGAGGTAAGATTAGGGCCGATAAAAGAAACTTATTTGATTAAGAGGTAAGGTTAGGGCCGATAAAAGGAACCAATTTGATTAAGAGATAAGGTTAGGGCCGATAAAAGAAACCTATTTGACTAAGAGATAAGATTAGGGCCGATAAAAGAAACCTATATGACTAAGAGGTAAGGTTAGGGCCGATAAAAGACACCTATTTGGCAAAGAGGCATGGTTAGGGCTGATAAAAGAAACCAATTTGACTAAGAGGTAAGGTTAGGATCGATAAAAGAAACCTATTTGACTAAGAGGTAAGGTTTGGTCCGATAAAAGAAACATATTTGACTACGAGGTAAGGTTAGCGGCGATAACGGAAACCTATTTGACTAAGAGGTAAGAGTAGAGCCGATAAAAGAAACCTATTTGACTAAGAGGTAAGATTAGGGCCGATAAAAGAAACTTATTTGATTAAGAGGTCAGGTTAGGGCCGATAAAAGGAACCCATTTGATTAAGAGATAAGATTAGGGTCGATAAAAGAAACCTATTTGACTAAGAGATAAGATTAGGGCCGATAAAAGAAACCTATTTGACTAAGAGGTAAGGTTATGGCCGATAACAGTAACCTATTTATCTAAGAGGTAATGTTAGGGCTGATAAAAGAAACCTATTTGATTAAGAGGTAAGGTTAGGGCCAATAAAAGAAATCCATTTGACTAAGAGATAAGGTTATGGCCGATAAAAGAAACGTATTTGACGAAGAGGTAAGGTTATGACCAATAAAAGAAGCATGTTTGACTAAGAGGTAAGGTTAGGGCCGATACAAGAAACATATTTGACTAAGAGGTAAGGCTAGGGCCGATACAAGAAACATATTTGACTAAGAGGTAAGGTTAGGGCCGATAAAAAAAACCCTATTTGACTAAGAGGTAAGGTTAGGGCCGATAAAAGAAACCTATTTTACTAAGAGGCAAGGTTAGGGCTGATAAAAGATACCTATTTGACTAAGAGGTAAGGCTAGGGCCGATAATAGAAACATATTTGACAACGAGGTAAGGTTAGGGCCGATAAAAGAAACATTTTTGACTAAGAGGTAAGGTTATGGCCGATAAAAGAAACCTATTTGACTAAGAGGTAAGGTTAGGATCGATAAAAGAAACTTATTTGACTAAGAGGTAAGGTTTGGTCCGATAAAAGAAACCTATATGACTACGAGGTAAGGTTAGCGGCGATAACGGGAACCTATTTGATTAAGAGGTAAGACTAAGGCCGATAAAAGAAACCTATTTGACTAAGAGGTAAGATTAGGGCCGATAAAAGAAACTTATTTGATTAAGAGGTAAGGTTAGGGCCGATAAAAGAAACCCATTTGATTAAGAGATAAGGTTAGGGCCGATAAAAGAAACCTATTTGACAAAGAGATAAGATTAGGGCCGATAAAAGAAACCTATTTGACTAAGAGGTAAGGTTAGGGCCGATAAAAGACATCTATTTGGCAAAGAGGCATGGTAAGGGCTGATAAAAGAAACCAATTTGACTAAGAGGTAAGGTTAGGGCCGATAATAGAAACATATTTGACTAAGAGGTAAGGTTAGGATCGATAAAATAAACCTATTTGACTAAGAGGTAAGGTTTGGTCCGATAAAAGAAACCTATTTGACTACGAGGTAAGGTTAGCGGCGATAAAGGATCGTTAAAATAAACCTATTTGACTAACAGTTAAGATTAGGGCCGATAAAAGAAACATATTTGACTAAGAGGTAAGATTAGGGCCGATAAAAGAAACTTATTTGATTAAAAGGTAAGGTTAGGGCTGATAAAAGAAACCCATTTGATTAAGAGATAAGGTTGGGGCCGATAAAAGAAACATATTTGACTAAGAGATAAGATTAGGGCCGATAAAAGAAACCTATTTGGCTAAGAGGTAAGGTTATGGCCGATAACAGTAACCTATTTATCTAAGAGGTAAGGTTAGGGCTGATAAAAGAAACCTATTTGATTAAGAGGTAAGGTTAGGGCCAATAAAAGAAACCAATTTAACTAAAAGATAAGGTTATGGCCGATAAAAGAAACCTATTTGACGAAGAGGTAAGGTTAGGGCCGATAAAAGAAGCATATTTGACTAAGAGGTAAGGCTAGGGCCGATACAAGAAACCTATTTGACTAAGAGGTAAGGTTAGGGCCGATAAAAGAAACCTATTTGACTAAGAGGTAAGGTTAGGGCCGATAAAAGAAACCTATTTGACCAAGAGGCAAGGTTAGGGCTGTTAAAAGATACCTATTTGACTAAGAGGTAAGGTTAGGGCCGATAATAGAAACATATTTGACAACGAGGTAAGGTTAGGGCCGATAAAAGAAAATTTTTGACTAAGAGGTAAGGTTATGGCCGATAAAAGAAACCTATTTGATTAAGAGGTAAGGTTAGGGCCGAAAAAAGAAACCTATTTGACTACGAGGTAAGGTTAGCGGCGATAACGGGAACCTATTTGATTAAGAGGTAAGATTAAGGCCGATAAAAGAAACCTATTTGACTAAGAGGTAAGATTAGGGCCGATAAAAGAAACTTATTTGATTAAGAGGTAAGGTTAGGGCCGATAAAAGAAACCCATTTGATTAAGAGATAAGGTTAGGGCCGATAAAAGAAACCTATTTGACAAAGATATAAGATTAGGGCCGATAAAAGAAACCTATTTGACTAAGAGGTAAGGTTAGGGCCGATAAAAGACATCTATTTGGCAAAGAGGCATGGTAAGGGCTGATAAAAGAAACCAATTTGACTAAGAGGTAAGGTTAGGGCCGATAATAGAAACATATTTGACTAAGAGGTAAGGTTAGGATCGATAAAATAAACCTATTTGACTAAGAGGTAAGGTTTGGTCCGATAAAAGAAACCTATTTGACTACGAGGTAAGGTTAGCGGCGATAACGGAAACCTTTTTGACTAAGAGGAAAGATTAGGGCCGATAAAAGAAACATATTTGACTAAGAGGTAAGATTAGGGCCGATAAAAGAAACTTATTTGATTAAAAGGTAAGGTTAGGGCCGATAAAAGAAACCCATTTGATTAAGAGATAAGGTTGGGGCCGATAAAAGAAACCTATTTGACTAAGAGATAAGATTAGGGCCGATAAAAGAAACCTATTTGGCTAAGAGGTAAGGTTATGGCCGATAACAGTAACCTATTTATCTAAGAGGTAAGGTTAGGGCTGATAAAAGAAACCTATTTGATTAAGAGGTAAGGTTAGGGCCAATAAAAGAAACCAATTTAACTAAAAGATAAGGTTATGGCCGATAAAAGAAACGTATTTGACGAAGAGGTAAGGTTAGGGCCGATAAAAGAAGCATATTTGACTAAGAGGTAAGGCTAGGGCCGATACAAGAAACCTATTTGACTAAGAGGTAAGGTTAGGGCCGATAAAAGAAACCTATTTGACTAAGAGGTAAGGTTAGGGCCGATAAAAGAAACCTATTTGACTAAGAGGCAAGGTTAGGGCTGTTAAAAGATACCTATTTGACTAAGAGGTAAGGTTAGGGCCGATAATAGAAACATATTTGACAACGAGGTAAGGTTAGGGCCGATAAAAGAAAATTTTTGACTAAGAGGTAAGGTTATGGCCGATAAAAGAAACCTATTTGATTAAGAGGTAAGGTTAGGGCCGAAAAAAGAAACCTATTTGACTAAGAGATAAAGTTAACGCCGATAAAAGAAACCTATTTGACTAAGAGGTAAGGTTAGGGCCGATGAAAGAAACCTGTTTGACTAAGAGGTAAGGTTAGCGCGATAACAGAAACCTATTTGACTAAGAGGTAAGGTTAGGGCCGATAAAAATCATATTTGACTAAGAGGTAAGATTAGGGCCGATGAAAGAAACCTATTTGACAAAGAGGTATGGTTAGGGCCGATAAAAGACACCTATTTGGCTAAGAGGCATGGTTAGGGCTGATAAAAGAAACCAATTTGACTAAGAGGTAAGGTTAGGGCCGATAATAGAAACATATTTGAGTAAGAGGTAAGGTTAGGATCGATAAAAGAAACCTATTTGACTACGAGGTAAGGTTAGCGGCGATAACGGAAACCTATTTGACTAAGAGGTAAGATTAGAGCCGATAAAAGAAACCTATTTGACTAAGAGGTAAGATTAGGGCCGATAAAAGAAACGTATTTGATTAAGAGGTAAGGTTAGGGCCGATAATAGAAACCCACTTGAATAAGAGATAAGGTTAGGACCGATAAAAGAAACCTATTTGACTAAGAGATAAGATTAGGGCCGATAAAAGAAACCTATTTGACTAAGAGGTAAGGTTATGGTCGATAACAGTAACCTATTTATCTAAGAGGTAATGTTAGGGCTGATAAAAGAAACCTATTTGATTAAGAGGTAAGGTTAGGGCCAATAAAAGAAACCCATTTGACTAAGAGATAAGGTTATGGCCGATAAAAGAAACGTATTTGACGAAGAGGTAAGGTTAGAGCCGATAAAAGAAGCATATTTGACTAAGAGGTAAGGTTAGGGCCTATACAAGAAACATATTTGACTAACAGGTAAGGCTAGGGCCGATACAAGAAACATATTTGACTAAGAGGTAAGGTTAGGGCCGATAAAAGAAACCTATTTGACTAAGAGGTAAGGTTAGGGCCGATAAAAGAAACCTATTTGACTAAGAGGCAAGGTTAGGGCCGATAATATAAACATATTTGACAACGAGGTAAGGTTAGGGCCGATAAAAGAAACCTATTTGATTAAGAGGTAAGGTTAGGGCCGAAAAAAGAAACCTATTTGACTAAGAGGTAAGGTTAAGGCCGATAAAAGAAACCTATTTGTCTAAGAGGTAAGGTTAGGGCCGATGAAAGAAACCTATTTGACTAAGAGGCAAGGTTAGGGCTGATAAAAGATACCTTTTTGACGAAGAGGTAAGTCTAGGGCCGATAAAAGAAACATATTTGACTACGAAGTAAGGTTAGTGGCGATAAAAGAAACTTATTTGACTAAGAGGTAAGGCTAGGGCCGATAAAAGAAGCATATTTGACTAAGAGGTAAGGTTAGGGCCGATAAAAGAAACATATTTGACTACGAGGTAAGGTTAGGGACGATAAAAGAAACATATTTGACTAACAGGTAAGGCTAGGGCCGATACAAGAAGCATATTTGACTAAGAGGTAAGGTTAGGGCCGACAAAAGAAACCTATTTGACTAAGAGGTAAGGTAAGGGCCGATAAAAGAAACCTATTAGACTAAGAGGCAAGGTAAGGGCCGATAAAAGAAACCTATTTGACTAAAAGGTAAAGTTAGTGCCGATAAAAGAAACATTTTTGACTAAGATGTAAGACTAGGGCCGATAAAAGTAACTTATTTGATTAAGAAGTAAGGTTAGGGCCGATAAAGAAACCCATTTGATTAAGAGATAAGATTAGGGCCGGTAAAAGAAACCTATTCGACTAAGAGATAAGGTTATGGCCGATAACAGAAACCTATTTGACTAAGAGGTAAGGTTAGGGCCGATAAAAGAAACCTATTTGATTAAGCGGTAGGGTGAGGGCCGATAAAAGAAACCTATTTGATTAAGAGGTAAGGTTAAGGCCGATAAAAGAAACCTATTTGACCAAGAGGTAAGGTTAGGGCCGATGAAAGAAACCTATTTGACTAAGAGGTAAGGTTAGCGCGATAACAGAAACCTATTTGACTAAGAGGTAAGGCTAGGGCCGATACAAATCATATTTGACTAAGAGGTAAGATTAGGGCTGATGAAAGAAACCTATTTGACTAAGAGGTAAGGTTAGGGTCGATAAAAGACACCTATTTGGCTAAGAGGCATGGTTAGGGCTGACAAAAGAAACCATTTGACTAAGAGGTAAGGTTAGGGCCGATAATAGAAACATATTTGACTAAGAGGTAAGGTTAGGATCGATAAAAGAAACATATTTGACTAAGAGGTAAGGTTTGGTCCGATAAAAGAAACCTATTTGACTACGAGGTAAGGTTAGCGGCGATAACGGGAACCTATTTGACTAAGAGATAAGATTAGGGCCGATAAAAGAAACATATTTGACTAAGAGGTAAGGTTAGGGCCGATAAACGACACCTATTTAACTAAGAGGTATGGTTAGGGCCGATAAAAGAAACCCATTTGACTAAGAGGTAAGGTTAGGGCCGATAAAAGAAACCTATTTGACTAAGAGGTAAGGTTATGGCCGATAAAAGAAGCATATTTGACTAAGAGGTAAGGATAGGGCCGATAAAAAAAACCTATTTGACTAAGAGAAAATATTAGGGCCGACAAAAGAAACCTATTTGACTAAGAGGTAAGGTAAGGGCCGATTAAAGAAACCTATTTGACTAAGAGGTACGTTAAGGCCGATAAAAGAAAGCTGTTTGATTAAGAGGTAAGGTTAGGTCCGATAAAAGAAACCCTTTTGACTAAGAGATAAGGTTAGGGCCGATAAAAAAAACCTATTTGACTAAGAGGTAAGGTTATGGCCGATAAAAGAAACATATTTGACTAAGAGGTAAGGTTAGGGCCGATAAAAGAAACCTATTTAACTAAGAGGTAATGTTAAGGCCGATAAAAGAAACATATTTGATTAAGAGGTAAGGTTAGGGCCGATAAAAGAAACTTATTTGACTAAGAGGTAAGGTTAGTGCCGATAAAAGAAACCTATTTGACTAAGAGGTAAGGTTAGCGCGATAACAGAAACCTTTTTGACTAAGAGGTAAGGTTTGGGTCGATAAAAATCATATTTGACTAAGAGGTAAGATTAGGGCCGATAAAAGAAACCTATATGACTAAGAGGTAAGGTTAGGGCCGATAATAGAAACATATTTGACTAAGAGGTAAGGTTAGGATCGATAAAAGAAACCTATTTGACTAAGAGGTAAGGTTTTGTCCGATAAAAGAAACATATTTGACTACGAGGTAAGGTTAGCGGCGATAACGGAAACCTATTTGACTAAGAGGTAAGATTAGAGCCGATAAAAGAAACCTATTTGACTAAGAGGTAAGATTAGGGCCGATAAAAGAAACTTATTTGATTAAGAGGTAAGGTTAGGGCCGATAAAAGGAACCCATTTGATTAAGAGATAAGGTTAGGGCCGATAAAAGAAACCTATTTGACTAAGAGATAAGATTAGGGCCGATAAAAGAAACCTATTTGACTAAGAGGTAAGGTTATGGCCGATAACAGTAACCTATTTATCTAAGAGGTAATGTTAGGGCTGATAAAAGAAACCTATTTGATTAAGAGGTAAGGTTAGGGCCAATAAAAGAAACCCATATGACTAAGAGATAAGGTTATGGCCGATAAAAGAAACGTATTTGACGAAGAGGTAAGGTTAGGGCCAATAAAAGAAGCATATTTGACTAAGAGGTAAGGTTAGGGCCGATACAAGAAACATATTTGACTAAGAGGTAAGGCTAGGGCCGACACAAGAAACATATTTGACTAAGAGGTAAGGTTAGGGCCGAAAAAAGAAACCTATTTGACTAAGAGGTAAGGTTAAGGCCGATAAAAGAAACCTATATGACTAAGAGGTAAGGTTAGGGCCGATGTAAGAAACCTATTTGACTAATAGGTAAGGTTAGGGCCGATAAAAATCATATTTGACTAAGAGGTAAGATTAGGGCCGATAAAAGAAACCTATTTGACTAAGAGGTAAGGTTAGGGCCGATAAA
Source organism: Bathymodiolus brooksi (assembly GCA_963680875.1). Classification (NCBI taxonomy): domain Eukaryota; kingdom Metazoa; phylum Mollusca; class Bivalvia; order Mytilida; family Modiolidae; genus Bathymodiolus; species Bathymodiolus brooksi. The sequence continues at coordinate 25,345,238 of OY804590.1, read as the reverse complement.
AGACACCTATTTGGCAAAGAGGCATGGTTAGGGCTGATAAAAGAAACCAATTTGACTAAGAGGTAAGGTTAGGGCCGATAATAGAAACATATTTGACTAAGAGGTAAGGTTAGGATCGATAAAATAAACCTATTTGACTAAGAGGTAAGGTTTGGACCGATAAAAGAAACCTATTTGACTACGAGGTAAGGTTAGCGGCGATAACGAAACCTTTTTGACTAAGAGGTAAGATTAGGGCCGATAAAAGAAACATATTTGACTAAGAGGTAAGATTAGGGCCGATAAAAGAACCTTATTTGATTAAGAGGTAAGGTTAGGGCCGATAAAAGAAACCCATTTGATTAAGAGATTAGGTTAGGGCCGATAAAAGAAACCTATTTGACGAAGAGGTAAGGTTAGGGCCGATAAAAGAAGCATATTTGACTAAGAGGTAAGGCTAGGGCCGATACAAGAAACCTATTTGACTAAGAGGTAAGGTTAGGGCCGATAAAAGAAACCTATTTGACTAAGAGGTAAGGTTAGGGCCGATAAAAGAAACCTATTTGACTAAGAGGCAAGGTTAGGGCTGTTAAAAGATACCTATTTGACTAAGAGGTAAGGTTAGGGCCGATAATAGAAACATATTTGACAACGAGGTAAGGTTAGGGCCGATAAAAGAAAATTTTTGACTAAGAGGTAAGGTTATGGCCGATAAAAGAAACCTATTTGATTAAGAGGTAAGGTTAGGGCCGAAAAAAGAAACCTATTTGACTAAGAGATAAAGTTAACGCCGATAAAAGAAACCTATTTGACTAAGAGGTAAGGTTAGGGCCGATGAAAGAAACCTGTTTGACTAAGAGGTAAGGTTAGCGCGATAACAGAAACCTATTTGACTAAGAGGTAAGGTTAGGGCCGATAAAAATCATATTTGACTAAGAGGTAAGATTAGGGCCGATGAAAGAAACCTATTTGACAAAGAGGTATGGTTAGGGCCGATAAAAGACACCTATTTGGCTAAGAGGCATGGTTAGGGCTGATAAAAGAAACCAATTTGACTAAGAGGTAAGGTTAGGGCCGATAATAGAAACATATTTGAGTAAGAGGTAAGGTTAGGATCGATAAAAGAAACCTATTTGACTACGAGGTAAGGTTAGCGGCGATAACGGAAACCTATTTGACTAAGAGGTAAGATTAGAGCCGATAAAAGAAACCTATTTGACTAAGAGGTAAGATTAGGGCCGATAAAAGAAACGTATTTGATTAAGAGGTAAGGTTAGGGCCGATAATAGAAACCCACTTGAATAAGAGATAAGGTTAGGACCGATAAAAGAAACCTATTTGACTAAGAGATAAGATTAGGGCCGATAAAAGAAACCTATTTGACTAAGAGGTAAGGTTATGGTCGATAACAGTAACCTATTTATCTAAGAGGTAATGTTAGGGCTGATAAAAGAAACCTATTTGATTAAGAGGTAAGGTTAGGGCCAATAAAAGAAACCCATTTGACTAAGAGATAAGGTTATGGCCGATAAAAGAAACGTATTTGACGAAGAGGTAAGGTTAGAGCCGATAAAAGAAGCATATTTGACTAAGAGGTAAGGTTAGGGCCTATACAAGAAACATATTTGACTAACAGGTAAGGCTAGGGCCGATACAAGAAACATATTTGACTAAGAGGTAAGGTTAGGGCCGATAAAAGAAACCTATTTGACTAAGAGGTAAGGTTAGGGCCGATAAAAGAAACCTATTTGACTAAGAGGCAAGGTTAGGGCCGATAATATAAACATATTTGACAACGAGGTAAGGTTAGGGCCGATAAAAGAAACCTATTTGATTAAGAGGTAAGGTTAGGGCCGAAAAAAGAAACCTATTTGACTAAGAGGTAAGGTTAAGGCCGATAAAAGAAACCTATTTGTCTAAGAGGTAAGGTTAGGGCCGATGAAAGAAACCTATTTGACTAAGAGGCAAGGTTAGGGCTGATAAAAGATACCTTTTTGACGAAGAGGTAAGTCTAGGGCCGATAAAAGAAACATATTTGACTACGAAGTAAGGTTAGTGGCGATAAAAGAAACATATTTGACTAAGAGGTAAGGCTAGGGCCGATAAAAGAAGCATATTTGACTAAGAGGTAAGGTTAGGGCCGGTAAAAGAAACATATTTGACTACGAGGTAAGGTTAGGGACGATAAAAGAAACATATTTGACTAACAGGTAAGGCTAGGGCCGATACAAGAAGCATATTTGACTAAGAGGTAAGGTTAGGGCCGACAAAAGAAACCTATTTGACTAAGAGGTAAGGTAAGGGCCGATAAAAGAAACCTATTAGACTAAGAGGCAAGGTAAGGGCCGATAAAAGAAACCTATTTGACTAAAAGGTAAAGTTAGTGCCGATAAAAGAAACATTTTTGACTAAGATGTAAGACTAGGGCCGATAAAAGTAACTTATTTGATTAAGAAGTAAGGTTAGGGCCGATAAAGAAACCCATTTGATTAAGAGATAAGATTAGGGCCGGTAAAAGAAACCTATTCGACTAAGAGATAAGGTTATGGCCGATAACAGAAACCTATTTGACTAAGAGGTAAGGTTAGGGCCGATAAAAGAAACCTATTTGATTAAGCGGTAGGGTGAGGGCCGATAAAAGAAAGCTATTTGATTAAGAGGTAAGGTTAAGGCCGATAAAAGAAACCTATTTGACCAAGAGGTAAGGTTAGGGCCGATGAAAGAAACCTATTTGACTAAGAGGTAAGGTTAGCGCGATAACAGAAACCTATTTGACTAAGAGGTAAGGCTAGGGCCGATACAAATCATATTTGACTAAGAGGTAAGATTAGGGCTGATGAAAGAAACCTATTTGACTAAGAGGTAAGGTTAGGGTCGATAAAAGACACCTATTTGGCTAAGAGGCATGGTTAGGGCTGATAAAAGAAACCATTTGACTAAGAGGTAAGGTTAGGGCCGATAATAGAAACATATTTGACTAAGAGGTAAGGTTAGGATCGATAAAAGAAACATATTTGACTAAGAGGTAAGGTTTGGTCCGATAAAAGAAACCTATTTGACTACGAGGTAAGGTTAGCGGCGATAACGGGAACCTATTTGACTAAGAGATAAGATTAGGGCCGATAAAAGAAACATATTTGACTAAGAGGTAAGGTTAGGGCCGATAAACGACACCTATTTAACTAAGAGGTATGGTTAGGGCCGATAAAAGAAACCCATTTGACTAAGAGGTAAGGTTAGGGCCGATAAAAGAAACCTATTTGACTAAGAGGTAAGGTTATGGCCGATAAAAGAAGCATATTTGACTAAGAGGTAAGGATAGGGCCGATAAAAAAAACCTATTTGACTAAGAGAAAATATTAGGGCCGACAAAAGAAACCTATTTGACTAAGAGGTAAGGTAAGGGCCGATTAAAGAAACCTATTTGACTAAGAGGTACGTTAAGGCCGATAAAAGAAAGCTGTTTGATTAAGAGGTAAGGTTAGGTCCGATAAAAGAAACCCTTTTGACTAAGAGATAAGGTTAGGGCCGATAAAAAAAACCTATTTGACTAAGAGGTAAGGTTATGGCCGATAAAAGAAACATATTTGACTAAGAGGTAAGGTTAGGGCCGATAAAAGAAACCTATTTAACTAAGAGGTAATGTTAAGGCCGATAAAAGAAACATATTTGATTAAGAGGTAAGGTTAGGGCCGATAAAAGAAACTTATTTGACTAAGAGGTAAGGTTAGTGCCGATAAAAGAAACCTATTTGACTAAGAGGTAAGGTTAGCGCGATAACAGAAACCTTTTTGACTAAGAGGTAAGGTTTGGGTCGATAAAAATCATATTTGACTAAGAGGTAAGATTAGGGCCGATAAAAGAAACCTATATGACTAAGAGGTAAGGTTAGGGCCGATAATAGAAACATATTTGACTAAGAGGTAAGGTTAGGATCGATAAAAGAAACCTATTTGACTAAGAGGTAAGGTTTTGTCCGATAAAAGAAACATATTTGACTACGAGGTAAGGTTAGCGGCGATAACGGAAACCTATTTGACTAAGAGGTAAGATTAGAGCCGATAAAAGAAACCTATTTGACTAAGAGGTAAGATTAGGGCCGATAAAAGAAACTTATTTGATTAAGAGGTAAGGTTAGGGCCGATAAAAGGAACCCATTTGATTAAGAGATAAGGTTAGGGCCGATAAAAGAAACCTATTTGACTAAGAGATAAGATTAGGGCCGATAAAAGAAACCTATTTGACTAAGAGGTAAGGTTATGGCCGATAACAGTAACCTATTTATCTAAGAGGTAATGTTAGGGCTGATAAAAGAAACCTATTTGATTAAGAGGTAAGGTTAGGGCCAATAAAAGAAACCCATATGACTAAGAGATAAGGTTATGGCCGATAAAAGAAACGTATTTGACGAAGAGGTAAGGTTAGGGCCAATAAAAGAAGCATATTTGACTAAGAGGTAAGGTTAGGGCCGATACAAGAAACATATTTGACTAAGAGGTAAGGCTAGGGCCGACACAAGAAACATATTTGACTAAGAGGTAAGGTTAGGGCCGAAAAAAGAAACCTATTTGACTAAGAGGTAAGGTTAAGGCCGATAAAAGAAACCTATATGACTAAGAGGTAAGGTTAGGGCCGATGTAAGAAACCTATTTGACTAATAGGTAAGGTTAGGGCCGATAAAAATCATATTTGACTAAGAGGTAAGATTAGGGCTGATGAAAGAAACCTATTTGACTAAGTGGTAAGGTTAGGGTCGATAAAAGACACCTATTTGGCTAAGAGGCATGGTTAGGGCTGATAAAAGAAACCAATTTGACTAAGAGGTAAGGTTAGGGCCGATAATAGAAACATATTTGACTAAGAGGTAAGGTTAGCATCGATAAAAGAAACCTATTTGACTAAGAGGTAAGGTTTGGTCCGATAAAAGAAACCTATATGACTACGAGGTAAGGTTAGCGGCGATAACGGGAACCTCTTTGACTAAGAGGTAAGATTAGGGCCGATAAAAGAAACCTATTTGATTAAGAGGTAAGATTAGGGCCGATAAAAGAAACTTATTTGATTAAGAGGTAAGGTTAGGGCCGATAAAAGAAACCCATTTGATTAAGAGATAAGGTTAGGGCCGATAAAAGAAACCTATTTGACAAAGATATAAGATTAGGGCCGATAAAAGAAACCTATTTGACTAAGAGGTAAGGTTAGGGCCGATAAAAGACACCTATTTGGCAAAGAGGCATGGTTAGGGCTGATAAAAGAAACCAATTTGACTAAGAGGTAAGGTTAGGGCCGATAATAGAAACATATTTGACTAAGAGGTAAGGTTAGGATCGATAAAATAAACCTATTTGACTAAGAGGTAAGGTTTGGACCGATAAAAGAAACCTATTTGACTATGAGGTAAGGTTAGCGGCGATAACGAAACCTTTTTGACTAAGAGGTAAGATTAGGGCCGATAAAAGAAACATATTTGACTAAGAGGTAAGATTAGGGCCGATAAAAGAACCTTATTTGATTAAGAGGTAAGGTTAGGGCCGATAAAAGAAACCCATTTGATTAAGAGATTAGGTTAGGGCCGATAAAAGAAACCTATTTGACTAAGAGATAAGATTAGGGCCGATAAAAGAAACCTATTTGACTAAGAGGTAAGGTTATGGCCGATAACAGTAACCTATTTATCTTAGAGGTAAGGTTAGGGCTGATAAAAGAAACCTATTTGATTAAGAGGTAAGGTTAGGGCCAATAAAAGAAACCAATTTAACTAAGAGATAAGGTTATGGCCGATAAAAGAAACGTATTTGACGAAGAGGTAAGGTTAGGGCCGATAAAAGAAGCATATTTGACTAAGAGGTAAGGCTAGGGTGGATACAAGAAACATATTTGACTAAGAGGTAAGGTTAGGGCCGATGAAAGAAACCTATTTGATTAAGAGGTAAGGTTAGGGCCGATAATAGAAACATATTTGACAACGAGGTAAGGTTAGGGCCGATAAAAGAAACATTTTTGACTAAGAGGTAAGGTTATGGCCGATAAAAGAAACCTATTTGATTAAGAGGTAAGGTTAGGGCCGAAAAAAGAAATCTATTTGACTAAGAGGTAAGGTTAAGGCCGATAAAAGAAACCTATTTGACTAAGAGGTAAGGTTAGGGCCGATGAAAGCAACCTGTTTGACTAAGAGGTAAGGTTAGCGCGATAACAGAAACCTATTTGACTAAGAGGTAAGGTTAGGGCCGATACAAATCATATTTGACTAAGAGGTAAGATAAGTGCCGATGAAAGAAACCTATTTGACAAAGAGGTAAGGTTAGGGCCGATAAAAGACACCTATTTGGCTAAGAGGCATGGTTAGGGCTGATAAAAGAAACCAATTTGACTAAGATGTAAGGTTAGGGCCGATAATAGAAACATATTTGAGTAAGAGGTAAGGTTAGGATCGATAAAAGAAACCTATTTGACTACGAGGTAAGGTTAGCGGCGATAACGGAAACCTATTTGACGAAGAGGTAAGATTAGGGCCGATAAAAGAAACCTATTTGACTAAGAGGTAAGATTAGGGCAGATAAAAGAAACGTATTTGATTAAGAGGTAAGGTTAGGGCCGATAAAAGAAACCCATTTGATTAAGAGATAAGGTTAGGGCCGAAAAAAGAAACCTATTTGACTAAGAGGTAAGGTTACGGCGGATAACAGTATCCTATTTATCTAAGAGGTAATGTTAGGGCTGATAAAAGAAACCTATTTGATTCAGAGGTAAGGTTAGGGCCAATAAAAGCAACCCATTTGACTAAGAGATAAGGTTATGGCCGATAAAAGAAACGTATTTGACGAAGAGGTAAGGTTAGGGCCGATAAAAGAAGCATATTTGACTAAGAGGTAATGTTAGGGCCTATACAAGAAACATATTTGACTAACAGGTAAGGCTAGGGCCGATACAAGAAACATATTTGACTAAGAGGTAAGGTTAGGGCCGATAAAAGAAACCTATTTGACTAAGAGGTAAGATTAGGGCAGATAAAAGAAACGTATTTGATTAAGAGGTAAGGTTAGGGCCGATAAAAGAAACCCATTTGATTAAGAGATAAGGTTAGGGCCGAAAAAAGAAACCTATTTGACTAAGAGGTAAGGTTACGGCGGATAACAGTAACCTATTTATCTAAGAGGTAATGTTAGGGCTGATAAAAGAAACCTATTTGATTCAGAGGTAAGGTTAGGGCCAATAAAAGCAACCCATTTGACTAAGAGATAAGGTTATGGCCGATAAAAGAAACGTATTTGACGAAGAGGTAAGGTTAGGGCCGATAAAAGAAGCATATTTGACTAAGAGGTAATGTTAGGGCCTATACAAGAAACATATTTGACTAACAGGTAAGGCTAGGGCCGATACAAGAAACATATTTGACTAAGAGGTAAGGTTAGGGTCGATAAAAGAAACCTATTTGACTAAGAGGTAAGGTTAGGGCCGATAAAAGAAACCTATTTGACTAAGAGGCAAGGTTAGGGCTGATAAAAGATACCTATTTGACTAAGAGGTAAGGTTGGGACGATAATAGAAACATATTTGACAACGAGGTAAGGTTAGGGCCGATAAAAGAAACCTATTTGATTAAGAGGTAAGGTTAGGGCCGAAAAAAGAAACCTATTTGACTAAGAGGTAAGGTTAAGGCCGATAAAAGAAACCTATTTGACTAAGAGGTAAGGTTAGGGCCGATGAAAGAAACCTATTTGACTAAGAGGCAAGGTTAGGGCTGATAAAAGATACCTATTTGACGAAGAGGTAAGTCTAGGGACGATAATAGAAACATATTTGACTACGAAGTAAGGTTAGGGGCGATAACAGAAACCTATTTGACTAAGAGGTAAGGCTAGGGCCGATAAAAGAAGCATATTTGACTAAGAGGTAAGGTTAGGGCCGATAAAAGAAACATATTTGACTACGAGGTAAGGTTGGGGACGATACAAGAAACATATTTGACTAACAGGTAAGGCTAGGGCCGATACAAGAAGCATATTTGACTAAGAGGTAAGGTTAGGGCCGACAAAAGAAACCTATTTGACTAAGAGGTAAGGTTAGGGCCGATAAAAGAAACCTATTTGACTAAGAGACAAGGTAAGGGCTGATAAAAGATACCTATTTGACTAAGAGGTAAGGTTAGGGCCGATAATAGAAACATATTTGACTACGAGGTAAGGTTAGGGCCGATAAAAGAAACCTATTTGACTAAAAGGTAAGGTTAGTGCCGATAAAAGAAACATTTTTGACTAAGATGTAAGGTTATGGCTGATAAAAGACACCTATTTGATTAAGAGGTAAGATTAGGGCCGAAAAAAGAAACCTATTTGACTACGAGGTAAGGTTAGCGGCGATAACGGAAACCTATTTGACTAAGAGGTAAGGTTAGGGCCGATAAAAGAAACCTATTTGACTAAGAGGTAAGACTAGGGCCGATAAAAGTAACTTATTTGATTAAGAGGTAAGGTTAGGGCCGATAAAGAAACCCATTTGATTAAGAGATAATATTAGGGCCGATAAAAGAAACCTATTTGACTAAGAGGTAAGGTTAGGGCCGATAAAAGAAACCTATTTAACTAAGAGATAAGATTAGGGCCGATAAAAGAAACCTATTTGACTAAGAGATAAGGTTATGGCCGATAACAGAAACCTATTTGACTAAGAGGTAAGGTTAGGGCCGATTAAAGAAGCATATTTGACTAAGAGGTAAGGTTAGGGCCGATAAAAGAAACATATTTGACTAACAGGTAAGGTTAGGGCCGATAAAAGAAACCTATTTAACTAAGAGATAAGATTAGGGCCGATAAAAGAAACCTATTTGACCTAGAGATAAGGTTATGGCCGATAACAGAAACCTATTTGACTAAGAGGTAAGGTTAGGGCCGATAAAAGAAGCATATTTGACTAAGAGGTAAGGTTAAAGCCGATAAAAGAAACATATTTGACTAACAGGTAAGGCTAGGGCCGATACAAGAAGCATATTTGACTAAGAGGTAAGGTTAGGGCCGATAAAATAAACCTATTTGACTAAGAGGTAAGGTTAGGGCCGATACAAGAAGCATATTTGACTAAGAGGCAAGGTTAGGGCTGATAAAAGATACTTATTTGACTAAGAGGTAAGGTTAGGGCCGATAAAAGAAACATTTTTGACAAAGATGTAAGGTTATGGCCGATAAAAGAAACCTATTTGATTAAGAGGTAAGGTTAGGGCCGAAAAAAGAAACCTATTTGACTAAGAGGTAATGTTAAGGCCGATAAAAGAAACCTATTTGACTAAGAGGCAAGGTTAGGGCTGATAAAAGATACCTATTTGACGAAGAGGTAAGGTTAGGGCGATAAAAGAAACATATTTGACTAACAGGTAAGGTTAGGGCCGATAAAAGAAGCATATTTGACTAAGAGGTAAGGTTAGGGCCGATAAAAGAAACATATTTGACTACGAGGTAAGGTTAGGGCCGATAAAAGAAACATATTTGACTAACAGGTAAGGCTAGGGCCGATAAAAGAAGCATATTTGACTAAGAGGTAAGGCTAGGGCCGACACAAGAAACATATTTGACTAAGAGGTAAGGTTAGGGCCGAAAAAAGAAACCTATTTGACTAAGAGGTAAGGTTAAGGCCGATAAAAGAAACCTATATGACTAAGAGGTAAGGTTAGGGCCGATGTAAGAAACCTATTTGACTAATAGGTAAGGTTAGGGCCGATAAAAATCATATTTGACTAAGAGGTAAGATTAGGGCTGATGAAAGAAACCTATTTGACTAAGTGGTAAGGTTAGGGTCGATAAAAGACACCTATTTGGCTAAGAGGCATGGTTAGGGCTGATAAAAGAAACCAATTTGACTAAGAGGTAAGGTTAGGGCCGATAATAGAAACATATTTGACTAAGAGGTAAGGTTAGCATCGATAAAAGAAACCTATTTGACTAAGAGGTAAGGTTTGGTCCGATAAAAGAAACCTATATGACTACGAGGTAAGGTTAGCGGCGATAACGGGAACCTCTTTGACTAAGAGGTAAGATTAGGGCCGATAAAAGAAACCTATTTGACTAAGAGGTAAGATTAGGGCCGATAAAAGAAACTTATTTGATTAAGAGGTAAGGTTAGGGCCGATAAAAGAAACCTATTTGACAAAGATATAAGATTAGGGCCGATAAAAGAAACCTATTTGACTAAGAGGTAAGGTTAGGGCCGATAAAAGACACCTATTTGGCAAAGAGGCATGGTTAGGGCTGATAAAAGAAACCAATTTGACTAAGAGGTAAGGTTAGGGCCGATAATAGAAACATATTTGACTAAGAGGTAAGGTTAGGATCGATAAAATAAACCTATTTGACTAAGAGGTAAGGTTTGGACCGATAAAAGAAACCTATTTGACTACGAGGTAAGGTTAGCGGCGATAACGAAACCTTTTTGACTAAGAGGTAAGATTAGGGCCGATAAAAGAAACATATTTGACTAAGAGGTAAGATTAGGGCCGATAAAAGAACCTTATTTGATTAAGAGGTAAGGTTAGGGCCGATAAAAGAAACCCATTTGATTAAGAGATTAGGTTAGGGCCGATAAAAGAAACCTATTTGACTAAGAGATAAGATTAGGGCCGATAAAAGAAACCTATTTGGCTAAGAGGTAAGGTTATGGCCGATAACAGTAACCTATTTATCTTAGAGGTAAGGTTAGGGCTGATAAAAGAAACCTATTTGATTAAGAGGTAAGGTTAGGGCCAATAAAAGAAACCAATTTAACTAAGAGATAAGGTTATGGCCGATAAAAGAAACGTATTTGACGAAGAGGTAAGGTTAGGGCCGATAAAAGAAGCATATTTGACTAAGAGGTAAGGCTAGGGTGGATACAAGAAACATATTTGACTAAGAGGTAAGGTTAGGGCCGATGAAAGAAACCTATTTGACTAAGAGGTAAGGTTAGGGCCGATAAAAGAAACCTATTTGACTAAGAGGTAAGGTTAGGGCCGATAATAGAAACATATTTGACAACGAGGTAAGGTTAGGGCCGATAAAAGAAACATTTTTGACTAAGAGGTAAGGTTATGGCCGATAAAAGAAACCTATTTGATTAAGAGGTAAGGTTAGGGCCGAAAAAAGAAACCTATTTGACTAAGAGGTAAGGTTAAGGCCGATAAAAGAAACCTATTTGACTAAGAGGTAAGGTTAGGGCCGATGAAAGCAACCTGTTTGACTAAGAGGTAAGGTTAGCGCGATAACAGAAACCTATTTGACTAAGAGGTAAGGTTAGGGCCGATACAAATCATATTTGACTAAGAGGTAAGATAAGTGCCGATGAAAGAAACCTATTTGACAAAGAGGTAAGGTAAGGGCCGATAAAAGACACCTATTTGGCTAAGAGGCATGGTTAGGGCTGATAAAAGAAACCAATTTGACTAAGATGTAAGGTTAGGGCCGATAATAGAAACATATTTGAGTAAGAGGTAAGGTTAGGATCGATAAAAGAAATCTATTTGACTACGAGGTAAGGTTAGCGGCGATAACGGAAACCTATTTGACTAAGAGGTAAGATTAGGGCCGATAAAAGAAACCTATTTGACTAAGAGGTAAGATTAGGGCAGATAAAAGAAACGTATTTGATTAAGAGGTAAGGTTAGGGCCGATAAAAGAAACCCATTTGATTAAGAGATAAGGTTAGGGCCGAAAAAAGAAACCTATTTGACTAAGAGGTAAGGTTACGGCGGATAACAGTATCCTATTTATCTAAGAGGTAATGTTAGGGCTGATAAAAGAAACCTATTTGATTCAGAGGTAAGGTTAGGGCCAATAAAAGCAACCCATTTGACTAAGAGATAAGGTTATGGCCGATAAAAGAAACGTATTTGACGAAGAGGTAAGGTTAGGGCCGATAAAAGAAGCATATTTGACTAAGAGGTAATGTTAGGGCCTATACAAGAAACATATTTGACTAACAGGTAAGGCTAGGGCCGATACAAGAAACATATTTGACTAAGAGGTAAGGTTAGGGCCGATAAAAGAAACCTATTTGACTAAGAGGTAAGATTAGGGCAGATAAAAGAAACGTATTTGATTAAGAGGTAAGGTTAGGGCCGATAAAAGAAACCCATTTGATTAAGAGATAAGGTTAGGGCCGAAAAAAGAAACCTATTTGACTAAGAGGTAAGGTTACGGCGGATAACAGTAACCTATTTATCTAAGAGGTAATGTTAGGGCTGATAAAAGAAACCTATTTGATTCAGAGGTAAGGTTAGGGCCAATAAAAGCAACCCATTTGACTAAGAGATAAGGTTATGGCCGATAAAAGAAACGTATTTGACGAAGAGGTAAGGTTAGGGCCGATAAAAGAAGCATATTTGACTAAGAGGTAATGTTAGGGCCTATACAAGAAACATATTTGACTAACAGGTAAGGCTAGGGCCGATACAAGAAACATATTTGACTAAGAGGTAAGGTTAAGGCCGATAAAAGAAACCTATTTGACTAAGAGGTAAGGTTAGGGCCGATAAAAGAAACCTATTTGACTAAGAGGCAAGGTTAGGGCTGATAAAAGATACCTATTTGACTAAGAGGTAAGGTTGGGGCGATAATAGAAACATATTTGACAACGAGGTAAGGTTAGGGCCGATAAAAGAAACCTATTTGATTAAGAGGTAAGGTTAGGGCCGAAAAAAGAAACCTATTTGACTAAGAGGTAAGGTTAAGGCCGATAAAAGAAACCTATTTGACTAAGAGGTAAGGTTAGGGCCGATGAAAGAAACCTATTTGACTAAGAGGCAAGGTTAGGGCTGATAAAAGATACCTATTTGACGAAGAGGTAAGTCTAGGGCCGATAATAGAAACATATTTGACTACGAAGTAAGGTTAGGGGCGATAACAGAAACCTATTTGACTAAGAGGTAAGGCTAGGGCCGATAAAAGAAGCATATTTGACTAAGAGGTAAGGTTAGGGCCGATAAAAGAAACATATTTGACTACGAGGTAAGGTTGGGGACGATAAAAGAAACATATTTGACTAACAGGTAAGGCTAGGGCCGATACAAGAAGCATATTTGACTAAGAGGTAAGGTTAGGGCCGACAAAAGAAACCTATTTGACTAAGAGGTAAGGTTAGGGCCGATAAAAGAAACCTATTTGACTAAGAGACAAGGTAAGGGCTGATAAAAGATACCTATTTGACTAAGAGGTAAGGTTAGGGCCGATAATAGAAACATATTTGACTACGAGGTAAGGTTAGGGCCGATAAAAGAAACCTATTTGACTAAAAGGTAAGGTTAGTGCCGATAAAAGAAACATTTTTGACTAAGATGTAAGGTTATGGCTGATAAAAGACACCTATTGGATTAAGAGGTAAGATTAGGGCCGAAAAAAGAAACCTATTTGACTACGAGGTAAGGTTAGCGGCGATAACGGAAACCTATTTGACTAAGAGGTAAGGTTAGGGCCGATAAAAGAAACCTATTTGACTAAGAGGTAAGACTAGGGCCGATAAAAGTAACTTATTTGATTAAGAGGTAAGGTTAGGGCCGATAAAGAAACCCATTTGATTAAGAGATAATATTAGGGCCGATAAAAGAAACCTATTTGACTAAGAGGTAAGGTTAGGGCCGATAAAAGAAACCTATTTAACTAAGAGATAAGATTAGGGCCGATAAAAGAAACCTATTTGACTAAGAGATAAGGTTATGGCCGATAACAGAAACCTATTTGACTAAGAGGTAAGGTTAGGGCCGATAAAAGAAGCATATTTGACTAAGAGGTAAGGTTAGGGCCGATAAAAGAAACATATTTGACTAACAGGTAAGGTTAGGGCCGATAAAAGAAACCTATTTAACTAAGAGATAAGATTAGGGCCGATAAAAGAAACCTATTTGACCTAGAGATAAGGTTATGGCCGATAACAGAAACCTATTTGACTAAGAGGTAAGGTTAGGGCCGATAAAAGAAGCATATTTGACTAAGAGGTAAGGTTAAAGCCGATAAAAGAAACATATTTGACTAACAGGTAAGGCTAGGGCCGATACAAGAAGCATATTTGACTAAGAGGTAAGGTTAGGGCCGATAAAATAAACCTATTTGACTAAGAGGTAAGGTTAGGGCCGATACAAGAAGCATATTTGACTAAGAGGCAAGGTTAGGGCTGATAAAAGATACTTATTTGACTAAGAGGTAAGGTTAGGGACGATAAAAGAAACATTTTTGACAAAGATGTAAGGTTATGGCCGATAAAAGAAACCTATTTGATTAAGAGGTAAGGTTAGGGCCGAAAAAAGAAACCTATTTGACTAAGAGGTAATGTTAAGGCCGATAAAAGAAACCTATTTGACTAAGAGGCAAGGTTAGGGCTGATAAAAGATACCTATTTGACGAAGAGGTAAGGTTAGGGCGATAAAAGAAACATATTTGACTAACAGGTAAGGTTAGGGCCGATAAAAGAAGCATATTTGACTAAGAGGTAAGGTTAGGGCCGATAAAAGAAACATATTTGACTACGAGGTAAGGTTAGGGCCGATAAAAGAAACATATTTGACTAACAGGTAAGGCTAGGGCCGATAAAAGAAGCATATTTGACTAAGAGGTAAGGTTAGGGCCGATAAAAGAAACATATTTGACTAAGAGGTAAGGTTAGGGCCGATAAAAGAAACCTATTTGACTAAGAGGTAAGGTTAGGGCGATAAAAGAAACATCTTTGACTAAGATGTAAGGTTATGGGCGATAAAAGAAACCTATTTGATTAAGAGGTAAGGTTAGGGCCGAAAAAAGAAACCTATTTGATTAAGAGGTAAGGTTAAGGCCGAAAAAGAAACCTATTTGACTAAGAGTTAAGGTTAAGGCCGATAAAAGAAACTTATTTGACTAAGAGGTAAGGTGAGGGCCGATAAAAGCTGTTTAACGCCACTACTTTTTAGTGACGAACCTGTACTAAGCCAGGGGAATGATCGACCATGATTAGATTAGGGGTATCGATTTTCCCGGTTTCTGCGATTTTCAGATTAGATTTTGAAACCGCCCTGGTGATCTGGTAGACTTTGCTTTGCGTTTTATTATTCGAATTGTTTTTGCAATGTATCTAGAAGAGCGATGGAAACGGAAATGCCCATTTTTATTTACAAAAATAAATATCTATTCTTGCAGGCCTACCAGGAACATTTTATACTGGACATACAGATGCATTTAATGTTCTCCCTCCAGGCATGCTAGGAATAAACAGTGGATTGCCGGCAGTTGGTGTTATGTTTCCTGTCGGAGGTAACTATGCGAATCTGATAATCCTCGAAACGACAATTTTATTATATCATGTATTTTCCGGAAATGATATTCCCAACCGTTATTGGTTTCTCCCTCATATTTTAGTAATCAAATTAATATACTATATTTCCGTTCAACTTCTAGAATTTGTGCCCATAACCTCGAAATTGATAAAGGCTGCTATTTTCAAATAAATAGAACTGAAAGATTTGGCAGTTCGAAAAATATAGGAAATAAAGGTAATAACAAAATTACCGAACTCCGAACAATCTTACAAAGGGAAAGTCAAAACTCATAATTATATAAACAGACAAAGAAAGAGAAATACTATTCAAAAAAGTATCTTTATATTATAAAAATTTTTCAAACTTCCATAATGATACAATGAAATCAAAATTATTACTTAACAGTAAATTGGTGCGAATTAACAAATTATGCACAGACTTTATATCAAATTTGTTAAAGATTAGAAAAGATAGTATATCTTAATATAGTTATGTCATAAAATTGTTATTTGTGTTGTTAATTTAGTATATATTGCATATATACATATCCTTATCGCTATTGTATTACAATGGGCCTTTACCAATTATTGTAATTGCGTTTGTGCCAATAAAATATTGTCTATTGTCTATTGTCTATAAATCTTCAGAAAAAAATTCTTAGAAATCCAGTTTTCAAATCAACAATTGTTTTCTAGATGTATATTAATATGATTTATACGAACTCTGAGTATTAATTAAAAGGTGTTGGTCCATTATTAAAAATGTTATCCAGAAAATGAGCTAATCAATGTGTAAAAGGGGCTAAAAGAGGCCCAAGTAAAGAAATGTGCATATCTGGAGGATATATACCATTCTCTTTACTTGTCATCTGTTTTTTATGTGTTTTTCTTTACTTTGAATTGATTGAACAAGGGTTTCCTCTATCACACATGGTTTGTGAGTAAAACTTGATTGATTGCAGTAAAACTCGTGTAGGAGGAAGAGTTTGTCAAATTGCTGCGGTCGTTTCAAGATGCACATAGCGTAGGCCTTTATTATGCTTAGTAAGTCTTGTTGCGACTCTTTATCATGACTTGATGTTCTTTAATAAATATTACAATGACTGTATCTTGACTTAAATTACTTTGTGTAAGTCTTGTTGTGACAATGTGTTATTACTTAATTTACTTTGTGACTCTAGTCTTGACTCTTTGACGGTCTTTGTCATTACTTGATGTTCTTTAATGAATATTACAATGACTGTATCTTGACTTAAATTACTTTGGTAAGTCTAGTGCCGTGACTTTGTATCATTACTTAAAGGTATAATGTCGTAAATATATACTTTCAAAACATGAGCATAAAACGTCGTTTGGTGAGATTCGACCAGAAAACGTGTAGTTTCGTTGTTTTTGATGTGTGCAGCAGCATCATTAATTATGCATGTCCCAATTTCCGAACTACATGCGCAATGGCACTACAGCATGAGCTTAAGCTCTAACGCTTCCTTCAATTCTATCCAACGGCCTTGTTGGTGACCTATGGTAATTCTTGTTTTATTATCATTCGCCAAAACTTCTTTCCTGTTTCTTTTTCAGGCAGAATCATGCAGTTAAAATTATCGTATGACGACGTCGACAGACATTTCTTTTCAGCAACAACGGGCTTTGCGCATGGATAGTAAAATGTCATCTTAGGGTGTTCGAGATGTGCTTTCATGAAAATAAAACTAAATAGATGGACTTTTTACTTTAAAACTCGATATTTAGTGTTAATTTATGTTTTTAATGTACTCTTTGAAAACAATATAAAACATAACCAAAATCAATGACATTATAATCGTACATTTAACTTACTTCTGTAAATCAAGTCGTGACACTATCATTACTTAACTTACTTCTGTAAATCAAGCCATGACTGTGTATCATTACTTAACATACTTCGGTCAATCAATCCGTGACTCTGTATCATTACTTAACTTACTTCTGTAAATCAAGCCTTGACTCTCTGTCAATACTTAACTTACTTCGGTAAACCTTTCCGTGACTCTGTATCATTACTTAACTTATTTTGGTAAAGCAAGCCGTGACTCTGTATCATTACTTAACTTACTTCTGTAAATCAAGCCGTGACTCTGTATCATTACTTAACTTACTTCTGTAAATCATGCCGTAACTCTGTATCATTACTTAGCTTACTTCTGTAAATCAAGCCGTGACTCTGTGTCATTACTTAACTTACTTCTGTAAACCTAGCTGTGACTCTGTGTCATTACTTAGCTTACTTCGATAAGTCAAGCCGTTACTATGTATCATTACTTAACTTACTTCTGTAAATTAAGCCGTTACTCTGTATCATTACTTAACTTACTTCTGTAAACCTAGCTGTGACTCTGTGTCATTACTTAGCTTACTTCGATAAGTCAAGCCGTGACTCTGTGTCATTACTTAACTTACAATGTACTTCGGTATATCAAGCCGTGACTCTGTATCATTACTTAACCTATTTCTGTAAGCTCAACCGTGACTCTGCATCATTACTTAACTTGCTTCGGTATATCAAGCCGTGACTCTGTATCATTACTTAACTTTCTTCTGTAAGCCTAGCCGTGACTCTGTATCATTACTTAACTTACTTCTGTAAATCAAGCCGTGACTCTGTGTCATTACTTAGCTTACTTCTGTAAATCAAGCCGTGACTCTGTGTCATTACTTAACTTACTTCTGTAAATCAAGCCGTGACTCTGTGTCATTACTTAACTTACTTCTGTAAATCAAGCCGTGACTCTGTGTCATTACTTAGCTTACTTTAAGTCTTGTCATTACTCTTCCTAATTACTTGATGTAATCCTTCATGTATTGTGTCATTATTTATCTTACAATGTACTTCGGCATATCAAGCCGTGACTCTGTATCATTACTTAACTTATTTCTGTAAGACTAACCGTGACTCTGTATCATTACTTAGCTTACTTCTGTAAATCAAGCTGTGCCTCTGTATTAATTTACTAAACTCTGTGTCATTACTTAACTTACTTTAAGTCTTGTCATTACTCTTCCTCGTTACTTGATGTAATACTTCATGTATTGTGTCTTATGTTATGTTGCCATCTGTTGAATTTCAAACTTGTTAAATCTTGACAATATTTAGAATCACAATTCACAATCTGCTAATGGTTAAAAATATGTGTACTTCGAAGATAAGGGTTTGTTTGTTCTACACGATTTCGTAAAATATTATGTCGATCTTCGCTTGGTAAAACAATAGCTGTTCATTTTGCATTTGCGTTTCCATGAGTTAGCACTTGACAAATCTAGCTCGACGTGTTGCTCTATTACTAAGCAGACGGCATTGTCATCTCGTCATAAAGTAGGGCCCGGGTGCCTCAATGAGTTAGGTAGTTGGATTACCTAACAACTCATACCACCCTATCACCAATACGCCGTGGGTTCAAGCCCGGATGTGTAAATTGCTAAAAAGGGTGCAATCGACTCGCAGCCTCAAGTGATAAAGTTTACCAGTTGCTTGCCCATGGTCGGTGGTTCTCTCCGGGCACTCCGGCTTCTTCCACCACTAAAACTGGTCGCCATGATATAGCCGAAATATTGCTGAAAGTGGCGTTATTTAAAACACCAAAAATCAATCCAATCACATCGTCATAAAGTAACTTGTTCTCTGTCTGTCATGCTATACACTGTATGATAATAAGACATTTCTAACTACGCCTTAATCACTTATTTATTTATTATTTAATTCCCTAATTATTTATTTACATGAAGTTTATTATTTTTTTCAGGCGGTGCTGCTGCTAATTGTGGTACAATAACAGCAGTAGTAGGGGCAAGTCCATTGAGTCCACTTTGTACCATGCCATCAACAGGGGGTATAGTTTGTGAAATTAGTCTTGTAAGTATCACCAAATATTTGATTGATTTTATTATTAAAACTAAGGTTCTCCTCCCTCAGACATAGGTGACCTTGGTCTATTTTGGTGATACTGTATAGGCCCTTTGGTTTACTTACTCCCAAAACTTTTAAGTTATTTGGTCTTCGACTTTGATCGTACTTGATGAAGGTTATTCCAGATACGCTTCGTGTGCACTAAATTTGATATCTCCCTTTTTATTTTTATTCTTAAGTATATTATGTATAAAGTTCAAGATTATGATTTTTAAGATTTTTTTCAACAAAATTGCTAACCCAATTATAAGTGAGAATTTTGCATTCTACTTTCACGCGTAGAAAGCACTTGCGTGGCTGTTTCATTTCTGATTGTTGAGTGAAAAAAATGGGAGAAACACTACTTTCACGAATATTTCAGTTATATCGTGGCGGTCAGTTTTATTTAATGGTGGAAGAATCCGGATGTACCCGATGTAAACCACCGACATGCGCGGATGTTGGGAGTCATAACGTTAGAGTAGTGGGAAGGACTGATTGCACAGCTATATAAATCATACTAACATAAGATCATGGTAACAGAGAACCTTCAAATCCACAACAATAAGCTCACATAATATAAGTAATAATCACAACTTTTCTTTTACAAGTGTAATAACCCAGTTTTATATTGAATATACTTTTCCTTATAGGCTGCATCCTCATGCTTTTGTCCAGCAGGTACAGGCTGAAGTGAACTGCGTGTGCACATCTTCAACAGAAAACAGACAATAACTGGGAAAAGATTTCATTTTTCAATAAATCACCTTGTATTTACTATTTCATGTCAGCCCTGTGTCATGACAACATAGACAATATCAATTTATACAAAAACAAAACACTTAGTTAAATACTTTCTATACAAAACCAGAGGCCTTCGTCACATAGCTAAATAGAAGAAGAGTTTGAAGATACCAAAAGGGTAATCAGAATCCGTAAAACGAAGGAGAGACAACTCAATGGCCAAAAAAAAAACAAAAAAACAAACAAAAAAACAAAAACAAAAACAAAAAACATCGAATGTTCAAATCCTACATTTCTTGGGATGCAAAACTTTGACTTTATCTTATCATTGTATGAAAGGATCCGAAAATTTGCGAACGTCTGATAAAACTGAAGGATTTCCAGGAAATGTAGGATTTGAACTTTTCGATGTTTAGATCGATAATTGGATGTGTATTAAGGTGCCCAAAGGATAAATTATGTGACAAATCAATGCAAAATGGATTAACAAAAAGATCCGTACAAGCGATAGGGTGAGACATTGAAGAGAAATAAAAATAGAAGGAGTTGAAGCTAGGAAGGGTTAGTAATGACGTCCTCCCTTGTGATTTTTAAGTGGATAATACATTGACAGTAAAAAAAGTCAGTGAGTAACATTTAGTAGCCGAGAGCAAGTCCCTGTGCCTAGATAACACATTGCGACCTCTTGCTAGTAGAACGACAAGTATTAACAAGAATCCCAGCTCCCTGATATCGACTTTGACTCAATTATCTTATTCCAAATTGTTGTTGAAATAATGATGTTGATATATTTGTCTCAGATAATTGTTATATGTATCTTGTACCTGGTCAATTTAGCTCGGATTGATATATAATGGACAACAGTCAGATACAAATTTCCAAAGCGTTCAATCGATGCTGTATTCATAGCCTCCGGGAAAATCATTGCGCCGCTCACAGAACTTATGACTAACGCCGTGCGCACTAAATTTGATATCTACGTTTTTATAGTAATTAAATTACGTGGTGTGCACAGCATACATTATGCATCTAGTTTCATAAATCAGTGAAAGTTTGCCCTTACTTCAATAGCAAACATGTACATAACAAATTTACTGCGCACGACGCGTTTCTGGAATATATATCAAAAGTTAATAATAAAAGAATAAAATGATACCACAGATGTAGCTAGGCATGCTTCATATCTTGACATACACCTCGAAATTGACAGCATTGACCGGTTAAGATCAAAACTACGACAAAAGAGATGATTTAAATTTTCCCATTGTGAACTTTCCATTTATATGTAGTATAAGTTATCATCAAAATACTGTTAACCGGTAGTAGTCATTCAATAAACTGACGATTTCCATCTATATGAACAAGCATCTGTTACTATGGAATCCCCGTGAAAGCTCACCAATAAAGGTGTTATAGGACAGTTAATGTGAATGAATTGACAATCTTACTTATGTTTACATGCTGTTTTCCCCCTGAACATGTGAATTCAATCCAAATACATATAATCCTGATCAAGGCTCGAAATTTTACGACCAAGGAGATGATTTTAAATTCCAAATTATGAACTTCCCATTTATATGTAACAACATTCCAGCACCACCTATTAGGATTTCGTTGATAGAGGGTTGCTGCTAACAAGAAAGCTACTGAACCAAGGGTTCCTCTTGGTTAAGGTGAAGTCATCACATCGAAAGTTTACGGTCACTACCTGAGCTGGTTAACCTCTACTAAATATCTGTGTCACAAATGACAACGGATATGTTCCACTTGTCTTATTCACTTCCCGATCCTTTTTTGTTCGTGACTTGTCACCTGGTTTGTAACTAGATTAACACGACGGGTGCCACTAGTGGAGCAGGAACTGCTTACCCTTCCGGAGCACCTGAGTTCACCCCCAGTTTTTAGTGGTGTTCGTGTTACTCGATCTTTAGTTTTATGTGTATGTTTTGTAGATCGTTGTTTGTCCCTTTGTACTTTTTCTTTTGGCCATTGTGTTGTCTGTTCTTCAATAAACGAATTCTGATTACCCCGTTGGTATATTCAAACTTTTCTTGCCTACAATTTATGATAGAGTTACCTCTCTTTGTGCATGTGTAATTCTTATGAAGAATTCAAATTTAGACCACTGTGTTTACGGCTTCTAACTACCTCTTTGGTATCGTCAAACTTTTCTTATCTTCCTTTGTTCAAATTAATTCTTAGAAAAACCCATTCCGATAGTGATATGGATGTACATTAATTTATGGTTCATCCCACGTGACAATACAGCTGGCATAAGCTTTAATAAAAGACATATGATCCCCCATAGGAACGTTTTTGTAAAGTCTGGGGTCTTGACATGGAGTTTGTGTAGTCAAATAAGAGATCGGGTGGCTATTTTGGATGTCGAATCGCTCTGAAAAGCAACAACATTTATTGCGGACCTTTGACGAACGTTTCTGGCAAGTCTGGTGACTGAATGTCTAGAGAGGGAGTCTAAAATGTTTCTGCTAATCAGATGCCAGGTCGGCCCTCATGGACTTCTAATCGTTTCAAATAGATACAACACTTCTTCGTGACCCTCAGATGGCTCCTGGGCAAAATTAAGCGACCTAATGATTGCCGTGGTAGTATTAAAAGGGAATATTGCTTACTGTGGTACATAAACATTAGAGAACACCGAAGGGGCAATCAAAAAAGGAAAATCCAAAGAAACTGGCAACATAGGATACACAAGATGAGGAAAAACAAAACAAAACACAACACAATATGTGTTGGACACCACTATATGCAATCAAACACAAATAACATAAATAAGACAACTGGAGGTAAAGCCGAACCGAACATCGTTATTATACGGAAATCGTAACGGGTATCATAACACGGAACTCAGAACGTAAAGACACTTAAACAACACAAAAATATTTAAAATGATGAGCTACTGTCAAAGATAACTGACGTAAAACACGTTTCGAAAGAGTCAAGTCATTATA
This sequence comes from Bathymodiolus brooksi, assembly GCA_963680875.1. Lineage (NCBI taxonomy): Eukaryota > Metazoa > Mollusca > Bivalvia > Mytilida > Modiolidae > Bathymodiolus > Bathymodiolus brooksi. Next base: position 25,322,384 of record OY804590.1, on the reverse strand, counting down.
TTTTTTCGTTTTTTATTTATTTTGGTCAATGAAATCATATATTATTTATATGATATTCAATGACTATGTAGATGACGTATTCATAAAAGAATTCATAACGATTTACATGTAGCAAACGTTCGACAAAGCCATCACTCGGCAGACAAATCTCACAGGTAGATAGATGTCTTTCGTCAACGTTAAATATGTATTTTCGCACTTATTATTCAAGGGTTGGAAATTTTAAATACGTCTACAACTTGCAAGGGTCTAATATTTTATGATCTTTAAGCTTTCACTGTTTTCAAAACATATTGTCCGTTTTTGGTGAAATCAGAAATAAGTACCCCAAATGATTACTGGGAAATCAATGCAAGGGTGTATTTGGCTCACTGCAATATGTGAAATAAACGTTAGAGAATACCGAAGGTGCAATCAAAAATGGACAATCCAGAGAAACTGGCAACACGAAGAAAAACAAAACAAAAACAAAGCACAATATGTGTTGGACACCACAATGCACAAACAAACACAAATAACGTAAATAAAACATGAGCACTGCTACAAACAAGAACGTAAAGACACATAATAGGACAACACAAAAAAACTAAAAAGATGAGCAACACGGACCCCACAAAAAAAAACGGGGAGGAACTCAAATGCTTGCGAAGTGTAGTCAGTTCCTGCTTCTTATAACATACCCGCCGTGTTACTCATATGTACAGTCAAGTCCGGTAAAAGTCATGGCAGTGATAGCATCTACGCTAATAGTAAACTAAGGATTACCACAACTGTCTAACATAATAAATCAGGACATAGCATTAATGAAGTTCTGAGTTCAGTGCTTGATCGGGAAAGTTCATTTATCTGTTTCTGTAAAGAAACAAACTGAACATTTAATTGTTTGCATGCATGACCACTGTCGTCAATGAGCTTCGATTGAAAATGTTTCGACAACATCCGGGATATTATAAAGCGGTATTTTTAAAGAAGACACAGACGATTATCGTCAGTTTTTATGAATATACTGTATATATAATGTTTTGAATTATGATGCTTTATGATTGTTATTATTATTATTGTCATTGTTTGTCCAAATATCATTGCTTTTTGCAGTGTAAAATTATATTTTTTCTAAAAGTTATAAGGAATCCGGCATCAAAATCATTACAATCAATTGAAATATCGCTATATCTCGCATTTACGAATGAATGAAATGTTGCCAAAAAAGAAAAATTATTAATGAATGATTTATTTTACTTAGAGAGATTATTTTGTTGGGGAAAAGTCGATTAGTAGCTAGTTATAGCCTAAAACTTGATGTCAACAGATGTTTTTGAAATCCGGCTTTGTCAAATTGTAAACATGTATAAAAACCGGTTGTGTCATTTATAAGGACCGGATTTGTCAGTATGTAAATACGACTGATGGTATTATTATTGATCATTATATTGCAATTTAACAATAGTTATGATTAGGAAATACCTCAAAAGTGATAAATCCTGATCCATAGTATGAATATTCGCCATGGCTTCTAATTTCAGCTACTTTGTACAATAAAAAAAATCGTTATTTCTATGTTAAATCGCTACCGTCGCGAACACTTTTTTTATGCTTTTTGTGGAACTGACATCACATCTGGCGCTCAATACGCTACATTCACTTGCAGTCGCTGTCCAGGCGCATCAATTGAGTAGTGGGGGATTCTTTTTATAATACAATATTTGAATTTTATACTCGTTGATATTTAAATTTCTCCACAGTATAATGTTTACATAAACGTTATAGATATGCAAATTAATAAAGGCTGTAGTATTGAATTCCTTTCCGCACGTACGATTTTGGCAGTTAGTACATGTATATAAAGAAAATTTTAGGTGTAATCGATTAATGCGACGTTCGTTACAAGTTGCAATATGACAAACGTTCGTGATTTGGATGTTGTAGTCCCCACCCATCAACTCAGATTAATGCCAAAAGAATTTTAACTACTCGTATATATTTTGCATTTTTTAGGGGTAGAAATGACAGACTGAATGGATTTGCAATGTTGATATACGTTGATAATAAATGCTATGCGATCTTGTAATGAACGCACAATCCTACACTGTGTCGAGTCTTATTTGTATTACATTATTTTAAATTAATAAAAAAAAAAAAAAAATTCTGAGGAGTGAAACGAGGGAGAAAATAAATAGACAATATACATACATTGTCGAAAATATAAAATTTATATATACGAGTTTTGACGAGTTTTTCGTACCTGTTTCGCAGCGAGTGGAAATGAATTATATATTTTGCGTCAATATACGTATATTGTATCTATCGAGGTGTGTCAAAAGCCCCAAAGCAACTGTCAAATTGTCTAAAAAGAGCAGAAACAAGCGTCGTTCTTTTCGTTTTTGATTGTGTCCTCGGTGAAGTCCGCGCTTATAATCTTATAAGCATCAATGGTGTTACTGTTTCTTATCGTCGCTCAACATGAATTAGGTATCTTGGTCAGTAACCAAATATAACAAAAAATATCCGGTCAATGCAACTGCTCAAATAGAACAAGTGCAGGATAAAAAAAACAGTAACGGGACGGCGAAGAAATTCTATTAAAACCTCTTATGTTTCAATCTTGCGATTACCCTAATTTTATTTGTAAATATTAGCTTTAGACAATTTGATTGGTACATTTATATTATATTGATAAATTCAAGAATGTCGTTTGACAGTAGAAACAACCAAATGGCGAAAAGCTTCCAGTATTCATCTCTACCTGAAATGCAAGTAAAACAAAACTAGAATATCATAACAAAATGTACAATCAAAATATTAAACAGCGTGCGTTTGCCATGTCTTGGACCGGTTTTTGTAATATATACTGAACAAACAAACAGTTGCATACTAAAGGTTCATTATAACACTTATCAAACTCAAAGGGTACACTCGATATGCCAATTCTCTAAGTGAGTGAGTGAGTGAGTGATAGTTGTTTAACGCCAATTCAGCAATTTTTTCAGCAATATCATGGTGAGATCAAGTTAATTTTTAATGAGATGATGATGACGTCCGCTTTGTTCTAGACCAACACGCTCAGTTGGATTTGCATAGTGCTAGCTCACTGAAACAACAGTCCGCAGGTAAATATTTCGCTCCACTCGGACACATTATTCCGATTCTGAGCTTAGCAGAGAAGCAACAAATTCAAATTGTATATTCTTTGGTTTGACCCGACCGGGGCTCGAACCCACAATCTATCGCACTCGAGGCGAGCTCGCTAACCATAGCTTTACCGATGCGGTTCCCAATTTTTATTTTATTAATTTTTTTTCTAATCAAAATTTCTTAGTGTCCTTTAATATATTATTTGAAAACAAAAATTAATCCAAAACAACAAGAGTTACTTGATATCTATATAAGATGATGTTTTCACATAGACATCATACACTTCTAATAATGGGAGAGAAAGTTTCCGGTTTTGTATGATTCTACATTATTTTTATAGAATTCAGATCTTTTGTTTTAAATAACAAAATTTTAAAAACAAATAGTACAACATGATGTTAATGGAATAGACTAGGTACTCGCGGCATATATATAGCATTATTTAATTTAAAAATGTTGAAAATATACCTCAGAATTTGAAAACATTGCGAATATGGCGTACATTGTGCAACTTTTTCCACTTCTGAAACAATTTTCAGGCATTAAAAAACAACTTATGAGCATATAAACAGTGAGTTCCTACTTTTGATCAAACACTCTTTGAATATTGCAATAATCCAACAGCATATAGCAAATAAAGAAATCATTACAAGCTCTATAAAACAAATCATGACCATTCTGTCGAAGGTGACTTTGGCGAATGCCAATTCTGCATAAACCGTTTTGTATTTCTTTCTTTTAATGTTATACAAAGCATCCTCATGTAAAATATGTTGACTATGTGCTGTTGTTTTTTTTCCACAATTTTCATTCATTTAAGGTAATATTACACCAGTTTTGGCAATCGTAACTACTCGGCCATTCTGGCTACCCTACAAATAACCTTGTATGCATTAGGCGTATAAATCGCACTACTTTTCACATGTCAGTTACATGAAAGTTTGATAAAGTTATATTTTAAACAATTTTCTATATTTCAATTATTTTGATGGATAAAAGTTAAAGTTTTAATTAGTTTTGCATTTACTTAGTATGTCTTCTATATTGGATTTTCGTGGACTATGTTTTTGTGCGGCTTAACTTAACTTAACTTCCGGCAAACAATTTAAGAAGAATTTCTACTATCTAAGTACGAGGTTATTTGTAGGGTAGCGAAAATGACCGAGTAGAAGCGGCCATGCAAGTGCTTTCTACGCGTGAAAGTAGAATACAAATTCTCACTTATAATTGGGTTAGCAATTTTGTTGAAAAAATCTTAAAAATCATAATCTTGAACTTTATGCATAATATATTTAAGAAAAAAAAGAAAAAAGGAGATATCAAATTTAGTGCGCACGAAGCGTATCTGGAATAACCTTCATCAAGTACGATCAAAGTCGAAAAGGTTGGAAAACCAAATAACTTAAAAGTTTAGGGCCTAAACAGTATCACCAAAATAGACCAAGGTCACCTATGTCTGAGGGAGGAGAACCTTAGTTTTAATAATAAAATCAATCAAATATTTTGTGATACTTACAAGACTAATTTCACAAACTACACCCGTAGCAGCCAGGGCTAAACATTGTTGAATTGCTGGATTGTTTTTGACATTCACTTCACTGAGTTTGGTGCTGTTATGACAACTGTTTTACCTGTTTTGTTCAAGTATTGTTATAAATACTGTTATAGTGACAGCCGGAAACTTTGAGCCGTAATGAAAGCGGGAGGTTTGGCGCTTTAAAATCTGATTCAACCCACCATTTCTTTAGAAATGCCTGTACCAAGTCAGGGTCATTACGCTTTTCACAGTTTTCCGGTTGTTGACTGATTTTGTCTGTTTATATACTTATGAGTTTTGACTTTCCCTTTGTAAGATTGTTCGGAGTTCGGTAATTTTGTTATTACCCTTATTTTGTTGGAACCAAAATTGATTTATTTTTGTGTACTACAAAACGAAGTTTTGTAAATTGAGACAAAGTTGCATTTATATTTTCTGTACATTCATTAACACCTTCTCCACAATGTAAGCTACCTTCAATGTAACCAACACTTTTGTGTCCTAGGTTTCTCAAAGAAGCATAAACTGGTTTAAGACGTTTTGTAAATACACGTTGTGCAAAAGCAATACCGAATGGTAGGCAGGTATATTGATATGGTATTCCTTTCCAATTAAAACCTAAATATTTGTGGTCATCTTCTGCAATTGGCATACTTAAATAAGCGTGTCTTAAGTCAATTGACCAAAAAAAAAGAATCTTTAGAAACTAAGTAAACTGCAGATTCAAATGTGTCCATTTTAAAATGTTGATATGGAATAAACTTGTTCATTTTTTTCAAATTAAGAATTACTCTAAATTCACCATTTTCCTTAGGTCTAACAAATATTGTAGACAAAAATATGCGTTTTTTATTCTGTGCCTTTTTAATAGCACCTATTTCTAGCAAATTTTGAATTTCTTTATCAATTATTTCATTTTCCTTTCCATTGAATATATTCTGAAAAGGTGCTTTAGTTTGACATGGGTTTATGTTGTCTATGAATTCAATATGACAGTGTTTTACAATATCAAGTAAATTTGAATCTGCTGTTATTTTTTCCCATTCATGAGATATTTCAATCTACCTGCCTCAAATTGCAAGCTAACCTCATTATCTTCTAGGTTCTGTCTTTGTTCTGAAAACCCCCCCTCCTTGGCAGGCTTTTTGGATTTTCAACAGCGGGATGATTATTAGTAGAACGGTAGCCACCACCTCTATTAAAACCACAGCCTCCTCTGCCTCCACGTGACCTTCGGCCTCCTCGCCCTCTACCATATGAGCGAGAACCACCTATACGGGAATAAAAACTGCTATGTCCATAACCACCATAGCCAGACTGAATCTTATGACTGATTTTGCTACAGTCTTTAATTTCCTTGGCCCTCTTTTGGACATCATCGCCAAATAGAAATGAGGTGTATTCAACTGATTGGGCACATAAATGTACATATTCAGAGCACATTTCTGGTTTCATGAGTTCACGTCTTGTGATATTAACTTTTCTGTTTGTATGACCAAGTATGGCTAAAGCATCATTGCACCCATCAATAGCATTGCTATTTTCATCTGTAGCAGCCATTGTATTGACAGTATTCACTAGTACTGTAGAAGCTTTGACTATGGCCCTTTGTATAATCTGCATTTTTCTTTCTACAGATTGAGCTGGTTTGGTTTCACTGTGGTTAACCCTTCACAGTTTCCAGGACATGAGTTACTTTCATCTTTTGTCAGTTCACCGAAATGGTCTTCATTCATTCCATTACGGAATAAATCCGTGACATTTTCAGCAAGGGTTTCGTCAATTTTATCACCTAGTGTTTCACGTGTCTTAATTCTCTTTGACATAGAAGCAAATTTTCTAGTGTTATTCTCATTAGTCTTACGCTTGTTAGACGGGAATTCTCCTTGATCCTGACCTTCATGTTCATCATACATTTGATAATCACCATTATCAACATCTTGTTCATGAGTATCGTCATACTCCCCATAATTAAAATCATTCTCATAATTTGTCATTCTAGAAGACAGATATTTTTAATTCTGTGGCCTGAATGCTCTGATTTTCTTGGATCCTCTTTAGCAACGCTAAGATTTGAGTATTGTAAGAATTGCTCGAGCTAGGACCAGAATCTATTTTATGTTCCAACGAATTCTGTTTGTCAGCACGTGGTTGGTAAAGGAGACTCACTCCCTTTTGTCTGACTACGCTTCGCAACTGAAGCTTTTCCTTTGACCTTATCGGTCTTTTCCCCTTTTTCTGGGACTACCGCTTTGTCTAACTTGTCAGCGACAATATATTTATGACCATTTCTATCAGAAATGTTATCATCTCGGATCATCTGTTCTGCTATTTATTTTACTATTTCTCTGCATCAAGCAAAGCTAGACGAATGATTTCGTATTTAGAAAATATTTTCGAATTATTTATTTTACTGCGTAAAATAATATATAAACGATTATTATCGTCTTTTAGCTATAATGAATAATAGTTATTAATCTTATTAACAATAAAAAGCCAACATTGTTGACTTGTCAATTTATTGATTTATGGTGACAGGTCGCTCCTCGTGGACAACGTCCGAACTGTACAAGCGACGCAAGCACACTGAAGGTCACAGCTACGCAGCACTATCTCATTTCATACCGGAAATGAGCATGACGAAATAAAATTACACATATAGACTACTTTATATAGCTTTATTTGATGATTTCAATCTCATTATTAGCATTTGTCATTGTTTATGTCCATCATTTTATCCATATCTGAGTAATCGATGAAGTAAACCACAGAAACATATAGGTAAAAACAAACAAAAATAATCGACCGATAACGACATCTTCTGGATTCAAGATATAATAATACTATATGATCATAATACTTATTTTTTGTCGAGGCCTGTATGTCAATCATGCCTAAGTGACTTGTACTGGAAGCTGACGGAACATTTTCGACCGGAGCTCTTTGACGACAGTGATAACGGTCCTGTATTAATATATCAAATTACTTCGGGTTAGGTTTCGTTTATTGTGCTTAACACCACTTTCAATAATATTTCAGTTATATCGTGTTGGTCAGTTCTATTGGTGGAGGAAACCGAAGGACCCGGAAAAAACACCGATCTACCATAGGATACCATAGGAACTACAGTGGACGCTGGCTTGTTCCCACTATGTCCGACTCTAAATCCACATCATTGATGCGCGACTTTACGTCACTTCCTGAATTAGATCTTATGTTTATGTTTGCCGTACAGTCATATTTGCACTCTTGGTGCTTCCAGTACTGATCTAGGCGATTTCAAACTGTTTAACTGTTTTTGCCTGGATAATTGATTCTGGGAGGCTATTCCATATTTCAACAATTCTAACGACGAAGGTATATTTTCTCACATTCAGTCTACTTGTTTTATCTTCATCTTCTTGCTATGTCCCCTTGTATTTGAAATTGTGGTTAGCTCAAACATATCCACTGTTGTTAGAGGATCATAAATACCATTTATTATTTTAAATACTTCAATCATATCTCCTCGCATTCTTCTATACTTCAGAGTGGGCATCTTGAGTTTCTTCAGTCTTTCGTTATATTCCAGGTTTTTTAAAGTAGGTACTTGTTTGGTGGCTCTTCTTTGTACGCTTTCTATTTTTTCAATATCCCCCACTTTAAATGGAGACCAGACTGCTTCCGCGTATTCAATATGAGGTCTACCCAAAGCTTGGAATAAATATTTGAAGCTTTGTTCATCTAAATGTGTATAAATTCTTCTGATTAATCCCATGATGCTGTTTGCTTTGTTCACCTGATTTTGTATATGTTTGTTAAAGGACAAATTTTCATCTACAAGTACTATGTCTTTTTCTCCGTCAGATTGCTCTAACTCAATTATGTTGCCATCGTTGTCATATAGATAATAGTGTTGTGTTCCTTTGTCCACGCATTTATTGGCAACTAACACCACTTTGCATTTGTTAGGATGGAATTTTAATAGCCATGTATCTGACCAACTTTGTAAACTATCTAAATCTGCTTGAAGCATTTTCTCATCATTTTCCTCTCGGATTTCTCTGAAAATTGTCGTATCATCAGCAAACAGGTAGGTAGATGACTATACCATCTCTGGCATGTCGTTAATGTATATAACGAAGAGCATAAGGCCCATAACACTCCCTTGTGGTATCCCGCTTGTGACATGATGGCATTTGGACTCAGTGCCATTTACAATTACTTTTTGTATTCTGTTGCTAAGAAAACTTTCGACCCACTTAATTACTTTCTCATGCAGAAGTCTTCTTATGCAGAAGTCTTCTATGTTGTACTTTGTCAAAAGCTTTCATAAAATATATATTGAGTAAATGTTCCCACCCTTGTCTAGAATTTTGGTCCACTCATCCATAACTTTTAGGAGTTGTAGGGTTGTTGATTTCCCAGAGATGAAGCCAAACTGCTTATTGCTGAAAAGCTTATTAGCTGACATGTGCTTTACTATAATTTCCCTTACTAGTTGTTCCATGGTTTTGCAGATTACGCTGGTCAGACTGACTGGTCTATAATTTCCTAGTTCTGCCTTGTCTCCTTTTTTGAATAGTGCAGTGATGTTCCCTTCTTTCCACAGTTGAGGAACCAAACCTTGGCACATAGACGAATTAAATATAATTGTTATAGGCTTTGATATTGTTGCACTAAGCTCCTTGAGCATGTTAGGGTGAAGACCATCTGGGCCACATGATTTGCTTACATCCATATTTTGTAATAATTTTAATATTTCACTTTCTTTGAAAGTTTTCTCTATGCATTCCTGCTTGACTTCTATAGGATGCATCAAAGGTAGATCGCCCACTGGTTCAATTGTGAATACGCTAATGAAGAAGCTAGTCAGGACTTCCGCTTTTTCCTTATCTGTTGTCGTTTTCCTTTCTTCCCCTTCTTCTGACTTAAATTTTAGTTCTGATATACTAGTGTTAGTTTTTCTCTTGGAGTTAGCATATTTCCAAAAAATCTTGGGATTGCTCTTAACATGTTTTGCAATTTCTTTCTCCTTATTAGCTTTTGCTTTCCTGACTGCGCTTTTAACTTGATTTCTTGTTTTGGCGTATTCCTGATACTTTTTGTCCCCAGTTTCTCTGTATCTAGTCCAACATCTATGTTTCTTTTTAATCTTCTGTATGGTTTTAGCATCCAGAGGAATATAGTTGTGCTTCGTAGCTTTGTTGCTGGATTTTGTATTCATATGTGGTATATATTTGTTTTTTGCCTCATTGAACTTAGTCATAAAAATGTCAAACTGCTGCCCAGCATTTTTTCCTTTTAATATATCATTCCAGTCACACTGAAGAAAGGTATTCATATTAGTGTAATCCCCTTTGAAGTAATTCCATCTCTTCGTTTTACATGATTTTTCTTCACAATAGCATTTGAGTACAAATTCAAGGCTACAATGATCGCTGTTTCCAAGTGGGCTAGTGTAATTTAGCTCTTCTATTATATTCTCATCATTTGTCAGTATTAGGTCCAGTGTGCTTGGTTCACAATTTTCTCTCATTCTAGTGTTTTCCATGACATGTTGGAACAAATAGCTATTTCTGATACTTTCTACGAAGTTTTCACTATTTTTGTCACCCTTGGTTGACCAGTTTTTTCAATCAATTTTAGGGAAGTTAAAATCCCCCATTACCATGATATGTGAGAACTTCTTTTCCTTTGATACCGTAGTTAATAGCTTGTTAAGTTCATCTAGGTTTTCTGGACTACTACTTGAACTTTTATATATGTAACCAGTAATAATATATCATTGTTGTTTAGCCTAATTTGTGCCCATACACTTTCTTCCAAATTTCACATTGAATTTTATTTCTTCTGATTTCAGCTTCTTATTATTATATAATGCTGCACCTATTTTGCTAATGCTTATTGATTCACTTAGGAATAGTCCATAACCTTCCATTTGTAGTTCTGCTTTCCCAGGCAAATATCTACAATTTTTGGGAAAAATTTATGTTATCCCAATCACTTCATAACTATTTTTTCCATCCTGTATTCTTGTTATCAATTCACCCAGTTTGTTTGGCAAACTGTCTGCATTTGTATAAAAACATTCTATGCCATTAAAATCCATCACCTTATTTACATTGGTTTCTGTTAAAACTTGACTATTTACAGTGTATTTGGAACATCCTACTCCTTCTACATTCTTTTTGCCGAGTCGGATTACATTCTTTATCGTCTGTTTATTTGTACCAGTTATTGCTATATCTTCTACTTTTCTCTCTTTTGGTTCAGTTTTCTTCGACTCTTCGGCTCTAAATATTTTAATATTACTTTTTCGAGCCATATTTTCTTTGAATTCTTCCAACTGGCTTGTCAGTGTCCCGTCCTGGTCGTTTCCACCTGTGGCGGCACTCTCCTTGTTTTCCTCAATCAAGGCTTTAACTTCATCTAGGTCAGCCTTTTTGTCTAGTTTACTCTCCATCTCATCTAGCCATTTTTCGTACTTACTGAAGTATTTGTTGCACCTCTCCTCTACTTCTTTCTCAATTTTGAGATTCTTCATTGCTTTTTCCTCACAAAGGGGAAATACCAATGTAGGTCAGAGCGCTTAGTTAGTAGTTTATACTCTGTGCTGCTTAATTTGACAAAGGAACGGCAAAATGTTTTTCACAATATTCACACTCTAGCACCTCTGCTTTATCCTCTGTGAATTTGACCGAGCAAACCTTACATGTTCACCCCTCTGTGCTTGATGCATTCCCCTTGGTTGAGGCTACTGAACCCTTACGTGACATGGTTCAAATTCCAACAGGTCTTCCCTATTGCACAATCTGAAATCTAATGCCTTAGTTCAAACCTGGCAAGGCTTCCTTGCCTAATAGTATGTCAATATGATATTTTTAGTTGTTGTTCTTGTATTATATCTTATGTGCAAGGCTTCCTTGCATAAGCTGAGCTAGAAATTTTTATTTTGTGCAAAACCAGGCCTCCTTGTTTTGGTATTTTTATTTGTTCTTGTATGATATCTTATGTGCAAGGCTTCCTTGCATAAGCTGCGCTAGAAATTTTTATTTTGTGCACAACAAGACTTCCCTGTTTTGGTATTTTTATTTGTTCTTGTATGATATCTTATGTTCAAGGCTTCCTTGCAAAAGCTGCGCTAGAAATTTTTATTTTGTGCAAAACAAGGCTTCCTTGTTTTTGGTATTTTTTATTTGTTCTTGTATAATATCTTATGTGCAAGGCTTCCTTGCATAAGCTGCGATAGAAATTTTTATTTTGTGCAAACAAATCTTCCTTATTTTAATCAATATATGTTTCTAATGTTGAGTTCCTTGTATTCGAATTTTAAGTAAACCTACGGCAGCAGTCTGGTCTTTGTGTATTTATTGACAGGGCTTCCCTATCTGAACTCTATTTAGCCTTATATATAGATATATATATATATACGTCTGAAAATTAAACCAAACAGTGTTAGAATTAGATTTTAGAGCTGTCAATTTTTGTTCTTCCCTCGACAGGATTTGAACCCACACCATTGATACACTGCAGCACCATTCGCTTAACCTTACGTCCAGCGCCCTAGACCACACGACCATATCCACTCCCTACTGGGGCAAGGCTTCCTTGCCGAATATACAAGTATAAGTTATAAAGTTACTGGGCAAGGCTTCCTTGCTTTTTGTACTTACTAATTGGGGTCAATGCTTCCCTGTCCCACTACACACACGAATCGGTCTCTGCTACTATTTCTGTTGCTAGTTCTATTATACCCTATACAACCACAGTCTAGCCAATGCTCTTACTGGATGCATACCATCAGAATATACATTCCAGTTCTTTCTATAGCTTGTGCGTTCCGCCCTGACTCCCTTGCTTGACGCAATAATGTCTTGTGATATTCAAGGTGTACCACAGTTTCTATTAATTAGTCTGAGGTGGTCATTAAAATAATAAACCATACAACAAACTTGGTAGTCAGCTCTAGATGCAGCTATGGCATTCCTCTGATAGTGCTTATTTGTTGCTGTTTTACTGTTACTATTAGTTATCTTAAATTTGTTGAACCTGGTATTAGAGTAATATGGGCAGTCTAGAAACACAACTGTTGCCTCTGGGTTAGCCTGTGAGAGTCTACTCTTTAAAGTTCTATACTTGCTTATTGCAAATTCAATTTTTTGATAGGGATAGGTCTTAACACTAACATAGTTCCCTTTTCCCCCCGTAATATCACAGGTTCCAAGCCACACTATTACGATAGGTCTCTTCGCCTTCTTCACTGCACTTTTCACTTTATAATAATGAGAATCATTGTAAATATTGGCTCCACTTTTAGCAATCACACTAATTTTCTGATTAAGTCTATCGTTCAGCACATCTCTCAGGGAGAAACCCTTACTGTTACTAAATATTATAGTCTCTCGGGATAGTTCTGTGTTTTTATACAGTCTATAGAGCTTTTTGAATTCCTTATTGATTTTGTTCAACGACAATTTTGTTTAACTAAAAATGTATGTAGTTTGGATACAATTTTAAACAAATGATGAATTTTCCCGAGACAAAATATACAATTTTAAACAAAAAGTTGCATTTTCCTGCGATAAAATGTAATCCTAGATAATTATCAAAGTCCACTTTTCACATTTGCCATGAACTAAGATTTGATGGTCACAAATTTCGGCGATTTATAACGATAAGGGAACGACCATTTAACTTGAAGGGGGGCTATGGTTTTTTTCTAAAAAAATATTCTGATTCCCAATGTTGCTGAAACAAATATATTGATTTTGGTGGAGGAAAAAAAATCTGATTCAGAGTTTTTGTCATATAACCTAATGTCAAATTCTGGAAAAAAAATTCGCGCTTAGAGCGACAAAAAAAATAAATATTCTAACTCTCGTGATGTCCGAAAAAAAATATTCTGAACGAAACAAAAAACATAACCCCCCCCCCCTTCAAGTTAAATGGTTGGTCTCAAACAAATTCAAATTTTTCCTCAGAAATTTTAAGCGTCCATGCTACCGAAAGTGACGATCTGTCGCAAGTCACTGACAAACTTTATTACATAATGTTGTATCGAGTACACAGCGGCATGAGCGGGGTTCGAATTCTCGACTTTAGTGGTGATAGGCACTGATTGCACAGAAAGTTGTAAATCCAACTACCATACGATCACGACGTCCCCGAAATTACTTCGAAATGATGTCCAATATTTGTCCGACAATACACACGTCAGAAGTAAATTATATCGGGAATTGATCACGACTTTGTTATACCGCCAATGACGGGTGTCACCATTGGAGTAGGAACTGCTTACCATTCCGGAACACATGAGTTCACCCCCGATTTTAGTGGGGTTCGTGTTGGTCGATCTTTAATTTTCTGCATAATGTTTTGTAGATAGTTGTTTGTCCTTTTTTAACCATTGTGTTTTCTGTCCTTCCTCGATTTACGGATTCTGATTACCCCTTTGGCATATTTAACCTCTTCTTCATATTAGAGAAGGCAATAATCAATCAATGTTAACTTGTTCTCATCACAAAAATAGCGGAAATACTGCTTTCTCCATTGCAATTAAACAACAATCAAATTATCTATACAGTATTTATCTAGATTGGTTTAATACTACATTTGCCGAGTGCTATTGTTGAATTAGTAAGAAAGGACATCGATGTAAATGAACATGATAAATCATCAAACTTAATACTTAAACAAATTAAAGGAAAGCTACAAACATTTTATTGCCGTTCTGCATTCCACAGTCACAGTAGGGTTTTCAATAATGATCATAACTCATACCCTAAAATGAGTGTTAAATGGCACTTAGCTATATATAGCCTTTCGGTCTGCAGTTGGTTTACCTCCTTACGGTTTTTGTTGGTTTCATGTTTTTCAATTTTTAGTTTATGTTTACACCGTTTTGTAGATCATTGTTTGTCCTTTTGTCCTTTTTCTTTTGGCCAATTCATTGTCTTTCATTTGACAGCTTCTGATTTCCTCCTTTGTATCTTTAAACTTCTCTTCAGAAATAATAATTGATTTGCATCAGATTGCAACATAATTGTGAATCTTCTATTAGAACCACTCATAGATGAATCCTGTTGTCTTGGTCCAAATATCGCAATAATTTTGCTTCCTTTTACGATTTTTACTATTGGATTTTGGAACTGTTCCGACACCGTGTGGTATTTTTTGTCTTTCATCTTTTAGTACATGTGTATGTTTTTTTCTCTCTCTCCAAATTTTCAATAATCAGAAATTATTATGTACTGTGATGTGGTGGCCATATTGAATTGAATATAGGACGAACATGAAACGTAGAGGCTAATTTTAAAACTATTCCTTGGAAAGTTTTGGTTCTACTAATCGCCATGTAATTCCATTGAGTAAACGTGAGTAAGTGAGTGATTGTTGTTTAATGCCAACTCGGCAATTTTTCAGCTATAGCATGGCAAGAACAAGCTAATTTTCAATGAGATGATGATGAAGTCTGCTTTGTACTAGACCAACATACTGAGTTGAATTTTTAGTTCACCTTGCCAAAGGCAATGTTAGCTTTTGCCATCACTTGGCGTCCGTCGTCCGTTAACTTTTCATATGTTAAATCTTCTCCTCTGAAACACCTTAGCCAAATGAACTGAAACTTGGTAGGAAGCATCTATGGAAGGTCCTCTATAAAGATTGCTCATTTCGTCCAATCCGTTAACAAACATGGCTACCACAGGCAATTCTTGTTTCTGATTGGCCGATGTTTTTAAATCTTCTTCTCTGAAACCGTTTGGCCAAATGAATCGAAACTTGGTAGGAAGCATCCATGGAAGGTCATCTATAAAGATTGCTCATGTTGTCCAGATCCGATAACAAACATAGCCACCACAGGAAATTATTGTTTCTGATTGGTTGATTTCTGAAAAAAAAATCTTCTCCTCTGAAACTGCTTGGCCAAATGAATCGAAACTTGGTAGGAAGCATCCATGGAAGGTCATCTGTAAAGATTGCTCATTTTGTCCAGATCCGATAACAAACATGGCCACCACAGGCAATTATTGTTTCTGATTGGTTGATTTCTAAAAAAAATCTTCTCCTCTGAAACCGAATAGCCAAATGAACCGAAATTTGGTAGGAAGCACCTATAGAGGGTTCTGTATAAAGTTTGCTCAAAACAGAATGAAATGTGAGCGACACAGGCTCACCCTCTAGTTTATAGTTCACTGAAACAATAGTCCGTGGATAGACACGTCGCCCCATTCGGACACATTATCCTGATTCTGAGCCAACCAATCTTTGCTCTTTCTCCTTAATGCTGGTTGCTTAGGGGTGAAGCCAAAAAAAATACCAATTTTATAGTCTTTAGTTTGACCCCATCGGTGCTCGAACCCACGATTTACCTCACTCGAGGCGAGTACGTCAACCAATACACCACTGATGAGGTTGACGGAGTAAATGGCTAAACAAAACAAAAATGTTAGAATACAGTCATAACAGACAATTTATTTCAAAATAATCCTCATACATCAAACAAACATTTGCTCTATCAACTTAACATAACACTATAACTCAAGCAAGCAACATGTTGTCAATAAGAATGGGGAATTTCCAAGGTCCTACAAAAATAGAACCCATTCACTAAAAATAAACTGAGAAAGAAACAAGTTGTCAATAAGAATGGGGAATGTCCAAGGTCCTACAAACATAGAACCCATTCACTTAAAAATAAACTGAGAAAGAAACAAGTTTTCAATAAGAATGGGGAATGTCCAAGGTCCTACAAAAATAGAACCCATTCACTTAAAAATAAACTGAGAAAGAAACAAACAGCCACTACTGAAATTTATGATGAAATGATGTATAATTTTATCCAATATTTCAGAAATAACTACATTCTGAAACAGGTTACACAGTTCTTGTCATTCCCTCTATGTTTTCAATGTAATGTTTAAGGTATTTGTAATTGAATATTCTTGACCATATAAATGTAATACATGTACAATTTGCTTGACTTAAATTTGAAAAAAACCATCCTGTATATTTTAAGAGAAAAAATGTTGTGTTTTAAATTTTGCAAAAGTTAACAATAAGTTTTCATTTCAAGAATACATTTTTTTATTAAATTTAATTTCAGTTTAAAAACAATGACATGACCTGATTAACATCTGAGATCAAAGGTCAAGAATTCCCAACAATATTTTTATCATTAGTTAGTCTTTATTGAATTCTGTATTTAAAGAATAATGAATCCAAACACATATATTGTGGGCACTTAACATTACAAAAACAGCACCCCCCGCCCCTCCTTACAACATTCATGGGTGGTGACAATCTGAAGAAATAGTTTAAATAGTATGCTTTGTCACATGAGAGTTCAGTTGCAATGGGCAACCATTGACATAATCTTCAACATCATGAAGACGGTAATATTTTGGCAGAAGCAGAAAAAGAGTAGAAGTCATATATGGAGTAAAATAGACCCCCATTCAAAACATCAACATATTCAAAGACATTACAAAATGTGCATCTAATCAAACAATAGTCTAGTCTAAAAAAAAAGGCTATGTTAAAAAATTTCTTAGTTTTAGAACCGAATGGATCATGGGTCAATTATATACAAAACGAAAATGGAAATGTCAGTTCTATATATATATTATACAATTATGTAACAACTGACATTAGCTTGGTGTAAAGAGAAATCCCATAATGTCAAGGGTTCTAAGACTGCGAACTAACTACTCTAAATTCACAAAGTAATGCATTCATTTATTAATGTGAAACCTGCACCCTAGATCTGTGGTGAAAATGACAGCAGTATTTGTCTTATATTTTTTCATCTACTTGCACAAAATCCAAGTTTAGAATAATTTTCTATTTATTCAAACAAATTCTTTCATAATTTTCACTTGTCCGAATCCAGTTTTACTTGTACCGGGCTTCGGGCAAGTGGGTTAGCGCGAAGACTGTGTTAGATTAAACTAAGGCCACTGTCTTGTTGAAAAAAAATGAACTCTAGATGTCTGACTGTTGGCAGATACTAAGTAATTTTATTACACTTTCATTCTTCTTTATTGTTTTGATTTACAAATATTTTTCCAAATGCGAGGTTTGGTTTGATTTTATGGTGTTTAATGCCACTTTCAACAATATTTCAGTTATATAGTGGCGGTCAGTTTTATTGGTAGAGGAAACCTGAGTACCCAGAGAAAACCACCAACCTGCCGCAAGTCACTGATGTGTGTTTGAATAATACGATCTCGGTCCTGTTGCATTTTTTCTATCAATAAAAACATCGCACTAATTTGTGAATTGACAGTATTTGAACAAATTTAACATATATTTGAAATCAATACAACATTTTAAGCTGTTTAACAAAAGTTAACATTAACAATAAAAGTACTAAATAATGATATTCATATCAACTGAATACTCATTACAGTAACTTGGTCAAAGCAGGTAAGTAAATGATGACATTCTTCTCCGATGATAATCAAGGTACATTCCTCATTTGATGAATTTTAACCCAGGTTTCTTCTGCACTGTTCCTACATACATTGTTGATACGCTCCTAACCCCTCAATGTGACAATTTATCTTAGGAGTCCATGTCCATGCAGTGTCTGTAATCAAAAATATATACCCTCCTCCTCCCCCCCCCCCCCATGAAATGGAATTATACATTGCTTTCAAACTCTAAATGTCCAAGTCCAGTGAAACCTGTCTAAATCAAACCCTGAGTAAACCAAAAACCTGCCTAATCCAGACAGACTTGACAGTCCCATCTACCAAATGTCTATCTAATTTGACCCTGTGTAAACCAAGCACCTATCTAAACTGAACAAATTCTTCAGTCCCAAAGGGGTTCGGTTTAGACAGGTTTGACTGTATTTTATTTATACCGCTATGCTTTACGTAAAGACAAATGTATATGATTAAAAGGGACAGTCAATGCCATAAATACATCTGATCAAATGAGAAGTTACCTGTCCCTGCATAATACATCTCTATTACGAGAACTCCGATGTTGTTTCATTGCATTAATAAAATCAATGTTCTAATTAACTGACACTTGGTACGAATCGAGTCAATTCTGTCAAATTCTACACTGTGCGTTAATAAACATTGAAAGTTATAGTGAAAACCATGAGTTATCTCCCTTCACTAAATTACATTAAAACTTGTTTGTTGCATTATCTCCCTTACAATAATAATTATCTCCCATGTAAAAATAATCATCTCCCTTACAATAATATTTATCTCCCTTGTAAACATAATTATATCCCTTGACAAAAATAATTATCTCTCTTGTAAAAATAATTATCTCCCTTGTCAAAATCAATCATGGATAAAAGGTCAAGACTTAGCTTGACTTAATCTTATTACAAAAGGGAAATAACCCACTTGTTTCTTGCAAAGCAGGTGCATTCAATTTTGAATGATAATGGTCACTACAACGTCCTTTTGTCGAGTTATTGACGGAATGTTGACAGAATCAATACGACACGTACATGTAACAAACATGTCTTTCTTACTACATGTATAAACTGCTCCACTAACCTTTAAAAATAATAATACAATACATGTATACTGAGTAAAAAGGTGACATTAGCTGTGTTATATAACAGTATCTTCATCTCATCTGACATTGTGAGTTTTGCAGAGTAGCGTGAAAGAAATCAAATTCAAAGATCCAAATTTGCAGTCTATTGCTCGTAAAAGATATATTCGTGGATTCTTAGATTCCTTAATTTTCGAATTTCCAAAATAAAAATATCAAAATATAGATACCGTGTTATTCATAGGTGCTGTTCCTGTTAATTGAAAAACTTTTGAAAATCTTAAAAAATTGTGGTCTGGATCCACGAAAATTGTGACAAATAATATCCCTTATATCAACTTCTACAGAAATTTCTATGTTAAATGACGAGTAACTCGCTCATACTGTGGCAGCACAAAATATCTGTGAAATCACAATCTTATTTCATTGTCTTTACATTCATTATCAACCCCACAAAATTGATAGATATTTGAAAATTGGTAAGTAAATTAATTACATATGTATGGCATATGAAACCTTTAAAAATTTTCATTTTTACATTATTAATCATTGGCAGTACTATAAAGCAGATCCTATAGGATCACTAGCAAATTCCACACAGATGTAAACTCTAAAGGCCACGATGAACTGATATATAGATCTTACAATTTTCAGAAGACAAAACTACAGTGTTGGTTGGTTGATTAATGGTGTTTAATGCCACTTTCCACAAAATGTCAGTTATATGGTGGAGGAAACCGGAATACCCAGAGAAAACCACCGACCTGTCACAAAACTACAGGGAGGGTAAAAGATTGTTTTAATGCTTATCCCTATGAAACCAGTTTTATAGAGCACCTATAAAAAAAAAGTGCTGGAATATTTATTTTTCTTTTCTCTTTCCACATTAAAAAAAATAGTAAGATTATCAGATTGAACTACAAATATTCTATTAAAATTGGGTGGAAGGAATTCAGACATATTTTGTTTTTTAAAAACTATACTGTGACATCATTATTAATCGTGCGGTTCTAATTTTCGTGGATTTTGTGGGTTCACTTAAATCACGGAAATTAAAATCCAACGAAATACAATTGTCCCATTGATTGATTCCTGTAGTGTTGGAAACCACGAATTCAAGAAGCCATGGATCAATGCATTTCGCAGAAACCACGAAAATTGGGTGCCAACGAATAAATGTACTTTCACAATAAATCAATCATTGTGACCTTATTGTACCTGAGTTCGCGGTTGAATAGTTTTGATTCCACCTTCGTGTATTGATCAGATTCTACATGTCTAATCAACTTATATGTATACACAGTTCATACGTAAATAAACAATAAAAACATGAGACAAACAAAGTCTAAAAACAACACGTGGTGTAATGTTAGGCAGTAACATACTATCTTTATCAATGAAGGATCCCTTGTCATAGCAACTACATCAACATGGAGCAGTAACATATTAAGGAGGGATCCTTTTTTAAAGCAAATAAATCAAAACCTGGCAGTAACATATTAATATATATTAATGAGGGATTCCTTATGATAGAAAATACATCATTTACTGCTGATAAAATTACATTCCAATCCATTTTGCGTTGTTCACAAAATGAAAACGTTTTTCTTTGTTTGCCACATGACATTTACAGATATTTTTTGGCATGAATTGTGTGCACACAAGTTTATTAAAATATACATACATATATTTATGTATAGTTAATAGATTAAACTGTTTACAAGAAATCAACATAATTAAAAATTAATCACAGAAATTTGCTCATCAAACACACCAAATATTAGTTCTAATAATAAAACCCTAAATGCTCGCTTACTCGCAAGGGTTATAACGGGATGCTATTACACGTAATGGAGCAGCCGCCGAGATTTTTTGCGCTCGCTTACAGAGTTTCTGACGCCAGCATTTATCAATAATAAGACATAACCTTTCCTTTACCAGTATTTTAGAATGTAATTCCCACAAAATAAAAATCCATGTTTACTTTCTCTCTGAACATTTTGAATTTCGTCATTTCCGGCCTCACTATTTGGATGTCGATACCATATTTGGCGATTTGAGGCGTGAATGTTTACATCAGCCGTTTACTACGTGTAGTAAGTAATACCATATTTAGAAAAGCTCCGCCTTCCGTAGTTTCCGGTTATGGCAAACGATCGATAAATTTGAACAAGGTTGTTGCTACCTTTGAAAAGCATATATTTCTCAGCCAAACCGATTTAACAAGAACTGGGATCATCAGTAATAGTTATAATGCAATGTTTGAAGCGTAAATAGTGAGTTTTTTTGTTTCAACTACAACTTTTTTTTGCACTATTGTGACGAATGGGACCGCGTTGTAGCTCTGCCGAGACACAAGTTTGTCACAGGAGCTACATTATTGCAGCTAACCAAATATCATAAAAATAACAAAAAAAAAACTTCTTACAACAGTTATAATGTACCGATTTTAGTGATGACTCACAAACGCCAAAAAATAAAATAATAATAATAACAGGATTTTCTACATTGATTTAAGGTGAATGCAAAAATGCCAAAAAAAATGTGAACGTTTTTGTTAGAAGGTAATGCACAATAGGAATAACACATAGTTGAGATGTCATAAAAAGCCCTTCAAATCAGTCATTGCAAGAACAAAAAATAAAATAAAAAATTTGATTATGGTATTAATCCCAGTAAATAATGAATAATATCGTTGGTTTTCGACTAAATTTCTTGTAAAGTCTTCATAATATACCTGTCAATAAGATGCTATGCTGCCAAGGGGAGGCAACTCCAAAAAACCTCAATAATTGTTCTAATGAATTAATTACAAAATGATAATATCTAAATAGAATCTGCAAAAAATGATTCTATGGAACACCACAGTTGACATAAACAATGACTTACTGACACCCGTAAACTACATACAATGACATTGTGTCATTTTGTGCAATATGTACCATAAATGTTGGAACTGAACGCCGACGGGTCGATTTGAGAGAAAAACAAATAAATGTCAGTTGGAAGTAAACTATCAAAACATATTTCAGTATAAAAATAGAAACAGCATGAGAAAAGTTATCTTTTTTAGCAAACACTTTGTACACGTAAGGTGAGTAATTACTCATTTTCCCATGATGACCACATTATCAGTAGAAAATGTGAGTAATAACTCGTTTTCCCAGGATAGTAAAATCATCGCCACAAAATTTGAGTAATTTAACTCACTTGCACAGAAGAGTCAAATCATCAACACAAAATGTGAGTAATTACTTGTTTTCCCAGGATGACCAAATCATCAGCACAAAATATGAGTAATTTAACTCATTTTCCCAGGATGGCAAAATCCTGAGCAAAAATATGAGTAATTTAACTCATTAGCACAACTTTGTAAGTAATTACAATAGCATGAATAAAAATAAGTTGAATAGGAGACTGGCGTTTACTCCAAACATCAACAGTGTGTAAAGGAGCGCTATATTGCCCTATTTTACTGTAATAAAACTCCAATCACAACCATACTTCAGTTATTCCTCCTTTACACCATAAAAAATATTCAGTGACAAAATGAAGAGTATCGTTGGTGCTTACCATACTTTTACAAAAATCTTCCAATAAATTGCCACTCGTTCCCTTTCCCATCAACCCATCACAGTCATCGTACGGAAAAATTGAATATACTGGTCCGAATCAAATTCTTTAATTTATTTGTATATAGTTCTTAGTTCTTTGGTCCAGGTGAACTAAAAAGGTTATCATGTTTTCTCAAAGATTAGTGAATAAGAAGAAATTATTTGGAAATGGTGTGTTAAACACCAATCAATCAATCAATGAAATGGCGTGTTTCAATATAAAATAAACAGGTTGTAGATGATGACTCGGATGACGTCACTGGTTGAAGTATAATCATATTAAGTATAATAGACAGAGAAGAAAATGTAAAAATCTAATAAATGCCGAAAATATTTGGAACATGCGCCTGCCAATTCATTAATGTTTCAGAACAGTTGTAACTGTTGAAACTATCTGGGGTCAAATGAATTATTTAACTTATATTATTATAACACATAAATAATACACAAAACAACTTGACACAAAAAAAAAAGAAAAAGATAATCCAACCGAAAACCAAACACAAAACGGGCCTCGTATTCATGAAAAGTCAAAACAAACAAACACAAAGGTCGAAACTTCGAATTCCTGTTTTGGATAAGCATTTCGAAGTGGAATAGGTTAAATATATATTTCCAACTTTTAGCTCACGCTTGAGTTGAAAGATACAACTTTGCTTAGTAGAATAGTTAGGTAAAACAATGCCAAGTATCAATAATTCATCAATAATTTTTGCAGTTTTTAGGTATTTTTTACCAATGTTAAGTTGAAGGTTTGGTTGGTAAAAAGAGCTAAAAAAATGACAGTCTTCAATGTCATAATCTAACCCCCCCCCCCAAATCAATCTTCAAATTGATCTCTGGGGTTCTATAATTTAAAAATGTAGTAATTTTACGAGCATTTTTTAATTAGGAAGTTGAACAATCTCAAAACTCATTTTTCGTTCCGTTTCTTACATGTATATAAATTAAAAATGTCATACAGAATCGAACAAAACGACAATGATATATTCTTCATATTATATGATATATTGTTGAACCTAATGCACTGGTTTTATCCAAAGGGTAAAAGTTTATTATGACAACAATTATATAGGTTCTTAAACAAAGCAATTTATTATGTTCAAGTGTAATAATATATTCAAGTACAACAATAATATAACTTCACCGTGAGCGATAATAATAAATATGAGGTCCCACCTATGGAATTATCGGTCGTCATAAAGTCGTAGTAAAATCGTAGTAAAACATCTAGGTCAAGTCGAAATACGTGTAAATAAAATGAAAACGTACTGGTAATGTACATATATCCTGGCTACGGATTTAACGTCTCTTTTGATTTAAACTGATCGTTCTGAGTCTATGGTGTCAATAGTAGTTGCTGTCTGATATATTTGCTGCCGTCTATGATTGTTGGGGGTCCCTCCTGTGGTGTGCAGACGATGCACTTTTATATCTACGCAGACTCCACACTTTTGACTGTGGCGTGAATCGTCGTCGTTGATTGGTCCGTTCTTACGGAAGTTCCCACGGTAATTATATCCGTTAACAGGGCCGCAAACCGGTCCACATAATGTGTGAGGTAGCACACATGCGCACTAAATTACACACAGGATACACATGGCGGAAAGAATAAACATAGTTTGTCATGTCAAGATGAAAGGGAAAAACGGGCTTAATAAAGCTTACCCTTATAGAAATTCAAGCCCAATTACAATATATAGACCTAGCATGAATCAATGAAAAAGGTAAGAGAATATGACACAAGGTTTATCAGGTCAAGGAGAACAAAACATTGGGAAGTTATCGTAGGCCCCCCTTTTGGTCAAACAATGAGAACGAACTCTGTCCTAACTATATATTTCCCATATAAAATAACAACAATTTACATACAATAAATATTCGCAATCACAATATCTGAAACGAGAATACTGTTCATTCAATCACATCACAGTCGCGACAGTTACTCAAGGCACCGGAATACGGCACGGTATCAACAACAAGAACAAAGTGAAAATGTGCCAGAGTAGCAAGAATAAATAAAAGTGTCATATATGCATACATACAAACAACATTATCTCCTATGCCTTACACCCTATTCGTTACACCATGAAGACTTTATTTGTCCACTAATAAAGACAGAAGTGCTATATATTTAGTGAACAAATAAAAATAATGTAAAATATCCCTGTCCAAGCAAATACCATACAAAGAAAGGTACATAGCGGGATCTTCAACTTGTTCGACGAAAGAATTGTATATTCACCTGACAAAGATTCTGTCTGCAGTAAAAGAGGAACAACAGAAATATTGTGAAACTGTTTACTCGCGTAGTGGCATAAATCACATGTGGATTTTGAAAAACTCTATAGATCTTTTGGATAACCTGAAATCAAGATCTTTCTCTCAGGTATCCTCCATCAAAACGTTTGATTTTTCAACTCTATATACCACCCTACCGCATGACAAATTAAAACCCGCTTAAAAGAAACAATTCATAAAGCTTTTAGTCATAGAAACTATGGCTCAAAATTTGTTGTGTTAGGCTACAATTCCACATATTTTTCAAACAAAATTCATAAAGGTAAAACATGCTACTCCGAGGAACAAGTGATCAGTATGCTGGAGTTCCTCATCGATAACATATTTGTCTCCTTTGGAGGGACACTGCTTCAGCAGGTCGTCGGCATACCAATGGGTACGAATTGTGCCCCTCTTCTAACCGATTTATTTTTATACTCATATGAGTCGGAGTTTCTTCAAAAGCTTGTAAAAGATAAGAAGATTCATGAGGCTAGAGCCTTTAATTTCACATACAGGTATATTGATGACGTTTTATCTATCAATAATTCTAGATTTGCAGAATTTCTTCCATTGATATATCCTCCAGAGCTGGAAGTTAAAGAGACCACCGATACAGTTTCGTCCGCATCATTTTTGGACTTATACCTCGAATTTGACGACAGTGGTCAACTCAGTACTAAAATTTATGATAAGCGGGACGACTTCAATTTTAAAATCATAAATTTTCCAAACATGTGCAGCAATATACCAGCTTCTCCTGCATATGGTGTTTACATCTCGCAATTGATTCGCTATGCAAGGGCCAGTAGCAATTATTCTGATTTCCTGAAACGTCATCTTCATCTGAGAAACAGGCTACTGGACCAGGGCTATAAAAAGATTCGCCTTATTCGATTTCTTAAAAAGTTTATATTCCGATACCAATATCTTGTCGAAATATATTCCGTCTCTGCAGAAAAAATTATAAGCGATGCATTTTCATATAGTGAAAATGTATAAAGATAAAGAAGTCAAAAATGTCAAGAATTTTTTTGTCAATGTGTGACGTAAAAATATTTTTGACATTTACGTCACCGAATATGGTACTGCTTTGACAACTATTTTACCTATTTTGTTCCTGTATTTAAATCCTGTTACAGTGACAGCCGGAACCTTTGAACCGTAATGAAAGCGGGAGGTTTGGCGCCTTAAAATCTGATTCAACCCAACAATTCTTTAGAAATGCCTGTACCAAGTCAGGGTCATTACGTTTTCACAGTTTTCCGGTTGTTGACTGATTTTGTCTGTGTATATAATTATGAGTTTCTACTTTCCCTATGTAAGATTGTTCGGAGTTCGGTAATTTTGTTATTACCTTTATTCTACATGTAAAAATCAATGAACTCAATAGTGCTTGTAGGAGATGGTGACGGGCTCTACGAAGAACAATGAAATCTTTCGGGTGACCGTCGAGTGTCTATTGTCCTCAGGGATTTAAAAACACGGCCACAGGCTGTTTGTTCTCTTTAATAAACTTATTCCCTCAGTATTTCATAAAACTGTCAAAATATACACCCAAAAACTCCTTTAAAATGCGATTTTTCTATATGAGCAGGGCCAAATACGTTCACTTTCTGGTCTGCAAACTTCCAAATTAAATTAGCACCCTTGATTCTCTACACAACTCTCGTTTACATTTCTACTTTAAAATCTGCAGTTTAAAAGATATTTCAAATTGTCGTTATTCTAATAAGCAAATTATTACTTTTAGTAATTAAGGGCCGGAATCAATTTGCGCCAATTAGCATATTCAAAATGATTCAATTGCGCCACTGTCTATATTTTCAATGGTTTTAATTTCGCCAATTAATGAAATTCAACTGCGCCATATTTACCTGTAAATTACCTCTAGATGATTTACGTATATACATGTATTACAATTAACCTTTCGGTATAAAATTTAACTTTTCAAACTTACTCACATGCGAATAAATTATTCAGTAATAAGAAAGTTTTCAACAATTAAAATCCACCTGTTATGTAAATCTATTGTCAAAACTCTCTAAGAATGTAGAGTTATTGTTCTCTTTTTACTTTAGATACTATACACAGACTTTTTTTTGTTACAAAATTAATAATTAATAAAATTAATAAAGTACAATGGGTGGATTTTAAGTTGGAGAATGTCCTCCTATCTCTCCATTCCTTAAAAACAATGGGCCTCGGCACCTTCGGGGCCTCTGCTCCATTATTTTTTAAGGAATGGAGAGTTACTCGGACATTCTCCTATACATAAAGATGTCTGAAATTCCATTCAAGAAAATGAATGCATTTTTGGCGCAAATCGATATCGGCCTAATTAAGTCATTCCTTTTCAATCTTTTACATTTCTTCGATATACTTTTTATGTTGTTATACGATGAAATTGATAGTTATAGCTCCTCAAAATCGGGTGTTATTGTCGACCATTACTGTAGGTCTTATTACAAATCCACCCTACCCCCACCCTCCACTGAGTTTTAAGGTTCTCATCGATGCCGTGAAATGCAAAAGCAAGTCAAAGTACAGACAAAACAGCGGCCAAAAGACAAACAATGATATATACAAAATACTGCACAGAAAACTAAGGGTTGAGAAACACTAATTCCACACAAGAGATGGGTGTGAACTCAACTACCCCGGAAGGGTTTTCAGTTCTTACTTCACTGGTATAAAAGTAAGTTGATACATTTATTCTTTTTATTCTTGCTATTATGCAAAAAATACTCACCTTGCTCATGAATACACTTGAGATATATCCCTATCCACAATTTCCACTGACTTGTGTCGTCCTCGTTAACATTTGATTGCACCCCCAGTGTAGGGGAGTTCCGAGTGTAAATTTTGTGGCCATCATGTCAGAATGGTTTCATGTACTTACTATTGAGGACAGTGATGCATGCAAACATTCAAACGTTTGTTACGTTTCTTTGAACATTTATTTTTTCCACACAAAATAAAATACAAAAAATAACCATCAATCGACTTTTACCAAATTGTAACTTGTGGTCGTCCGGTGACGTTGGTAACGTGGAAATATATTAGCATTACTGTAGTTGAGGACAAAACAAATTTACGAAAATAATGTTGCCCATTTTAAAATATCCAGCAAACAATGGATTCCGTGAATTATTTCTTAGACACAATGGTGTAAGTTTTCTTACCATTCTATGAAAGTCGAGAATTTAAAATAAGATCTAAAAGACATGGTTTTATCTGTACTGAAGATACATATACAAATTTAATATAAAGATAGGGATAAAATTCACATAATCATCTACCAATAAAAAGACCTGAATTGATGGCCATTGTATAACTGGTTGTCACTAGATGTTTTTGTAATTCTTCCTTTATGGAGAACAAGAAACTAAAATAGAGTCATGTATAATGTACATGTACATTAATAAGTCTATTAAGAGTTGGAGACATGGAAATAATTTTTGTCGATTTTCTAAGAAATTATACTTACACCTTCGCGTAGATATCTCAGCTAGATGGTATCATATCAAATGTTTTTTTCTTCGTTTATATACAGCCCCATAAACTGCGAATAATCCAATCATATTTCAGGTAACAGGACGTTTTTCTGGTTGAATAGTTCCAAGTTGTCATACCTAGAAAATAAATGATTGATATTAAAAAATGTATTCGTAGTTCATCAATACTATCTTGTATAGTAACAAAAAAACCTTGATATTTGTATTTTTTTACACGCTTTTTGCTATAAAACATAACTTTATTACTTGGTTTTTCACATTCTGCATTAACCACACCAAGATGGTGGATCCAGTGCTGATGTTGGTTGTGGGTTGATGTGAATTATGATGTGAAAACGTCACAATTATTACATTAATATTGTTTAATGGATTTTATTAAGAAAATATCGAAATTGTCCAGTATATCTGATATTTATTCTTTTTTGTTTTAGGTACAAACCACTTGGATATCGTTTCGGTATTATCTGGATTTATTGAGATAGACATAACAACGACTATTGTCCCAAGAAATTCTGCCTCATTTTTGTCATTGTTGCCAGTTTCTCTGGATTGTCATTTTTTGATTGTCCCTTCGGTGTTCTCTAACGTTTATTTGGAAAAGATGACTGTTTCTGTTTTAGTTTCAGATTATACTGGTGAAAACGATGTATTACTTGTATAAGTTGGTCATGTGTTTTTGAAAATCTGTGCCAAAGTACAGTAGCATAATCTACATATGTTAAACATTCTACCCATGTTAATCATTGTTAGACCAGTTTTAATATTCTGCTGAATACAGCTGTGATATTACATCAGCAAATGGTAAGTTTGAGTTTTCAGGAAGGCCATATTTGGTAATGAACGGTTTTCGACAGGACGGTGGTTTTCGCCGGGTACTCCAGTTTCCTCCACTAAAAAAACTGACTGCCATGATTTATGTTCAAGTGTAATAATATATTCAAGTACAACAATAATATAACTTCCCCGTGAGCGATAATAATAAATATGAGGTCCCCCTATGGTATTGTAGGTCGTCATAAAGTCGTAGTAAAATCGTAGTAAAACATCTAGGTCAAGTCGAAATACGTGTAAATAAAATGAAAACGAACTGGTAATGTACTGATATCCAGGTTACGGATTTAACGTCTCTTTTGGTTTAAACTGGTCGTTCTTAGACTATGGTGTCAATAGTAGTTGCTGTCTGATATGTTCGCTGCCGTCTATGATTGTCGGGGGTCCCTCATGTGGTGTGCAGAGGATGGCCTTTTACATATACGCAGACTCCACACTTTTGGCTGTGGCGTGAATCGTCGTCGTTGATTGTCCGTTCTTACGGAAGTTCCCACGGTAATAATATCCGTTAACGGGGCCGCAAACCGGGCCACATAAAGTGTGAGGTAACACACATGCGCACTAAATTACATACAGGATACACATGGCGGAAAGTATAAATATAGTTTGTCATGTCAAGATGAAAGGGAAAACGGGCTTAATAAAGCTTACCCGTATAGAAATCAAGCCCAAGTACAATATATAAACCTAGCATGAATCAATGAAGAAGGTAAGAGAATGTGACACAAGGTTTATAAGGTCAAGGAGAACAAAACATTGGGAAGTTGTCGTAGGCCCCCCTTTTGGTCAAACAATGAAAACGAACTCTGTCCTAACTATATATTTCCCGTCTAAAATAACAACAATTTACATACAATAAATATTCGCGATCACGATACCTGAAACGAGAATAGTGTTCATTCAATCACATCACAGTCGCGACAGTTACTCAAGGCACCGGAATACGGCACGGTATCAACAACAAGAACAAAGTGAAAATGTGCCAGAATAACAAGAATAAATAAAAGTGTCATATATGCATACATACAAACGATATTATCTCCTATGCCTTACACCCTATTCGTTACACTATGAAGACTTCATTTGTTCACTAATAAAGACAGAAGTGCTATATATTTAGTGAAAAAATAAAAATAATGAAAAATATCCCTGTCCAAGCAATTTTTACAGGTAAAATATTTTACATGTAAAAATCAATGAACTCAATAGTGCGTGTATGAGATGGTGACGGGCTCTACGGAGAATAATGGAATCTTTCGGGTGACCGTCGAGTGTCTATTGTCCTCAGGGATTTAAACCCACGGCCACAGGCTGTTCTCTTTAATAGACTTATTCCCTCCGTATTTCATAAAACTCAAAATATACACCCAAAAACTCCTTTAAAATGCGATTTTTCTATATGAGCAGGGCCAAATACGTTCACTTTCTGGTCTGCAAACTTCCAAATTAAATTAGCACCCTTGATTCTCTACATAACTCTCGTTTACACTTCCACTTTAAAATCTACAGTTTAAAAAATATTTCAAATTTTCGTTATTCTAATCAAAGAATTATTATTTTTAGTAATTAAGGGCCGGAATCAATTTGCGCCAATTAGCATATTCAAAATGATTCAATTGCGCCACTGTTTATATTTTTTATGGTCTTAATGGCGCCAATAAATGAAATTCAACTGCGCCATATTTACCTGTAAATTACATGTACATAATTTACCTATATACATGTATTACAATTAACCTTTCGGTATAAAATTTAACTGTCCCAGTGAACACTTTTGAAACATACTCACAAGCGAATAAATTGTTCAGTAATAGGAAAGTTTTCAACAATTAAAATTCACCTGTTATGTAAATCTATTGTCAAAATTCTCCATTATATTTAAGGAATGGAGAGTTATTGTTCTCTTTGTACTTTAGATACTATACACAGACTTTTTTTTGTTACAAGATTAATAATTAATAAAACAATGGGTGGATTTTAAGTTGGAGAATGTCCTCATATCTCTCAATTCCTTAAAACAATGGGCCTCGGCACCTTCGGGGCCTCGGCTCCATTATGTTTAAGGAATGGAGAGTTACGCGGACATTCTCCTATACGTAAAGATGTCTGAAATTCCATTCAAGAAAATGAATGCATTTTTGGCGCAAATCGATATCGGCCTAATTAAGTCATTCTTTTTCAATCTTTTAAATTTCTTAGATATACTTTTTATGTTGTTATACGATAAAATGGATTGCTATGGCTCCCGAAAATCGGGTGTTATTGTCGACCATTACTGTAGGTCTTATTAAAATTCCACCCTACCTCCACCCTCCACTGAGTTTTAAGGTTCTCATCGATGCCGTGAAATGCATAAGCAAGTCAAAGTACAGAAAAAACAGCAGCCAAAAGACACACAATGATATATACAAAATACTGTACAGAAAACTAAAACTTGAAAAACACTAATTCCACACAAGAAATGGGTGTGAACTCAACTGCCCCGGAAGGCTAAGTAGTTCTTACTCCACTGGTATGAAAGTAAGTTGATACATCTATTCCTTATATTCTTGCTATTATGCAAAAAGTACTCACCTTGCTCATGAATACACTTGAGATATATCCCTATCCACAATTTCCACTGACTTGTGTCGTCCTCGTTAACATTTGATTGCACCCTCAGTGTAGAAGAGATCCGAGTGTAAATTTTGTGGCCATCATATCAGAATGGTTTCATGTATTTACTATTGAGGACAGTGATGCATGCAAACATTGAAACGTTTGTTACGTTTCTCTGAACATTTATTTTTTCTACACAAAAAAAATACTAAAAATAACCATCAATCGACTTTTACCAAATTGCAACTTGTCGTCTTCCGGTGACGTTGGTAAAGTGGACATATATTAGTATTACTGTAGTTGAGGACAAAACAAAATTTACGAAAATAATGTTGCCCATTTTAAAATATCCAGCAAACAATGGATTCCGTGAATTATTTCTTAGACACAATGGTGTAAGTTTTCTTACCATTCTATGAAAGTCGAGAACTGAAAATAAGATCTAAAAGACATGGTTTTATCTGTACTGAAGTTACATATAAAAATTTAATATAAAGATAGGGATAAAATTCACATAATCATCTACCAATAAAAAGACCTGAATTGATGGCCATTGTATAACTGGTTGTCACTAGATGTTTTTGTAATTCTTCCTTTATGGAGAACAAGAAACTAAAACAGAGTCATGTATAATGTACATGTACATTAATAAGTCTATTAAGAGTTGCAGACATGGAAATAACTTTTGTCGATTTTCTAAGAAATTATACTTACACCTTCGCGTAGATATCTCAGCTAGATGGTATCATATCAAATGTTGTTTTCTTCGCTTAAATACAGCCCCATAAACTGCGAATAATCCAATCATATTTCAGGTAACAGGACGTTTTTCTGGTTGAATAGTTCCAAGTTGTCATATCTAGAAAAAAAATGATTGATATTAAAAATTGTATTCGTAGTTCATCAACACTATCTTGTATAGTAACAAAAAAAGCCCATGCTATTTGTATTTTTTACACGCTTTTTGTAATAAAGCATAACTTTATTACTTGGTTTTTCACATTCTGCATTAACCACACCAAGATGCTGGAAACAGTGCTGATGTTGGTTGTGGTTGATGTGGATTATGATATGAAAACGTCACAATTATGACATTAATATTTTTTAATGGATTTTATTAAGAAAATGTCGAAATTGTCCAGTATATCTGATATTTATTCTCTTTTGTTTTAGGTACACACCACTTGGATATCGTTTCGGTTTTATCTGGATTTATTGAGATAGACATAACAACGACTATTGTCCCAAGAAATTCTGTCTCATTTTTGTCATCGTTGCCAGTTTCTCTGGATTGTCATTTTTTGATTGTCTCTTCGGTGTTCTCTAACATTTATTTGGAAAAGATGACTGTTTCTGTTTTAGTTTCAGATTATACTTGTGAAAACGTTGTATTACTTGTATAAGTTGGTCATGTGTTTTTGAAAATCTGTGCCAAAGTAGAATAACATAATTTACATATGTTAAACATTCTACCCATGTTAATCATTGTTAGACCAGCTTTAGTATTATGCTGAATACAGCTGTGATATTACAACAGCAAATGGTAAGTTTGAGTCTTCAAGAAGGCCATATTTGGTAATGAACGTTTTGTATTTAAGCTTATCGTCTATCCCTACTTGGTAATTTGGTAATTTGGTGCCTATCATCACTAAGGTTGTGAGTTCGAATGAAATTAATGGCGAGGTGTACTCGATACAACATTATGTGATAAAGTTTGTCGATGGTTTGCGACAGGACGGTGGTTTTCGCCGTGTACTCCAGTTTCTTCCAATAATAAAACTGACCGCCATTATATAGCTGAAATATTGTTGAAATTCGTTAAATGCTATAATCCTAACCCCTACTTGGTTAAATCCAGATGCCATGTCTAATACAATCATGAAGGTACTTCCTTTTATTATAATGTCTTATACAGGTCTCAATATTAGGTCATGAAATTGCATCTTTCATAGTTACTTTATTTAAGGCTCTAAAATCAATGCAATAAATGAGACTTCCATCTTTTTTACCTACAAGGAATGTTGGTGAGGCAAATTCTTATGTTGATTGTTGTATGGACCACCTTTCTAACATCTCTTTTATGTGTGTTTCCTCTTCCTTTTCTACGACTAAGGGAGTCTTTCGCATTCGTTGCATTCTTTATCTGATTTGTGCAGAACTTCCTGTATCAATAGTGTTTGATGTTACCATTAAACAATTCAATATCCAGTCCATTCTTGGCTATCCTACATAAGGCACGAACACCGACCACCAACGCCGACCCAACAACGACAGGCTCGTTTCAAGTGAAAAAACAGAAGAAAACACACAGAACACTAGTCTATGTTAACGTAATCTGTCCACAATACCTACAGCAGTTAACCGGTCGTCAAAGCCTCAATAGCAAACATCCTTGGCAAACACTTGTTGAACATTTTGAAATAACCTGATAATTGATTCGTCAATGGTCAGGCTTTGATTGTACTGATAAAAATGATGTGTTGTCTCATATATGTGTGTCACCAGTAATTGTTTCTTCTTCCACATCAAAAACCAAAAAGGAAGCTTTTTTGGAGAGAAATAAATTGATCAGTAGTATTCTTTAACAAAATTTGACTTTCTTTGTTTCTGTTCTTCAATCAGTTTTGTCGAGTGCGGTAGATCGTGGGTTCGAGCACCGGTCGGGTCAAACCAAAAACTATAACATTGGTATTTGCTGCTTCTCCGCTAAGCATTCAGCATTAAGGAAAAGGAGTAAAGACTGAATGGCTTGGAATCAGGATAATGTGTGTTTATCGGTGGACTGTTGTTTCAGTGAGGTAGCACTATAAAAATCCGACTAAGCGCGTTGGTCCATTACAAAGCGGACCTCATCATTATTTCATTGAAAATTAACTTGTTTTCGCCATGATATAGCTGAAAAAATGCTGAGTTGGCGCGTTGCTACCGAACCAAGGGTTCCTAGTGGCTAAGTTGAAGAATTCAACCTTGCGGTCGCCACCATGAATTACTCAGCCGTTACGGAATATTTCAGTCACAAATGATTACGGATATATTCGTTTGTAGTATTCACAATCCGGTTCTTTCCTCTCTTTTCTATCACCGGAGTTGTAACTAGAGTAACACGAATTGCCACATGTGGTGCAGGAATTGCTTACACTTCCGAAGCACCTGAATTAACCCCCAGTTTTTAGTGTGGTTCGTGTTTTTCAGTCTTTAGTTGTCTATGTAGTGTTTGTAGATCATTGTTTGTCCTTTTGTCCTTTTAATTTTGTTTACTGTATTTGTCTTTCCTTCTTCTGTTTACCCATTTTGTGTCTTCAAACTTTCTTTCAGTAATCCGAATGCTATACAATCTGATGGTTCAGTTGTCTAAAGATTTAGTAATCCGAAAGTTCAGTAGTGCGATAGTTCATTTCTCTGATGGTTTATTGGTGCGAAAATTACACGATTTACAACTTTTTCAAATATGCTTGTTATGGGTTAAGGCATACATTGGTGATAAAAACAATATTCTAGAAAGAATCAGCAATCTGGATACGAAACAACTATAATATACGTCACAGGTAAAACAAACTCCAAGAACCATGGAATCGAACACCATAGTCATTTAGATTTTTAGGTACAACAAGAAAAAATTCTAGCTTTTTAAATGTTTGTGTGACGATTAATATTAGGTGCATGCATATTTGGCAATCTTTGAGACAGACATTTTGAACGAAATCAACATTGTTCATTCGATTCAATCATTGTATTAGATAAAAGCACATTTAGTATGATGTGTAATCCATTATATTTGTGCTATGATTCCCAAAATGCATTTCTGTTTTCAAGACAGTTAGCTGCCATTTACTTGATAAGTACAAGTTTCAACAAATCTTCAAATACCATTGTATATATCGGTAAATGAGCTTCGGATGGATTTTATGACATATTCACTTAATTCTACATCTGTTTTTGCTAAGTGCATGGTGGGAGTTTGTCGTTTATATAGAGTAGAATTCGCAGACTTTTCTCTGTTCTTGATGTATATGTTCCGTATTCATACAGTATTGACAGACTTGTTAGTGACACACTATCTGTATTTTACGGGTGTCACTAGTGGAGCAGGAACTGCATACCCTTCGGAGCACCTGAGTCCTTCCCCGGTTTTTAGTGTGGTACCTCTTACTTAATCTTTAATTTTATGTGTAATGCTTTGTAGATCGTTGTTTCTCTTTTAGTCCTTTTTCTTTTGGCCATTGTGTTGTCTGTCCTTCGATTTACGGATTCTGATTACCCCTTTTGGTATGTTCAAACTCTTCTTATCCTCATGTGATTGTAGGAGGGCTCATATGCTATGTTTGCTATCTGTATTCGTTTGCGTATTATAAGTGGTATCAAACACGTCTTGATCTTCACATAGGTTCACCACCGTTTGTGGTGGGGTCCGTGTTGGTCATCCTTTTAACTTTCTGTGTTATGTATTTGTGTTTTTTTTTGTCTTCGTCCTGTGTCTTGTGTGTCCAGTGTTGCCAGTGGCTGTGGGTTGTCCATTCTTGATTGCTCCTTCGGTTTTCTCTAACGTTTATTTTATACATATACCCCTCAGCCTACATCTTAACCTTTATATATTATAGATTGGGGTATTTTGAATTGCCACAGCAGTCAATTTATTTAAGAATAGTTTGAAGATACTTAAAGGTACAGTTTGTACCCATAGGAATACCAAATGTCTGTTAAAAAACGCGTCCACCAAACAAAGCAAATATGTTGTCAATCAAAACCCCGAGCAGTTTGATGTTTAAATACCCATTTTTGAATTGCCAATTAACCTAACAAATATTTGTGATTTTTTCTTGTTTTGGGGGGGGGGGGGGGGGGGGGTAGCGGATCTTTATTATACAACCTTTTTGTTATAGACGAACTCAATATACCTAAAAAAGAAAGTGAGAGGTATATTGCAGTGACTTACAGGGTGTTTCTTAAGCTTATCGAACGAGGAAGACTAATGTGCATATCGTTTCCTTTTGCACAAAATATCTTAATTATCGTTGTTTACGACAGGTATGCACAAATGTATTTGGTGTAGTGGTACCAGGTCAATGTGGTTATGTAAATCCAGAGGTTGTAGATATACATGTTTTTCTTGTTCCGAACGGATAGATACGACACGATAGGCCAAATGTATGTCTTATAACATAAATACACTCCCCACGAACAAAAGGAATAACATATGTATGTTAGGATCATCAATCTCTTCATAATTTCAACGTGATATGAGGCCTACCCATTTTTCATCGAACATTGTTTTTAATCATTTTTCTATATATGTATATATGTAACTGTATTTTAATTCCAACGCAACACCATTGAAGCTTAGATACATTAATATGTGTATCTGCCCCCACAAGCTGTATTGGTGTATGATCTAGATATAGAGCTTATTGGCGATTTCAGTTTAGTCAATTTGAAGACATGATCATGTTCATGCCGTCATACATTATTATACTAGGTGTGTGTCTTTTTGATTTGAAGGGAATCTGGACTAAGTTGTAGAAACCTCAATTAAATTTAAGAGTGGATTAAAACTTATTGTTTAAATGATACTTATATTTAAGTGAGGTTTGTGCAACCCGGTCCTGATTGTTTATATCTGTACAAACGTTGGAGATCCAATAAAGAGGGAAGGGTTGAAATCCCATTAACTGGCTTAGCGCATATTTATTTTTGTCATGTTTCAACCATCTCCTGGAATTACAAGTTAAGCGTTGTGTATTAAAATGAACACTTACTTTAAGCATTATATATCGGATTGTGTACCCTAGATAGTAATACCATTGACTTATTTTCGCTATATCAATGATATTGTGACAGACAAGGTTTTGTTTGGTTTAGTTTATGGTGTTTAACGCCATTTTCAACAATATATCAGTTATATCGTTGCTGTCAGTTTTATTAATGGAGTACAAACAGAAATCCACAGACCTGCCGCAAGTCACTGACAAACTGTATCACATAATGTTGTATCGATTACACCTCGCCATGAACGGGGTTCGAACTCCAACTTTACTGATTGGACGGGTAGTTGTAAATCCAACTACCATACGATCACGACCACGTCGGCCCCGTAACAGACAAGGATATAGCGGATGCAATTGATAAAAACAAATACCACCTTTCGGAACAATGAAAAAATTTCATCGAATAATTGTAGAAAGAGGCAAAATCGATACTCCAATATACATTGTCGCTCACTTGTTATAAGCACTTCAATGAAAAGTGGCGGGGCCCAAACCTCCATTCTTAGTGAGATGATGGGATCACGAGGCGAGCACGTTAAACATTACACCACCGATGCGGTTCGAAGCATGTTGATGAAACAGATATAGAACCTTTAATAAATATGTGATGGATATATGTTTATTATCGTAAGCACACTTGTTAAACAGCATGTGCCACCAGTGGAACAGGCCTGTTGTGGAGCACTTAGCTCATCACGGTTTTTAGTGGGAGTGCTCACTCTAGTTTCTGTGTTATATCAACCATTGTTTGTCTTTTTGTCCTTTTCATTTTGGTCATTGTATTGTTTGTTCTTCTTCGATTTACAGCTGGTGGCCCGGATGGCTCAATTAGTTAGGTAGTTGGATCTAACAGCTCATACAAGCCTATCACCAGTACGGCGTGGTATCGCGCCCAGCTTTGTAAATTACAACAAAAGGTGCACTCGAATCGCAGCCGTAAGTGTAAAGTTTACAAGTTGCTTGCCCAGGATCGATGGTTCTCTCCGGGTACTCCGGCTTCTTCCACCACTTACACTAGTCGCCATGATATAGCTGAAATATTGCTGAAAGTGGCTTTAAACACAATAAATCAAATCAATCAAATCAAGTCAATGGTTAATATTGATCCTTGAGTGTATTGTTATAATTGTATTGTGCTAATGTGTCTGTAACCAGCTGAGTACTAAGTATCTTGCATTTCTAAGAGGGTTAGGGTTATGGTGTTTAATGCCACATTCAGCAATATTTTGATTATATTGTGGCGGTCAGTTTTATTGTTGGAGGAAAACGAAGTACATGTACTGGAGAAAACCACCGACCTGTCGCAAGTCACTGACAAACTTTATCACATAATGTTGTCGAGTACACCTCACCTGAGGTGGATTTGAATTTGTTACGTTAGTGGTGATACATTTCAAAGAGTTTCACAAACATTTTATAGCATATGTATATATATTTATCATAGAATTTGAACTTAATAAAAAAAAAATATTTCAAAGATTTAACAAATTGTGTTCAGCTTTAGCTCTTCAGCTTTATGCATGTTATTCTTGAATGTTCAATGGTAATCATATTTCATGTCATGGTTGTGAGTTTGTAATAACTTTATTGTGCTCAAAGTAATTTCTAGTTGCATTTGTAAGCTTTGATTGTAACGAAGGGATATAGAAATACAAGTCTTACCAATTCAGGTGTGTCATGTGTCATAATGGCTGTAAATGCGTAGTGTTGTAATCTGTTAGAGTGTGCCAATTACGGTCCAGCACCTCCGACTTCAGCACTGAGGGTTTCTCTTAGGGTTACCTCTCCATTAGCTTCTGGTATAAGACCTTTCCTGGAAGCACTGGAGGGACTTTACAGGTCCCAAACTGGATTAATCCTCAGGGTTTTCTCCCGAAGCCTTTCCCACAAATGGGTATGCCGCACGGCAGCGGAGATTTGATAATGGAGTTTCCCTCTCCATCCACAAAACAGTGGAACTATTTAACCCATAGCTGGGATTACCAATTCATTATTCACAAGTATTGTTGAATATGTAAAAAGAAACAGTTTGACGATACCATTGGGATAATCAGAAGTCATAATTTGAAGGAAGCACAATGTAATAGCCAAATGAAAAAAGACAAACAATGATCTGCTAAACACTACACAGAAAACTAAAGATTGACAGCATGCATCCTACTAAAAAACGGAGGAGAACTTAGGTGCTCCAGAATGTTAAGAAATTCCTGTTCCACTAGTGGCACCTGTCCTTTTAAAACAATTATCAATTATTATTGACTGAACTTAAAAAGATCAAATATCGATATGGATTTTTAATGTAT
This sequence comes from Bathymodiolus brooksi, assembly GCA_963680875.1. Taxonomy (NCBI): domain Eukaryota; kingdom Metazoa; phylum Mollusca; class Bivalvia; order Mytilida; family Modiolidae; genus Bathymodiolus; species Bathymodiolus brooksi. Next base: position 25,282,301 of record OY804590.1, on the reverse strand, counting down.
ATCATTTTACAAATCAGTCAATTTGGGTGAACAAACCTTTTATAAATATCTGTTTTTTTCTTCAGGGGTATGTTTTTATAAATACCATTTGATCCACCAGTCAGTTTGGATAAGTGAGACTTTTTTTGGATAAAATGTTATCCATTACTAGTCAATTGAGTTGAGCCAAACCTTTTATAAATATAATTTTGTCTATCAGTCAATTGAGGGTATGTGGAAGTTTTTATACATATCTTTTTTTTCATTCAGACATGTTTTTGAGGTATGTAGAATATTTGTTTAAAATAAATATCATTTTCTCCATCAGTCAGTTTATATAAGCAATAATTTTCTGAGATATAATTTTATCCTTGACTAGTCAATTTGAGGTGAGGGTATTGTGCATAATACTACCCTATTGTTAATGGTTGTTTATTGTAAAATTTATGACTATGTTACAATATATTTTGACATATTTATTTTTGATAACTAAGTAAAATAAAAAATAAAAATGTTAATATATATGTTAGTTTTCACTTGTGTTTAGCTCACCAATATAAAATTTAACCACAGGGGGTGTAATGGCTCTCTATGTTGTAGATCTGGTAGATCTGGGTTCGAGTCCCGGTCAGGTCAAACCAAAGACTATAACATTGGTATTTATTGCTTCTCTGCTAAGCAGCACTAAGGAGTAAAGGTAAAGACTTGTTGGCTCTGAAGAAGAATAATGTGTCTGAGTGAAACGACATTTTACGACAGACTCTTGTTTCACTGAGCTAGCACTATTAAAATCCAACTCAGAGTGTTGGTCAAGAACAAAGCAGACATCATTATCATCTCATCAAATGCATCTTGTTCTCCCCATGATAATAAATGTATCTTGTTCTCCCCACGATAACAAATGTATCTTGTTCTCCCCATGATAGCAAATGTATCTTGTTCTCCCCATGATAGCAAATGTATCTTGTTCTCCCCATGATAACAAATGTATCTTGTTCTCCCCATGATAAAAAATGTATCTTGTTCTCCCCTTGATAACAAATGCATCTTGTTCTCCCCATGATGTAGCTAACAAACTGCTCATTTGGTGTTTAACAATAATCACTCACCCAGCCCCATATGAAATCTTAGGGGATGTTTATTTTGTTGTTCTGGGGATTTGTGTGGAAACTTGGTTAAGGTTGATGACTTTTTAATAAAAAAAAATATTTCAAAGATTTAAAAAAAATGTGTTCAGCTTTAGCTCTTCAGCTTTATGCATGTTATTTTTGCATTTTATAAGATAAGATAAGATAAGAATAAGAAAACTTTATTTGAATTCGGTTGTTGTATAACAATAAACACAAGCTCTCAGGAGCTTATTACCGAATATACATAGTAGCACAAGATACATACAAATATTAACATAATCGCATAAACACACATATAAAGCACATACAGTTAGCAAATGCAACATAAAAAGCACAAAAATAAAGGACATACTAAACATGCTGAAGCAATATAAAGCGAACATAAAATAACTAAGCAGCATTAAAACTTGGAAAAAGCAGCACTAGAAATAAAACAGAAAGCTGAATATGTTATCTGCATGCAGAACAACGACATACTGAGCCATTCCAGGACAGAATCAAATTTTTAAAGTGGTTGAAACTGTTTTCAGTTCTGAAATGGTTCGGAAGGTCGTTCCACAGAGTTGCAGCTACAAACATGAATGATTTTTGCCATACCTTGTAGTTCTAACTTGAAGTACATCTAATATGTTCGAATACCTGAAAGCATATTTAGAATTCTTCACATTAACTAAATCATGAAGGCATACAGCAGCTAATTTGTTAACGATTTTATATGTCTCCAAGGCCATTGTCCTAATACGTCTGATCTGTAAGGAGGGCACTAGAGCTTTTTCAAGAAGTTTGATACATGAACTGATGTAGTCATCGCATACAAAGCGAAGTGCTCTTTCCTGCACTTTCTCTATTTTTTTTAGAATTTTTATCGGTACAAAAATGGCAAGCCAAAGGGCAGAAGTTAATGTTGCTGAGAATGAAAGTGTGGAATATAGTTAATTTGCTTCCTCTGTCTAAATATCGGCCCAAACGCTTAAGTATATTCAGTTGCTGTGATGCCTTCCTACAGATTGAACTGATATGAATGTCAAAATTTAATTGATAATCTATTTCAATTCCTAAAAGTTTTACTGTTTCTTCACATGAAAGTGTAGAATTCTGTATACAAATCTTCATGTTTTTGTCAAAAGTCTTCTTCCCAACCGCAAGTACCTGAAATTTATCTGGATTAGCCTGCATTTTGTTTACTTTAAGCCAATTAATAAGAACATTTGACTCTGATTCTAAAACTGAGGTAAGTACATTAAAATCAGGATGACCATAAGACAAAGTATTGTCATCCGCATAATTATATAAAGTACTCTTTTCAACAAAATAAAAAATATCATTAATAAAGACATTAAAAAGTAGAGGGACCAAGATTGACATATGGGGTACACCTTTTTGGATGTCAGACCAACTGCACAGAATACTATTAATTTTAATTGGTTGTTTCCTATTTGATAAGTAGGAATCAAGAAGGGATACAGAATCAGTGGACATATCATAGGCCGAAAGTTTATCAAATAAAATATCTTGGAGTAGGCAATCAAATGCTTTGGAAAGAACCGTTAGGACTGCGACAACATACTGATTTTTGTCAAGGGCATTCCGCCAGTCCTATAATAACCTAAGCAGGGTTGTCTGACATCCAGGACCTCTTCTAAAAGCACATAAATAAGGATTACAAATATTTTCAAAGAAATCAGACAATTGCTGTTCTACAATTTTTTCAAAAATCTTTGAAAAAATACATAGTACACTTAAGGGTCTGTAGTTAGTCTTCAAAAGTGGATCATTCTTTTTATATAAAGGTGTTACTTGTACTTTCTTTAATTTATCCGGAAAAACACTCTGATCTATTGACATATTTTAAATACTTGTAATCTGAGGTGCAATAATAGATTTACTACATTTTATTATTTTTGCAGGTATACCATCAGCACCTGTTGCTTTTTTGATGTTGATATTATTTATAATCTTTTCAACTTTATCTGTTGATACCTTTTCAAAAACAAATTTGTTTGTGCAATCATTTTGTTTCTTTATTTCTACTAAACTTGGATGATCAGAAGGGTCGTAAACAGTATCTTTTCCTATATTCTCAGCTACATTAGAGAAATAAATATTAAAGTGATTGGCTACTTCTTTTTGATCATTTATAATCTTGTCAGATTCATTAAGCACAATTTTGTGTTCTCCACTGAACCCCTTTTTCGAAAAGAATGGCTTAATAGTTTTACAAAAGTCGCCCGATTTTGTTCCCCCAGAGCAACGTTCTAAAATGTATGTTTTCATTGTTTTTTTTCCAATTTGGTTACAAAATTTCTTTGCTTTCTGAATTTTCCCAATTTTTGTTACCCTGACATTTTGTAAATTGAGAATATAGTATTTGTTTTCTGTATACAGCTCTTCTGAGCTCCTGATTCATACATGGTAATAGTTTTTTTTCTTTGATATCTATATTTAATTGGAGCATGCTTGTATAGCACATTGATAAAATCTTTTTCATATTCATTATAAACAAAATCTACTTCATGACATGTTTGATTGAACTTAATTTGTTCTATATCATCATTGAAATTTTCAATATCAAAAATCTTGTAACTTCTATAATACCTGAGCTGTTTTGGTTCGTGAAGAACTTCACCTTTGATAACAGTACTTATAATGTTATGGCAGTCACTGACACATTTTGTGACTTAAAACATAATTATTTCTTGTTTGTCATTATTACATCTACTAGTGATGGGATACAGCCCTTTTTGAAACAGGTTGGACCATTAACAAGTTGTGATAGATTGAAAATATCACAGAAATCATTCAAGGTAGCACTTTTATCTGAATTGAGCATGTCAAAATTCAGGTCACCAAATAATAACATATGTTCATAATGTATTAAAGATCAATCAGCAAATCTGGAGAAATATTCAGTAAATTAATAGTTTGACATAGAAGGGGGTTTATATGCCCCAGCAATCAACCACTTTCTGCCACTTGAATATACTTCATGACACAGAGTTTCAATTGTTTCACTCTCTAAAGATTTTTTTGTGCTGGATGGAAAGTCAGATCTGATAAAGGTAAGTAGGCCCCCGCGGTACTGGTTCCTGTCCCTATGTTGCACTTTGTACCCATCTACACTGAACAGATTGTCATTAAAAGATTGATCAAGTTTCGTTTCAGAAATAATTAATAAATCTACAATGTTGTCAGTTAGTACCTCTTTTATTTCGTCAAATTTGTACCGAAGGCTATTGATGTTCAGGTGTGCTGCCATGAATTGTTTGGGATAAGATCTCTGGACATCTCTAAGGTCTTTAAATGTGTGTTTGCTTACATTTCCACCGGAAGTAACAGAGGGTGCGTTTGATTTAGCCTCTACATTTTCAATATTAAAAAAGGAGTTGCTAAAAATAGGCAAAATACAGTTTGCACAGTACCAACTTTCAGATGATGTTGATAAGCGTTGGTATTCGTCTATCGGTAGGTCAATACCTTTAATGTGATACCAATATGTACAGTTTTCACAATAAATTCGACGTTGATTTCGTTTTACTGGTTTGGAACATTTCCCACTATGATATTTTACTGGACCAGGATTAGTTGAAATGTCTCGTGATAGCAAAAGAATTCTAATTATTGATATATATGTTGTTGTATTTTGGTTTGATAAGTATTTGTAGTAACGTCTATTTGTATAATATCGGATCTTTTCTGAGACGATCCTCGGGTATAATAAATCTAGTGAAAAGTCATAGCAAGATGGTTTTGGTTTCGTTCCCGAGTATAATCCGAGATCTTCTATCATGTATTCGTTGTCTGGGAGATCTAATTGCGTTGGAAATGCAAGGATGCGAGCTACAATTAAAGTTGTTGTTAGAGTAAACAAACGCCCGTCTAGTCCCGTCGCCATCTTTACAATCTTTTTCAATGGTAATCATATTTCATGTCATGGTTGTGAGTTTGTTATAGCTTTATTGTGTTCAAAGTAATTTCTAGTTGCATTTGTAAGCTTTGATTGTAATGAAGGGATATAGAAATACAAGTCTTACCAATTCATGTGTGTCATGTGTCATAATGGCTGTAAATGCGTAGTGTTGTGGTCTGTTAGAGTGTGCCAATTACGGTCCAGCACCTCCGACTTCAGCACTGAAGGTTTCTGTTAGGGTTACCTCTCCATTAGCTTCTGGTATAAGACCTTTCCTGGAAGCATTGGAGGGACTTTACAGGTCCCAAACTGGATTTATCCTCAGGTTTTCTCCCGAAGCCTTTACCATAAATGGGTATGCCGCACGGCAGCGGAGGTTTGATAATGGAGTTTCCCTCTCCATCCACAAAACAGTGGAACTATTTAACCCATAGCTGGGATTACCAATTCATTATACACAAGTATTGTTGAATATGTAAAAAAAACAGTTTGACGATACCATTGGGATAATCAGAAGTTGTAATTTGAAGGAAGCACAATGTAATAGCCAAATGAAAAAAGACAAACAATGATCTGCTAAACACTACACAGAAAACTAAAGATTGACAGCATGAACCCTGCTAAAAACCGGAGAACTCAGGTGCTCCAGAATGTTAAGAAATTCCTGTTCCACTAGTGGCACCTGTCCTTTTAAAACAATTATTAATTATTATTGACTGAACTTAAAAAGATCAAATATCGATCTGGATTTTTAATGTATATCATTTTACAAATCAGTCAATTTGGGTGAACAAACTTTTTATAAATATATTTTTTTTTCTTCAGGGGTATGTTTTTATAAATACCATTTGATCCACCAGTCAGTTTGGATAAGTGAGACTTTTTTTGGATAAAATGTTATCCATTACTAGTCAATTGGGTTGAGCCAAACCTTTTATAAATATAATTTTGTCTATCAGTCAATTGAGGGTATGTGGAAGTTTTTTTATTAATATCTTTTTTTTTCATTCTGACATGTTTTTGAGGTATGTAGAATATTTGTTTAAAATACATATCATTTTCTCCATCAGTCAGTTTATATAAGCAATAATTTTCTGAGATATAATTTTATCCTTGACTAGTCAATTTAAGGTGAGGTATTGTGCATAATACTACCCTATTGTTAATGGTTGTTTATTGTAAAATTTATGACTATGTTACAATATATTTTGACATATTTATTTTTGATAATTAAGTAAAATAAAAAATAAAAATGTTAATATATATGTTAGTTTTCACTTGTGTTTAGCTCACCAATATAAAATTTAACCACAGGGGGTGTAATGGCTCTCTATGTTGTAGATCTGGTAGATCTGGGTTCGAGTCCCGGTCAGGTCAAACCAAAGACTATAACATTGGTATTTATTGCTTCTCTGCTAAGCAGCACTAAGGAGTAAAGGTAAAGACTTGTTGGCTCTGAAGAAGAATAATGTGTCTGAGTGAAACGACATTTTACGACAGACTCTTGTTTCACTGAGCTAGCACTATTAAAATCCAACTCAGAGTGTTGGTCAAGAACAAAGCAGACATCATTATCATCTCATCAAATGCATCTTGTTCTCCCCATGATAATAAATGTATCTTGTTCTCCCCACGATAACAAATGTATCTTGTTCTCCCCATGATAGCAAATGTATCTTGTTCTCCCCATGATAGCAAATGTATCTTGTTCTCCCCATGATAACAAATGTATCTTGTTCTCCCCATGATAAAAAATGTATCTTGTTCTCCCCTTGATAACAAATGCATCTTGTTCTCCCCATGATGTAGCTAACAAACTGCTCATTTGGTGTTTAACAATAATCACTCACCCAGCCCCATATGAAATCTTAGGGGATGTTTATTTTGTTGTTCTGGGGATTTGTGTGGAAACTTGGTTAAGGTTGATGACTTTTTAATAAAAAAAAATATTTCAAAGATTTAAAAAAAATGTGTTCAGCTTTAGCTCTTCAGCTTTATGCATGTTATTTTTGCATTTTATAAGATAAGATAAGATAAGAATAAGAAAACTTTATTTGAATTCGGTTGTTGTATAACAATAAACACAAGCTCTCAGGAGCTTATTACCGAATATACATAGTAGCACAAGATACATACAAATATTAACATAATCGCATAAACACACATATAAAGCACATACAGTTAGCAAATGCAACATAAAAAGCACAAAAATAAAGGACATACTAAACATGCTGAAGCAATATAAAGCGAACATAAAATAACTAAGCAGCATTAAAACTTGGAAAAAGCAGCACTAGAAATAAAACAGAAAGCTGAATATGTTATCTGCATGCAGAACAACGACATACTGAGCCATTCCAGGACAGAATCAAATTTTTAAAGTGGTTGAAACTGTTTTCAGTTCTGAAATGGTTCGGAAGGTCGTTCCACAGAGTTGCAGCTACAAACATGAATGATTTTTGCCATACCTTGTAGTTCTAACTTGAAGTACATCTAATATGTTCGAATACCTGAAAGCATATTTAGAATTCTTCACATTAACTAAATCATGAAGGCATACAGCAGCTAATTTGTTAACGATTTTATATGTCTCCAAGGCCATTGTCCTAATACGTCTGATCTGTAAGGAGGGCACTAGAGCTTTTTCAAGAAGTTTGATACATGAACTGATGTAGTCATCGCATACAAAGCGAAGTGCTCTTTCCTGCACTTTCTCTATTTTTTTTAGAATTTTTATCGGTACAAAAATGGCAAGCCAAAGGGCAGAAGTTAATGTTGCTGAGAATGAAAGTGTGGAATATAGTTAATTTGCTTCCTCTGTCTAAATATCGGCCCAAACGCTTAAGTATATTCAGTTGCTGTGATGCCTTCCTACAGATTGAACTGATATGAATGTCAAAATTTAATTGATAATCTATTTCAATTCCTAAAAGTTTTACTGTTTCTTCACATGAAAGTGTAGAATTCTGTATACAAATCTTCATGTTTTTGTCAAAAGTCTTCTTCCCAACCGCAAGTACCTGAAATTTATCTGGATTAGCCTGCATTTTGTTTACTTTAAGCCAATTAATAAGAACATTTGACTCTGATTCTAAAACTGAGGTAAGTACATTAAAATCAGGATGACCATAAGACAAAGTATTGTCATCCGCATAATTATATAAAGTACTCTTTTCAACAAAATAAAAAATATCATTAATAAAGACATTAAAAAGTAGAGGGACCAAGATTGACATATGGGGTACACCTTTTTGGATGTCAGACCAACTGCACAGAATACTATTAATTTTAATTGGTTGTTTCCTATTTGATAAGTAGGAATCAAGAAGGGATACAGAATCAGTGGACATATCATAGGCCGAAAGTTTATCAAATAAAATATCTTGGAGTAGGCAATCAAATGCTTTGGAAAGAACCGTTAGGACTGCGACAACATACTGATTTTTGTCAAGGGCATTCCGCCAGTCCTATAATAACCTAAGCAGGGTTGTCTGACATCCAGGACCTCTTCTAAAAGCACATAAATAAGGATTACAAATATTTTCAAAGAAATCAGACAATTGCTGTTCTACAATTTTTTCAAAAATCTTTGAAAAAATACATAGTACACTTAAGGGTCTGTAGTTAGTCTTCAAAAGTGGATCATTCTTTTTATATAAAGGTGTTACTTGTACTTTCTTTAATTTATCCGGAAAAACACTCTGATCTATTGACATATTTTAAATACTTGTAATCTGAGGTGCAATAATAGATTTACTACATTTTATTATTTTTGCAGGTATACCATCAGCACCTGTTGCTTTTTTGATGTTGATATTATTTATAATCTTTTCAACTTTATCTGTTGATACCTTTTCAAAAACAAATTTGTTTGTGCAATCATTTTGTTTCTTTATTTCTACTAAACTTGGATGATCAGAAGGGTCGTAAACAGTATCTTTTCCTATATTCTCAGCTACATTAGAGAAATAAATATTAAAGTGATTGGCTACTTCTTTTTGATCATTTATAATCTTGTCAGATTCATTAAGCACAATTTTGTGTTCTCCACTGAACCCCTTTTTCGAAAAGAATGGCTTAATAGTTTTACAAAAGTCGCCCGATTTTGTTCCCCCAGAGCAACGTTCTAAAATGTATGTTTTCATTGTTTTTTTTCCAATTTGGTTACAAAATTTCTTTGCTTTCTGAATTTTCCCAATTTTTGTTACCCTGACATTTTGTAAATTGAGAATATAGTATTTGTTTTCTGTATACAGCTCTTCTGAGCTCCTGATTCATACATGGTAATAGTTTTTTTTCTTTGATATCTATATTTAATTGGAGCATGCTTGTATAGCACATTGATAAAATCTTTTTCATATTCATTATAAACAAAATCTACTTCATGACATGTTTGATTGAACTTAATTTGTTCTATATCATCATTGAAATTTTCAATATCAAAAATCTTGTAACTTCTATAATACCTGAGCTGTTTTGGTTCGTGAAGAACTTCACCTTTGATAACAGTACTTATAATGTTATGGCAGTCACTGACACATTTTGTGACTTAAAACATAATTATTTCTTGTTTGTCATTATTACATCTACTAGTGATGGGATACAGCCCTTTTTGAAACAGGTTGGACCATTAACAAGTTGTGATAGATTGAAAATATCACAGAAATCATTCAAGGTAGCACTTTTATCTGAATTGAGCATGTCAAAATTCAGGTCACCAAATAATAACATATGTTCATAATGTATTAAAGATCAATCAGCAAATCTGGAGAAATATTCAGTAAATTAATAGTTTGACATAGAAGGGGGTTTATATGCCCCAGCAATCAACCACTTTCTGCCACTTGAATATACTTCATGACACAGAGTTTCAATTGTTTCACTCTCTAAAGATTTTTTTGTGCTGGATGGAAAGTCAGATCTGATAAAGGTAAGTAGGCCCCCGCGGTACTGGTTCCTGTCCCTATGTTGCACTTTGTACCCATCTACACTGAACAGATTGTCATTAAAAGATTGATCAAGTTTCGTTTCAGAAATAATTAATAAATCTACAATGTTGTCAGTTAGTACCTCTTTTATTTCGTCAAATTTGTACCGAAGGCTATTGATGTTCAGGTGTGCTGCCATGAATTGTTTGGGATAAGATCTCTGGACATCTCTAAGGTCTTTAAATGTGTGTTTGCTTACATTTCCACCGGAAGTAACAGAGGGTGCGTTTGATTTAGCCTCTACATTTTCAATATTAAAAAAGAGTTGCTAAAAATAGGCAAAATACAGTTTGCACAGTACCAACTTTCAGATGATGTTGATAAGCGTTGGTATTCGTCTATCGGTAGGTCAATACCTTTAATGTGATACCAATATGTACAGTTTTCACAATAAATTCGACGTTGATTTCGTTTTACTGGTTTGGAACATTTCCCACTATGATATTTTACTGGACCAGGATTAGTTGAAATGTCTCGTGATAGCAAAAGAATTCTAATTATTGATATATATGTTGTTGTATTTTGGTTTGATAAGTATTTGTAGTAACGTCTATTTGTATAATATCGGATCTTTTCTGAGACGATCCTCGGGTATAATAAATCTAGTGAAAAGTCATAGCAAGATGGTTTTGGTTTCGTTCCCGAGTATAATCCGAGATCTTCTATCATGTATTCGTTGTCTGGGAGATCTAATTGCGTTGGAAATGCAAGGATGCGAGCTACAATTAAAGTTGTTGTTAGAGTAAACAAACGCCCGTCTAGTCCCGTCGCCATCTTTACAATCTTTTTCAATGGTAATCATATTTCATGTCATGGTTGTGAGTTTGTTATAGCTTTATTGTGTTCAAAGTAATTTCTAGTTGCATTTGTAAGCTTTGATTGTAATGAAGGGATATAGAAATACAAGTCTTACCAATTCATGTGTGTCATGTGTCATAATGGCTGTAAATGCGTAGTGTTGTGGTCTGTTAGAGTGTGCCAATTACGGTCCAGCACCTCCGACTTCAGCACTGAAGGTTTCTGTTAGGGTTACCTCTCCATTAGCTTCTGGTATAAGACCTTTCCTGGAAGCATTGGAGGGACTTTACAGGTCCCAAACTGGATTTATCCTCAGGTTTTCTCCCGAAGCCTTTACCATAAATGGGTATGCCGCACGGCAGCGGAGGTTTGATAATGGAGTTTCCCTCTCCATCCACAAAACAGTGGAACTATTTAACCCATAGCTGGGATTACCAATTCATTATACACAAGTATTGTTGAATATGTAAAAAAAACAGTTTGACGATACCATTGGGATAATCAGAAGTTGTAATTTGAAGGAAGCACAATGTAATAGCCAAATGAAAAAAGACAAACAATGATCTGCTAAACACTACACAGAAAACTAAAGATTGACAGCATGAACCCTGCTAAAAACCGGAGAACTCAGGTGCTCCAGAATGTTAAGAAATTCCTGTTCCACTAGTGGCACCTGTCCTTTTAAAACAATTATTAATTATTATTGACTGAACTTAAAAAGATCAAATATCGATCTGGATTTTTAATGTATATCATTTTACAAATCAGTCAATTTGGGTGAACAAACTTTTTATAAATATATTTTTTTTTCTTCAGGGGTATGTTTTTATAAATACCATTTGATCCACCAGTCAGTTTGGATAAGTGAGACTTTTTTTGGATAAAATGTTATCCATTACTAGTCAATTGGGTTGAGCCAAACCTTTTATAAATATAATTTTGTCTATCAGTCAATTGAGGGTATGTGGAAGTTTTTTTATTGATATCTTTTTTTTTCATTCTGACATGTTTTTGAGGTATGTAGAATATTTGTTTAAAATACATATCATTTTCTCCATCAGTCAGTTTATATAAGCAATAATTTTCTGAGATATAATTTTATCCTTGACTAGTCAATTTAAGGTGAGGTATTGTGCATAATACTACCCTATTGTTAATGGTTGTTTATTGTAAAATTTATGACTATGTTACAATATATTTTGACATATTTATTTTTGATAATTAAGTAAAATAAAAAATAAAAATGTTAATATATATGTTAGTTTTCACTTGTGTTTAGCTCACCAATATAAAATTTAACCACAGGGGGTGTAATGGCTCTCTATGTTGTAGATCTGGTAGATCTGGGTTCGAGTCCCGGTCAGGTCAAACCAAAGACTATAACATTGGTATTTATTGCTTCTCTGCTAAGCAGCACTAAGGAGTAAAGGTAAAGACTTGTTGGCTCTGAAGAAGAATAATGTGTCTGAGTGAAACGACATTTTACGACAGACTCTTGTTTCACTGAGCTAGCACTATTAAAATCCAACTCAGAGTGTTGGTCAAGAACAAAGCAGACATCATTATCATCTCATCAAATGCATCTTGTTCTCCCCATGATAATAAATGTATCTTGTTCTCCCCACGATAACAAATGTATCTTGTTCTCCCCATGATAGCAAATGTATCTTGTTCTCCCCATGATAGCAAATGTATCTTGTTCTCCCCATGATAACAAATGTATCTTGTTCTCCCCATGATAAAAAATGTATCTTGTTCTCCCCTTGATAACAAATGCATCTTGTTCTCCCCATGATGTAGCTAACAAACTGCTCATTTGGTGTTTAACAATAATCACTCACCCAGCCCCATATGAAATCTTAGGGGATGTTTATTTTGTTGTTCTGGGGATTTGTGTGGAAACTTGGTTAAGGTTGATGACTTTTTAATAAAAAAAAATATTTCAAAGATTTAAAAAAAATGTGTTCAGCTTTAGCTCTTCAGCTTTATGCATGTTATTTTTGCATTTTATAAGATAAGATAAAATAAGAATAAGAAAACTTTATTTGAATTCGGTTGTTGTATAACAATAAACACAAGCTCTCAGGAGCTTATTACCGAATATACATAGTAGCACAAGATACATACAAATATTAACATAATCGCATAAACACACATATAAAGCACATACAGTTAGCAAATGCAACATAAAAAGCACAAAAATAAAGGACATACTAAACATGCTGAAGCAATATAAAGCGAACATAAAATAACTAAGCAGCATTAAAACTTGGAAAAAGCAGCACTAGAAATAAAACAGAAAGCTGAATATGTTATCTGCATGCAGAACAACGACATACTGAGCCATTCCAGGACAGAATCAAATTTTTAAAGTGGTTGAAACTGTTTTCAGTTCTGAAATGGTTCGGAAGGTCGTTCCACAGAGTTGCAGCTACAAACATGAATGATTTTTGCCATACCTTGTAGTTCTAACTTGAAGTACATCTAATATGTTCGAATACCTGAAAGCATATTTAGAATTCTTCACATTAACTAAATCATGAAGGCATACAGCAGCTAATTTGTTAACGATTTTATATGTCTCCAAGGCCATTGTCCTAATACGTCTGATCTGTAAGGAGGGCACTAGAGCTTTTTCAAGAAGTTTGATACATGAACTGATGTAGTCATCGCATACAAAGCGAAGTGCTCTTTCCTGCACTTTCTCTATTTTTTTTAGAATTTTTATCGGTACAAAAATGGCAAGCCAAAGGGCAGAAGTTAATGTTGCTGAGAATGAAAGTGTGGAATATAGTTAATTTGCTTCCTCTGTCTAAATATCGGCCCAAACGCTTAAGTATATTCAGTTGCTGTGATGCCTTCCTACAGATTGAACTGATATGAATGTCAAAATTTAATTGATAATCTATTTCAATTCCTAAAAGTTTTACTGTTTCTTCACATGAAAGTGTAGAATTCTGTATACAAATCTTCATGTTTTTGTCAAAAGTCTTCTTCCCAACCGCAAGTACCTGAAATTTATCTGGATTAGCCTGCATTTTGTTTACTTTAAGCCAATTAATAAGAACATTTGACTCTGATTCTAAAACTGAGGTAAGTACATTAAAATCAGGATGACCATAAGACAAAGTATTGTCATCCGCATAATTATATAAAGTACTCTTTTCAACAAAATAAAAAATATCATTAATAAAGACATTAAAAAGTAGAGGGACCAAGATTGACATATGGGGTACACCTTTTTGGATGTCAGACCAACTGCACAGAATACTATTAATTTTAATTGGTTGTTTCCTATTTGATAAGTAGGAATCAAGAAGGGATACAGAATCAGTGGACATATCATAGGCCGAAAGTTTATCAAATAAAATATCTTGGAGTAGGCAATCAAATGCTTTGGAAAGAACCGTTAGGACTGCGACAACATACTGATTTTTGTCAAGGGCATTCCGCCAGTCCTATAATAACCTAAGCAGGGTTGTCTGACATCCAGGACCTCTTCTAAAAGCACATAAATAAGGATTACAAATATTTTCAAAGAAATCAGACAATTGCTGTTCTACAATTTTTTCAAAAATCTTTGAAAAAATACATAGTACACTTAAGGGTCTGTAGTTAGTCTTCAAAAGTGGATCATTCTTTTTATATAAAGGTGTTACTTGTACTTTCTTTAATTTATCCGGAAAAACACTCTGATCTATTGACATATTTTAAATACTTGTAATCTGAGGTGCAATAATAGATTTACTACATTTTATTATTTTTGCAGGTATACCATCAGCACCTGTTGCTTTTTTGATGTTGATATTATTTATAATCTTTTCAACTTTATCTGTTGATACCTTTTCAAAAACAAATTTGTTTGTGCAATCATTTTGTTTCTTTATTTCTACTAAACTTGGATGATCAGAAGGGTCGTAAACAGTATCTTTTCCTATATTCTCAGCTACATTAGAGAAATAAATATTAAAGTGATTGGCTACTTCTTTTTGATCATTTATAATCTTGTCAGATTCATTAAGCACAATTTTGTGTTCTCCACTGAACCCCTTTTTCGAAAAGAATGGCTTAATAGTTTTACAAAAGTCGCCCGATTTTGTTCCCCCAGAGCAACGTTCTAAAATGTATGTTTTCATTGTTTTTTTTCCAATTTGGTTACAAAATTTCTTTGCTTTCTGAATTTTCCCAATTTTTGTTACCCTGACATTTTGTAAATTGAGAATATAGTATTTGTTTTCTGTATACAGCTCTTCTGAGCTCCTGATTCATACATGGTAATAGTTTTTTTTCTTTGATATCTATATTTAATTGGAGCATGCTTGTATAGCACATTGATAAAATCTTTTTCATATTCATTATAAACAAAATCTACTTCATGACATGTTTGATTGAACTTAATTTGTTCTATATCATCATTGAAATTTTCAATATCAAAAATCTTGTAACTTCTATAATACCTGAGCTGTTTTGGTTCGTGAAGAACTTCACCTTTGATAACAGTACTTATAATGTTATGGCAGTCACTGACACATTTTGTGACTTAAAACATAATTATTTCTTGTTTGTCATTATTACATCTACTAGTGATAGGATACAGCCCTTTTTGAAACAGGTTGGACCATTAACAAGTGGTGATAGATTGAAAATATCACAGAAATCATTCAAGGTAGCACTTTTATCTGAATTGAGCATGTCAAAATTCAGGTCACCAAATAATAACATATGTTCATAATGTATTAAAGATCAATCAGCAAATCTGGAGAAATATTCAGTAAATTAATAGTTTGACATAGAAGGGGGTTTATATGCCCCAGCAATCAACCACTTTCTGCCACTTGAATATACTTCATGACACAGAGTTTCAATTGTTTCACTCTCTAAAGATTTTTTTGTGCTGGATGGAAAGTCAGATCTGATAAAGGTAAGTAGGCCCCCGCGGTACTGGTTCCTGTCCCTATGTTGCACTTTGTACCCATCTACACTGAACAGATTGTCATTAAAAGATTGATCAAGTTTCGTTTCAGAAATAATTAATAAATCTACAATGTTGTCAGTTAGTACCTCTTTTATTTCGTCAAATTTGTACCGAAGGCTATTGATGTTCAGGTGTGCTGCCATGAATTGTTTGGGATAAGATCTCTGGACATCTCTAAGGTCTTTAAATGTGTGTTTGCTTACATTTCCACCGGAAGTAACAGAGGGTGCGTTTGATTTAGCCTCTACATTTTCAATATTAAAAAGGAGTTGCTAAAAATAGGCAAAATACAGTTTGCACAGTACCAACTTTCAGATGATGTTGATAAGCGTTGGTATTCGTCTATCGGTAGGTCAATACCTTTAATGTGATACCAATATGTACAGTTTTCACAATAAATTCGACGTTGATTTCGTTTTACTGGTTTGGAACATTTCCCACTATGATATTTTACTGGACCAGGATTAGTTGAAATGTCTCGTGATAGCAAAATAATTCTAATTATTGATATATATGTTGTTGTATTTTGGTTTGATAAGTATTTGTAGTAACCTCTATTTGTATAATATCGGATCTTTTCTGAGACGATCCTCGGGTATAATAAATCTAGTGAAAAGTCATAGCAAGATGGTTTTGGTTTCGTTCCCGAGTATAATCCGAGATCTTCTATCATGTATTCGTTGTCTGGGAGATCTAATTGCGTTGGAAATGCAAGGATGCGAGCTACAATTAAAGTTGTTGTTAGAGTAAACAAACGCCCGTCTAGTCCCGTCGCCATCTTTACAATCTTTTTCAATGGTAATCATATTTCATGTCATGGTTGTGAGTTTGTTATAGCTTTATTGTGTTCAAAGTAATTTCTAGTTGCATTTGTAAGCTTTGATTGTAATGAAGGGATATAGAAATACAAGTCTTACCAATTCATGTGTGTCATGTGTCATAATGGCTGTAAATGCGTAGTGTTGTGGTCTGTTAGAGTGTGCCAATTACGGTCCAGCACCTCCGACTTCAGCACTGAAGGTTTCTGTTAGGGTTACCTCTCCATTAGCTTCTGGTATAAGACCTTTCCTGGAAGCACTGGAGGGACTTTACAGGTCCCAAACTTGATTTATCCTCAGATTTTCTCCCGAAGCCTTTCCCATAAATGGGTATGCCGCACGGCAGCGGAGGTTTGATAATGGAGTTTCCCTCTCCATCCACAAAACAGTGGAACTATTTAACCCATAGCTGGGATTACCAATTCATTATACACAAGTATTGTTGAATATGTAAAAAAAACAGTTTGACGATACCATTGGGATAATCAGAAGTTGTAATTTGAAGGAAGCACAATGTAATAGCCAAATGAAAAAAGACAAACAATGATCTGCTAAACACTACACAGAAAACTAAAGATTGACAGCATGAACCCTGCTAAAAAACGGAGAACTCAGGTGCTCCAGAATGTTAAGAAATTCCTGTTCCACTAGTGGCACCTGTCCTTTTAAAACAATTATTAATTATTATTGACTGAACTTAAAAAGATCAAATATCGATCTGGATTTTTAATGTATATCATTTTACAAATCAGTCAATTTGGGTGAACAAACTTTTTATAAATATATTTTTTTTTCTTCAGGGGTATGTTTTTATAAATACCATTTGATCCACCAGTCAGTTTGGATAAGTGAGACTTTTTTTGGATAAAATGTTATCCATTACTAGTCAATTGGGTTGAGCCAAACCTTTTATAAATATAATTTTGTCTATCAGTCAATTGAGGGTATGTGGAAGTTTTTTTATTGATATCTTTTTTTTTCATTCAGACATGTTTTTGAGGTATGTAGAATATTTGTTTAAAATACATATCATTTTCTCCATCAGTCAGTTTATATAAGCAATAATTTTCTGAGATATAATTTTATCCTTGACTAGTCAATTTGAGGTGAGGGTATTGTGCATAATACTACCCTATTGTTAATGGTTGTTTATTGTAAAATTTATGACTATGCTACAATATATTTTGACATATTTATTTTTGATAATTAAGTAAAATAAAAAATAAAAATGTTAATATATATGTTAGTTTTCACTTGTGTTTAGCTCACCAATATAAAATCTAACCACAGGGGGTGTAATGGCTCTCTATGTTGTAGATCTGGTAGATCTGGGTTCGAGTCCCGGTCAGGTCAAACCAAAGACTATAACATTGGTATTTATTGCTTCTCTGCTAAGCAGCACTAAGGAGTAAAGGTAAAGACTTGTTTGCTCTGAAGAAGAATAATGTGTCTGAGTGAAACGACATTTTACGACAGACTCTTGTTTCACTGAGCTAGCACTATTAAAATCCAACCCAGAGTGTTGGTCAAGAACAAAGCAGACATCATTATCATCTCATCAAATGCATCTTGTTCTCCCCATGATAATAAATGTATCTTGTTCTCCCCACGATAACAAATGTATCTTGTTCTCCCCATGATAGCAACTGTATCTTGTTCTCCCCATGATAGCAAATGTATCTTGTTCTCCCCATGATAACAAATGTATCTTGTTCTCCCCATGATAAAAAATGTATCTTGTTCTCCCCTTGATAACAAATGCATCTTGTTCTCCCCATGATGTAGCTAACAAACTGCTCATTTGGTGTTTAACAATAATCACTCACCCAGCCCCATATGAAATCTTAGGGGATGTTTATTTTGTTGTTCTGGGGATTTGTGTGGAAACTTGGTTAAGGTTGATGACTTTTTAATAAAAAAAAAATATTTCAAAGATTTAAAAAAAATGTGTTCAGCTTTAGCTCTTCAGCTTTATGCATGTTATTTTTGCATTTTATAAGATAAGATAAGATAAGAATAAGAACACTTTATTTGAATTCGGTTGTTGTATAACAATAAACACAAGCTCTCAGGAGCTTATTACCGAATATACATAGTAGCACAAGATACATACAAATATTAACATAATCGCATAAACACACATATAAAGCACATACAGTTAGCAAATGCAACATAAAAAGCACAAAAATAAAGGACATACTAAACATGCTGAAGCAATATCAAGCAAACATAAAATAACTAAGCAGCATTAAAACTTGGAAAAAGCAGCACTAGAAATAAAACAGAAAGCTGAATATGTTATCTGCATGCAGAACAACGACATACTGAGCCATTCCAGGACAGAATCAAATTTTTAAAGTGGTTGAAACTGTTTTCAGTTCTGAAATGGTTCGGAAGGTCGTTCCACAGAATTGCAGCTACAAACATGAATGATTTTTTGCCATACCTTGTAGTTCTAACTTGAAGTACATCTAATATGTTCGAATACCTGAAAGCATATTTAGAATTCTTCACATTAACTAAATCATGAATGCATACAGCAGCTAATTTGTTAACGATTTTATATGTCTCCAAGGCCATTGTCCTAATACGTCTGATCTGTAAGGAGGGCACTAGAGCTTTTTCAAGAAGTTTGATACATGAACTGATGTAGTCATCGCATACAAAGCGAAGTGCTCTTTCCTGCACTTTCTCTATTTTTTTTGGAATTTTTATCGGTACAAAAATGGCAAGCCAAAGGGCAGAAGTTAAAGTTGCTGAGAATGAAAGTGTGGAATATAGTTAATTTGCTTCCTCTGTCTAAATATCGGCCCAAACGCTTAAGTATATTCAGTTGCTGTGATGCCTTCCTACAGATTGAACTGATATGAATGTCAAAATTTAATTGATAATCTATTTCAATTCCTAAAAGTTTTACTGTTTCTTCACATGAAAGTGTAGAATTCTGTATACAAATCTTCATGTTTTTGTCAAAAGTCTTCTTCCCAACCGCAAGTACCTGAAATTTATCTGGATTAGCCTGCATTTTGTTTACTTTAAGCCAATTAATAAGAACATTTGACTCTGATTCTAAAACTGAGGTAAGTACATTAAAATCAGGATGACCATAAGACAAAGTATTGTCATCCGCATAATTATATAAAGTACTCTTTTCAACAAAATAAAAAATATCATTAATAAAGACATTAAAAAGTAGAGGGACCAAGATTGACATATGGGGTACACCTTTTTGGATGTCAGACCAACTGCACAGAATACTATTAATTTTAATTGGTTGTTTCCTATTTGATAAGTAGGAATCAAGAAGGGATACAGAATCAGTGGACATATCATAGGCCGAAAGTTTATCAAATAAAATATCTTGGAGTAGGCAATCAAATGCTTTGGAAAGAACCGTTAGGACTGCGACAACATACTGATTTTTGTCAAGGGCATTCCGCCAGTCCTATAATAACCTAAGTAGGGTTGTCTGACATCCAGGACCTCTTCTAAAAGCACATAAATAAGGATTACAAATATTTTCAAAGAAATCAGACAATTGCTGTTCTAAAATTTTCTCAAAAATCTTTGAAAAAATGCATAGTACACTTAAGGGTCTGTAGTTAGTCTTCAAAAGTGGATCATTCTTTTTATATAAAGGTGTTACTTGTACTTTCTTTAATTTATCCGGAAAAACACTCTGATCTATTGACATATTTTAAATACTTGTAATCTGAGGTGCAATAATAGATTTACTACATTTTATTATTTTTGCAGGTATACCATCAGCACCTGTTGCTTTTTTGATGTTGATATTATTTATAATCTTTTCAACTTTATCTGTTGAAACCTTTTCAAAAACAAATTTGTTTGTGCAATCATTTTGTTTCTTTATTTCTACTAAACTTGGATGATCAGAAGGGTCGTAAACAGTATCTTTTCCTATATTCTCAGCTACAGTAGAGAAAAAAATATTAAAGTGATTGGCTACTTCTTTTAGATCATTTATAATCTTGTCAGATTCATTAAGCACAATTTTGTGTTCTCCACTGAACCCCTTTTTCGAAAAGAATGGCTTAATAGTTTTCCAAAAGTCGCCCGATTTTGTTCCCCCAGAGCAACGTTCTAAAATGTATGCTTTCATTGTTTTTTTTCCAATTTGGTTACACAATTTATTTGCTTTCTGAATTTTTCCCAATTTTTGTTACCCTGACATTTTGTAAATTGAGAATATAGCATTTGTTTTCTGTATACAGCTCTTCTGAGCTCCTGATTCATACATGGTAATAGTTTTTTTTCTTTGATATCTATATTTAATTGGAGCATGCTTGTATAGCACATTGATAAAATCTTTTTCATATTCATTATAAACAGAATCTACTTCATGACATGTTTGATTGAACTTAATTTGTTCTATGTCATCATTGAAAATTTTCAATATCAAAAGTCTTGTAACTTCTATAATACCTGAGCTGTTTTGGTTCGTGAAGAACTTCACCTTTGATAACAGTACTTATAATGTTATGGCAGTCACTGACACATTTTGTGACTTAAAACATAATTATTTCTTGTTTGTCATTATTACATCTACTAGTGATGGGATACAGCCCTTTTTGAAACAGGTTGGACCATTAACAAGTTGTGATAGATTGAAAATATCACAGAAATCATTCAAGGTAGCACTTTTATCTGAATGGAGCATGTCAAAATTCAGGTCACCAAATAATAACATATGTTCATAATGTATTAAAGATCAATCAGCAAATCTGGAGAAATGTTCAGTAAATTCATTGTTTGACATAGAAGGGGGTTTATATGCCCCAGCAATCAACCACTTTCTGTCACTTAAATATACTTCATGACACAGAGTTGCAATTGCTTCACTCTCTAAAGATGTTTTTCTGCTGGATGGAAAGTCAGATCTGATAAAGGTAAGTAGGCCCCCGTCGTACTGGTTCCTGTCCCTATGTTGCACTTTGTACCCATCTACACTGAACAGATTGTCATTAAAAGATTTATCTAGTTTCGTTTCAGAAACAATTAATAAATCTACAATGTTGTCATTTAGTACCTCTTTTATTTCGTCAAATTTGTACCGAAGGCTATTGATGTTCAGGTGTGCTGCCATGAATTGTTTGGGATAAGATCTCTGGACATCTCTAAGGTCTTTAAATGTGTGTTTGTTTACATTTCCACCGGAAGTAACAGAGGGTGCGTTTGATTTAGCCTCTACATCTTCAATATTAAAAAAGGAGTTGCTAAAAATAGGCAAAATACAGTTTGCACAGTACCAACTTTCAGATGATGTTGATAAGCGTTGGTATTCGTCTATCGGTAGGTCAATACCTTTAATGTGATACCAATATGTACAGTCTTCACAATAAATTCCACGTTGATTTCGTTTTACTGGTTTGGAACATTTCCCACTATGATATTTTACTGGACCAGGATTAGTTGAAATGTCTCGTGATAGCAAAAGAATTCTAATTATTGATATATATGTTGTTGTATTTTGGTTTGATAAGTATTTGTAGTAACGTCTATTTGTATAATATCGGATCTTTTCTGAGACGATCCTCGGGTATAATAAATCTAGTGAAAAGTCATAGCAAGATGGTTTTGGTTTCGTTCCCGAGTATAATCCGAGATCTTCTATCATGTATTCGTTGTCTGGGAGATCTAATTGCGTTGGAAATGCAAGGATGCGAGCTACAATTAAAGTTGTTGTTAGAGTAAACAAACGCCCGTCTAGTCCCGTCGCCATCTTTACAATCTTTTTCAATGGTAATCATATTTCATGTCATGGTTGTGAGTTTGTTATAGCTTTATTGTGTTCAAAGTAATTTCTAGTTGCATTTTGTAAGCTTTGATTGTAATGAAGGGATATAGAAATACAAGTCTTACCAATTCATGTGTGTCATGTGTCATAATGGCTGTAAATGCGTAGTGTTGTGGTCTGTTAGAGTGTGCCAATTACGGTCCAGCACCTCCGACTTCAGCACTGAAGGTTTCTGTTAGGTTACCTCTCCATTAGCTTCTGGTATAAGACCTTTCCTGGAAGCACTGGAGGGACTTTACAGGTCCCAAACTGGATTTATCCTCAGGTTTTCTCCCGAAGCCTTTCCCATAAATGGGTATGCCGCACGGCAGCGGAGGTTTGATAATGGAGTTTCCCTCTCCATCCACAAAACAGTGGAACTATTTAACCCATAGCTGGGATTACCAATTCATTATACACAAGTATTGTTGAATATGTAAAAAAAACAGTTTGACGATACCATTGGGATAATCAGAAGTTGTAATTTGAAGGAAGCACAATGTAATAGCCAAATGAAAAAAGACAAACAATGATCTGCTAAACACTACACAGAAAACTAAAGATTGACAGCATGAACCCTGCTAAAAAACGGAGAACTCAGGTGCTCCAGAATGTTAAGAAATTCCTGTTCCACTAGTGGCACCTGTCCTTTTAAAACAATTATTAATTATTATTGACTGAACTTAAAAAGATCAAATATCGATCTGGATTTTTAATGTATATCATTTTACAAATCAGTCAATTTGGGTGAACAAACTTTTTATAAATATCTTTTTTTTTCTTCAGGGGTATGTTTTTATAAATACCATTTGATCCACCAGTCAGTTTGGATAAGTGAGACTTTTTTTGGATAAAATGTTATCCATTACTAGTCAATTGGGTTGAGCCAAACCTTTTATAAATATAATTTTGTCTATCAGTCAATTGAGGGTATGTGGAAGTTTTTTTTATTGATATCTTTTTTTTTCATTCAGACATGTTTTTGAGGTATGTAGAATATTTGTTTAAAATACATATCATTTTCTCCATCAGTCAGTTTATATAAGCAATAATTTTCTGAGATATAATTTTATCCTTGACTAGTCAATTTGAGGTGAGGGTATTGTGCATAATACTACCCTATTGTTAATGGTTGTTTATTGTAAAATTTATGACTATGTTACAATATATTTTGACATATTTATTTTTGATAATTAAGTAAAATAAAAAATAAAAATGTTAATATATATGTTAGTTTTCACTTGTGCTTAGCTCACCAATATAAAATTTAACCACAGGGGGTGTAATGGTTCTCTATGTTGTAGATCTGGTAGATCTGGGTTCGAGTCCCGGTCAGGTCAAACCAAAGACTATAACATTGGTATTTATTGCTTCTCTGCTAAGCAGCACTAAGGAGTAAAGGTAAAGACTTGTTTGCTCTGAAGAAGAATAATGTGTCTGAGTGAAACGACATTTTACGACAGACTCTTGTTTCACTGAGCTAGCACTATTAAAATCCAACTCAGAGTGTTGGTCAAGAACAAAGCAGACATCATTATCATCTCATCAAATGCATCTTGTTCTCCCCATGATAATAAATGTATCTTGTTCTCCCCACGATAACAAATGTATCTTGTTCTCCCCATGATAGCAACTGTATCTTGTTCTCCCCATGATAGCAAATGTATCTTGTTCTCCCCATGATAACAAATGTATCTTGTTCTCCCCATGATAAAAAATGTATCTTGTTCTCCCCTTGATAACAAATGCATCTTGTTCTCCCCATGATGTAGCTAACAAACTGCTCATTTGGTGTTTAACAATAATCACTCACCCAGCCCCATATGAAATCTTAGGGGATGTTTATTTTGTTGTTCTGGGGATTTGTGTGGAAACTTGGTTAAGGTTGATGACTTTTTAATAAAAAAAAAATATTTCAAAGATTTAAAAAAAATGTGTTCAGCTTTAGCTCTTCAGCTTTATGCATGTTATTTTTGCATTTTATAAGATAAGATAAGATAAGAATAAGAACACTTTATTTGAATTCGGTTGTTGTATAACAATAAACACAAGCTCTCAGGAGCTTATTACCGAATATACATAGTAGCACAAGATACATACAAATATTAACATAATCGCATAAACACACATATAAAGCACATACAGTTAGCAAATGCAACATAAAAAGCACAAAAATAAAGGACATACTAAACATGCTGAAGCAATATCAAGCAAACATAAAATAACTAAGCAGCATTAAAACTTGGAAAAAGCAGCACTAGAAATAAAACAGAAAGCTGAATATGTTATCTGCATGCAGAACAACGACATACTGAGCCATTCCAGGACAGAATCAAATTTTTAAAGTGGTTGAAACTGTTTTCAGTTCTGAAATGGTTCGGAAGGTCGTTCCACAGAGTTGCAGCTACAAACATGAATGATTTTTTGCCATACCTTGTAGTTCTAACTTGAAGTACATCTAATATGTTCGAATACCTGAAAGCATATTTAGAATTCTTCACATTAACTAAATCATGAAGGCATACAGCAGCTAATTTGTTAACGATTTTATATGTCTCCAAGGCCATTGTCCTAATACGTCTGATCTGTAAGAAGTTTGATACATGAACTGGTGTAGTCATCGCATACAAAGCGAAGTGCTCTTTCCTGCACTTTCTCTATTTATTTTAGAATTTTTATCGGTACAAAAATGGCAAGCCAAAGGGCAGAAGTTAAAGTTGCTGAGAATGAAAGTGTGGAATATAGTTAATTTGCTTCCTCTGTCTAAATATCGGCCCAAACGTTTAAGTATATTCAGTTGCTGTGATGCCTTCCTACAGATTGAACTGATATGAATGTCAAAATTTAATTGATAATCTATTTCAATTCCTAAAAGTTTTACTGTTTCTTCACATGAAAGTGTAGAATTCTGTATACAAATCTTCATGTTTTTGTCAAAAGTCTTCTTCCCAACCGCAAGTACCTTAAATTTATCTGGATTAGCCTGCATTTTGTTTACTTTAAGCCAATTAATAAGAACATTTGACTCTGATTCTAAAACTGAGGTAAGTACATTAAAATCAGGATGACCATAAGACAAAGTATTGTCATCCGCATAATTATATAAAGTACCCTTTTTAACAAAATAAAAAATATCATTAATAAAGACATTAAAAAGTAGAGGGCCCAAGATTGACACATGGGGTACACCTTTTTGGATGTCAGACCAACTGCACAGAATACTATTAATTTTAATTGGTTGTTTCCTATTTGATAAGTAGGAATCAAGAAGGGATACAGAATCAGTGGACATATCATAGGCCGAAAGTTTATCAAATAAAATATCTTGGAGTAGGCAATCAAATGCTTTGGAAAGAACCGTTAGGACTGCGACAACATACTGATTTTTGTCAAGGGCATTCCGCCAGTCCTATAATAACCTAAGCAGGGTTGTCTGACATCCAGGACCTCTTCTAAAAGCACATAAATAAGGATTACAAATATTTTCAAAGAAATCAGACAATTGCTGTTCTACAATTTTTTCAAAAATCTTTGAAAAAATACATAGTACACTTAAGGGTCTGTAGTTAGTCTTCAAAAGTGGATCATTCTTTTTATATAAAGGTGTTACTTGTGCTTTCTTTAATTTATCCGGAAAAACACTCTGATCTATTGACATATGTAAAATACTTGTAATCTGAGGTGCAATAATAGATTTACTACATTTTATTATTTTGGCAGGTATACCATCAGCACCTGTTGCTTTTTTGATGTTGATATTATTTATAATCTTTTCAAATTTATCTGTTGTTACCTTTTCAAAAACAAATTTGCTTGTGCAATCATTTTGTTTCTTTTTTTCTACTAAACTTGGATGATCAGAAGGGTCGTAAATAGTATCTTTTCCTATATTCTCAGCTACAGTAGAGAAACAAATATTAAAGTGATTGGCTACTTCTTTTTGATCATTTACAATCTTGTCAGATTCATTAAGCACATTTTTGTGTTTTCCACTGAACCCCTTTTTCGAAAAGAATGGCTTAATAGTTTTCCAAAAGTCGCCCGATTTTGTTCCCCCAGAGCAACGTTCTAAAATCTATGTTTTCATTGATTTTCTTTTCAATTTGGTTACAAAATTTCTTTGCTTTCTGAATTTTTCCCAATTTTTGTTGCTCTGACATTTTGTAAATTGAGAATATAGCATTTGTTTTCTGCATACAGCTCTTCTGAGCTCCTGATTCATACATGGTAATGGTTTTTTTCTTTGATATCTATATTTAATTGGAGCATGCTTGTATAGCACATTGATAAAATCTTGTTCATATTCACTATAAACAGAATCTACTTCATGACATGTTTGATTGATCTTAATTTGTTCTATATCATCATTGAAATTTTCAATATCAAAAGTCTTGTAACTTCTATAATACCTGAGCTTTTTTGGTTCGTGAAGAACTTCACCTTTGATAACAGTACTTATAATGTTATGGCAGTCACTGACACCTGTTGGAACATTTTGTGACTTAAAGCATAATGATTTCTTGTTTGTCATTATTACATCTGCTAGTGATGGGATACAGCCCTTTTTGAAATAGGTTGGACCATTAACAAGTTGTGATAGATTGAAAATATCACAGAAATCATTCAAGGTAGCACTTTTATCTGAATTGAGCATGTCAAAATTCAGGTCACCAAATAATAACATATGTTCATAATGTATTAAAGATCAATCGGCAAATCTGGGGAAATATTCAGTAAATTCATTGTTTGACATAGAAGGGGGTTTATATGCCCCAGCAATCAACCACTTTCTGTCACTTAAATATACTTCATGACACAGAGTTTCAATTTTGTCACTCTCTAAAGATTTTTTTCTGTTGGATGGAAAGTCAGATCTGATAAAGGTAAGTAGGCCCCCGCCGTACTGGTTCCTGTCCCTACGTTGCACTTTGTACCTATCTACACTGAACAGATTGTCAATAAAAGATTTATCAAGTTTCGTTTCAGAAATAATTAATAAATCTACAATGTTGTCATTTAGTACCTCTTTTATTTCGTCAAATTTGTACCGAAGGCTATTGATGTTCAGGTGTGCTGCCATGAAATTTTTGGGATAAGATCTCTGGACATCTCTAAGGTCTTTAATCGTGTGTTTGTTTACATGTACACCGGAATTAACAGTGGGTGCGTTTGATTTATCCTCTACATCTACAATATTAAAAAAGGAGTTGCTAAAAATAGGCCAAATACAGTTTGCACAGTACCAACTTTCAGATGATGTTGATAAGCGTTGGTATTCGTCTATCGGTAGGTCAATACATTTAATGTGATACCAATATGTACAGTCTTCACAATAAATTCCACGTTGATTTCGTTTTACTGGTTTGGAACATTTCCCACAAGGATATTTTACTGGACCAGGATTATTTGAAATGTCTCCTGATAGCAAAAGAATTATAATTATTGATGTATATGTTGTTGTATTTTGGTTTGGTAAGTATTTGTAGTAACGTCTATTTGCATAATGGCGGATCTTTTTTGAGACGATCCACGGGTATAATAAATCTAGTGAAAAGTCATAGCAAAATGGTTTTGGTTTCGTTCTCGAGTATAATCCGAGATCTTCTACCATGTATTCGTTGTCTGGGAGATCTAATTGCGTTGGAAATGCAAGGATTCGAGATACAATTAAAGTTGTTGTTAGAGTAAACAAACGCCCGTCTAGTCCCGTCGCCATCTTTACAATCTTTTTCAATGGTAATCATATTTCATGTCATGGTTGTGAGTTTGTTATAACTTTATTGTGTTCAAAGTAATTTCTAGTTGCATTTTGTAAGCTTTGATTGTAATGAAGGGATATAGAAATACAAGTCTTACCAATTCATGTGTGTCATGTGTCATAATGGCTGTAAATGCGTAGTGTTGTGGTCTGTTAGAGTGTGCCAATTACGGTCCAGCACCTCCGACTTCAGCACTGAGGGTTTCTGTTAGGGTTACCTCTCCATTAGCTTCTGGTATAAGACCTTTCCTGGAAGCACTGGAGGGACTTTACAGGTCCCAAACTGGATTTATCCTCAGGTTTTATCCCGAAGCCTTTCCCATAAATGGGTATGCCGCACGGCAGCGGAGGTTTGATAGTGGAGTTTCCCTCTCCATCCACAAAACAGTGGAACTATTTAACCCATAGCTGGGATTACCAATTCATTATACACTAGTATTGTTGAATATGTAAAAAAAATAATTTGTAGATACCATTAGGGTAATCAGTAGTCGTAATTTGAAGGAAGCACAATGTAATAGCCAAATGAAAAAAGACAAACAATGATCTGCTAATAAGGGTAATAACAAAATTACCGAACTCCGAACAATCTTACAAATGGAAAGTCAAATCTCATAAGCATATAAACAGACAAAATCAGTCAACAACCGGAAAACTGTGAAAACCGTAATGACCCTGACTTGGTACAGGCATTTCTAAAGAAATGGTGGGTTGAATCAGATTTTAAAGCGCCAAACCTCCCCCTTGCATTACGGCTCAAAGTCTCCGACTGTCACTATAACAGTATTTATAACAATACTTGAACAAAACAGGTAAAAGAGTTTTCAAAGCAGCACCAAACTCAGTGAAGTAAATGTCAAAAGCAATTTTACGTCAGACATTGATAAAAAAATATTTTTGACATTTTTGTTGACACTTTATCTTTATACATTTTCACTATATGAAAATCCATCGTTTATAATCTTTTCTGCAGAGACGGAATATATTTCGACAAGATCTTGGTATCGGAATATAAACTTTTTAAGAGATCGGATAAGGCGAATTGTTTTATAGCCCTGGTCCAGTAGCCTGTTTCTCAGATGAAGATGACGTTTCAGGAAATCAGAATAATTGCTACTGGCCCTTGCATAGCGAATCAATTGCGAGATGTAAACACCATATGCAGGAGAAGCTGGTATATTGCTGCACATATTTGGAAAATTTATGATCTTAAAATTGAAGTCGTCCCGTTTATCATAAATTTTAGTACTGATTTGACCACTGTCGTCAAATTCGAGGTATAAGTCCAAAAATGATGCGGACGAAGCGGTATATGTGGTATCTTTAACTTCCAGCTCTGGAGGATATATCAATGGAAGAAATTCTGCAAATCTAGAATTGTTGATAGATAAAACGTCATCAATATACCTGTATGTGAAATTAAAGACTCTAGCCTCATGAATCATCTTATCTTTTACAAGCATTTGTATAGTGTTCTGTAGGCTGCATTATCTCTGGTTCTGTTGTTTGATGGTGTGAGAATGTGTTCCGCATGGACATCAACTAAGTTGTTAACTAATTTGTACATGAATGTTGCTCTTGGTTTGGCTCTTCGTTGTTCTAGTGACTCCCACTGTATTAATAATATATATTTGCATATTTAGGTAGTGATCTAAAACCGATTTTTTAAAGTACGATCAAATTAATTTATTCTAATTAACAAATGATTTTTCATAGATGATAACCTAGGAGAGACCATGTACAACTACAAAATTGACGATGGTGAGACAAATGAGGAGACAATCTTATTGTTGGGTGTTTGCCGTAGTTTTTCAATCCTTCAAAAACTATTTTGTTCCAAACACATTTCCGAATAAAGGAATTTCGGTTTATGTACTTGAAAGGTATGATACTTTTATACACTCTATTTAAACAAACAAGATTTCTTAGCATGTTGCCAAAATTCACATCATAAAATTGAAAAAAAAGGAAGTGGGACATTTAGGGAGACACCATAACATTCGCTATAATATCGTTAATTTTAGCATTTTAGGTATAAAATCGAAAACTGAAGTCCTCTCTTGTGAGGAATTTACAAAAGTCAATAAGATTATAAGCTAATTTACACAAAATTCTATATTTATTCACCGGAACGATGAAAAAAAAACTACATATTCGGAACAAAACGTCATATTTTTGATAATGTAACAGATACGGTCAAGATGCAAATTGCAGTGTCAATTGGAACAAGTTGTCATAATGGCACCAATTTCGCGTTCATAAGAGACACAAAAATATCATTTACAGTAAATTAAAATATTTAATTTCATTCCCATTGAAATTCGTGGAAATTCCGGATATATTGTACATATCTGTGTTACAGGTGTCAATATGAAAGCTTTTGTGACACCGTGAGCGATGTGGTAGTCGTGTTGTGCATTGTGGAAATATTCCTCGGTATAAACAATTTCTTTACTTGTATTTGAACAATTCTGTGGCATATAGCTAATTTGTTAACCTTTCTTTTTGTTTAAGTTCTTCAGACTCACCTCTCTTCTATACAAAAATTAGACTTTGTACTTCTGTGTGGTCTACAGGTATTTCAGACGAGAAAAGGTCCACTCGATCGTTCAATGGCGCTGATTACGTAATTTATCAACCGACGTCATAAAGCATATGCAGTTTACTTTATTTTCGTACCAAAATTATAATATTTTCCTTCGTATATTTCCATAAATCTAGATTATGCCGCATAAAAGTGGAAAAACTGTGACCGGTCTACAGGGTTAAAATATGTGATCCTCTATTTGCTTTGCTCGACTATTGTCAGTAAATATAGGTACAAAGGATATTGATCATTATGATATTTTTTTTGTAAATTCACAAAATAGTCTACTTTGCTTGGTTTTAATGGGTCAAAAAATGCTTTCTCATTTTGAACCATTCAAACAATACACAGATTGAAAATGAAAACGTCTCCAATACCATGCACAACGTCTAAGCTATTTTTGATAAACTTCTTCAGGACAATTTAAGAAATAGGTAGACAAAGGACAAAATAAGAAGTAGGTAGACAAATGTTCAGAGACCAGTGTCTAGCTGCATCACTGAAGTTTACTAATAAAATAACAACAATAAATACCACACCATGCCCCTAATAAGTACATGCATGGCTACTAGTTCCCTGGCTTGACAGAAACAGTTCAATAAAATGTGATGCGGGTGAGCTAGTTTTATTGGCTCAAATCTCCTATCTTAGTGAAATGATACGTTCATGCAAGTGTTTTCTACTTGTGAGTAGAACACTGACGACCGCATTTAAATGGATGAGCAGTGTCGCTGTAAAGAGTCATAAATAAGTCCTTTATATGATATCTGACATTCCTTTTCTTCTTTTAGATTTTGATTTAACATCACATGTTCACGTTCCAACGAATTTGTCATTGCCATCTTCTAAAATCCAATTGGTGCAAACTCATTTCATCCACAAACTCTATAAGAATAGACTGAATATTCCAAAGAGGTAATCAAAAGCTGTAAATGGATTTTATTGATTTTTGGTGTTTAACGCCACTTTCAGCAGTATTTCAGCTATATCAGGGCGAACAGTTTTAGAGGTGGAAGATGCCGGAGTACCCAGAGAGGACCACTGACCCTGGGCAAGCAAATTGTAAGCTTTATCACTTGTGGCTGGGAGTCGAGTGCACCCTTTTTGTAATTTACAAAGCTGGGCGCGAACCCACGCCGTATTGGTGATAAGCTTGTATGAGCTGTTAGATCCAACGACCTAATTCACTGAGCCACCAGGGCCCCCCGCTGTCAATCGAAGAAGAACAAACAATACAATGACCAAAATGAAAAGGACAAAACGACAAACAATGGTTCATATAACACAGAAACTAGAGTGAGCACTCCCACTAACAACCGGGATAAGCAGCTAAGTGCTCCACAACAGGCCTGTTCCACTGGTGGCACATGCTGTTTAACAAGCATGCTTACGATAATAAACATGTATCCATCACAGATTTATTAAAGGTTCTATCTCTGTTTCATCAACATGCTTTGAACCGCATCGGTGGTGTAATGGTTAACGTGTTCGCCTCGTGATCCCATCATCTCACTAAGAATGGAGGTTTGGGCCCCGCCACTTTTCATTGAGGTGCTTATAGCAAGTGAGCGCCATGTATATGTATATTGGAGTGTCGATTTTGCCTCTTTCTACGATTGTTCGATTTTATTTTTTCATTGTTCCGACAGGTGGTATTTTTTTTATCAATTTCATCAGCTATTTCCTTGTCTGTTACGGGACCGGCGTGGTCGTGATCGTATTGTAGTTGGATTTACAACTACACGTCCAATCAGTGCATAACACCACTAACGATGGAGTTCGAACCCCGTTCATGGTGAGGTGTAATCGATACAACATTGTGTAATACAGTTTGTCAGTGAGTTGCGGCAGGTCTGTGGATTTCTCCTTGTACTCCACTAATAATACTGACAGCAACGATATAACTGATATATTGTTGAAAATGGCGTTAAACACCATAAACCAAACCAAAGAAAACCTTGTCTGTCACAATACCATTGATATAGCGAAAATTAGTCAATTGTATTACTATCTAGGTTACACAATCCGATATATAATGCTTAAGGTAAGTGTTCATTTAATACACAACGCTTAACTTGTAATTCCAGGAGATGGTTGGAACATCACAAAAATCAATTTGCGTTATGCCAGTTAATGGGATGTCAACCCTTCCCTTTTTATTGGATATCCAACGTTTGTACTGAAATAAACAATCAGGACCAGGTTGCACAAACCTCACTTAAATATAAGTCTCATTTAAACCTTAAGTGTAAATCAATAAGTTTTAATTCACCCTTAAATTTAATTGAGGTTTCTACAACTTATTCCAGATTCGCTTCCATTCAAAAAGACACACACCTACTATAAAAATGAATGACGACATAAACACGATCATGTCTTCAAATTGTCCAAACTGAAATATCTATATCATACACCAATACAGCTTGTGGGGGCAGAAAAACATTAATGTATCTAAGCTTCAATGGTGTTGCGTTGGAATTAAAATACAGTTACATATATACATACAAAAGGTATATAGAAAAATGATTAAAACAAATGTTCGATGAAAAATGGGTAGGCCTCATGTCACGTTGAAATTGTGAAGAGATTGATGATGTTAACATACATATGTTATTCCTTTTGCTCGTGGGGAATGCATTTATGTTATAAATCATATACTTCGTCCTATCGTGTCGTATCTATTTGTCCCGAACAAGAAAAACACATGCATGTCTACAACCTCGGGATTTACATAGCTACATGGACCTGGTACCAATACACCAAATGCATGTTTGCATACCTGTCGTAAAAAAACGTTAATTAAGATATCTTGTGCAAACGGAAACGATATACATATTAGTCTTCCTCGTTCGTTAAGTTTAAAAACCACCCAGAAGTCACTGCAATATACCTCTCACTTTGTTATGGTATATTGCGTTTGTCTAAAAAAAGAAAAATTGTATTATAAAGATCCGCTATATAATAATAATTCCTAAGAAAGGAAGTTGCGCAATAGTTCTGAGAACTATAGTCATTATGCCATGTTCCTTCATTTTGTTTTTAAGTGTAATATTGTATTATGAGGAATAGTAGGGGCAGTATATTGTTGTGTCAAACTAAAACACTAGTCTTGTTGCATAGCTTCAGGATATTTGATTTACATTCTGAAGTGCTTCAGAGAAAAAAAAGTACGAGATGATTTTTACAAATGAGAAAATGACATATGCAAACAAGAAACAACCACATATATTTGCTAGGTTATTTGGCAATTCAAAAATGGGTATTTATGCATCAAATTGCTCGGGGTTTTGATTGACAACATATTTGTTTTGCTTGGTGGGCGCGTTTTTTAACAGACAGTCGGTATTCCTATGGGTACAAACTGTACCTTTTAGTATCTTCAAACTATTCTTAAATAAATTGACTGCTGTGGCAATTCAAAATACCCAAATCTATAATATATAAAGGTTAAGATGTAGGCTGAGGGGTATATGTATAAAATAAACGTTAGAGAAAACCGAAGGAGCAATCAAGAATGGACAATCCACAGCCACTGGCAACATTGGACACACAAGACACAGGACGAAGACAAACAAAACACAAGTACATAACACAGAAAGTTAAAAGGATGAGCAACACGGACCGCACCAAAAACGGCGGTGAACCTATGTGAAGATCAAGACGTGGTTGATACCACTTATAATACGCAAACAAATACAAATAATATACATAGCACATGAGGATCAGAAGAGTTTGAACATACCAAAAGGGGTAATCAGAATCCGTAAATGGAAGGACAGACAACACAATGGCCAACAGAAAGAGGACAAAAAGAGAAACAACGATCTACAAAGAATTACACATATAACTAAAGATTAAGTTAGAGGTACCACCCTAAAAACCGGGGAGGGACTCAGGTGCTCCGGAAGGGTATGCATTTCCTGCTCCACTATTGGCACCCGTAAAATACAGATAGTTTGTCACTAACAAGTCTGTCAATACTGTATGAATACGGAACATATACATCAAGAACAGAGAAAAGTGTGCGAATTCTACTCTATGCAAACGACAAACTCCCACATTGCATTTAGAAAGAACGGATGTAGAATTAAGTGAACATGTTATAAAATCCACCCGAAGCTCATGTACCGGTATATAATGGTGTTTTGAAGATTTGTTGAAACTTGTACTTATCAAGTAAATGGCAGATAACTGTCTTGAAAACAATAATGCATTCTAGGAATTATAGCACAAATATAATGGATTACACATCATACTAAATTTGCTTTTATCTAATACAATGATTGAATCGAATAAACAATGTTGATTTGTTCAAAATGTCTGTCTCAAAGATTGCCAAATATGCATGCACCTAATATTAATCATCACACACACATTTAAAAAGCTAGAATTATTTTTTATCGTACCTAAAAATCTAAATGGCCATGGTGTTGGATTCCATGGTCCTTGGAGTTTGTTTTACCTGTGACGTATATTATAGTTGTATCATATCCAGATTGCTGATTATTTCTAGAATATTGCTTTTATCACCAATTTATGCCTTAACCCATAACAAGAATATTTGAACAATTTTTAAATCGTGTAATTTTCGAACCAATAAACCATCAGAAAAATGAACTATCGGACTACTGAACTTTTGGATTTCTAAATCTTTAGACCACTGAACCATCAGATTGTAAAGCATTCGGATTACTGAAAGAAAGTTTGAAGACATAACATGGGTAAACAGAAGAAGGACAGACAAATGCAGTAAACAAAATTAAAAGGACAAAAGGACAAACAATGATCTACAAGCACTACATAGAAAACTAAAGACTGAACAACACGAACCACACTATAACTGGGGGTTAATTCAGGTGCTTAGGAAGTGTAAGCAATTCCTGCACCACATGCGGCAAGTCGTGTTACTCTAGTTACAACTCCGGTGAAAAACAAAGACTAGAAAGAACCGAATTATGAATACTACAAACGAATATATCCGTAGTCAATTGTAGCTGAAATATTCCGTAGCGGCTGAGTAATTCATGGTGGTGACCACAAAGGTGATTACTTCAACTTAGCCACTAGGAACCCTTGGTTTAGTAGCTTCCTTGACAGCAACGCGCCAAATCAGCATTTTGTCAGCTATATCATGGCGAAAACAAGTTAATTTTCAATGAAATAATGATGAGGTCCGCTTTGTACTAGACCAACACGCTTAGTTAGATTTTGTTAGTGCTAGCTCACTGAAACAACAGTCCACCGATAAACATGTCGCCCACTCTGACACATTATCCTGATTCCAAGCCAACCAGTCTTTACTCCTTTTCCTTAATGCTGAATGCTGTAGCGAAGAAGCAACACATACCAATGTTATAGTTTTTGGTTTGATCCGACCGGTGCTCGAACCCACGATCTACCGCACTCGACAAAACTGATTGAAAAACAGAAACAGAGAAAGTTAAATTTTGTAAAAGAATACTACTGATAAATTTATTTCTCTCCGAAAAAGTTTTCATTTTGGTTTAGATATGGAAGCAGAAACAATTACTGATGACACCCATATATGAATCAACACATCATTTTATGAGTACAATCAAAGCCTGACCATTGACGAATCAACTAGCAGGTTATTTCAAAATGTCCAAGAAGGGTTTGCCAAGGATATTAATTATTGAGGTTTGTGAGGTTATTGAGGTTTTAACGACCGGCTAACTGCTGTAGGTATTCACTATTGTGGACAGATTACGTTCACAGAGACTAGTGCTCTGTCTGTTTTCTTCTGGCTTTTCACTTGAAACGAGCCTGTCGTTGTTGGGTCGGCGTTGGTGGTCGGTGTCCGTGGCTTATGTAGGATAGCCAATAATGGGCTGGATATTGAATTGTTTGACGGTAACACACATAACAGTGATGTTAGAAAGATGGTCCATACAACAATCAACATAACAATTTGCTTCATCAACATTCCTTGCGGGGAAAAAAGATGGAAGTCTCATTTATTGCATTGATTTCAGAGCCTTAAATAAAGTAACTAGGAAAGATGCAATTACATTACCTAATATTGAGACCTGTATAAGACACTATAATAAAAGGAAGTACCTTCATGAGTGTATTAGACATGGCTTCTGGGTTTTACCAAGTAGGGGGTTAGGGTTATGGCATTTAACGAATTTCAACTATATTTCAGTTATATCATGGCGGTCTGTTTTATTAGTGGAGGAAACTGGAGTACCCGGGGGAAACCACCGGCCTGTCGCAAGCCATCGACAAACTTTATCACATAATGTTGTATCAAGTACACCTCGCCATTAGCGGCATTCGAGTTCACAACCGTAGTGATGATAGGCACCAAATACCAAATTATCAAGTAGGGGTAGATGATAAGCTTAAATACAAAACCGTTCATTACCAAATATGGCCTTCTTGAAGACTCAAGCTTACCATTTGCTGATGTAATATCACAGCTGTATTCAGCAGAATACTAAAACTGGTCTAACAATGATTAACATGGGTAGAATGTTTAATATATGTAGATTATGCTATTGTACTTTGGCACAGATTTTCAAAAACACATGACCAACTTATACAAGTAATACATCGCTTTCACAAAAATAAACTGAAACTAAAACAGAAACAGTCATTTTGTCTGGGAAGATGACAAAAATGAGGCAGAATTTCTTGGGACAATAGTCGTTGTTATGTCTATTTCAATAAATCCAAATAAGACCGAAACGATATCGAAGTGGTTTGTACCTAAAACAAAAAAGAATAAATATCAGATACACTGGACAATTTCGACATTTTCTTAATGAAATCTATTAAAAAATATTAATGTAATAATTGTGACGCTTTCACATCATAATCCACATCAACCCACAACCAACATCAGCACTGGATCCACCATCTTGGTGTGGTTAA
This sequence comes from Bathymodiolus brooksi, assembly GCA_963680875.1. NCBI lineage: Eukaryota > Metazoa > Mollusca > Bivalvia > Mytilida > Modiolidae > Bathymodiolus > Bathymodiolus brooksi. The sequence goes on along the minus strand of OY804590.1, from coordinate 25,244,667 downwards.
TGCAGAAAGTGAAAAACCAAGTAATAAAGTTATGCTTTATAGCAAAAAGCGTTTACAAACATATAAATATCATGGTTTTTTTTGTTACTATACAAGATAGTGTTGATGATCTACGAATACATTTTTTAATATCAATCATTTTTTTTTCTAGGTATGACAACTTGGAACTATTCAACCAGAAAAAACGTCCTGTTACCTGAAATATGATTGGATTAGTCGCAGCTTATAGGGCGGTATTTAAACGAAGAAAAAATCATTTGATATGATACCATCTAGCTGAGATATCTACGCGAAGGTGTAAGTATAATTTCTTAGAAAATCGGCAAAAGTTATTTCCCCGTCTCCAACTCTTAATAGACTTATTAATGTACATGTACATTATACATGACTCTGTTTTAGGTTCTTGTTCTCCATAAAGAAAGAATTACAAAAACATCTAGTGACAACCAGTTATACAATGGTCATCAATTCAGGTCTTTTTATTGGTAGATGATTATGTGAATTTTATCCCTATCTTTATATTAAATTTTGATATGTAACTTCAGTACAGATAAAGCCATGTCTTTTAGATCTTATTTTAAGTTCTCGACTTTCATAGAATGGTAAGAAAACTTACTCCAATGTGTATAAGAAATAATTCATGGCATCTATAGTTTGCTGGATATTTACAATGGGCAACATTATTTTCGTAAATTTAGTTTTTTCCTCAACTACAGTAATGCTAATATATGTCCACGTCACCAACGTCACCGGAAGACGACAATTTACAATTTGGTAAAAGTGGATTGATGGTTATTTTTTGTATTTGTTTTTGTGTGGAAAAAATAAATGTTCAAAGAAGCGTAACAAACGTTTGATTGTTTGCATGCATCACTGTCCTCAATAGTAAGTATTTGAAACCATTCTCACATGATGGCTACAAAATTTACACTCGGAACTCTTCTGCACTGGGGGTGCAATCAAACGTTAACGAGGACGACACAAGTCAGTGGAAATTGTGGATAGGGATATATCTCAAGTGTATTCATGAGCAAGGTGAGTATTTTTTGCATAATAGCAAGAATGAAACGAATAAATGTATCAACTTACTTTTATACCAGTGAAGTCAGAACTGAATACCCTTCCGGGGTAGTTGAGTTCACACCCGTTTCTTGTGTGGAATTAGTGTTTCGCAATCTTTAGTGTTCTGTGCAGTATTTTGTATATATCATTGTTTGTCTTTTGGCCGCTGTTTTGTCTGTACTTTGACTTGCTTATGCATTTCACGGCATCGACGAGAACCTTAGAACTCAGTGGAGGGTGGGGGTAGGGTGGATTTGTAATAAGGCCTACAGTAATGGTCGACAATAACACCCAATTTTGGGGAGCCATAACTATCAATTTCATCATATAACAACATAAAAAATATATCTAAGAAATTTAAAAGATTGAAAAAGAATGACTTAATTAGGCTGATATCGATTTGCCCAAATAATGCAATCATTTTCTTGAATGGAATTTCAGACATCTTTACGTATAGGAAAATATCCGAGTAACTCTCCAATCCTTAAAAATAATGGAGCCGAGGCCCCGAAGGTGCCGAGGCCCATTGTTTTTAAGGAATGGAGAGATACGAGGATATTCTCCAACTTAAAATCCACCCATTGTACTTTATTAATTCTATTAAAAATAATGGAGAGTTTTGACAATAGATTTACATAACAAGAGGATTTTAATTGTTGAAAACTTTCTTATTACTGAACATTTATTCGCTTGTGAGTAAGTTGGAAAAGTTATATTTTATACCGAAAGGTTAATTGTAATACATGTATATAGGTAAATTATGTAGAGGTAATTTACAGGTAAATATGGCGCAGTTGAATTTCATTTATTGGCGAAATTAAAACCATAAAAAATATAGACAGTGGCGCAATTGAATCATTTTGAATATGCTAATTGGCGCAAATTGATTCTGGCCCTTAATTACTAAAAGTAATAATTTTTGATTAGATTTTAAAGTGGAAGTGTAAAGGAGAGTTGTGTAGAAAATCAAGGGTGTTAATTTAATTTGGAAGTTTGCAGACCAGAAAGTGAACGTATTTGGCCCTGCTCATAGAGAAAAATCGCATTTTAAAGGAGTTTTTGGGTGTATATTTTGACAGTTTTATGAAATACGGAGGGAATAAATCTATTAAAGAGAACATCCTGTGGCCGTGGGCTTCAATCCCTCAGGACAATAGACACTCGACGGTCACCCGAAAGATTCCATTGTTCTCCGTAGAGCCCGTCACCATCTCCTACCCGCACTATTGAGTTCATTGATTTTTACATGTAAAATATTTTACCTGTAAGAATTGCTTGGACTGGGACATTTTTCATTATTTATATTTTTTACTAACTATATAGCACTTCTGTCTTTAATAGTGAAAAAATCAGATAATATGAAGAATATATTATTGTCGTTTTGTTCGATTCTGTATGACATTTTTAATTTATATACATGTAAGAAACGGAACGAAAAATGAGTTTTGAGATTGTGCAGCTTCTTGATTAAAAAATGCTCGTAAAATTAGTACATTTTTGAATTATAGAACCCCAGAGATCAATTGGAGGATTGATTTGTTTGGTGGGGGGTGGGGGGGGGGGGGGGGTAGATTATGACATTGAGCACTGTCATTTTTTTAGCTATTTTTTACCAAACGTTCAACTTAACATTGGTAAAAAATACCTAAGAACTGCAAAAATTATTGATGAATCATTGATACTTGCAATTGTTTTACGTAACTATTCTACTAAGCCAAGATATAACTTTCAACTAAACGTGAGCTAAAAGTTTGGAAATATATATTTAACCTATTCCACTTCGAAATGCTTATCCAAAACAGGAATCCGATGTTTCGACCTGTGTGCTTGTTTGCTTTGACTTTTCATCAATACGAGGCCCGTTTTGTGCTTGGTTTTCGGTTGGATTATAAACTGTCCCTGTTTATCTTTTTTTGTTTTTGTGTCAAGTTGTTTTGTGTATTATTTATGTGTTATAATCAATATAAGTTAAATAATTCATCTGACCCCAGATAGTTTCAACAGTTACAAGTGTTCTTAAACCTTAATGAATTGTCAGACACATGTTCCACGTATTTTCGGCATTGACTTTAACGTGACATTTATTCGATGTTTACATCTTTTCTCTGTCTATTATACTTAATATAATTATACTTCAACCCGTGTCGTCATCCGAGTCATCATCACAAAAATCAATGATAATAAGTTTTATGATACTTCTATTTATACAGATTTCTTTGCAGTATTCTTTTTCAATTTTGACCACATGTTCTGCTTTTGTCCACACATCTTTTGTAATTTTTCCGAAAGCGGCGTACGTGAGTTCTTTAACATCTTTTAATCGGAAGGTGGTATTGTTTTTAGCCACGAAACCTTTGACCTGCGCCCATATTAATTCTATCGGCTTAAGTTCAGTGTCGAACGGGGGTTCTTAATACTTCATGTCCGTGTAAATTAGCAATTTTATCTGTTTTATAAACTACTGGGGTCTTTTTTTGTTTTATTTTTTCATATAATACTTTTTTGGTATCAGTAGCAGAAAAAGGAATGTTGTGTTGTGTAAGATAGTTTTGGAGAACAGTTTTTTTCTGACTAAAATTTGGGCATATCGTATCTTCTTTTTTAACATTGTGATAATTTGCATTATCTAACACAACCAAGCTAGGATTTTTCAGAGCAGGCATTAATTGTTTTTCAAACCACTCAAGAAAGACAACGCTATTCATCTCCTGGTGATAGTCACCATCCTTTGATTTGGCCAGAAACACTAAATCGCAGCCGTCAATCAAACCTTAGCTTCGCGTACCTGCATGCAAAACAATCAAACGTTTGCCTTTATCCGAGGGTATTTTTGGGGCATCAATCAGACCCATCATTCGGAAGCCACATATAATCTGTGCAGTGATTTTGGTTAACCCATGTTTCATCCATGTACACGATATCACCCTGCGTCCGTAAACGATTTGATCTCTCTCAGATAATTACACCTATCATTGATAATAGACACTTGATCGTACAGAACTCTTCCATTTTCGGTATATCCAAGATCAATGAGTGTTAGAGTATGTTTAGACTTTAATATTTTAATAGAATCTTTTATTTCCTTATGTATTATTGAGACGGTCGGAGCAATTTTCCGTGAATATAAACCGTGGATTGTTCTTTTAATCAAAGATTCATTGTCTGGAAATTAAACAATACTAATGTTGACTGGAAAAATACGGCCACAGTATTAAATTGCGTGAGCGCGATATGGCATGATGAAGAAGACAGACCGCCGATTTCGATATTTTGGGCTAGCCCGTGCTTCGCAGGTGACAGCGAAAGCTACAATCCTCTATGGAACTTAGAGAGATCTACAGGACACGTTCCCCATACGATCGCAAATATTTACATCCCGAACTCTCTGGTTATTTCAAAGAGTCCAAACCAAGTTCCGAATCGGTACCGATTCAGGAACCGACCCCTCTGGTATGCAAAGAAGGCCCCCGTTTACGAACATGAAAATACAAATCCCTGTGGTACCACAGGAGAAAATAATCAAAATATGAGCTCACGTAAAATGTGGGGACCGAGGTGTCCCGTCTTCATCTTGCCATATCCCGCCAACGATATGTCCAAAACTGTGACAATTTTATTAAGTCATATAATACAATACAAATGTATATACAATAATTATAAACTATAAGATATTAAATGAAAATATTTGTAAAGTGCAATTTAAAATTGAAACTATAATTCCTTATAAAAGTCTTTATATAAGCTTTTGACAAAGTTCCTTAAATATGTCCAGCTTCTGATGTTCGATTGAGTCAAAAAGAAAATCAACGTATTTCAATATACAATTATATATAACGATAAGAATAGAAAATCTAAAATTTGAAAAAAACAACACTTAATACTCTCCACAGTGTCAGTTATCTCTCTGGCGTGGAACGCCCTTGTGAATAAAATTCTCCATTGGTTTTCCCTAAATGTCCATTGAGTTGGGCTCTAGTCCATGTCAGCGACAAATCTGAAATATTAACAAAACAGCAGCAGATCTGGTCCATTATTGCAGCAAAGGGTATAAGGAGTTGGAGGGGCGGTGGGTGGGATTTTTTGTTGACAATGTGCCTGTTGTCGAAAATTGGATGCTGGGAATGTATGACGTCGCAGATTGTATAAATGACGTTCGCGATCCGGAGACAATCCGGTTTTCGGATTTCCAAATTTCTAAAGCTTAAGTTAAGACTAAGTTCACTTTTATTAAATCCGTTTATCCTTTAACGATAAACTTAATTAATCAAAGATTCATTGTCTGGAAATTAAACAATACTAATGTTGATTGGAAAAATACGGCCACAGTATTAAATTGCGTGAGCGCGAGATGGCAAGATGAAGAAGACAGACCGCCGATTTCGATATTTTGGGCTAGCCCGTGCTTCGCAGGTGACAGCGAAAGCTACAATCCTCTATGGAACTTAGAGAGATCGACAGGACACGTTCCCCATACGATCGCAAATATTTACCATCCCGAACTCTCTGGTTATTCCAAAGAGTCCAAACCAAGTTCCGAATCGGTACCGATTCAGGAACCGACCCCTCTGGTATGCAAAGAAGGCCCCCATTTACGAACATGAAAATACAAATCCCTGTGGTACCACAGGAGAAAATAATCAAAATATGATCTCACGTAAAATGTGGGGACCGAGGTGTCCCGTCTTCATCTTGCCATATCCCGCCAAATGAGTGGGGTAAGCCCTACTCACCGCCACGCAACCACCTTGTTTTAGTTTAACGTTAGTGAAGAGTCAACATCCTCCTCCTTGTGTTCGATTCGATTTAAGCTTGAATTGGAGGGAAAACAAGAGAACCTCCAGAGGAAATAAAATGTTCGAGGGCGCCCTGAATATTGTTTAGATACATTTCTGTTCCTGAATTGGACAGATATGTGCCGTCGTTACGATAAAGATTTACTTCTCTGGCACGAAGGTTACAGTGCCTTATGGCGCACCCTCCTATACTTATTACTTGGTTTCTTACCAAGAGGTTCACTCGCTTACGAGTTTTTTCAATAGATTTGCCATTGTTGGCATTGTGCCAGTATCGTCTTTGCAATATATCGGGCCATACAATAAGCGTATTTGGCATTAAGGCGTGTATACGAAGAATGTCGCATATTATGTTTTCTGCTAGTTGCCAGCCTTTAACGGTGCCAAGATCGTTTGACCCAAGCTGTATAACAACAAATTTCAGAGGAGGATGTCTTCTCAAAAGAAACACAATCTTTAGAATTAATTCCTTCCAAACCATACCCCTTTTCCTGAACCAAAACCCTTGAAAACCTACATTATGGAGACCAAGATGACGTCCCTCTTGTCTTGAAACCACTTCTTTACCAGCCCAATATACTATACTCGATCCCAATATCCAAATAGAGCGGGAACCTATAAAATAAATGAAATCGTGCGAGATATTTAATAAATAATTCAGATATCTAATCGTATGTATTTCGTATAAGCATCGGACGTCCAACGCCCTCATTTTTTTATTACGTCGTCATGAATACCAAAACGTTTAGCCTCTGTTGCGGCCCCTATTCTGAAAGAATGTGGTCGAAATGTCCTTTGACTTCACAAAATGACAAGGCTCTTTGTAAGACGATTGAAAATTGATATCGCGTTAGATCTGATCCGTCAAAGTGCAAATAAAGATTAGAGTCGAGTGCATGTTGTCGGACTTCCAAATAACCCTTAAGAAGGTGTACCGGACATATGGAGTTATCGGTTTGACTACAAATAATCAATGTGGTACTATGCGAGTGTTGATCTGTTTTGGAACTACGTATCATTAAATGTAAGTCAACGGAGTCTTGTTTGCGGACAAGTTTTATGTCGGATATAGTGAATGACGTGTTTCCCGGCTCGACCTTTACTTTGACTAGTTATTTCACCAACGCGGAGAGGTCCGAAAAAACACAAACTGAACGCGCTTGCGAACATAGTGGATTCATATACTGACGTACAAACAAAGGGGAGCGATTGAATTAATCATTTTAATAAATTCATTGAGACTGGTAGACGCAAGTCAGCTTTCGGGGAGTTTTTCCGTTTTGAACCCTCGAGTATTTTGGTAACCAAAAACGATTTCGTATTGTCCGTGTGACCATTTAATTTATGCATTGTACTTATACCGGAAATGTAAGTAGTAACTGGCTAACAAGCCTGTGTGAGACATGTATGCAATGTAGAATAACAAATCGTATAGAGGGGCGGGCCAAGTATCTTGTAAATTATACAATTTGCGAAATGATTGAAAAGATTCGACTGCCGTTTTGTATGTTTTCCACGTAGAATCTGCCATTGAAGCGTTCACCAATGAATCAATTTCAGTTGCTAAAGCTTCCAGAGATGGTCTGGTATTTCGGTGCCTCGTTGGTCTGCCTCTGGACAAAGGTTCCAGAAACGCTTCCAATCACAACGAGATAACGAATCAGTAATTTTATTTGAAATTCCAGAAATATGTAAAGCTTTGATCATAATATTATATTGTAAGGTTGACAAAACAAGATGCCTTACAAGGGACATAACTCTAACAGATTTTGAATTTTTTTTTATTGATAATGTGAACCCAAGATTGGTTGTCTATGTTAAAAAATAATTTTCTTGTTTTTTAACTGTTCCCCCCAGATACACAGTGCAACAACAACCGGAAATAACTCGAGAAATGTAATGTCCTTAAGAATGCCCATTTCTTCCCATAATTTTGGCCAGCATTTTTGCGCCCAATTTCCTTGAAAATAAATACCAAACCCTCTGTTTTGACCACCAGCGCTCTCGGTGAACAATTCTAGGGTTTCATTTGAAGCCCATACATTATCAGTGATAACGGTTACCCCATTATATTCTGACAAAAAGGTTAACGAGACTTTAATATCTTCTCGCATTGATTTTGACACGCGAATTCTATGATGAGGTTTTCTTATATTACATGTCGCATCAATAAGCCTCCTGCAAAACGCCATACCCGGTGACACGACTTGACACGCGAAATTAAGTAACCCTATTAAGGATTGTAATTGTCGTAATGTGACCTTTTTAGACTGGACGAATAATTCGAGAGTATGCTTCAATTCAACAAGTTTTTCGTTTGGCAGCCGCAGTTCCATCGCTAACGTGTCGAACTCAATGCCTAGGAATGCTAAGATTTCTGTCGGCTCTACAGTTTTATCTTCGGCTACAGGAACCCCCCATAATTTACATATATCCCGAAAAGTTTGTAATGTGAATTGACATTTCGGGCTATCAGCTTCTGCGCCAAAGAGAAAATCATCCAAATAGTGCAAAATATCTTTATTACCAGTCTTTTCCTCCGTAAACCAGTGTAATGCTGTTGAACATTTTTCAAAGAGTGAGCAACTTATCGAAGCACCAAATGGGAGGCATTTATCAAAGTAGAATTTGTTATCGAAAGAAAAACCTAGTTGGTCGAAGTCAGATGGGGAGACTCTGAGTAATCGAAATGCACTCTTAATGTCAGTTTTTGCCAACTTCCCCCTTTACCTATTCTGTTGATCATGTCTATGGCATCGTCAATGCCTGAATATCTTACGGTGCAAAACTCTGGATCAATGAAATCATTGACCGAATACTGGGTTGGGTATGAAAGATCATGGATCAGTCGAAAATCGCCGTTCTTCTTTCTTACGAGAAAAATTGGAGATACCCTAAAGGTAGGCATCGGAGGGTAATCGAATGGGCCAGCCACTCTGCCAAGATCAATTTCTTTAAATATCTTTTCCCGTACTAAATCTGGGTTTTCTGAAACACTTCTCGAATTTTTTGACTGAACTGGTAACCTAGGTCCATTGTATTGTAATTTAAATCCATGTTTTAGCCCCTGAATTAATTCTGTTTTTACATTCCCGAACGGGTAAAAAGACAAAGATTTCTCAACCTCGTGCACACAAATAGGGGAGCTGCCAAGTAAATAAAGGTACGAGTTATTTGTTATTACAGAACTTGAAGGGATGGTCCCCTGCGCAATTTGAACATTTGTGTGCATATCTACACTTTTGTCCGTATGAACATTTACCTTTGATGAAGTTCCAGCAAGATCGAAATCCACGCTGGGTGTTGCCTTTTTGGCTTTGAGGGGTTTCCCCCTTTTGAAGTCTGCAAGAAGAGGGCTCGAGTTTGCTCTCTAACTTCTGGCTCACATTTGTATTGTCAAAGTGTGCGTATTTAGCAGGGGTGGAGACTTGTAAAGGCCATAGCTCCATATCGATGTCACCCCATGGAGTGTGAGGATATCTGGCTTTGCGAAGACGATATTGTTCGTCATATGCGGCCCAACCCGTACCTGATCCCCGTGAGGCCGCAAGGCGTACATTAAACATGTATTTTAGATATTCCTGGCCTTTGTTAGGCCATTTTTCGAGCATAACACCCATGAATATCATAAAGGCCGATGTCCATACATGTATGTTGGAAATTGCTGCGATTTTTGGCTGTGTGACTGTCAATAAACTGACCACCCTTTATGGAAAGGTCGCCGCTAAGTTGAGAGTTAGTTGCGAGCTCTCGGACAGACTTTAGGAGGACATACAAATCAATATATTCCCCTGCCCAAATTGTTTCCTTATTTTTTAATGGAATGTGAGCGCTAATCGGGTCAGTGAAACTAGGTGTAAATGTTGGCATTTGGCTCTCATGTACAACACCCATTCCCATCAAACCCCGAGAATCCCGAGAAAACTCTAAATTTGTACCTTGTTGTAACGTACCATTGGACTGGCTGCGTGGATCTGCAGTATACTGTGCTTTGGTACTGATAGGCGCCATGGAGACATCATTTTGCATGCTCGGTTGTGAAACGGCTGCCCTTTGGAAAATCAATTCATGGTCTGTATTTTGTGCTGGGGTCACTGGACGAGTCTCGGTGCCACTAACTTGTGTGTGGCGAAGGGTTTCGCTTAAGCTTTCCGCATTGATGTGGCCATATGTCCATGCATCATGCATGGTCTGAGTGTGTGAAGGGTTTCTTCCGGGCCATCCTGATGTAGACGGTGTCGGTGCGTTCATGCTCGTGTCATTCTGACGATTGTTACCATCATTGTGTGTTTGTATGTCGGTAAAAGTTCTGGAGGCACGTTGTAGCTATCTGTTTCTTGTCTCTGCTGTCTGTTTGAAGTTTTTTGTCGTTTTGGTCCCGTTCCTTGTGTCATCTGTGATTTTGCAGATTGTTTCCTCTGCCTTTTAGGAGGTTTCATTTCGTTGATGGTGGTGGATTCAAATCGATTTAAATTTGTTTTGTAAAAGTTTTTGTTGACAATATGCCTGTTGTCGAAAATTGGATGCTGGGAATGTGTGACGTCGCAAATTGTATAAATGACGTTCGCGATCCGGGGACAATCCGGTTTTCGGATTTCCAAAATTCTAAAACTTAAGTTAAGACTAAGTTCACTTTTATTAAATTCGTTCATCCTTTAATGATAAACTTAATTAATAACACAAATATCAAAGTCGTCCAAAATGTTAGCTCTTTCTTTGGGTCTATTTGACTTGCAAGGCCTCTTACCATTCATAATACGGTGCACTGAAGTGTAAGACACACCCAAAGCTTTAGATGTCTTTTGATATACCCTATGAAATGAGACAAGTGGCTTCTTCGTTGCCTTTTCCTTACTAAGAAAGGCAGACAACTTTTTACACACTTTTGGCATTCCGGAGATAAGTCCGACTTTTTACCCATTTTACATAAAATGCAAAATGTAACAATAATTTATGAGAGAAATGCTTGTCAGATTCGTCTAAAGTACACGTGGCTGAGAGAAAGATTTTACAGGTAAGATACCTGACGTACGGATGGCTCTTCTATAAAGTACATCTACTCCCACCCGAAAAATGACAAAACAATTGGATAAAAATACAAAATTTCATCTGAGTGCAGCCTCAGCCAAAACAATAAGAAGCATTACTGTGACATGTTTAGTTAGCACTCCTAACTCTAAATAAAACTCTCGTTTAATTTGCTGTTCAAAAATCTATAGTTTAAAAGATATTTGGATTTTTCGTTATTCTAATCAAAAAAGTATTCCATTTTTATTTATTTTTTTAGTTCAGCAATCGAAGTATCTTTAATTGTAGCAACGAGTGTTTTAGCTGCGGCACCACAGGTCTTTTACATTTTTTTGTTGGTGACCATAAAAACCTAAAGGTAAATGCATGAGAGATATGCTTCCATAGCTACGTACCGGAGAGAATTGACGTATTACATGTCGACATCGTTTGTGAATATGATGTAACATGTCAACATGTGTCAGTACAAAACCGATTTTTATTGCATAATAAAAAACGCTAAAAACAATAACCAATGAACAATGTTACTTTTATAGTATGCGCTTTTGAAACAACACACATGTAGAAGCAACAGTCATAAATGTGTCTTTTTAAAAAATTACGCTTGAGTACGATCGTCAGAAGGGTTTATGGAAACAATAACCCTATTAATGAGAAAGTTTATCCGTATTTACCGGATTTAAAATTTCCATAAAAATTAGAACACCGAAGGAGCCAGCAAGAATTGATAATCCAGAGGCACCGGTAACATTGGGCACAGGACGCAGATCGAAGACAAATAAAACAAAATAACACAACACAACTAAAACGAATGAGCAACACTAGGTCTACCAAAAAACCGGTGCTTTCGAAGGGTAAGTAGTTTATTCTTCTTATCATACAACGGCCGCTTTCCTCATAGTCAAGTCCGGTAAAAGTCTTGTCTGTGATAAGAGGACAGATAATGTCTATTGTTCTGTCATGTCTCAATCTGTGACGTCATTGTAGTTTTTTTCTTCTGAAATCTCAGTTGAAGGATATGTTTTACACTGCAAGCTCTTGCCAATGGTTTCGATGGTTTGTATTATAACCGATCTAAGCCTTTGAACATCGTTTTATATTTTTGTGTCATATTATGTGTCTTTACGTTCTGAGTTCCGTGCTGTGATGTCTGTTACGATTTCCGCATGAAAACTATGCTAGTTTCGTGTTTACCTCCAGTTGTTTGTATGATGGCCTATGTCTTATTTACGTTATTTGTGTTTGCTTGCGAATAGTGGTATTCAACACATATTGCGTTGTGTTTTTGGTTTGTTTGTCTTCGTCTTGTGTACCCTATGTTGCCAGTTTCTCTGGATTGTCCATTTTGCTTGTCCCTTCGGTATTCTCTAACGTTTATTCACATGATTTGTCTTTGACAAATAGTAATAATTCACTTCTCTTTATGTCAGGAAAATGGTCATTCCTGTGGTATTTCTGCTTCTTGTTGTCGTGTCACCAACTGCAGCCATAACACCTGACACAGATGGAGCCTTCAATGCCAGGCTAGTTGACGCTGGAGGAATTGGTGGTGGTGGTGATGGCGGCTTAGGACTAGGCTTTATAGGTGAGTCAAAGTATTATTGCCAAATATTCAAATACAGTCAAAGCTGTATAAAGAGATCACCGTTGGGACAAAGATTAAGTGGTCTTATAAGACAGGTGACCTCTTTAAAGAGGTTCAATTCATATGAAATTTTCTATGATAGAACAGGAAAAAGGTGACCTTTTAATACAAGTGATTGCTTAATAGAGGAGACCACATAGACAGGTTTGACTGTCCTGCATTCTGTTTAAAACCAAAATCATATATCAATACAACTTTGAAATATTCTTATTCTTAATTTCAAACCACTCCATCGAAGCTTGCAATCTATGGAAATTTTCCATTCTTGGAACCCCCCTCCTCCAATTGACACATATACACGATGGAGAACTATGGATGTTGTGTATATCACTTTGTAACTTCAATTCCTGAAATTCTGATACAATGTAAGCCGGAATTATCAATGGAATGTCCTCATTTCTATCCTGTCAGGCACCCATAATGGGCACCAGCAGTACATATGACTGACTAAATAGGACCCCCCGCCCCTCAAAAAAAAAGAACAATAATAAAGAAAGATATACCCTATCTCCTACAACATAAAATGTAATCTGATGTTTTTATGCACAAACTAATAGTGCTTGTGTGGCTAACAACAATCTACTCTAGTCAATAGAAGGAAGAAAACAGAACAAACAGGTAGAAAACATAAACAATTTACCAACACTTATTACGGAAACAAACACAAATAACGTAAACAAAACATGAGCCCTCTTACAAACAACTGGAGGTAAAGACGAATTGAACATCGTTTTTCAAGTTGGTATTTTCTGAGGTTTTGCTCTTATTTTTCAATTTTGTGGTGTTGACGTTAGCGACACTTGACATTACACATAATTAACGTTGATAAGAATGTTTGGCGTCTTCTTTTTCATCTTTTTTCCCCCCATTATTTGTGTTTGCATAACTTGGGTTTGGTTGGGGTGGGGTGGGAGTAGAGTGTTTTATTATTCTTTGTTCAGTGAATAGATGTAAATTGCATCTCGACATATGTAAACAACACCCTTTAAGATTAGACCTACACTCTTTTCATATGCAAAAAGGTTTCTATGCTTCCGCTAATATGCTTAAATAAATTTGCAGTGCTTGTTCAAAAATTACACCAAAACAATTAAGGTCATGAAGTCATTTTTAACTAGGATCGCTCGGGTAAGCGGAAACACATTATTTTTTTCAGGTTTGGTATATTTTATTTATTTTTGTTTCGATTTGCACCCCCCCTTTTTTCTTCTTCAAGCTTTGATATCGTTTGCTCGTTTTTTTATTTCGCTTTTTTGTTGTTTTTTTATATATTTATTTTCATTTTAATAAAAACTTCCCCCTGAAAAATATAGCAAGACTTTATGAAGCGCAACTTTATTTGTCGTCGATAAGGAAAAACGTTTACTGGAAAAATTGGTTGAACTTTTACAATTTTACGTAGAAATCGTAATTTTTTATCCGAAATCAAGTTTGTTAAGTTCATTCTCTTCCACGGAAAACGCACATTTTTGCTATTTGGATTTAGCACGAAAATTATGAGTGAAAAATATAGTTCCAAATGTGTAAAGTTTTATACTTCGTGATTTTGCAACTTGACATTTTTGTTGACCTTTAGAAATATTTTTTAGCTTTCTGAAAAAAAATCAATCTTGAAAAGATTTATTCGTTTTTTAAGATAATCACATTTGATAAGTATATTTTTTGTGTGAAAATTTAGTAATAAAAAAGCTGAAATATAGTTTGTTTTTTATTGGCATGCAGATCTTTTCCTTTCAGCGTTACATTATATTCTTTCAATGAACTTACCGATTTTTTCTACAAGCATTCCTTTAATCAGAAATGGTTAATGACGTCATAAAGTACGCTGACTTTGCTTCTGGTCCCACAAAAAATTGGTCCAAAAAAAGTTTTTGTTAACGTCTGTTGTGTGTCTTGCTGTTTTGTTTTCACATCGTCTCTTTGCTCATTTATATTTATGCTTTTGTTTTTATTTATATAGTACATATACATGTGTCTTACTCTAAGTCTTGAATTGTAATAGATTCACATATTTAATTATTTAATAAGTCCTTTTAGCATCGACCATTGGTGTCCCCTGCATTTGAATAACCATGGCATTCTTTAAGTATTTATACATTATATGAATTTAATTTCGAAAATGTAGTTATTTCACATGCATAATGCGTGTGCGAATGTGTTATAGTCCTATTTGCACCGGCCATTGGTTTCCTCTGCATTTGTACAACTACCGTACAGTACTTGTCCATGTGCATAGGACACGGGGAGGACTTGACTACTACACTACATGTAAATTAACCATTGATGTCTGATGTGGCCAACAATGTCATAGTCGACCGCACCTAATTATTATTATAATTATTATTAGTATAAATATTTAGTATATTTTATGGGCAGTTTTGTTCATTGTAACGTACAATATTTATTTTTTTAGTTTTTAATGTTATTGTTTATGAATCACTGTAATGACTTTGCCCCTTGTGGGCCCTCTATTGGACAATACAATTATTATTCTTATTTAAACGTTTTGTTTCTTGAAATTTATTTATCAAAGCATTTCTGTTTTGACCTAAACAATCTAATAAGTCGAATTTCGGGTAAGTCGACATTTTGCAACGGTCCCATCAACTTCGAGATAAAGAGATTCAACTGTACAAATATGCAATTTTCAGAAAAATATAATATAGATTATAAACAAGCCTTTTTGTTAAGTTAAATGTTATGATAATAATTGTCATACATATATGATTATCGTTTTCAGCTGCTCCGTTGATTGGACTGGCTCTTCTCGCTGCTATAGCTGGCAGTAGTAATACCGGGGCTACAGTCTTACCTGGATCAACTACGATTTTGAGACAAGTACCCACACCGAGAGTTTGTCCAGTATGTCCTCCGATGTCAGTGTTTCCAACACCAATAACACGTATGCATTATTCTAGGATTTCCTAAATTTACGTTTTCAAAACAAAGACAATAACTAAAGAGTGAATTGAACTGACGTATGCATCATTTCTTGTGTTCCTTTCAAAGTTGTTCTTTTCTATGATGTCCAGTAATTTTTTGTAATCAACCGCTACCACTACAATAATTCCTGTTTGCAAAGTAATATACCAGTGTCACTGATGTCTTCCATGTTTGTAGATTAGTATATAGCCTAAGTACATCTACCGGTGTCATTGAGGTCTTCCTTGTTAGTAGATTAGTATATAACTTCAGTACATATACCGGTGTCACTGAGGTCTTTTCATGTTTGCAAATAAGTATAACTTCAGTATATCTACTGGTCTCACTGAAATCTTCCATGTTTGTAGATTAGTTTATAACTCCAGTACATATAGCGATGTCACTGGAGTGTTCCATGTTTGTAGATAAGAATAACTTCAGTACATATACCGGTGTCACTGAGGTCTTCCATGTTTGCAGATAATCATAATTTCAGTACATCTACCGGTGTCACTGAGGTCTTCCATGTTTGTAGATAAGAATAACTTCAGTACATCTACCGGTGTCACTGAGGTATTCCATTTTTGTAGATAAGAATAACTTCAGTACATCTACGGTGGCACTGAGGTTTTCCATGTTTGTAGATAAGAATAACTTCAGTACATATACCAGTGTCACTGAGGTCTTCCAAGTTTGTAGATAAGAATAACTTCAGTACATATACCGGTGTCACTGAGGTCTTCCATGTTTGTAGATAAGTATAGCTTCAGTACATATACCGGTGTCACTGAGGTCTTCCATGTTTGTAGATAAGAATAACTTCAGTTTATCTACTGGTGTCACTGAGGTCTTCCAAGTTTGTAGATAAGAATAACTTCAGTACATCTACCGGTGTCACTGAGGCCTTCCATGTTTGTAGATAAGAATAACGTCAGTACATATATCGGTGTCACTGAGGTCTTCCATGTTTGTAAATAAGTATAACTTCAGTACATCTACCGGTGTCACTGATATCTTCCATGTTTGTAGATTAGTATGTAACTCCAGGACATATACTGGTGTCACTGGGGTTTTCCGTTTTTGTAGATAAGACTAACTTCAGTACATCTATCGGTGTCACTGAGGTCTTCCATGTTTGTAGATAATCATAATTTCAGTACATCTACCGGTGTCACCAGGGTCTTCCATGTTTGTAGATAAGTATAACTTCAGTACATCTACCGGTGTCACTGAGGTCTTCCATGTTTGTAGATTAGTATATAACTCCAGTGCACATACTGGTGTCACTAGGGTCTTCCATGTTTGTAGATAAGTATAACTTCAGTACATCTACCGGTGTCACTGAGGTCTTCCATGTTTGTAGATTAGTATATAACCCCATTACATTTACCAGTGTCACTGAGGTCTTCCATGCTTGTAGATAACTTAAGTACATCTACCGATTGACATAGTAGACACCTATTGATGAGATGGAAAGTTACTGCTTATCTAATAACCCTGGAAAACATAGGCTAATGTTGTCCTACAAGTTCAACCCTTAATGTTCGTTGTGCGCAGCGACGTCAGCCATATCTAACTGCTATGACCGACACAAATTAACTCCCATCCGGAGAAAATAGACAAACAAGAAGCATTACCAACATACAATGAACAAAAAAATATGTAAGTAGTGGATGAGTTACACTCGAACGATTATTTTGTGGCAGAAATTTCACGGTTTTCTTATCTGGAATTTCCTGTTAATAAAGGAAATGACGTCGAAACTCGATTTTAACCTTACTTATGATATCACTAAATAACACACATTATAATATATTAAACAAATGTATCAATAATATACAGTGTACAAACTGACCCGGCAAAACATGCTTGGACTCCTGCATATCTAATTCCGGAACGGAACCGGACTGTAAGAAGGCAAGAAGAAGGTAAGAATTATGTTTATTTATTTGTGTTTTGCATAAACTTGGGGGAAATAAATGCTTTACAAACAGGAACCAAAGCCTTTATTTTCTCTCGAATAACATTGCAATTATGGCCTTTGTAACCATAATGTCAACTAAATGGATTCAGTTAAAGATATTTAACTTTCAACATTAGTGAGCCGTGGTTTTCCGTCGAGTGTTTTATTACTTCTTCAAATAGGACGAATTTTATTTTGCAGTAATAACAATGGTACGGATGATTTTCTCTAGAATGTTTTATTAAGTGATACAATTGTGGAAATGTTGTATCACAGTATAAAGAATGGTGGCTGTGGATTTCTGTTGCTTTGGTTCCTGTTTGTTCGTAATTTGTTTTGGAACAAAACCGGATCATCAAGCTGTAGCATCATTCACGAAACCGGGTCCTGCCATTTTGACATGACCCATTCCTTTCGCCCCGTGCTTACTTATATCAATAATTAAAAGTGCAAAGTGACGATTCTTGTCATCTTTATTCATCAATCGTTCCTTCAATACATTTCGTTCCATTCAATGCGAGCAATTCAAAGAGAAACTGAGCGAAATTCGGGTTGGGGTTAAGCTGATCGTCATTTTACGGTACATTATCGCTTATTTCTCAATTAATATACAATGACATAGCCAAAATGTTTCATCTGACAGCAGGAAATGGTTAACAAAGCATTTATTTCCCCCAAGTTCATGCAAAAAGCAAATAAATAATCAGAATTCTTACCTTCTTCTTGCCTTCTTACAGTCCAGTTCCGTTCCGGAATTAGATATGCACGAGTCCAAACATTTTTTGCCGGGTCAGTATGTACACAGTGATATAATGATACCCGTAAGTAAATTTAATTATAGATTTAAATCCAAATATTTATTGTAAATTCCAATAATAAATATATATAGTAAAGCAGACCGAAGCCGAAACAATGACAACTGGGCGGATGATACTCATGGGGACTAGAAGAGGTATCGACCCAGGGTAGCAGTAAAAACGTAGATCACGAATTAAGTGTGTACGACGCGTTTCTGGAATAACCTTCGTCAGTTGTCACGTGGTTAGATGTGTACTTTTGACTTGCATTTTTTGTAATTGCCACATGCAACAAATACAAATACAAAAAGTTTTATTTTATGTCGGGTATATATAAACAATAACATAAGCTATAATGAGCTTTTTACCAACATTTATGTTGTTGTACTATGTTTATGTTTTGCATTTATGTTGTTATGCTATGTTTATTATTTTGCATTTATGTTGTTATGCTATATTTATTTTTTGAATTTATGTTGTTATGCTATGTTTTTTTTCTCTTTATTGTAGCATGTACTCCAATGCCAGCTTGTCCAGCAAATTACCAGAGAATAGGGATTCCAGCGGGTGTTGCAGGTGCTGTATTACAGAGTTGTTACAGAGTAATAAGAGCCCCTGCTCCTGTAAATTTTCTTGACGCATCCGTAAGTATATGTACTTGCTGTAAACTGTGTTGACTCATCAGTAATATATGTACTTGATGTAAACTGTGTTGACTCATCAGTAAGTATATGTACTTGATGTAGACTGTGTTGACGCATTAGTAAGTATATGTACTTCATGTAGACTGTGTTGACGCATTAGTAAGTATATGTACTTGTTGCAGACTGTTGACACATCAGTAAGTATATGTACTTAATGTAGACTATGTTGACGCATCAGTAAGTATATCTACGTGTTGTAGATTATGTTGACGAATCAGTAAGTATATGTACTTGTTGTAGACTGTGTTGACGCATCAGTAAGTATATGTACTTGTAGACTGTGTTGGCGTATCAGTGAGTATATGTACATTTTTGTTCTTGCTGTAGACTGTGCTCACACATTGGTAAGTATATGTACTTGTAGTAGACTGTGTTGACGCATCAGTAGGTATATGTACTTGTTGTAGAATGTGTTGACGCATTAGTAAGTATATGTACTTGTTGCAGACTGTTGACACATCAGTAAGTATATGTACTTAATGTAGACTATGTTGACGCATCAGTAAGTATATGTACGTGTTGTAGATTATGTTGACGAATCAGTAAGTATATGTACTTGTTGTAGACTGTGTTGACGCATCAGTAAGTATATGTACTTGTAGACTGTGTTGGCGCATCAGTGAGTATATGTACATTTTTGTTCTTGCTGTAGACTGTGCTCACACATTGGTAAGTATATGTACTTGTAGTAGACTGTGTTGACGCATCAGTAGGTATATGTACTTGTTGTAGACTGTGTTGACGCATCAATAAATATATGTACTTGTTGTAGACTGCTGACGCATCTATGAGTATATGTACTTGTAGTAGGCTGTTGACGCATCAGTAAGTATATGTACTTGTAGACTGTTAACGCTTCAGTAGGTATATGTACTTGTTGGAGGCGGTGCTGACGCATCAGTAAGTATATGTACTTGTTGTAGACGGCGTTGACGCATCAGTAAGTATATGTACTTGCTGTTAACTATTTTGACGCCTCAGTAAGTATATGTACTTGCTGTTAACTATTTTGACGCGTCAGTAAGTATATGTACTTGCTGTAAAGCTGTAAAGAATTTCCTTGATAGACGGTTGGTTGCTACTAACAAGGAAGCTACTAAACCAAGGGTTCCTATTGGTTAAGTTGAAGTCATCACTTCGAAAGTTTTGACTTGGATAACTGCTACGGAACATCTGTGTCACAAATGATCACGGATATGTTCCACTTGTGGCTAACACTTTCTGGTCCTTTCCTTATTCATGACTTATCACCGGGTTTGTAACTAGAGTAACACGACGGGTGCCAATAGTGAAGCGGGAACTGCTTACTTTCTGGAGTTCACTCCCGGTTTTTAGTGGGGTTCGTGTTATTCGATTTTTAGTTTTCTGTGTAGTGCTTTGTAGATCATTGCTTTTGTCCTTTTCTTTTGGTTTATGTTGTCTGTCCTTCGATTTACGGATTCAGATTACCACTTTGGTGTGTTAAAACACTCTTTAGAGAACAGAGAAAGGGTAATCAAGAATGGACAATCCAGAAACACTGGTAACATTGAACACACCAGGCACAAGTTGAAGACAAGCGAAATAACACAATACAACACAGAAAACGAAAACAATGAGGAACACGGAACCCACCAAACAAACTCCCCCAAAAAAACCAGGGATAAACTCAGGTGTTCCGGAATGGTAGGCAGTTTCTGCTTCTTATCAGATACCCATCAATTTTACTCATATACTCAGGACATGTACCGTTTCACGTTTAAAAAACGAACTCGGTAAGCATCTTAATGTTATTTGTATTTGAATATTAACGTTTCATATTGTAGCAACTTTGTGCTGCAGACAATGCTGCCCCTGTGGAGTTCAACAAAGCTGGAGAATCTGAAGCTGTTAAGGCACTAATACAAGGTATGGCACGTGTAAACACACAAAAAATTTTTCCTTCTTTGTCGTTCATTACTGAAATAAACCTGTCATTTATGTCTATAACACGTTCGGATATTTCCCAAAATGGACTTCTGCATACAACTTTTCTCTAAGCATTAAGAAAAGAAACATATTTCACTAAGAGATAAGGTTAGGGCCGATAAAAAAAACATATTTTGCTAAGAGGTAAGGTTAGGGCCGATAAAAGAAGCATATTTTATTAAGAGATAAGGTTTGGGACGATAAAAGAAACATATTTGACTAAGAGGTAAGGTTAGGGCAGAAAAAAGATATCTATTTGACTAAGAGGTAAGATTAGGACCGATAAAAGAAAAATATTTTACTAAGATATAAGGATAGGGCCGATGAAAAAAACATATTTTAGTAAGGGGTAAGGGTAGGGCCGAAAAAAGAAACCTATTTGACTAAGACGTAAGGTTAGGGACGATAAAAGAAACATATTTGACTAAGAGGTAAGGTTAGGGCCGTTAAAAGAAACCTATTTGGCTAAGAGGTAAGGTTAGGGCCGATAAAAGAGTATCTTTTCTCTAAGTATTAAGAAAAAAACATATTTAATCAAGAGGTAAGGTTAGGGCCGATAAAAGAAAACTATTTGACTAAGAGGTAAGATTAGGGCCGATAAAAGAAACTTATTTGATTAAAAGATAAGGTTAGGGGCGATAAAAGAAACCTATTTGACTAAGAGGTAATATTAGGATCGATAACAATAAGCATATTTGACTAAGAGGTAAGCTTAGGGCCGATAACAGGAACCTATTTGACTAAGAGGTAAAGTTAGGGCCGATACAAGAAACCTATTTGACGATGAGGTAAGGTTAGGGCTGATAAAAGAAACCTATTTGACTAAGAGGTAAGGTTAGGGCCGATATCCGATAAAAGAAACATATTTGACTAAGAGGTAAGGCTGGGGCCGTTAAAAGAAACATATTTGACTAAGAGGTAAGGTTAGGGCCGATAAAAGAAACCCATTTGACTAAGAGGTAAGGTTAGGGCCGATAAAAGAGTATCTTTTCTCTAAGTATTAAGAAAAAAAACCATATTTAATCAAGAGGTAAGGTTAGGGCCGAAAAAAGAAACCTATTTGACTAAGAGGTAAGGTTAGGGCCTATAAAAGAAACCTATTTGAATAAGAGATAAGGTTAGGGGCGATAAAAGAAACCTATTTGACTAAGAGGTAAGGTTAGGATCGATAAGAATAAACCTATTTGACTAAGAGGTAAGGTTTGGGCCGATAACAGAAACTTTTTTGACTAAGAGGAAAGTTAGGGCCGATACAAGAAACCTATTTGACTAAGAGGTAAGGTTAGGGCCGATAAAAGAAAGCTATTTGAGTAAGAGGTAAGGTTAGGGCCGATAAAAGAAACATATTTGACTAAGAGGTAAGTTTAGGGCCGATAAAAGAAACCTATTTGACTAAGAGGTAAGGTTAGGGTCGATAACAGAAACCTATTTGACTAAGAGGAAAAGTTAGGTCTGATAAAAGAAACCTATATGACTAAGAGGTAAGGTTAGGGCCAATAAAATAAACATATTGGACTAAGAGGTAATGTTAGGGACGTTAAAAGAACATATTTGATTTAGAGGTAAGCTTAAGGCCTATAAAAGAAATCTATTTGTCTACGAAGTAAGGTTAGGGCCTATGCAAGAAACCTATTTGACTACGAAGTAAGGTTAGGACCGATAAAAGAAACCTATTTGACTAAGAGGTCAAATTAGAGTCTATAAAAGAAACCCATTTGACTACGAAGTAAGGTTAGGGCCTATGAAAGAAACCTATTTGACTAAGAAGTAAGGTTAGGGTCGATAAAAGAAACATATTTGACTAAGAGGTAAGGTTAGGGCCGATAAAAGAAACCTATTTGACTAAGAGGTAAGGTTAGGGGCGATAAAAGAAACCTATTTGACTAAGAGGTAATGTTAGGGTCGATAAAAGAAGCCTATTTGACTAAGAGACATGGTTAGAGCCGATAAAAGAAACATATTTGACCAGGAGGTAAGGTTTGTGCCAATAAAAGAAATATATTTGACTAAGAGGTAAGGTTAGGGCCAGTACAAGAAACCTATTTGACTAAGAGGTAAGGTTAGGGTCGATAAAACCAACATATTTGACTAAGAGGTAAGGCTAGGGCCGATAAAAGAAACCTATTTGATTAAGAGATAAGGTTAGGGTGATACCAGAAACCTATTTGACTAAGAGGTAAGGTTAGGACCGATAAAAGAAGCCTATTTGAGTAAGAGGTAAGGTTAGGGCCAATACAAGAAACCTATTTGACTAAGAGGTGAGGTTAGCGCCGATAAAAGAAACATATTTGACTAAGAGGTAAGGTTAGGGCCGATACAAGAAACCTATTTGACTAAGAGGTAAGGCTAGGGCCAATACAAAAAAACCTATTTGACTAAGAGGTAAGGCTAGGATCGATAAAAGAAACCTTTTTGACTAAGAGGTAAGGTTAGGGCCGATAAAAGAAACCTATTTGATTAAGAGATAAGGTTAGGGCCGATAACAGAAACCTATTTGACTAAGATATAAGGTTAGGGCCGATAAAAAAACCTATTTGACTAAGAGTAAAGGTTAGGGCCAATACAAGAAATATATTTGACTAAGAGGAAAGGTTAGGGCCAATATTAGAGTATCTTTTCTCTAAGTATAAAGAAAAGAAACCTATTTGACTAAGAGGTAAAATTAAGTCGATAAAAGAAGTCTATTTGACTAAGAAGTAAGGTTAGGGCCAATAAAAGATACCTATTTGACTAAAAGGTAAGGTTAGGGCCGATAAAAGAAACTTATTTGACTAAGAGGTAAAGTTAGGACACGATACAAGAAACCTATTTGACTAAGAGGAAAGGTTAGGGACGATAAAAGAAACCCATTTGATTAAGAGATAAGGTTAGGGCCGATAACAGAAACCTATTTGATTAAGAGATAAGGTTAGGGCCGATAACAGAAACCTATTTGACTAAGAGGTAAGGTGAGGCCCGATAAACGAAACCTGTTTGACTAAGAGGTAAAGTTAGGCCGATACAAGAAACCTATTTGACTAAGAGGAAAGGTTAGGACCGATAAATGAAACATATTTGACTAAGAGGAAAGGTTAGGTCCGATACAAGAAACCTATTTGACTAAGAAGTAAAGTTAGGGCCGATAAAAGAAACCTATTGGACAAAGAGGTAAGGTTAAGGCCAATAAAAGAAACCTATTTGACTAAGAGGTGAGGTCAGGGACTATGAAAGAAACCTATTTGACTAAGAGGTAAGGTTAGGACCAATAAAAGAAACCTTTGTGACTAAGAGGTAAGGTTAGTGCCGATAAAAGAAACATATTTGACTAAGTTTTAAGAAAAGAAACATATTTGACTCAGAGTTAAGGTTAGGGTTGATAAAAGAAACCTATTTGACGAAGAGGTAAGGATAGGGCCAATAAAAGAAACCTATTTGACCAAGAGGTAAGGTTAAGGCCGATAAAAGAAACCTATTTCACTAAGAGATAAGGTTAGGGGCGATAAAAGAAACCTATTTGACTAAGGGGTAAGGTTAGGCCCGATAAAAGAAACCTGTTTGACTAAGAGGTAAAGTTGGGCCGATACAAGAAACCTATTTGACTAAGAGGAAAGGTTAGGGCCGATAAATGAAACCTATTTGACTAAGAGGAAAGGTTAGGTCCGATAAAAGAAATCTATTTGACTAAGAGGTAAGGTTAGGGCCGATAACAGAAACCTATTTGATTAAGATGTAAGGTTAAAACCGATAAAAATAAACCTATTTGACAAATAGGTAAGGTTAGGGCCGATAAAAGAAACTTATTCGACTAAGAGGTAAATTTAGGGCAAGATACAAGAAACCTATTTGACTAAGAGGAAGGGTTAGGGCCGATAAAAGAAACCTATTTGACTAAGAAGAAAGGTTAGCGACAATAAAATAAACCTATTGGACTAAGAGATAAGGTTAGGGCCGATAAAGGAAACCTGTTTGACTAAGAGGTAAGGTTAGGGGCGATACAAAAAACTTATTTGCTTAAGAGGTAAGGCTAGGGCCGATAAAAGAAACCTATTTGACTAAGCGGTAAGGTTAGAGTCGATAAAATAAATCTATTTGACTATGTGGTGAGGTTAGGGCCAATAAAAGAAACCTATTTGATTAAGAGGTATGGTTAGGACCGATAAAATAAACCTATTTGACTAAAAGGTAAGGTTAGGGCCGATAAAAGAAACCTATTTGACTAAGAGGTAAGGTTAGGGCCGATTCAAGAAACCTATTTGACCAACAGGAAAGGTTGGCGCCGATAAAAGAAACCAATTGGACTAAGAGATAATGTTAGGGCCGATAAAGGAAACTTGTTTGACTAAGAGGTAAGGTTAGGGGCGATACAAAAAACTTATTTGTCTAAGAGGTAATGCTAGGGCCGATAAAAGAAACCTATTTGACTAAGCGGTAAGGTTAGAGTCGATAAAATAAATCTATTTGACAAAGTGGTGAGGTTAGGGCCGATAAAAGAAATCTATTTGATTAAGAGGTATGGTTAGGACATATAAAATAAACCTATTTGACTAAGAAGTAAGGGTAGGGCCGATAAAAGAAAGATATTTGACCAAGAGGTAATGTTAGAGCCGATAAAAGAAACATATTTGACTAAGAGGTAAGATTAGGGCTGATAAAAGAAACCTATTTAACTAAGAGGTAATGTTAGGGCCGATACAAGAAAACTATTTGACTAAGAGGTAAGGTTAGGCCCGATACAAGAAGCCTATTTGACTAAGAGGTAAGGTTAGGGTCCATAAAAGAAACCTATTTAAATAAGAGGTAAGGTTAGGGCCTATAAAAGAAACCTATTTGACTACGAAGTAAGGTTAAGACCGAAAAAAGAAACCTATTTGACTAAGAGGTAAGGTTAGGGCCGATAATTGAAATCTATTTGACTAAGAGGTAAGGTTATGTGCAATAAATGAACCCTATTTGACTAAGAGGTAAGGTTAAGGCCTATAAAAGCAACATATTTGATTAAGAGATAAGGTTAGGGGCGATAAAAGAAACCTATTTGACTAAGAGGTAAGGTTAGGACCGATAAAAATAAACATATTTGACGAAGAGGTAAGGTTGGGGCCGATAAAAGAAACCTATTTGACTAAGAGGTAAAGTTAGGGCCATACAAGAAACCTATTTGAGAAAGATGAAAGGCTAGGGCCAATAAAAGAAACCTATTTGACTAAGAGGTAATGTTAGAGCCTATAAAAGAAACCTATTTGACTAAGAGGTAAGGTTAGGACCGATAAAAATAAACATATTTGACGAAGAGGTAAGGTTGGGGACGATAAAAGAAACCTATTTGACTAAGAGGTAAAGTTAGGGCCGATACAAGAAACCTATTTGACAAAGAGGAAAGGTTAGGGACGATAAAAGAAAACTATTTGACTAGGAGGAAAGGTTAGGTTCGATGAAAGAAACCTATTTGACTATGACCGATAAAAGAAACCTATATGACTAAGAAGTGAGGTTAGGGCTGATTAAAGAAACATATTTGACTAAAGGGTAAGGTTAGGGCCGATAAAGGAAACCTATTTGACAAAGAGATGAGGTTAGTGCCTATTAAAGAAACCTATTTGACTAAGAGGTAAGGTTGGGGCCGATAAAAGAAACCTATTTGACTAAGAGATAAGGTTAGAGCGGTAAAAGACTCCTATTTGACTAAGAAGTAAGAATAGGGTCGATAAAAGAACTCTATTTGACTAAGAGGTAATGTTAGGGCCAATAAAAGAAACCTATTTGACTAAGAGGTAAGATTAGGGCCGATAAAATAAACCCATTTGACTAAGAGTAAATGTTAGGAGCAATAAAAGAAACCTATTTGACAAAGAGGTAATGTTAGGGACTATAAAAGAAACCTATTTGACTAAGACGTAAGGTTACGGCCGATAAAAGAAACATATTTGACTAAGAGGTAAGGTTAGAGCCGATAAAAGAAGCCTATTTGACTAAGAGGTAAGGTTAGCGCCAATAAAAGAAACCTATTTGACTAAGAGGTAAGGTTAGGTCCGATAAAAGAAACCTATTTGACTAAGAGGTAAGGTTAGGGCCGATAAAAGATATAAATTTGACTAAGAGGTAAGGTTAGGCCCGATACAAGAAGCCTATTTGTCTAAGAGATAAGGTTAGGGTCGATAAATGAAACCTATTTGAATAAGAGGTAAAGTTAGGGCCTATAAAAGAAACCTATTTGACTGCGAAGTAAGGTTAGGACCGATAAAAGAAACCTATTTGACTAAGAGGTAAGGTAAGGGCCGCTAAAACCAAACCTTTTTGACTAAGAGGTAAAGTTAGGTCCTATAAAAGAAACCTATTTGACTAAGAGGTAAGGTTAGGGCCGATAAAAACACCTATTTGACTAAGATGTAAAGTTAGGGCCGATAAAAGAACCTATATGACTAAGAGGTAAGGTTAGGTCCGATAAAGGAAACCTATCTGAGTAAGAGGTAAGGTTAGGGCCAATAAAAGCAACATATTTGACTAAGAGGTCAGGTTAAGGCCAATACAAGAAACCTATTTGACTAAGAGGTAAGGCTAAGGCCGATACAAGAAAACTAATAGAATAAGAGTTAAGGTTAGTACCGATAAAGGAAATCTATTTGACTAAGACGTCAGTTTAGGGCCGATAAAAGAAACCTATTTGACTAAGAGGTAAGGTTAGGGCCGATAAAAGAAACCTATTTGACTAAGAGGTAAGGTTAGGGCCGGTAAAAGAAACCTATTTGACTAAGAGGTAAGGTTAGGGCCGATAAAAGAAACCTGTTAGACTAAGAGGTATTGTTAGGGCCGATAAAAGAAACCCATTTGACTAAGAGGTATGATTAGGGTCGATAAAAAAAATCTATTTGACTAAGAGTAAATGGTAGGGCCGATAAAATAAACTTATTTGACTAAGAGGTAAGGTTAGGGCCGATAACAGGAACCTATTTGACTAAGAGGTAAGGTTAGGGCCGATAAAAGAAACATATTTGACTAAGAGGGAAAGTGAGGGCCAATAAAATAGTATCTTTTCTCAATGTATTATGAAAAGTAACATATTGGACCAAGAGGTAAGCTTAGGGCTGATAAATGAAACCTGTTTGACTAAGAGGTAAGGTTAGGGCCGATAAAAGAAACCTATTTGACTAAGAGGTATGGTTAGGGCCGATAAAAGAAACATATTTGACTAATAGGTAAGGTTAGAGTCGATAAAAGAAACCTATTTGACTAAGAGTTAAGCTTATGGCCGATATATGAAACCTATTTGACTAAGAGGTAAGATTAGGGCAGATAAAAGAAACCTATTTGACTAAGAGGTATGGTTAGGGCCGATAAAAGAAACATATTTGACTAAGAGGTATGGTTAGGGTCGATACAAGAAATATATTTGACTAAGAGTAAATGTTAGGGCCGATAAAAGAAACTTATTTGACTAAGAGGTAAGGTTAGGGCCGATAACAGGAACCTATTTGACTAAGAGGGAAAGTGAGGGCCAATAAAAGAGTATCTTTTCTCAATGTATTATGAAAAGTAACATATTGGACTAAGAGGTAAGCTTAGGGATGATAAATGAAACCTGTTTGACTAAGAGGTAAGGTTAGGGCCGATAAAAGAAACCTATTTGACTAAGAGGTATGGTTAGGGCCGATAAAAAAAACCTATTTGACTAAGAGGTAAGGTTAGAACCGATAAAATAAACTTATTTGACTAAGACGTAAGCTTAGGGCCGATGAAAGAAACCTATTTGACTAAGAGGTAAGGTTAGGGCCGATAAAAGAAACCTATTTGACTAAGAGGTAAAGTTAGGGCCGATACAAGAAACCTATTTGAGAAAGAGGTAAGGCTAGGGCCAATAAAAGAAACCTATTTGACTTGGAGGAAAGGTTAGGTTCGATGAAAGAAACCTATTTGACTATGACCGATAAAAGAAACCTATATGACTAAGAAGTAAGGTTAGCGCCAATAAAAGAAACCTATTTGACTAAGAGGTAAGGTTAGGGTCGATAAATGAAACCTATTTGACTAAGAGGTAAGGTTAGGGCCGATAAAAGAAACATATTTGACTAAGAGGTATGGTTAGGGCCGATAAAAGAAACATAATTGACTAATAAGTAAGGTTAGAGTCGATAAAAGAAACCTATTTGACTTAGAGTTAAGCTTATGGCCGATATATGAAACCTATTTGACTAAGAGGTAAGATTAGGGCAGATAAAAGAAACCTATTTGACTAAGAGGTATGGTTAGGGCCGATAAAAGAAACATATTTGACTAAGAGGTATGGTTAGGGTCGACAAAAGATACCTATTTGACTAAGAGGTATGGCTAGTGTCGATAAAAGAAACCTATTTGACTAAGAGGTAAAGTTAGGGCCGATACAAGAAACCTATTTGACAAAGAGGAAAGGTTAGGGACGATAAAAGAAACCTATTTGATTTGGAGGAAAGGTTATGTTCGATGAAAGAAACCTATTTGACTATGACCGATAAAAGAAACCTATATGACTAAGAAGTGAGGTTAGGGCTGATTAAAGAAACATATTTGACTAAAGGGTAAGGTTAGGGCCGATAAAGGAAACCTATTTGACAAAGAGGTGAGGTTAGTGCCTATTAAAGAAACCTATTTGACTAAGAGGTAAGGTTGGGGCCGATAAAAGAAACCTATTTGACTAAGAGGTAAGGTTAGGGCCGGTAAAAGACTGCTATTTGACTAAGAGGTAAGAATAGGGCCGATAAAAGAACTCTATTTGACTAAGAGGTAATGTTAGTGCCAATAAAAGAAACCTATTTGACTAAGAGGTAAGATTAGAGCCGATAAAATAAACCTATTTGACTTAGAGTAAATGTTAGGAGCAATAAAAGAAACCTATTTGACTAAGAGGTAATGTTAGGGACTATAAAGGAAACCTTTTTGACTAAGACGTAAGGTTAGGTCCGATAAAAGAAACAAATTTGACTAAGAGGTAAGGTTAGGGCCGATAAAAGAAGCCTATTTGACTAAGAGGTAAGGTTAGCGCCAATAAAAGAAACCTATTTGACTAAGAGGTAAGGTTAGGTCCGATAAAAGAAACCTATTTGACTAAGAGGTAAGGTTAGGGCCGATAAAAGAAATAAATTTGACTAAGAGGTAAGGTTAGGCCCGATACAAGAAGCCTATTTGACTAAGAGGTAAGGTTAGGGTCGATAAATGAAACCTATTTGAATAAGAGGTAAGGTTAGGGCCTATAAAAGAAACCTATTTGACTAAGAGGTAAGGTTAGGGCCGATAAAAACACCTATTTGACTAAGATGTAAAGTTAGGGCCGATAAAAGAACCTATATGACTAAGAGGTAAGGTTAGGTCCGATAAAGGAAACCTATCTGAGTAAGAGGTAAGGTTAGGGCCAATAAAAGCAACATATTTGACTAAGAGGTCAGGTTAAGGCCAATACAAGAAACCTATTTGACTAAGAGGTAAGGCTAAGGCCGATACAAGAAAACTAATAGAATAAGAGTTAAGGTTAGTACCGATAAAGGAAATCTATTTGACTAAGACGTCAGTTTAGGGCCGATAAAAGAAACCTATTTGACTAAGAGGTAAGGTTAGGGCCGATAAAAGAAACCTATTTGACTAAGAGGTAAGGTTAGGGCCGGTAAAAGAAACCTATTTGACTAAGAGGTAAGGTTAGGGCCGATAAAAGAAACCTGTTAGACTAAGAGGTATTGTTAGGGCCGATAAAAGAAACCCATTTGACTAAGAGGTATGATTAGGGTCGATAAAAAAAATCTATTTGACTAAGAGTAAATGGTAGGGCCGATAAAATAAACTTATTTGACTAAGAGGTAAGGTTAGGGCCGATAACAGGAACCTATTTGACTAAGAGGTAAGGTTAGGGCCGATAAAAGAAACATATTTGACTAAGAGGGAAAGTGAGGGCCAATAAAATAGTATCTTTTCTCAATGTATTATGAAAAGTAACATATTGGACCAAGAGGTAAGCTTAGGGCTGATAAATGAAACCTGTTTGACTAAGAGGTAAGGTTAGGGCCGATAAAAGAAACCTATTTGACTAAGAGGTATGGTTAGGGCCGATAAAAGAAACATATTTGACTAATAGGTAAGGTTAGAGTCGATAAAAGAAACCTATTTGACTAAGAGTTAAGCTTATGGCCGATATATGAAACCTATTTGACTAAGAGGTAAGATTAGGGCAGATAAAAGAAACCTATTTGACTAAGAGGTATGGTTAGGGCCGATAAAAGAAACATATTTGACTAAGAGGTATGGTTAGGGTCGATACAAGAAATATATTTGACTAAGAGTAAATGTTAGGGCCGATAAAAGAAACTTATTTGACTAAGAGGTAAGGTTAGGGCCGATAACAGGAACCTATTTGACTAAGAGGGAAAGTGAGGGCCAATAAAAGAGTATCTTTTCTCAATGTATTATGAAAAGTAACATATTGGACTAAGAGGTAAGCTTAGGGATGATAAATGAAACCTGTTTGACTAAGAGGTAAGGTTAGGGCCGATAAAAGAAACCTATTTGACTAAGAGGTATGGTTAGGGCCGATAAAAAAAACCTATTTGACTAAGAGGTAAGGTTAGAACCGATAAAATAAACTTATTTGACTAAGACGTAAGCTTAGGGCCGATGAAAGAAACCTATTTGACTAAGAGGTAAGGTTAGGGCCGATAAAAGAAACCTATTTGACTAAGAGGTAAAGTTAGGGCCGATACAAGAAACCTATTTGAGAAAGAGGTAAGGCTAGGGCCAATAAAAGAAACCTATTTGACTTGGAGGAAAGGTTAGGTTCGATGAAAGAAACCTATTTGACTATGACCGATAAAAGAAACCTATATGACTAAGAAGTAAGGTTAGCGCCAATAAAAGAAACCTATTTGACTAAGAGGTAAGGTTAGGGTCGATAAATGAAACCTATTTGACTAAGAGGTAAGGTTAGGGCCGATAAAAGAAACATATTTGACTAAGAGGTATGGTTAGGGCCGATAAAAGAAACATAATTGACTAATAAGTAAGGTTAGAGTCGATAAAAGAAACCTATTTGACTAAGAGTTAAGCTTATGGCCGATATATGAAACCTATTTGACTAAGAGGTAAGATTAGGGCAGATAAAAGAAACCTATTTGACTAAGAGGTATGGTTAGGGCCGATAAAAGAAACATATTTGACTAAGAGGTATGGTTAGGGTCGACAAAAGATACCTATTTGACTAAGAGGTATGGCTAGTGTCGATAAAAGAAACCTATTTGACTAAGAGGTAAAGTTAGGGCCGATACAAGAAACCTATTTGACAAAGAGGAAAGGTTAGGGACGATAAAAGAAACCTATTTGATTTGGAGGAAAGGTTATGTTCGATGAAAGAAACCTATTTGACTATGACCGATAAAAGAAACCTATATGACTAAGAAGTGAGGTTAGGGCTGATTAAAGAAACATATTTGACTAAAGGGTAAGGTTAGGGCCGATAAAGGAAACCTATTTGACAAAGAGGTGAGGTTAGTGCCTATTAAAGAAACCTATTTGACTAAGAGGTAAGGTTGGGGCCGATAAAAGAAACCTATTTGACTAAGAGGTAAGGTTAGGGCCGGTAAAAGACTGCTATTTGACTAAGAGGTAAGAATAGGGCCGATAAAAGAACTCTATTTGACTAAGAGGTAATGTTAGTGCCAATAAAAGAAACCTATTTGACTAAGAGGTAAGATTAGAGCCGATAAAATAAACCTATTTGACTTAGAGTAAATGTTAGGAGCAATAAAAGAAACCTATTTGACTAAGAGGTAATGTTAGGGACTATAAAGGAAACCTTTTTGACTAAGACGTAAGGTTAGGTCCGATAAAAGAAACAAATTTGACTAAGAGGTAAGGTTAGGGCCGATAAAAGAAGCCTATTTGACTAAGAGGTAAGGTTAGCGCCAATAAAAGAAACCTATTTGACTAAGAGGTAAGGTTAGGTCCGATAAAAGAAACCTATTTGACTAAGAGGTAAGGTTAGGGCCGATAAAAGAAATAAATTTGACTAAGAGGTAAGGTTAGGCCCGATACAAGAAGCCTATTTGACTAAGAGGTAAGGTTAGGGTCGATAAATGAAACCTATTTGAATAAGAGGTAAGGTTAGGGCCTATAAAAGAAACCTATTTGACTACAAAGTTAGGTTAGGACCGATAAAAGAAACCTATTTGACTAAGAGGTAAGGTAAGGGCCGATAAAACAAAACCTTTTTGACTAAGAGGTAAAGTTAGGTCCTATAAAAGAAACCTATTTGACTAAGAGGTAAGGTTAGGGTCGATAAAAACACCTATTTGACTAAGATGTAAGGTTAGGGCCGATAAAAGAACCTATTTGACTAAGAGTTAAGGTTAGGTGCGATAAAAGAAACATATCTGAATAAGAGGTAAGGTTAGGGCCAATAAAAGCAACATATTTGACTAAGAGGTCAGGTTAAGGCCGATACAAGAAACCTATTTGACTAAGAGGTAAGGCTAAGGCCGATACAAGAAACCTAATAGGATAAGAGTTAAGGTTAGTACCGATAGAGAAATCTATTTGACTAAGACGTCAGTTTAGGGCCGATAAAAGAAACCTATTTGACTAAGAGGTAAGGTTAGGACCGATAAAAGAAACCTATTTGACTAAGAGGTAAGGTTAGGGCCGGTAAAAGAAACCTATTTGACTAAGAGGTAAGGTTAGGGCCGATAAAAGAAACCTATTAGACTAAGAGGTATTGTTAGGGCCGATGAAATAAACCCATTTGACTAAGAGGTATGATTAGGGTCGATAAAAGAAATCTATTTGACTAAGAGTAAATGTTAGGGCCGATAAAAGAAACTTATTTGACTAAGAGGTAAGGTTAGGGCCGATAAAAGGAACCTATTTGACTAAGAGGTAAGGTTAGGGCCGATAAAAGAAACATATTTGACTAAGAGGGAAAGTGAGGGCCAATAAAAGAGTATCTTTTCTCAATGTACTATGAAAAGTAACATATTGGACTAAGAGGTAAGCTTAGGGCTGATAAATGAAACCTGTTTGACTAAGAGGTAAGGTTAGGGCCGATAAAAGAAACCTATTTGACTAAGAGGTATGGTTAGGGCCAATAAAAGAAACCTATTTGACTAAGAGGTAAGGTTAGAACCGATAAAATAAACTTATTTGACTAAGACGTAAGCTTAGGGCCGATGAAAGAAACCTATTTGACTAAGAGGTAAGGTTAGGGCCGATAAAAGAAACCTATTTGACTAAGAGGTAAGGATAGTGCCGATAAAAGAAACATATTTGACTTAGAGGTAAGGTTAGGGCGATTAAAAGAAACATATTTGACTAAGAGGTAAGGTTAGAGTCGATGAAAGAAACCTATTTGACTAAGAGGTGAGGTTAGGGCCGATAAAAGAAACATATTTGACTAATAGGTAAGGTTAGAGTCGCTAAAAGAAACCTATTTGACTAAGAGTTAAGCTTATAGCCGATATATGAAACCTATTTGACTAAGAGGTAAGATTAGGGCAGATAAAAGAAACCTATTTGACTAAGAGGTATGGTTAGGGCCGATAAAAGAAACATATTTGACTAAGAGGTATGGTTAGGGTCGACAAAAGATACCTATTTGACTAAGAGGTATGGTTAGTGCCGATAAAAGAAATGTATTTGACTAAGAGGTAAGTTTAGGGCCGATAAAAGAAACATATTTGACGAAGAGCTAAGGTTAGGGCCGATAAAAGAAACCTATTTGACTTAGAGTTAAGGTTAGGGCCGATAAAATAAAACTATTTGATGAAGAGGTAAGGTTAGTGCCGATAAAAGAAACCTTTTTGACTAAGAGGTAAGGTTAGGGCCGATAAAAGAAACCTATTTGACTAAGAGGTAAGGTTAGGGCCAATACAAGAAATCTATTTGACTAAGAGGTCAGGATAGGGCCGATAAAAGAAACCTATTTGACTAAGAGGTAAGGCTAAGGCCGATACAAGAAACCTAATAGAATAAGAGTTAAGGTTAGTACCGATAAAAGAAATTTATTTGACTAAGACGTCAGGTTAGGGCCGATAAAAGAAACATATTTGACTAAGAGGTAAGGTTAGGGCCGATAAAAGAAACCATTTGACTAAGAGGTAAGGTTAGGGCCGGTAAAGAAACCTATTTGACTAAGAGGTAAGGTTAGGGCCGATAAAAGAAACCTATTAGACTAAGAGGTAATGTTAGGGCCGATAAAAAAAACCTATTTGACTAAGAGGTATAAATAGGGTCGATAAAAGAAATCTATTTGACAAAGAGTAAATGGTAGGGCCGATAAAAGAAACCTATTTGACTAAGAGGTAAGGTTAGGGCCGATAAAAGAAACATATTTAACTAAGAGGGAAAGTGAGAGCCAATAAAAGAGTATCTTTTCTCAATGTATTGAGAAAAGTAACATATTTGACTAAGAGGTAAGGTTAGGGCTGATAAATGAAACCTGTTTGACTAAGAGGTAAGGTTAGGGCCGATAAAAGAAACCTATTTGACTAAAAGGTATGGTTAGGGCCGATAAAAGAAACCTATTTGACTAAGAGGTAAGGTTAGAATCGATTAAATAAACTTATTTGACTAAGAGGGAAGTTTAGGGCCGATGAAAGAAACCTATTTGACTAAGAGGTAAGGTTAGGGCCGATAAAAGAAACCTATTTGACTAAGAGGTATGGTTAGTGCCGATAAAAGAAATGTATTTGACTAAGAGGTAAGGTTAGGGCCGATACAAGAAACCTATTTGACTAAGAGGTAAAGTTAGAGCCGATAAAAGAAACCTATTTGACTAAGAGGTAAGATTAGGGCCAATACAAGAAACCTATTTGACTAAGAGGTCAGGATAGGGCCGATAAAAGAAACCTATTTGACTAATATGTAAGGTTAGGGCCGATACAAGAAACCTATTTGACTAAGAGGTAAGGTTAGGGCCGATAGAAGAAACCTATTTGACTGAAAGGTAAGGATTGGGCCGATAAAAGCCGTTTAACGCCGCTACTTTTTAGTGACGAATGTGTACTAAGCCATGGGAATGATCGACCATGCATTTGTTAGGGTATCGATTTTCCCGTTTTTTTTTGATTTTCAGATTAGATTTTGGAACCGCCCTGGCGATCTGGTAGATTTTGCTTTGCATTTTATTATTCGAATTGTTTTTTTTAATGTATCTAGAAGAGCGATAGAAACGAAAATGCCAATTTTTATTTACAAAAATAAATATTTATTCTTGCAGGCAATGCAGGAAATTTTTTTACTGGACATACAGATGCATTTAATATTGTCCCCAATGTCATACTAGGGATAACCAGTGGAATGGCGGCAATTGGTGGTGATGCATTTCCTGTCGGAGGTAATTATGCGAATCTGATAATCCTCGAAACGACAATTTTATTATATCATGTATTTTCCGGAAATGTTTTTCCCAACCCTTAATGGTTTCTCCCTCATATTTTAGGAATCAAATTAATATAATATATAATATAGTTCGTTTGACTTCTAAACTTGAAATTGAAAAAGGCCGCTATTTTCAAATAAATAGAACTGAAGGATTTTGTAAAATATGCAATGATTTAGAAATTGAAGATGAAAACCATTTCCTTTGGCAGTGCGAAAAATATAGGAAAGAAAGAAATATTATCTAAAAAAGTATCTTTATATTATAAAAAATTTCAAAACTTCCATAATGATACAATGAAATCAAAATGATTATTTAACAGTAAATTGGTGCGAATTAACAAATTATCAAATTTGTTAAAAATTAGAAAAGATAGTATATCTTAATGCAGTTATGTCATAAAATTGTTATTTATGTTGTTAATTTAGTATATATTGCATATATACATATCCTTATTGCTATTGTATTACAATGGGCCTTTACCAATTATTGTAATTGCGTTTGTGCCAAATGAAATATTTTCTATTGTCTATTGTACATAAATCTTCAGAAAAAAATTCTTAGAAATCCAGTTTTCAAATCAACATTTGTTTTCTAGATGTATATTAATATATGATATATACGAACTCTGAATATTAATAAAAAAAAAATTGGTTAATTATTAAAAGTTATCCAGAAAATGAGCTAATCATTATGGAAAAGGGGCTAAAAGAGACCCAAATATAGAAATGTGCATATCTGGAGGATATATACCATTCTCTTTACCTTTCATCTGTTTTTTGTGTGTTTTTCTTTACTTTGAATTGATTGGAACAATGGTTTCCTCTATCACACATGGTTTTTGAGTAAAACTTGATTGATTGCAGTAAAACTCGTGTAGGAGGAAGAGTTTGTCAAATTGCTGCGGTCGTTTCAGGATGCACATAGCGTAGGCCTTTATTATGTTTAGTAAGTCTTGTTGCGACTCTTTATCATGACTTGATGTTCTTTAATAAATATTGCAATGACTGTATCTTGATTTAAATTACTTTGTGTAAGTCTTGTCGTGACAATGTGTTATTACATAGTATACTTTGTGACTCTAGCCTTGACTCTTTGACGGTCTTTGTCATTACTTGATGTTCTTTAATACATATTACAATGACTGTATCTTGACTTAAATTTCTTTGGTAAGTCTAGTGCCGTGACTCTGTATCATTACTTAAAGGAATAATGTCGTTAATATATACTTTCAAAACATGAATATAAAACGTTGTTTGGTGAGATTCGACCAGAAAACGTGTAGTTTCGTTGTGTTTTTTTTGTGTGCAGCAGCATCATTAATTATGCATGTCCTATTTCCGAACTACATGCGCAATGGCACTACAGCATGAGTTTAAACTCTCAACGCTTCCTTCAATTCCATTCAACGGCCATGTTGGTGACCTATGATAGTTCTTGTTTTATTATCATTCGCCAAAACTTCTTTCTAGTTTCTTTTTCTAGCAGAATCATGCAGTTAAAATTATCGCATGACGGCGTCGAGAGACATTTTTTTCAGCAACAACAGGCTTTGCGCATGCATAGTAAAATGTCACCTTAGGGTGTTTGAGATGTGCTTTCATGAAAATAAAACTAAATGGATAGACTTTTACTTTAAAAATCGATAATTAGTGTTAATTTATGTTTTTAATGTACTCCTTGAAAAAAACCCATAAAACATCACCAAAATCAATGACATTATACTCGTACATTTAACTTACTGCTGTAAGTCAAGTCGTGACTCTGTATTATTACTTAACTTACTTCGGGAAATCAAGCATTGACTCTGTGTCATTACTGAACTTACTTCGGTAAACCTATCCGTGACTCTGTATCATTACTTATTTTATTTTGGTAAAGCAAGCCGTGACTCTGTGTCATTACTTAACTTATTTCTGTAAATCAAGCCGTTACTCTGTATCATTACTTAGCTTATTTTTGTATATCAAGCCGTTACTCTGTATCATTACGTAGCTTACTTCGGTATATCAAGCCGTGACTCTGTGTCATTATTTAACTTACAATGTACTTCGGTATATCAAGCCGTGACTCAGTATCATTACTTAGCTTACTTATGTAAGCCTAGCCGTGACTCTATATCAATTTACCTAACTTGCTTCGGCATATCAAGCCGTGACTCTGTATCATTACTTAGCTTACTTCTGTAAATCAAGCCGTGTCTCAATATGTAGAATCACAATTCACAATCTGCTAATGGTTAAAAATATGTGTACTTGGAAGATAAGGGTTGGTTTGTTCTACACGATTTCGGAAAATATTATGTCGATCTCCGCTTTGGTAAAGCAATAGCTGTTCATTTTGCATTTGCGTTTCCATGAGTTAGCACTTGACAAATCTAGCTCGACGTGTTGTTATGTTACTAAGCAGACGTCTTTGTCATCTCGGCATAAAGTAGGGCCCGGATGGCTCAATGAGTTAGGTAGTTGGATTACAACTCATTCAAGCCTATGACCAATACGCCGTGGGTTTGCGCCCGAATGTGTAAATTACAAAAAGGTGCAATCGACTCGCACCCGCAAGTGATAAAGCTTACCAGTTGCTTGCCCATGGTCGGTGGTTCTCTCCGGGTACTCCGGCTTCTTCCACCACTAAAACTGGTCGCCATGATATAGCTGAAATATTGCTGAAAGTGGTATTAAAACACAAAAAATCAATCAAATCAAATCGTCATAAAGTAGCTTGTTCTCTGTCTGTCATACTATACACTGTATGATAATAAGACATTTCTAACTTCGCATTAATCACTTACTCGAAGTCCCTAATTATTTATTTACATGAAGTTTATTATTTTTTTCAGTCCTTGGAGGTGTCGATTGTGGTTTAATAGCAGCAGCGATTGTTGTAACACCAAGTCCAGCTTGTATCGCAGTTCAAGCGGGTATAGTTTGTGAAATTCGTCTTGTAAGTATCACACAATATTTGATTGATGTTATTTTTAAAACTAAGGTTCTCCTCCCTCAGACATAGGTGACCTTGGTCTATTTTGGTGATACTGTTTAGGCCCTTTGGTTTACTTACTCCCAAAACTTTTAAGTTATTTGATTTTCCAACCTTTTCGACTTTGATTGTACTTAATGACGGTTATTCCAGATACGCTTCGTGCGCACTAAACTTGATATCTCCTTTTTAATTTTTTTTATTAAATATATTATGTATGAAGTTCAAGATTATAATTTTTAAGATTTGTTCAACACAATTGCGAACCCAAATATAAGTGAGAATTTGCATTCTACTTTCACACGTAGAAAGCACTTGCATGGCCGCTTCATTTCTGATTGCTGAGTGAAAATAAGGAATAAACGTAGAGTACCTAAACCAGACGAGAGTATCAATCAAAAGGACGAATTAGATACCATACAACAGCAGGATAGGTTTATGGTATTTAACCTCACTTTCAACAATATTTCAGTTATATCGTGGTGGTTCAAACGACAGCAAGCTCGATATAATATTTTATGGGAGAAACGCAACTTTCACGAATATTTCAGTTATATCGTGGCGGTCAGTTTTATTTAATGGTGGAAGAAACCGGATGTACCCGATGTAAACCACCGACATGCGCGGATGTTGGGAGTCATTACTCTAGAGTAGTGAGAAGGACTGATTGCACAGCTATATATAAAGATACTAACATAAGATCATGGTAACAGAGAACCGTCAAATCCACAACAATAAACTCATATAATATAAGTAATAATCACAACTTTTCTTTTGTAAGTGTAATAACCCAGTTTTATATTGAATATACCTTTCCTTATAGGATGGAGCCACATGCTTTTGCCCACCAGGTACAGGCTGAAGATAACTACGTTTGTACATCTTCAACAGAAAACAGACAATAACTGGGAAAAAGATTTCATTTTTCAATAAATCACCTTGTATTTACTATTTCATGTCAGCCCTGTGTCATGACAACATAGACAATATAAATTTATGCAAAAACAAAACACTCAGTTAAATACTTTCTATACAAAATCAGAGGCCTTCGTCATATAGCTAAATAGAAGAAGAGTTTGAAGATACCAAAAGGGTAATCAGAATCCGTAAAAGGAAGGAGAGACAACTCAATGGCCAAACAAACAAAAAAACAAAAACAAAACAAAAACAAAAACAAATAACATCGAAATGTTCAAATCCTACATTTCCTGGGATGCAAAACGTTGACTTTATCTTATCATTGTATGAAAGGATCCGAAAATTTCCGAACGTCTGATAAAACTGCATGATTTCAACTCTCGCTTTGTATCCCAGGAAATGTAGGATTTGAAATTTTCGATGTTTAGATCGATAATTGGATGTGTATTAAGGTGCCCAAGGGATAAATTATGTGACAAATCAATGCAAAAAGGATTAACAAAAATATCCGTACAAGCGATAGGGTCAGAAATTGAAGAGAACTAAAAATAGAAGGAGTTGAAGCGATGAACGGTTAGTAATGGCGTTCTCCCTTGTGATTTTTAAGTGGGTAACACATTGACAGTAAAAAAAGTCAGTGAGGCAAATTTAGTGGCCGGAAGCAAGTCTCTGTGCCTAGATAGCACATTGCGACCTCTTGCTAGTAGAACGACAAGTATTTAAAAGAATCCCAGCTCCCTGATATCGACTTTGACTCAATTATCTTATTCCAAAATTGTTGTTGAAATAAAGAAGGTGATATAATTGTCTCAGATAATTGTTATATGAATATTGTACCTGGTCAATTTAGCGCGGATTGATATATAACAGTCAGATACAATATTCCAAAAGCGTTCAATCGACGCTGTATTTATACCCTCCGGGAAAATCATTGCGCCGCTCACAGAACTTATCACTAACGCCGTGCGCACTAAATTTGATATCTACGTTTTAATAGCAATTATATTCCGTGGTGTGCACAGCATACATTATGCATCTTGTTTCATAAATCAGTGAAAGTTTGCCCTTATTTCAATAGCAAACATGTAGATATCAAACTTACTGCGCACGATGCGCTTCTTGAATATATATCAAAAGTTAATAATAAAAGAATAAAATGATACCACAGACGCAGCTAGGCATGCTTCATATCTTGACAAACACCTCGAAATTGACAGCAATGACCGGTTAAGATCAAAACTACGACAAAAGAGATGATTTCAATTTTCCCATTGTGAACTTTCCATTTATATGTAGAAAGATTCCAGAAGCACCTGCATATGGAGTATAAATCTCTCTGATGATCCCATATTCCATTCCAGAGCTCGTGGTTCCGATCAGGATTTCCTTGCAACTTACGAGGAAGCTAACAAACCAAGAGTTCCAATTGGTCAAGTTGAAGTCACCACATCGGAAGTTTACGGTCACCATCTCAGCTGGTTAACCTTTACGAATATCTGTGTCACAAATGACAACGGATATGTTCCACTTCACAGTCCTTTTTTGTAACTAGAGTAACACGATGGGTGCCATTAGTGGATCAGGAACTGCTTAGTCTTCTGAGGCACCTGAGTTATCCCCTGGCTTTTAGTAGGATTCGTGTTGCTCAATTGTTTGTTTTCTGTGTAGTCTTTTGTTTATCGTTTTTTGCCCTTTTATCCTTTTGCGTTTGACCATTGTGTTGTCTGGCCTTCGATTTACGGATTTTTATTACCCCTTTGATATCTTCAAACTCTTCTTAGCAACATAACTATGAATTGAAAGACCAGCTATTAATTATTAATAACATACCACTTGGATTTAACTCTTACTTAAGTTATCATCAAAATACTGTTAACCGGTAGTAGTCATTCAATAAACTGACGATTTTCAAGCATCTCTTATTATGGAATCCCCATGAAAACTCACCAATAAAGTTAATGTGAATGAATTGGCAATCTTACTTATGTTTACATGCTGTTTACCCCCTGAACATGTGAATTCAATCCAAATACATATAATCCTGATCGAGGTTCGAAATTGTACGACCAAAGAGATGATTTCAATTTCCAAATTGTGAACTTCCCATTTATATGTAACAACATTCCAGCAGCACCTATCAGGATTTCTTTGATAGAGGGTTGCTGCTAACAAGAAAGCTACTGAACCAAGGGTTCCTCTTGGTTAAGGTGAAGTCATCACATCGAAAGTGTACGGTCACCACCTGAGCTGGTTAACCTCTACGGAATATCTGTGTCACAAATGACAACGGATATGTTCCACTTGTCTTATTCACTTGTCGACCCTTTTTTGTTCGTGACTTGTCACCTGGTTTGTAACTAGATTAACACGACGGGTGCCACTAGTGGAGCAGGAACTACTTACCCTTCCGAAACACCCGAGTTCACCCCCGGTTTTTAGTGGTGTTCGTGTTACTCGATCTTTAGTTTTATGTGTATGTTTTGTAGATCGTTGTTTGTCCCTTTGTACTTTTTCTTTTGACCATTGTGTTGTCTGTTCTTCAATAAACGAATTCTGATTACCCCTTTGGTATCTTCAAGCTTTTTTTGCCTACAATTTATAACAGAGTTACCTCTCTTTGTTCAAGTGTAATTCTTATGAAGAATTCAAATTTAGACCACTGTGTTGTCTGTCCTTCAATTTACGGCTTCTGACTACCTTTTTGGTATTGTCAAACTTTTCTTATCTTCCTTTGTTCAAATTAATTCTTAGAAAAACCCATTCCGATAGTGATATGGATGTACGTTAATGTATGGTTCATCTCACGTGACAATACAGCTGGCATAAGCTTTAATGGAAAACATAGGATCCCCCATAGGAACGTTTCTGTAAAGTCTGGGGTCTTGACATGCAGTTTGTATGGTCAAATAAGAAATCGAGTGGCTATTTCGGATGCCGAATCGCTCTGAAAAGCAACAACATTTATTGCGGACCTTTGACGAACGTTTCTGGCAAGTCTGGTGACTGAATGTCTAGAGAGGGAGTCTAAAATGTTTCTGCTAATCAGATGCCAGGTCGGCCATCATGGACTTCTAATCGCTTCAAATAGATACAACACTTCTTCGTGACCCTCAGATGCCTCCTGGGAAAAAATAAGCGACCTAATGATTGCCGTGGTAGTGTTAAAAGGGAATATTGCTTACTGTGGTACATAAACGTTAGAGAATACCGAAGGGGCAATCAAAAAAGGAAAATCCAGAGAAACTGGCAACATAGGGTACACAAGATGAAGAAAAACGAAACAAAACACAACACAACATGTGTTGGACACCACTATATGCAATCAAACACAAATAACATAAATAAGACAACTGGAGGTAAAGCCGAACCGAACATCGTTATTATGCGGAAATCGTAACGGGCATCACAACACGGAACTCAGAACGTAAAGACACATAAACAACACACAAAAAAAAACCAAAATGATGAGCTACTGTCAAAGATAACTGACGTAAAACA
Organism: Bathymodiolus brooksi; assembly: GCA_963680875.1. Taxonomy (NCBI): domain Eukaryota; kingdom Metazoa; phylum Mollusca; class Bivalvia; order Mytilida; family Modiolidae; genus Bathymodiolus; species Bathymodiolus brooksi. The sequence continues at coordinate 25,201,053 of OY804590.1, read as the reverse complement.
CGTTTCGAAAGAGTCAAGTCATTATATTTTTTCGTTTTTTATTTATTTTCGTCAATGAAATCATATATTATTTATATGATATTCAATGACTATGTAGATGACGTATTCATAAAAGAATTCATAACGATTTACATGTAGCAAACGTTCGACAAAGCCATCACTCGGCAGACAAATCTCACAGGTAGATAGATGTCTTTCGTCAACGTTAAATGTGTATTTTCGCACTTATTATTCAAGGGTTGGAAAGTTTAAATACGTCTACAACATGCAAGGGTCTAATATTTTATGATCTTTAAGCTTTCACTGTAATCAAAACATGTTGTCCGTTTTTGGTGAAATCAGAAATAAGTACCCCAAATGATCACTGGGAAATCAATTCAAGGTGTATGTGGCTCACTGCAATATGTGAAATAAACGTTAGAGAATACCGAAGGGGCAATCAAAAATGGACAATCCAGAGAAACTGGCAACATAGGTTACACAAGACGAAGAAAAACAAAACAAAAACAAAACACAATATATGTTGGACACCACAATGCACAAACAAACACAAATAACGTAAATAAAACATGAGCACTCCTACAAACAAGAACGTAAAGACACATAATAGGACAACAACAAAAAATAAAAAGATGAGCAACACGAACCCCACAAAAAAAACCGAGGAGGAACTCACGTGCTTGCGAAGGGTAGGCAGTTCCTGCTTCTTATAAGATGCCCGCCGTGTTACTCATATGTACAGTCAAGTCCGGTAAAAGTCGTGGCAGTGATAGAGGAAAGAAAACATCTACGTTAAAAGTAAACTAAGGATTACCACAACTGTCTAACATAATAAATCAGGACATAGCATTAATGAAGTTCGGAGTGCAGTGCTTGATCGGGAAAGTTCATTTATCTGTTTCTGTAAAGAAACAAACTGAACATTTAATTGTTTGCATGCATGACCACTGTCGTCAAAGAGCTTCGATTGAAAATGTTTCGACAACATCCGGGATATTATAAAGCGGTATTTTTAAAGAAGACACAGACGATTATCGTCAGTTTTTATGAATATACTGTATACTGGTATATAATGTTTGGAATTATGATGCTTTATGATTGTTATTATTATTATTGTCATTGTTTGTCCAAATATCATTGCTTTTTGCAGTGTAAAATTAGATTTTTTCTAAAAGTTATAAGGAATCCGGCATCAAAATCATTACAATCAATTGAAATATCGCTATATCTCGCATTTACGAATGAATGAAATGTTGCCAAAAAAGAAAAATTATTAATGAATGATTTATTTTACTTAGAGAGATTATTTTGTTGGGGAAAAGTCAATTAGTAACTAGTCATAGCCTAAAACTTGATGTCAACAGATGTTTTTGAAACCCGGCTTTGTCAAATTGTAAACATGTAGTGAAACCGGTTGTGTCATTTATAAGGACCGGATTTGTCAGTATGTAAATACGACTGATGGTATTATTATTTATCATTATATTGCAATTTAACAATAGTTATGATTAGGAAATACCTCAAAAGTGATAAATCCTGATCCATAGTATGAATAATCGCCATTGCTTCTAATTTCAGCTACTTTGTACAATAAAAAAAATCGTTATTTCTATGTTAAATTGCTACTGTCGCGAACACTTGATTTTTTTTATGTTTTTGTGGAACTGACATCACATCTGGCACTCAATACGCTACATTCACTTGCGGTCGCTGTCCAGGCGTATCAATTGAGTAGTGGGAGATTCTTTTTATAATACAATATTTGAATTTTATACTCGTTGATATTTAAATTTCTCCACAGTATAATGTTTACATAAACGTTATAGATATGCAAATTAATAAAGGCTGTATTATTGAATTCCTTTCCGCACGAACGATTTTGGCAGTTAGCACATGTATATAAAGAAAATGTTAAGGTGTACTCGATTAATGCGACGTTCGTTACAAGTTGCAATACGATAAAAGTTCGTGATTTGGATGTCATAGTCCCCCGCCCATCCACTCAGATTAATGCCAAAAGAATTTTAACTACTCGTATATATTTTGCATTTTTAGGGGTAGAAAGGACAGACTGAATGAATTTGCTATGTTGATATACGTTTATAATAAATGCTATGCGATCTTGTAATGACCGCACAATCCTACACTGTGTCGAGTCTTATTTGTATTACATTATTTTAATTAATGAAAAAAAAATTAACATTCTGAGGAGTGAAACGAGGGAGAAAATAAATACACAATATACATACATTGTCGAAAATATAAAATTTATATATACGAGTTTTGACGAATTTTTCGTATCTGTTTCGCAGCGAGTGGAAATGAATTATATATTTTCCGTCAATATACGTATATTGTATCTATCGTGGTATGTCAAAAGCCCCAAAGCAACTGTCAAATTGTCTAAAAAGAGCAGAAACAAGCGTCGTTCTTTTCGTTTTTGATTGTGTCCTCGGTGAAGTCCGCGCTTATAATCTTATAAGCATAAATGCTGTTACTGTTTGGTATCGTCGCTCAACATGAATCAGGTATCTTGGTCAGTAACCAAATTTAACAAAAAATATCCGGTCAATGCAACTGCTCAAATAGAAGGGTGCAGGATAAAAAAAAACAGTAACGGGACGACGAAGAAATTCTATTAAAACATCTTATGTTTCAATCTTGCGATTACCCTAATTTTATTTGTAAATATTAGCTTCAGACAATTTGATTGGTACATTTATATTATATATTGTAAAATTCAAGAATGTCGTTTGACAGTAGAAACAACCAAATGGCGAAAAACTTCCAGTATTCAACTCTACCTGAAATGCAAGTAAAACAAAACTAGAATATCATAACAAAATGTACAATCAAAATATTAAACAGCGTGCGTTTGCCATGTATTGGACCGGTTTTTGTAATATATACTGAACAAACAAACAGTTGCATACTAAAGGTTCATTATAACGCTAATCAAACTGAAAGGGTACACTCAATATGCCAATTATCTAAGTGAGTGAGTGAGTGATAGTTGTTTAACGCCAATTCAGCAATTTTTCAGCAATATCATGGTGAGATCAAGTTAATATTCAATGAGATGATGATGACATCCGCTTTGTTCTAGACCAACACGCTCAGTTGGATTTGTATAGTGCTAGCTCACTGAAACAACAGTCCGCGGGTAAATATTTCGCTCCACTCGGACACATTATTCCGATTCTGAGCTTAGCAGAGAAGCAACAAATTCAAATTGTATATTCCTTGGTTTGACCCGACCGGGGCTCGAACCCACAATATATCGCACTCGAGACGAGCACGCTAATCATAGCGCTACCGATGCGGTTTCCAATTTTTATTTTATTAATTTTTTTTTCTAATCAAAATTTCTTAGTGTCCTTTAATATATTATTTGAAAACAAAAATTAATCCAAAACAACAAGAGTTACTTGATATCTATATAAGATGATGTTTTCACATAGACATCATACACTTCTAATAATGGGAGAGAAAGTTTCCGGTTTTGTATGATTCCACATTATTTTTGATAGAATTCAGATCTTTTGTTTTAAATAACAAAATTTTAAAAATAAATAGTACAACATGATGTTAATGGAATAGACTAGGTACTCGTGGCATATATATATCGTTATTTAATTTAAAAATGTTGAAAATATTCCTCAGAACTTGAAAACATTGCGAATATGGCGTACATTGTGCAACTTTTTCCACTTCAGGCATTAACAAACAACTTATGAGCATATAAACAGTGAGTTCCTACTTTTGATCAAACACTCTTTGAATATTGAAATAATCCAACTGCATATAGCAAATAAAGAAATCATTACAAGTTCTATAAAACAAATCATGACCATTCTGTCGAAGGTGACTTTGGTGAATGCCAATTCTGCATAAACCGTTTTGTATTTCTTTCTTTTAATGTTATACAAAGCATCCACATGTAAAATATGTTGACTATGTGCTGTTGTTTTTTTCCCACAATTTTTATTCATTTAAGGTAATATTACACCAGTTGTGGCAATCGTAACTATTCGGCCATTCTGGCTACCCTACAAATAACCTTGTATGCAATAGACGTATAAATAGCACTACTTTTCACATGTCAGTTACATGAAAGTTTGATAAAGTTATATTTTAAACCATTTTCTATATTTCAATTATTTTCATGGATAAAAGTTAAAGTTTTAATTAGTTTTGCATGTACTTAGTATGCCTTCCATATTGGATTTTCATGGACTATATTTGTGTGCGGCTTAGCTTAACTTCCGGCAAACGATTTAAGAAGAATTTCTACTATCTACGTACGAGGTTATTTGTAGGGTAGCGAGAATGACCAAGTAGTTACGTAGATAGTATTGGTGGAGGAAACCGGAGGACCCGGAAAAAACCACCGATCTACCATAGGATACCATAGGAACTACAGTGGACGCTGGCTTGTTGCCACTATGTCCGACTCTAAATCCACATCATTGATGCGCGACTTTACGTCACTTCCTGAATTAGATCTTATGTTTATGTTTGCCGCACAGTCATATTTGCACTCTTGGTGCTTCCAGTGCTCATCTAGGCCGATTTCAAACTGTTTAACTGTTTTTGCCTGGATAACTGATTCTAGGAGGCTATTCCATATTTCAACAATTCTAACGACGAAGGTATATTTTCTCACATTCAGTCTACTTGTTTTATCTTCATCTTCTTGCTATGTCCCCTTGTATTTGAAGTTGTGTTTAGCTCAAACATATCCACTGTTGTTAGAGGATCATAAATACCATTTATCATTTTAAATACTTCAATCATATCTCCTGGCATTCTTCTATACTTCAGAGTGGGCATCTTGAGTTTCTTCAGTCTTTCGTTATAGTCCATGTTTTTTAAAGTAGGTACTTGTTTGGTGGCTCTTCTTTGTACGTTTTCTATTTTTTCAATATCCCCCACTTTAAATGGAGACCAGACTGCTTCCGCGTATTCAATATGAGGTCTACCAAAAGCTTGGAATAAATATTTGAAGCTTTGTTCATCTAAATGTGTATAAATTCTTCTGATTAGCCCCATGATGCTGTTTGCTTTGTTCACCTGATTTTGTATATGTTTGTTAAAGGACAAAGTTTCATCTACAAGTACTCCTATGTCTTTTTCTCCGTCAGATTGCTCTAAATCAATTCTGTTGCCATCGTTGTCATATAGATAATAGTGTTTTGTTCCTTTGTCCACGCATTTATTGGCAACTAACATCACTTTGCATTTGTTTGGATGGAATTTTAATAGCCATGTATCTGACCAACTTTGTAAACTATCTAAATCTGCTTGAAGCATTTTCTCATCATTTTCCTCTCGGATTTCTCTGAAAATTGTCGTATCACCAGGAAAGAGGTAGGCAGATGACTCTACCATCTCTGGCATGTCGTTAATGTAGATAACGAAGAGCATAGGGCCAAGAACACTACCTTGTGGTATCCCGCTTGTGACATGCATTTGGACTCAGTGCCATTTACAATTACTTTTTGTATTCTGTTGCTAAGAAAACTTCCGACCCACTTAATTACTTTCTCACTTATTTTATAGCTATGCATCTTATGCAGAAGTCTTCTATGTGGTACTTTGTCAAAAGCTTTCATAAAATCCATATATATTGAGTCAATTTTCCCACCCTTGTCAAGAATTTTGGTCCACTCATCCATAACTTTTAGGAGTTGTAGGGTTGTTGATTTCCCAGAGATGAAGCCAAACTGCTTATTGCTGAAAAGCTTATTAGCTGACATGTGCTTTACTATAATTTCCCTTACTAGTTTATCCATGGTTTTGCAGACTACGCTGGTCAGACTGACTGGTCTATAATTTCCTGGTTCTGCCTTGTCTCCTTTTTTGAATAGTGCAGTGATGTTCCCTTCTTTCCACAGTTGAGGAACCCAACCTTGGCACATAGACGAATTAAATATAATTGTTATAGGCTTTGATATTGTTGCACTAAGCTCCTTGAGCATGTTAGGGTGAAGACCATCTGGGCCACATGATTTGTTTACATCCAGATTTTGTAATAATTTTAATATTTCACTTTCTTTGAAAGTTTTCTCTATGCATTCCTGCTTGACTTCTATAGGAGACATCAAAGGTAGATCGCCCACTTGTTCAATTTTCCTTATCTGTTGTCGTTTTCCTTTCTTCCCCTTCTTCTGACTTAAATTTTAGCTCTGATATGGCAGTGTTAGTTTTTCTCTTGGAGTTAGCATATTTCCAAAAAACTTGGGATTGCTCTTAACATTTTTTGCAATTTCTTTCTCCATATTAGCTTTTGCTTTCCTGATTGCGCTTTTAACTTGATTTCTTGTTTTGGCGTATTCCTGATACTTTTTTTTGTCCCCAGTTTCTCTGTATCTAGTCCAACATCTATGTTTCTTTTTAATCTTCTGTATGGTTTTAGTATCCAGAGGAATATAGTTGTGTTTATTAGCTTTGTTGCTGGCTTTTGTATTCATATGTGGTATATATTTGCTTTTTGCCTCATTGAACTTGGTCATAAAAATGTCAAACTTCTGCCCAGCATTTCTTCCTTTTAATATATCATTCCAGTCACACTGAAGAAAGGTATTCATATTAGTATAATCCCCTTTGAAGTAATTCCATCTCTCCGTTTTACATGATTTTTCTTCACAATAGCATTTGAGTACAAATTCAAGGCTACAATGATCGCTGCTTCCAAGTGGGCTAGTGTAATTTAGCTCTTCTTTCATATTCTCATCATTTGTCAGTATTAGGTCCAGTGTGCTTGGTTCACAATTTTCTCTCATTCTAGTATTTTCCATGACATGTTGGAACAGATAGCTATCTCTGATACTTTCTACGAAGTTTTCACTAATTTTGTCACCCTTGGTTGACCAGTTTTTCCAATCAATTTTAGGGAAGTTAAAATCCCCCATTACCATGATATGTGAGAACTTCTTTTCCTTTGATACCGTAGTTAGTAGCTTGCTAAGTTCATCTAGTTCTCTGGACTACTACTTGGACTTTTATATATACAACCCAGTAACAACATATCATTGTTGTTTAGCCTAATTTGTGCCCATACACTTTCTTCAAATTTCACATTGAATTTTATTTCTTCTGATTTCAGCTTCTTATTAATATATAATGCTGCACCTCGTTTGCTAAAGCTTGTAGATTCATTTAGGAATAGTTCATAACCTTCTATTTGTAGTTCTGCTTTCCCAGGCAAATATCTGCAATATTTGGGATAAAGTTCTGTTATCCCAATCACTTCATAACTATTTTTTCCATCCTGTATTCTTGTCATCAATCCACCCAGCTTGCTTGGCAAACTGTCTGCATTTGTATAAAATCACTGTATGCCATTAAAATCCATCACCTTAATTACATTAGTTTCTGTTAAAACTTGACCATTTACAGTGTTTTTGGAGCGTCTTACTCCTTCTCCTTGACCTTTCCACCCTCTTGTCTCCGGGGGTCCTTTTACTAGGTATTTGTATTTTACCGACTGGTTATTTTACTCCAATACATCATTTTTATTCTTAGCTTCTGCAGGTTTTTCTCTATTTTGTAACCTTTCCTTCTTTGTCATGTCATGAGTTATACTTAGCTGCTTAAGCTTATCTTCTGCGGTTGCTAAATTCTTCATATTAGCCATGAGTGACCCCTTTGCCTTTTCATCCACAAAAATGACCCTCATTGGTCTTGGATTATCAGAATCTACATCCTTTTTGCCGAGTCTGGTTACATTCTTTACCGTCTGTTTATTTGTACCAGTTATTTTACATAGTTCATTTACTATTGCTATATCTTCTACTTTTCTCTCTTTTGGTTCAGTTTTCTTCGACTCTTCGGCTCTAAATATTATGATACTACTTTTTCGAGCCATACTTTCTTTGAATTCTTCCAACTGGCTTGTCAGTGTCCTGTCCTGGTCGTTTACACCTGTGGCGGCACTCTCTTTGTTTTCCTGGATCAAGGCTTTAACTTCATCTAGGTCAGCCTTTTTGTCTAGTTTACTCTCCATCTCATCTAGCCGTGTTTCGTACTTACTGAAGTATTTGTTGCACCTCTCCTCTACTTCTTTCTCAATTTTGAGATTTTGCATTGCTTTTTCCTCACAAGGGGGAAATACCAATGTAGGTCAGAGCGCTTAGTTAGTAGTTTATCCTCTGTGCTGCTTAATTTGACACAGGAACGGCAAAAATGTTTTTCACAATATTCACACTCTAGCACCTCTGCTTTATCCTCTGTGAATTTGACCGAACAAACCTTACATGTTCACCCCTCTGTGTTTGATGCATTCCCCTTGGTTGGGGTTACTGAACCCTGACGTGACATGGTTCAAATTCCAACAGGGCTTCCCTATTGCACAATCTGAAATCTAATGCCTTAGTTCAAACTCAGCAAGGCTTCCTTGCCTAATAGTATGTCAATATGATATTTTTAGTTGTTGTTCTTGTATTATATCTTATGTGCAAGGCTTCCTTGCATAAGCTGCGCTAGCAATTTTTATTTTGTGCAAAACAAGGCCTCCTTGTTTTGGTATTTTTATTTGTTCTTGTATGATATCCTATGTGCAAGGCTACCTTGCATAAGCTGCGCTAGGAATTTTTATTTCGTGCAAAACAAGGCTTCCTTGTTTTGGTATTTTTATTTGTTCTTGTATGATATCTGATGTGCAAGGCTTCCTTGCAGAAGCTGCGCTAGAAAATTTTATTTTGCGCAAACAAATCTTCCTTATTTTAATCAATATATGTTTCTAATGTTGAGTTCCTTGTATTATAATTTTAAGTAAACCTACGGCAGCAGTCTGATCTTTGTGTATTTATTGACAGGGCTTCCCTATCTGAACTCTATTTAGCCTTATATATATATATATATATATATATATATATATGCGTCTGAAAATTAAACCAAACAGTGTTAGAATTAGATTTTAGAGCTGTCAAATTTTTGTTCTTCCCTCGACGGGATTTGAACCCACACCATTGATACACTGCAGCACCATTCGCTTAACCTTACGTCCAGTGCCCTAGACCACTCGACCACTCCCACTCCCTACTGGGGCAAGGCCTCCTTGCCGAATATACAAGTATAAGTTATAAAGTTACTGGGCAATGCTTCCTTGCTTTTTGTACTTACTAATTGGGGTCAAGGCTTCCCTGTCCCACTACACACACAAATCGGTCTTTGCTGCTATTTATGTTGTTAGTTCTATTACCCTAAACAACCACAGTCTAGCCAATGCTCTTACTGGATGTATAGCATCAGAATATACATTCCAGTTCTTTCTATAGCTTGTGCGTTCCGCCCCGACTCCCTTGCTTGACGCAATAATGTCTTGTGATATTCAAGGTATACCACAGTTTCTATTAATTAGTCTGAGGTGATCATTAAAATAATCAACCATACAACAAACTTGGTTGTCAGCTCTAGTTGCAGCTATGGCATTCCTCTGATAGTGCTTATTTGTTGCAGTTTTACTGTTACTATTAGTTATCTTAAATTTGTTGAACCTAGCAATAGAGTAATATGGGCACTCTAGAAACACAACTGTTGCCTCTGGGTTAGCCTGTAAGAGTCTACTCTTTAAAGTTCTATACTTACTTAATGCAAATAGGGATAGGTCTTAACACTAACATACTTCCCTTTTCCCCCCGTAATATCACAGGTTCCAAGCCACACTATGACGATAGGTCTCTTCGCCTTCTTCACTGCACTTTTCACTTTATAATAATGAAAATTATTGTAACTATTGGCTCCACTTTTAGCAATCACACTAATTTTCTGATTAAGTCTATCGTTCAGCACATCTCTCAGGGAGAAACCCGTACTGTCACTGAATATTATAGTCTCTCGGGATAGTTCTGTGTTTTTATACAGTCTATAGAGCTTTTTGAATTCCTTATTGATTTTGTTCAACGACAATTATGTTTAACTAAAAATGTATGTAGCTTGGATACAATTTTAAACAAATGATGAATTTTCCCGAGACAAAATATACAATTTTAAACAAAAAATTGCATTTTCCTGCGATAAAATATAATCCTAGATAATTATCAGAGTCCACTTTTCACATTTGCCATGAACTAAGACTTGATGGTCACAAATTTCGGCGATTTATAACGATAAGGGAACGACCATTTAACTTGAAAGAGGGGGGGGGGTTATGTTTTATTAAAAAAAAAAATTCTGATTCCTAATGTTGCTGAAAAAAATATACTGATTTTGGTGGAGGAAAAAAAAAATAATCTGATTCAGAGTTCTTGACATATAACCTAATGTCAAATTCTGGAAAAAAAATTCGCGCTTTGCGCGACAAAAAAAAATAATTATTCTAACTCTCGTGTTGTCCGAAAAAAAATTTCGGAACGAAACAAAAAACATAACCCCCCCCCCCTTCAAGTTAAATGGTTGGTCCCAAACAAATTCAAATTTTTCCTCAGATATTTTAAGCGTTCATGCTACCGAAAGTGACGATCTGTCGCAAGTCACTGACAAACTTTATTACATAATGTTGTATCGAGTACACAGCGGCATGAGCGGGGTTCGAATTCCCGACTTTAGTGGTGAAAGGCACCGATTGCACAGAAAGTTGTATATCCAACTACCATACGATCACGACGGCCTCGAAATTACTTCGAAATGATGTCCAATATTTGTTCGACAATACACACGTCAGAAGTAAATTATATCGGGAATTGATCACGACTTTGTTTATACCACCAATGACGGGTGTCACCATTGGAGCAGGAACTGCTTACCATTTCGGAACACGAGTTCACCCCCGATTTTAGTGGGGTTCGTGTTGGTCGATCTTTAATTTTCTGCATAATGTTTTGTAGATAGTTGTTTGTCCTTTTTTAACCATTGTGTTTTCTGTCCTTCCTCGATTTACGGATTCTGATTACCCCTTTGGCATATTTAACCTCTTCTTCATATTAGAGAAGGCAATAATCAATCAATGTTAACTTGTTCTCATCACAAAAATAGCGGAAATACTGCTTTCTACATTGAAATTAAACAACAATCAAATTATCTATACAGTATTTATCTAGATTGGTTTAATACTACAGTGCTATTGTTGAATTAGTAAGACAGGACATCGATGTAAATGAACATGATAAATCATCAAATTTAATACTTAAACAAATTAAAGAAAAGCTACAAACATTGTATTGCCGTTCTGCATTCCACAGTCACAGTAGGGTCTTCAATAATGATCATAACTCATACCCTAAAATAGTGTTAAATGGCACCTAGCTATATATAGCCTTTCGGTCTGTAGTTGGTTGACGTCCTTACGGTTTTTGTTGGTTTCATGTTTTTCAATTTTTAGTTTATGTTTACACCGTTTTGTAGATCATTGTTTGTCCTTTTGTACTTTTTCTTTTGGCCAATTCATTGTCTTTCATTTGACAGCTTCTGATTTCCTCCTTGGTATCTTCAAACTTTTCTTCAGAAAAAATGACAATTGATGGTCACATCAGATTGCAACATAATGGTGAATCTTCTATTAGTACCATGCATAGATGAATCCTGTTGTCTTGGTCCAAATATCGCAATAAATTTTCTTCCTTTTACGATTTTTACTATTGGATTTTGTAACTGTTCCGACACAGTGTGGTATTTTTAGTTTTTCATTTTTTAGTACATGTGTATGTTTTCTCTCTCTCTCTCTCTCTCTCTCTCTCTCTCTCTCTCTCTCTCTCTCTCCAAATTTTCAATAACCAAAAAATATTATGTACTGTGATGTGGTGGCCATATTGAATTGAATATAGCTTAGGACGTACATGAAACGTGGAGGCTATTTTTAAAACTATTCCTTGAAAAGTTTTGGTTCTACTAATTGCCATGTAATTCCATTGAGTAGACGTGAGTAAGTGAGTGATTGTTGATTAATGCCAACTCGGCAATTTTTCAGCTATAGCATGGCAAAAACAAGTTAATTTTCAATGAGATGATGATGAAGTCCGCTTTGTACTAGACCAACATACTGAGTTGAATTTTTAGTTCACCTTGCCAAAGGCAATGTGAGCTTTTGTCATCACTTGGCGTCTGTCGTCCGTTAACTTTTCATATTTTAATCTTCTCCTCTGAAATACCTTAGCCAAATGAACTGAAGCATCTATGGAAGGTCCTCTATAAAGATTGCTCATTTCGTCCGATCCGTTAACAAACATGGCTACCACAGGCAATTCTTGTTTCTGATTGGCCGATTTTTAAAAATCTTCTCCTCTGAAACTGTTTCGCCAAATGAATCGAAACTTGGTAGGAAGCATCCATGGAAGGTCGTCTATAAAGATTGCTCATTTTGTCCAGATCAGATAACAAACATGGCCACCACAGCAATTATTGTTTCTGATTGGTTGATTTCTAAATAAAAAATCTTTTCCTCTGAAACCGCTTGGCCAAATGAATGGACACTTGGTAGGAAGTATCCATGGAAGGTCATCTGTAAAGATTGCTAATTTTGTCCAGATCCGATAACAAACATGGCCACCACAGGCAATTATTGTTTCTGTTTGGTTGATTTCTAAAAAAAATCTTCTCCTCTGAAACCGCTGGGCCAAATCAACCGAAACTTGGTAGGAAGCATCTATGGAAGGTCTTCTATAAAGATTGCACATTTCGTCCCGATTCGATAACAAACATGGACACCACAGGCAAATATTGTTTCTGGTTGGTTGATTTCTAAAAAAAATCTCCTCTGAAACGGAATAGCCAAATGAACCGACATTTGGTAGGAAGCACCTATAGAGGGTTCTGTATAAAGTTTGCTCAAAACAGAATGAAAGGTGAGCGACACAGGTTCACTCTCTAGTTTATAGTTCACTGAAACAACAGTCCGTGGATAGACACGTCGCCCCACTCGGACACATTATCATGATTCTGAACCAACCAATGCTCTTTCTCCTTAATGCTGGTTGCTTAGGGGTGAAGCCAAAAAATACCAATTTTATAGTCCTTAGTTTGACCCCATCGATGCTCGAATCCACGATTTACCACACTCGAGGCGAGTACGCCAACCAATACACAACCGATGAGGTTGACAGGAGTAAATGGCTAAACAAAACAAAAATGTTAAAATACAGTCATAACAGACAATTTATTTCAAAATAATCCTCATACATGAAACAGACATTTGCTCTATCAACTTAGCATAGCACTATAACTCAAGCAAGCAACATGTTGTCATTAAGAATGGGGAATTTCCAAGGTCCTACAAAAATAGAACCCATTCACTTAAAATAAACTGAGAAAGAAACAAGTTGTCAATAAGAATGGGGAATGTCCAAGGTCCTACAAAAATAGAACCCATTCACTTAAAAATAAACTGAGAAAGAAACAAACAGCCACTTCTGAAATTTATGATGAAATAATGTATAATTTTATCCAATATTTCAGAAATAACTACATTCTGAAACAGGTAACACAGTGCTTGTCATTCCCTCTATGTTTTCAATGTAATGTTTAAGGTATTTGGAGTTGAATATTCTTGACCATATAAATGTAATACATGTACAATTTGCTTGACTTAAATTTGAAAAAAAACATCCTGTATATTTTAGGAGAAAAAAATGTTGTGTTTTAAATTTTGCTAAGTTAACTAAAAGTTTTCATTTCAAGAAAACATTTTTTTCTCAATTTAAGATAAAAATGACATGACCTGATTAACATCTGAGATCTCAAAGGTCAAGAATTCCCAACAATATTGTTATCATTAGTTAGTTTTTATTGAATTCTGTATTTAAAAAATAATGAATCCAAACACAGATATTGTGGCACTTAACATTACAAAAACAGCACCCCCTGCCCCTCCTTACACCATTCATGGGTGGTGACAATCTGAAAAAATAGTTTAAATAGTATGCTTTGTCACATGAGAGTTCCGTTGCAATGGGCAACCATTGACATAATCTTCAACATCATGAAGACGGTAATATTTTGGCAGAAGCCGAAAAAGAGTAGAAGTCATATATGGAATAAAATAGACCCCCATCCAAAACATCAACATATTCAAGGACATTACACAATGTGAATCTAATCAAACAATATGCTAGTCTCAAAAAAGGATATGTTAAAAAAATTCTTAGTTTTAGAACCGAATGGATCATCGGTCAATTATATACAAAAAGAAAATGGAAATGTCAGTTCTAGATATATTTTATACAATTATGTAACAACTGACATTTTCTTGGTGTAAAGAGAAATCCCATAATGTCAAGGGTTCTAAAACTGCGAACTAACTACTCTAAATTCACAAAGTAATGCATGCATTTATTAATGTGAAACCTGCCCCTAGATCTGTGGTGAAAATATCAACAGTATTTGTCTCAATTTTTTTCACCTATTTGCACAAAATCCAAATGTAGAATAATTTCCTATTCATTCAAACAAATTCTTTCATAATTTTCACTTGTCCGAATCCAGTTTTACTTGAATCGGGCTTCGAGCAAGTGGGTTAGCGCGAAGACTGTGCGAGGTTAGACTAAGGCCACTGTCTTGTTGAAAAAAATGAACTCTAGATGTCTGACTGATGGCAGATACCAAGTAATTTTATTACACTTTCGTTCTTCTTTATTGTTTTGATTTACAAATATTTATTTTTACTTTTCTCTTTCCACATTAATAAAATAGTAAGATTATCAGATTGAACTACAAATATTTTATTAAAATTGGGTGGAAGGAATTCCGACATATTTTTCTTTAAACAACTATACTGTGAAATCATTATTAATCGTGCAATTCTAATTTTCGTGGATTTTGTGGTTCACTTAAATCACGGAAATTAAAATCCAACGAAATACAATTGTCCCATTGATTGATTCCTGTAGTGTTGGAAACCACGAATTCAAGAAGCCATGGATCAATGCATTTCGCAGAAACCACGAAAATTGGGTGCCAACGAATAAATGTACTTTTACAATAAATCAATTATTGTGACCTTATTGTACCTGAGTTCGCGGTTGAATAGTTTTGATTCCACCTTCCTGTAATGGTCAGATTCTACATGTCTAATCAACTTATATGTATACAGAGTTCATACGTAAATAAACAATAAAAACATGAGACAAACAAAGTCTAAAAACAACACGTGGTGTAATGTTGGGCAGTAACATACTATCTTTATCAAAGAAGGATCCCTTGTCATAGCGACTACATCAACATGGGGTAGTAACATATTAACGAAGGATCCCTTTTTAAAGCAAATAAATCAAAACCTGGCAGTAACATATTAATATATATTAATGAGGGATCCCCTATGATAGAAAATACATCATTTACTGCTGATAAAATTACATTCCAATCCATTTTGCGTTGTTCACAAAATGAAAACTTTTTTCTTTGTTTGCCACATGACATTTACTGATATTTTTTGGCATGAATTGTGTGTACACAAGTTTATTAAAATATACGATAATATGAAGAAGCCGGCCGCGATACTGGTACTACCAGTATTCTAATATTTACAATACTGGTATTACCAGTATTATAATATTTACAATACTGGAAATACCAGTATTGTAATATTTACAATACTGGTATTACCAGTATTGTAAATCTGTACAATACTAGAAATACCAGTATTGTAATGTTACAATACTGATAATACCAGTATCGTACATATACAATACTGGATGTACCAGTATCGTGCATTTACAATACTGGTAATACTAGTATTGTAAAACACACGATACTGGAAGCTCCAGTATTCTTCATCCAGCAATACTGGTAATACTAGTATTGTAAAACACACAATACTGGAAGCTCCAGTATTCTTCATCCAGCAATACTGGTAATACTAGTATTGTAAAACACACAATACTGGAAGCTCCAGTATTCTTCATCCAACAATACTGGTAATAGTAGTATTGTGAAACACACGATACTGGAAGCTCCAGTATTCTTCATCCAGCAATACTGGTAATACTAGTATTGTAAAGCACACAATACTGGAAACTCTAATATTCTTCATCCAGCAATACTGGTAATACTAGTATTGTAAAACACACAAGACTGGAAGCTCCAGTATTCTTCACCCAACAATACTGGTAATACTAGTATTGTAAAACACACGATACTGGAAGCTCCAGTATTCTTCATCCAGCAATACTGGTAATACTAGTATTGTAAAACACACAATACTGGAAACTCTAGTATCTGGCAATTTGACACGAGTGGGCAGAGCCTAATTCTAACGGTAAATCACAGCTCATTGTATTTACCGTTAGTATTAGGCTCCGCCCAGTCATGTCAAATTACCTTACCAATATATATCAAACTCTAAGGGACCATACAGCATATTTTGACATTACAGGACTTTTGCCTCTTATGTTATGTACAGCAGCAATGACGTATGCGCATGCCAGATTGTGTATAGCTATTCATTTTAAGATTGAATATTGGCCGCCCCCAAAATTAGCAAAGGGAATAAGAGAATTATACATGATTGTATCTATACCATGACATTTGGGTTTAAACTGTAACTATATGAAATACAATAACACATAATTTAGTTTCTTTTTGAATAATATTGGTGGCCCTGAAAAGGGCCGGTGATTGAAAATGTAGACTGTCGGTGTCAGCTTGGTAGAATCACATTTCTCTTTCTGGATTAATAATTAACAGTTAAATATCATCATGCCACAGCTAAATAACATTTAATTGTTGTGTAAACATGTATATAGTACCATTTTTTTTTGGAGGTATTTTGTGCTGGACATTAAGCATTTATATTCTGCGAATTTTATTTCTGCGGTCCGGAGTTAACCGCAGAAATTGGATTCCCGGAGAAATTACCGGTTATACGGGGTAATTAATCGTGCACAGACAAACACACATGAACTCCTTTTAACAGATACATATTTTTTTTTATAGATGCTGTGGTGCATGCAGTATATTCACACAAGGAAGAACTGGCCCGAGTCCAAAGCCTGCGTAAACCAGAACTACAACAGTACCTGCAGGAAAATCAAGGCCACCTGGACCAGTTGCAGACAGTTGGGGAAATGGACATGCGCAACACAGAGAAATCCCGAGTAGCAGCTCTCATGGTGTGCTTCGTAAAAGCCACTAAGTAGATGAAAGTGTGGTTACTAATAGTCCGTTTGAGAATGTTGGCAATGTATGCAAACTTTGAGAATTAATTTCAGATTTTTAGATTGATTTTTAATTAAAGGAAATTATGGCAATGGACAACTTTGCAATTACGCATCTAAAATTGTGAAAGTATATTGATGTACGAAATAATTATTTATGCTTTATGGAGATTTATAGAAATCAAACGGACTATACTATAACTGTTTTATTTATTTATGTTGAAACACACATTTAGTTGACAATAAATATTATTTTGTTATGACAAACCAGTCTTGGCATATGACTCTGTTCTCTACAGTATCTACTGTATGGGTTTCATCTGGTCCTCTACAAATATGGTTCTTTCTGCACACTTGCTTAAAGGTCCCCATGGTTCATCAAACTGTCACCACAAAAGGTCGTATATAGCACATATCTGATTAAACGAAAAATAGTACATGCATATCCCACGCTTCCTGTTGGACCGACATATCATATCTCTTGTCGAGTGTCATTCTGTGATATGCACACCTTCATTATATGTACAAACATTCTGCAAAGTTTGAAAGATCTGTGTTGAAAACTGTAGGAGAGTTAGCAATAGCTGCACAAACCATGTACCGTAATGGCGTATGTCACGATTTTTCTGTGTTGAAAAAACCCCCAATATAAAAGTACATTCCGCAACTTCATACCTAATCTTCCAGTATCTGCAATACTGGTATTACCAGTATTTTCCAGAATCTTCCAGTATCTGCAATACTGGTATTACCAGTATTTTCCAGAATCTTCCAGTATCAGCAATACTGGTATTACCAGTATTTTCCAGAATCTTCCAGTATCTACAATACTCATATTTCGGCAATGCCTAGTATCTTCTAGTATTGCAGATACTGGAAAATTCTGGAAGATACTGGGATACTAGTATTTACCAGTATCTGTTCCAGTATTGCAGATACTGGAAGATACTGGTAAAATACTGGTAATACCACTATTGTGTACCAGTATTGTAGTACCAGTATCGCGGCCGGCTTCTTCATATTATCCAAATATACATACATATATTTATGTAAAGTTAATAGATTAAACTGTTTACAAAAAATCAACATAATTAAAAATTAATTACAGAAATTTGCTCATCAAACACACCAAATATTAGTTCTAATAATAAAACCCTAAATGCTCGCTTACTCGCAAGGGTTATAACGGGATGCCATTACACGTAATGGAGCAGCCGCCGAGATTTTTTGCGCTCGCTTACAGAGTTTCTGACTCCAGCATTTATCAATAATAAGACATAACCTTTCCTTTACCAGTATTTTAGAATGTAATTCCCACAAAATAAAAATCCATGTTTACTTTCTCTCTGAACATTTTGAATTTCGTCATTTCCGGCCTCACTATTTGGATGTCGATACCATATTTGGCGATTTGAGGCGTGAATGTTTACATCAGCCGTTTACTACGTGTAGTAAGAAATACCATATTTAGAAAAGCTCCGCCTTTCGTAGTTTCCGGTTATGGCAAACGATCGATAAATTTGAACAAGGTTGTTGCTACCTTTGAAAAGCATATATTTCTCAGCGAAACCGATTTAACAAGAACTGGGATCATCAGTAATAGTTATAATGAAATGTTTGAAGCGTAAATAGTGAGTTTTTTTGTTTCAACTACAACTTTTTTTTGCACTATTGTGACGAATGGGACCGCGTTGTAGCTCTGCCGAGACACAAGTTTGTCACAGAAGCTACATTATTGCAGCTAACCAAATATCATAAAAATAACCAAAAAAACTTCTTACAACAGTTATAATGTACCGATTTTAGTGATGACACACAAACGCCAAAAAATAAAATAATAATAATAACAGGATTTTCTACATTGATTTAAGGTGAATGCAAAAATGCCCAAACAAAATGTGAACGTTTTTGTTAGCAGGTAATGCACAACAGGAATAACACATAGTTGAGATGTCATTAAAAGCCCTACATATCAGTCATTGCAAGAACAAAAAATAAAATAAAACATTTGATTATGGTATTAATCCCAGTAAATAATGAATAATATCTTTGGTTTTCGACTAAATTTCTTGTAAACAGTCTTCATAATATACCTGTCAATAAGATGATATGGTGCCAAGGGGAGGCAACTCCAAAAAACCTCAATAATTGTTCTAATGAATTAATTGCAAAATAATAATATCAAAATAGAACCTGCAAACAATGATTCTATGGAACACCACAGTTGACATAAACAATGACTTACTGACACCCGTAAACTACATACAATGACATTGTGTCATTTTGTGCAATATGTACCATAAATGTTGGAACTGAACGCCGACGGGTCGATTTGAGAGAAAAGCAAATAAATGTCAGTTGGAAGTAAACTATCAAAACATATTTCAGTATAAAAATAGAAACAGCATGAGAAAGTTATCTTTTTTAGCAAAAACTTTGTACATGAAAGGTGAGTAATTACTCATTTTCCCATGATGACCACATTATCAGTAGAAAATGTGAGTAATAACTCGTTTTCCCAGGATAGTAAAATCATCGCCACAAAATTTGAGTAATTTAACTCACTTGCACAGAAGAGTCCCAACATCAATAGTGTGTAAAGGAGCGCTCTATTGCCCTATTTTACTGTAATAAAACTCCAATCACAACCATACTTCAGTTATTCCTCCTTTACACCTTAAAAAATATTCAGTGACAAAATGAAGAGTATCGTTGGCGCTTACCATACTTTTACAAAAATCTTCCAATAAATTGCCACTCGTTCCCTTTCCCATCAACCCATCACAGTTATCGTACGGAAAAATGAATATACTGGTCCGAATCAAATGCTTTAATTTATTTTTATATAGTTCTTAGTTAAAATAGGGTCCAATGTTAATTTATGTCCTGCGGTGACAGCCATCTTGGATTTCCGATCGGCATAAAAAAGCTTAAATTTGTAGAAGACCCTCCAATAATAATTCCTGAGCAGTTTGGTTTCAATTGTCCAAGTGGTTTCAGAGAAGAAGACGCCATTTAGAATTTCATATCGGAACAAAAAACCTAAAGTTTGTAGAGGATCATCCAATGAACATAGCGGGATCATCAACTTGTTCGACGAAAGAATTGTCTATTCACCTGACAAAGATTCTGTCTGCAGTAAAAGAGGGACAACAGAAATATTGTGAAACTGTTTACTCGCGTAGTGGCATAAATCACATGTGGATTTTGAAAAACTCTAAAGATCTTTTGGATAACCTGAAATCAAGATCTTTCTCTCAGGTATCCTCCATCAAAACTTTTGATTTTTCAACTCTATATACGACCCTACCGCATGACAAATTAAAAACCCGCTTAAAAGAAACAATTCATAAAGCTTTTAGTCATAGAAACTATGGCTCAAAATTTGTTGTGTTAGGCTACAATTTCACATATTTTTCAAACAAAATTCATAAAGGTAAAACATGCTACTCCGAGGAACAAGTGATCAGTATGCTGGAGTTCCTCATCGATAACATATTTGTCTCCTTTGGAGGGACACTGTTTCAGCAGGTCGTCGGCATACCAATGGGTACGAATTGTGCCCCTCTTCTAGCCGATTTATTTTTATACTCATATGAGTCGGAGTTTCTTCAAAAGCTTGTAAAAGATAAGAAGATTCATGAGGCTAGAGCCTTTAATTTCACATACAGGGTATATTGATGACGTTTTATCTATCAATAATTCTAGATTTGCAGAATTTCTTCCATTGATATATCCTCCAGAGCTGGAAGTTAAAGAGACCACCGATACAGCTTCGTCCGCATCATTTTTGGACTTATACCTCGAATTTGACGACAGTGGTCAACTCAGTACTAAAATTTATGATAAGCGGGACGACTTCCATTTTAAAATCATAAATTTTCCAAACATGTGCAGCAATATACCAGCTTATCCTGCATATGGTGTTTACATCTCGCAATTGATTCGCTATGCAAGGGCCAGTAGCAATTATTCTGATTTCCTGAAACGTCATCTTCATCTGAGAAACAGGCTACTGGACCAGGGCTATAAAAAGATTCGCCTTATTCGATCTCTTAAAAAGTTTATATTCCGATACCAATATCTTGTCGAAATATATTCGTCTCTGCAGAAAAAATTATAAGCGATGCATTTTCATATAGTGAAAATGTATAAAGATACAGAAGTCAATTTTTTTTTTATCAATGTGTGACGTAAAAATATTTTTGACATTTACGTCACCGAATATGGTACTGCTTTGACAACTATTTTACCTATTTTGTTCCTGTATTTAAATACTGTTACAGTGACAGCCGGAACCTTTGAACCGTAATGAGAGCGGGAGGTTTGGCGCCTTAAAATCTGATTCAACCCACCATTTCTTTAGAAATGCCTGTACCAAGTCAGGGTCATTACGATTTTCACAGTTTTCCGGTTGTTGACTGATTTTGTCTGTTTATATAATTATGAGTTTTGACTTTCCCTTTGTAAGATTGTTCGGAGTTCGGTAATTTTGTTATTACCCTTATTCATGTGCAGTTTGGCTTTAATCATATTTTTAGTTTCTGAGAAGAAGGCATTTGAACATTTTCCCATAGGGTCCAATGTTAATCTATGTCCTGCAGTGGCGGCCATCTTGGATTTCCGATCCGCATAAAAAACATAAATTTGATAAAGGACATTCCAATGGTCATTCTTTTATAGTTTGGGTACAGTCAGTTCATTAGTTTCACAGAAGAGAATATTTGAAATTTCAGCCAATCAGAGCATACTATTGGCCCTGGCAGCCGTGTTGAATATTGGACTGGAACGAAAAATAGGAACTTATAGAGGACCATCTAAGGAACATTCCTGCTAAGTTTGGTTCCAATTGGCCTTGTGGTTTCGGAGAAGAAGTTTGCAATGTGAAAAGTTTACAGACGACAGACGACGGACGCCAAGTGATGGCAATAGTTCCCATGGACCTTTGGTCCAGGTGAACTAAAAAGGTTATCATGTTTACTCAAAGATTAGTGAATAAGAAGAAATTATTTGGAAATGGTGTGTTAAACACCAATCAATCAATCAATGAAGTGGCGTGTTTCAATATAAAACAAACAGGTTGTAGATGTTGACTCGGATGACGTCACTGGTTGAAGTATAATCATATTAAGTATAATAGACAGAGAAAAAAATGTAAAAATCCAATAAATGTCACGTTAAAGCCAATGCCGAAAATATTTGGAACATGCGCCTGCCAATTCATTAATGTTTCAGAACAGTTGTAACTGTTGAAACTATCTGGGGTCAAATGAATTATTTAACTTATATTATTATAACACATAAATAATACACAAAACAACTTGACACAAAAAAAAAGAAAAAAAGAAAAAGATAATCCAACCGAAAACCAAACACAAAACGGGCCTCGTATTCATGAAAAGTCAAAACAAACAAAGACAAAGGTCGAAACTTCGGATTCCTGTTTTGCATAAGCATTTCGAAGTGGAATAGGTTAAATATATATTTCCAACTTTTAGCTCACGCTTGAGTTGAAAGATATAACTTGGCTTAGTAGAATAGTTAGGTAAAACAATGCCTAGTATCAATAATTCATCAATAATTTTTGCAGTTTTTAGGTATTTTTTACCAATGTTAAGTTGAAGGTTTGGTTGGTAAAAAGAGCTAAAAAAATGACAGTCTTCAATGTCATAATCTAACCCCCCCCCCCAAATCAATCCTCAAATTGATCTCTGGGGTTCTATAATTTAAAAATGTAGTAATTTTACGAGCATTTTTTAATTAGGAAGTTGAACAATCTCAAAACTCATTTTTCGTTCCGTTTCTTACATGTATATAAATTAAAAATGTCATACAGAATCGAACAAAACGACAATGATATATTCTTCATATTATATGATATATTGTTGAACCTAGGGGGCTCAGTGTACGGTGTGTGAGTTTTGGTTAACAAACTCAATCTATATAACTTGGTAGTAGTGTACACCATTGGTAGCAGGCTGGTCTGAGGCACTGGTTTTATCCAAAGGGTAAAAGTTTATTATGACAACAATTATATAGGTTCTTAAACAAAGCAATTTATTATGTTCAAGTGTAATAATATATTCAAGTACAACAATAATATAACTTCACCGTGAGCGATAATAATAAATATGAGGTCCCCCCTATGGAATTATCGGTCGTCATAAAGTCGTAGTAAAATCGTAGTAAAACATCTAGGTCAAGTCGAAATACGAGTAAATAAAATGAAAACGTACTGGTAATGTACATATATCCTGGCTACGGATTTAACGTCTCTTTTGATTTAAACTGATCGTTCTGAGTCTATGGTGTCAATAGTAGTTGCTGTCTGATATATTTGCTGCCGTCTATGATTGTTGGGGGTCCCTCCTGTGGCGTGCAGACGATGCACTTTTATATCTACGCAGACTCCACACTTTTGACTGTGGCGTGAATCGTCGTCGTTGATTGGTCCGTTCTTACGGAAGTTCCCACGGTAATTATATCCGTTAACAGGGCCGCAAACCGGTCCACATAATGTGTGAGGTAACACACATGCGCACTAAATTACACACAGGATACACATGGCGGAAAGAATAAACATAGTTTGTCATGTCAAGATGAAAGGGAAAAACGGGCTTAATAAAGCTTACCCTTATAGAAATTCAAGCCCAATTACAATATATAGACCTAGCATGAATCAATGAAAAAGGTAAGAGAATATGACACAAGGTTTATCAGGTCAAGGAGAACAAAACATTGGGAAGTTATCGTAGGCCCCCCTTTTGGTCAAACAATGAGAACGAACTCTGTCCTAACTATATATTTCCCATATAAAATAACAACAATTTACATACAATAAATATTCGCAATCACAATATCTGAAAGGAGAATACTGTTCATTCAATCACATCACAGTCGCGACAGTTACTCAAGGCACCGGAATACGGCACTGTATCAACAACAAGAACAAAGTGAAAATGTGCCAGAGTAGCAAGAATAAATAAAAGTGTCATATATGCATACATACAAACAACATTATCTCCTATGCCTTACACCCTATTCGTTACACCATGAAGACTTTATTTGTCCACTAATAAAGACAGAAGTGCTATATATTTAGTGAACAAATAAAAATAATGAAAAATATCCCTGTCCAAGCAAATACCAAACAAAGAAAGGTACATAGCGGGATCATCAACTTGTTCGACGAAAGAATTGTATATTCACCTGACAAAGATTCTGTCTGCAGTAAAAGAGGAACAACAGAAATATTGTGAAACTGTTTACTCGCGTAGTGGCATAAATCACATGTGGATTTTGAAAAACTCTATAGATCTTTTGGATAACCTGAAATCAAGATCTTTCTCTCAGGTATCCTCCATCAAAACGTTTGATTTTTCAACTCTATATACCACCCTACCGCATGACAAATTAAAAACCCGCTTAAAAGAAACAATTCATAAAGCTTTTAGTCATAGAAACTATGGCTCAAAATTTGTTGTGTTAGGCTACAATTCCACATATTTTTCAAACAAAATTCAAAAAGGTAAAACATGCTACTCCGAGGAACAAGTGATCAGTATGCTGGAGTTCCTCATCGATAACATATTTGTCTCCTTTGGAGGGACACTGTTTCAGCAGGTCGTCGGCATACCAATGGGTACGAATTGTGCCCCTCTTCTAGCCGATTTATTTTTATACTCAAATGAGTCGGAGTTTCTTCAAAAGCTTGTAAAAGATAAGAAGATTCATGAGGCTAGAGCCTTTAATTTCACATACAGGTATATTGATGACGTTTTATCTATCAATAATTCTAGATTTGCAGAATTTCTTCCATTGATATATCCTCCAGAGCTGGAAGTTAAAGAGACCACCGATACAGTTTCGTCCGCATCATTTTTGGACTTATACCTCGAATTTGACGACAGTGGTCAACTCAGTACTAAAATTTATGATAAGCGGGACGACTTCAATTTTAAAATCATAAATTTTCCAAACATGTGCAGCAATATACCAGCTTCTCCTGCATATGGTGTTTACATCTCGCAATTGATTCGCTATGCAAGGGCCAGTAGCAATTATTCTGATTTCCTGAAACGTCATCTTCATCTGAGAAACAGGCTACTGGACCAGGGCTATAAAAATATTCGCCTTATACGATCTCTTAAAAAGTTTATATTCCGATACCAATATCTTGTCGAAATATATTCCGTCTCTGCAGAAAAAATTATAAGCGATGCATTTTCATATAGTGAAAATGTATAAAGATAAAGAAGTCAAAAATGTCAAGAATTTTTTTTGTCAATGTGTGACGTAAAACTATTTTTGACATTTACGTCACCGAATATGGTACTGCTTTGACAACTATTTTACCTATTTTGTTCCTGTATTTAAATCCTGTTACAGTGACAGCCGGAACCTTTGAACCGTAATGAGAGCGGGAGGTTTGGCGCCTTAAAATCTGATTCAACCCACCATTTCTTTAGAAATGCCTGTACCAAGTCAGGGTCATTACGATTTTCACAGTTTTCCGGTTGTTGACTGATTTTGTCTGTTTATATAATTATGAGTTTTGACTTTCCCTTTGTAAGATTGTTCGAGTTCGGGAATTTTGTTATTACCTTTATTTACTATAACCATGCCCAATGTCACTGCTGGTGGAATTTTTTTTCCCCGAGGTCATTGCAACTTGGTAGCTTTACTTAAGCAATTATGAATAACGGAGTTAACGACAACATACCGGCTAGGACGTCACCCGGGTTAACAAGGTCCTCATTTGCTACTACACGAAACAGGGTAGCAAATGATATATGCGTTCCACGGAATATCCTACGGGATACCCCCGATTTGTCTTACGTTCAGCCAGAGGGTAATTATTATTTCAAAACTTCAGATTCGTATCAAATTTTAAAATCTTGTTCTATTAATATTTAGGACTGTCTTAAATATCCAGGTACTTGTGACTCTTCTCCATGCATTACTACTTGCAAAATAAAAACTGACAAAAGAATACTTGTAAAACATGCGTCATGCTAATAACTTCTCCTGAATTTACAAGTAATTTAACTGGAAAAACGTACTACACCAAATCGTTTGAACCTCTGGACTGTTTTACTAAAAATGTCATTTACGGCATAGAATGTACACTCTGTGGACTTTTGTATGTTGGTGAAACTCGTCAAACATTGCGAAGTAGGATGAGCCAACATCGATATGATGCAAAAGATCCCAAATACAGGATTTTTTATAATCATTTCAATCAACCGGGTCATGACCGCTGTTTGACGATGAAAGTTCGAATCATCGAGAAGATTTACCATCATACAAACAGTCGTATTCTTAGTACACCTTACCGCACCGATAGAGAGTTGTTCTGGATAAAAGAATTAGGCACTGCAATGCCTTACTGTTGCAATGATAACATCAAATGAGTGTTAAATTTGTCAAGTCCTGGATGCAACGAAATCAACGTGATGAGCCTTTTTAATACTATTCCAAGAACTAAACGTAGCCATGGTCATAAAAGAATTCAACATCCTAATGTTAAAAAGTCCTCTAAACCAAGAACGTTACAAGATACTTTTAATGATTTACTTTCTAATATACAGAAACCTCTTGGAATTCATCATATTCGTACAATCTTATTTTCACTACCTGTAAACTACCTCAAAGATCTTAGGGATTTTGGACTTGACAAAGGAGGCGTAGATCCTTTTTCTCCTAAGTGCAGATTGTCTAGTATTATATGTGACGTGGCTTCCTTTCGTCTTTTTAAACCAGTTCGATCTGAACCTCTTCATGATAACAACAGAAAATTCCTCCATATTCCGTTTGCTAACAAAGGAATCGATGCTATTAACATCAGCAACATTCTTAATAGAAAAGAGGTCGTAAAACAAATTCCACCATATTTCAAAAATCAATCTGTTCCCATTGTCTCCTATAGATACACTATCAGCATTGGCCGTAAAATTTTCAACTACAAAGAAGCATTGCAAGATATTAACATAGAAGAGTACCTTAAGAACCCTCTGACCTGTGACTGCTCCCACTCTCCTTTTCAATACAACCCATCTGGACATGTAATCACTGGTGATCTGAATATCATTCAACATGAGAGTCTCCGAAAGGTGATTTCTCATGGTCCTAAATTCAGAGAACCTCAACACATCAATTCGAAGCATAATTTCAAGATAATTATGGATGCTGTTGAAGATTATGCCAGAAGGTGGATAAAGAGAGAAGTAGACCAAGATCCTGAGTTAGAGTCATTGTCAGACTGGGTTAGAACAATTAGGTATCTAGTACAAGGTCGGATTCACAAACTCAAAAATTGTGTTAATAGTCGACCTAAGTCTGTATTTAAAGACCAAGAAGCGGTTAAGTGTCTTTCCTCTCTTCATGACAAATATGTTATCGTTCCTGCGGGCAAAGCTTCCAACAATATCGTGTTTGTATGTAAATCATATTACTTCGAATGCCTAATCAAGGAATTAGGCATAAATAGCAACACCTCTAGTAATACCACATACAAACCAACTTCGTTCGACAAAGATGAAATCCTAGCTAACCACAGATCATTCATGACCTCTTTAAGCATTCCCTCTGGTAAAGAGTCTGAGGATTTACCCTATTTATATTGGATACCTAAACTCCATAAGACACCATACAAAGAAAGGTACATAGCGGGATCATCAACTTGTTCGACGAAAGAATTGTCTATTCACCTGACAAAGATTCTGTCTGCAGTAAAAGAGGGACAACAGAAATATTGTGAAACTGTTTACTCGCGTAGTGGCATAAATCACATGTGGATTTTGAAAAACTCTATAGATCTTTTGGATAACCTGAAATCAAGATCTTTCTCTCAGGTATCCTCCATCAAAACGTTTGATTTTTCAACTCTATATACCACCCTACCGCATGACAAATTAAAACCCGCTTAAAAGAAACAATTCATAAAGCTTTTAGTCATAGAAACTATGGCTCAAAATTTGTTGTGTTAGGCTACAATTCCACATATTTTTCAAACAAAATTCATAAAGGTAAAACATGCTACTCCGAGGAACAAGTGATCAGTATGCTGGAGTTCCTCATCGATAACATATTTGTCTCCTTTGGAGGGACACTGTTTCAGCAGGTCGTCGGCATACGAATGGGTACGAATTGTGCCCCTCTTCTAACCCATTTATTTTTATACTCATATGAGTCGGAGTTTCTTCAAAAGCTTGTAAAAGATAAGAAGATTCATGAGGCTAGAGCCTTTAATTTCACATACAGGTATATTGATGACGTTTTATCTATCAATAATTCTAGATTTGCAGAATTTCTTCCATTGATATATCCTCCAGAGCTGGAAGTTAAAGAGACCACCGATACAGTTTCGTCCGCATCATTTTTGGACTTATACCTCGAATTTGACGACAGTGGTCAACTCAGTACTAAAATTATGATAAGCGGGACGACTTCAATTTTAAAATCATAAATTTTCCAAACATGTGCAGCAATATACCAGCTTCTCCTGCATATGGTGTTTACATCTCGCAATTGATTCGCTATGCAAGGGCCAGTAGCAATTATTCTGATTTCCTGAAACGTCATCTTCATCTGAGAAACAGGCTACTGGACCAGGGCTATAAAAAGATTCGCCTTATTCGATTTCTTAAAAAGTTTATATTCCGATACCAATATCTTGTCGAAATATATTCCGTCTCTGCAGAAAAAATTATAAGCGATGCATTTTCATATAGTGAAAATGTATAAAGATAAAGAAGTAAAAAATGTCAAGAATTTTTTTGTCAATGTGTGACGTAAAAATATTTTTGACATTTACGTCACCGAATATGGTACTGCTTTGACAACTATTTTACCTATTTTGTTCCTGTATTTAAATCCTGTTACAGTGACAGCCGGAACCTTTGAACCGTAATGAAAGCGGGAGGTTTGGCGCCCTAAAATCTGATTCAACCCAACAATTCTTTAGAAATGCCTGTACCAAGTCAGGGTCATTACGTTTTCACAGTTTTCCGGTTGTTGACTGATTTTGTCTGTTTATATAATTATGAGTTTCTACTTTCCCTATGTAAGATTGTTCGGAGTTCGGTAATTTTGTTATTACCTTTATTTTACATGTAAAAATCAATGAACTCAATAGTGCTTGTAGGAGATGGTGACGGGCTCTACGAAGAACAATGAAATCTTTCGGGTGACCGTCGAGTGTCTATTGTCCTAAGGGATTTAAAAACACTGCCACAGGCTGTTTGTTCTCTTTAATAAACTTATTCCCTCAGTATTTCATAAAACTGTCAAAATATACACCCAAAAACTCCTTTAAAATGCGATTTTTCTATATGAGCAGGGCCAAATACGTTCACTATCTGGTCTGCAAACTTCCAAATTAAATTAGCACCCTTGATTCTCTACACAAATCTCGTTTACATTTCTACTTTAAAATCTGCAGTTTAAAAGATATTTCAAATTGTCGTTATTCTAATAAGCAAATTATTACTTTTAGTAATTAAGGGCCGGAATCAATTTGCGCCAATTAGCATATTCAAAATGATTCAATTGCGCCACTGTCTATATTTTCAATGGTTTTAATTTCGCCAATAAATGAAATTCAACTGCGCCATATTTACCTGTAAATTACCTCTAGATGATTTACGTATATACATGTATTACAATTAACCTTTCGATTAAAATTTAACTTTTCAAACTTACTCTATTGTCAAAACTCTCTAAGAATGTAGAGTTATTGTTCTCTTTTTACTTTAGATACTATACACAGACTTTTTTTTATTACAAAATTAATAATTAATAAAATTAATAAAGTACAATGGGTGGATTTTAAGTTGGAGAATGTCCTCCTATCTCTCCATTCCTTAAAAACAATGGGCCTCGGCACCTTCGGGGCCTCTGCTCCATTATTTTTTAAGGAATGGAGAGTTACTCGGACATTCTCCTATACGTAAAGATGTCTGAAATTCCATTCAAGAAAATGAATGCATTTTTGGCGCAAATCGATATCGGCCTAATTAAGTCATTCCTTTTCAATCTTTTACATTTCTTCTATATACTTTTTATGTTGTTATACGATGAAATTGATAGTTATGGCTCCTCAATATCGGGTGTTATTGTCGACCATTACTGTAGGTCTTATTACAAATCCACCCTACCCCCACCCTCCACTGAGTTTTAAGGTTCTCATCGATGCCGTGAAATGCATAAGCAAGTCAAAGTACAGACAAAACAGCGGCCAAAAGACAAACAATGATATATACAAAATACTGCACAGAAAACTAAGGATTGAGAAACACTAATTCCACACAAAAGATGGGTGTGAACTCAACTACCCCGGAAGGGTTTTCAGTTCTTACTTCACTGGTATAAAAGTAAGTTGATACATTTATTCTTTTTATTCTTGCTATTATGCCAAAAATACTCACCTTGCTCATGAATACACTTGAGATATATCCCTATCCACAATTTCCACTGACTTGTGTCGTCCTCGTTAACATTTGATTGCACCCCCAGTGTAGGGGAGTTCCGAGTGTAAATTTTGTGGCCATCATGTCAGAATGGTTTCATGTACTTACTATTGAGGACAGTGATGCATGCAAACATTCAAACGTTTGTTACGTTTCTTTGAACATTTATTTTTTCCACACAAAATAAAATACAAAAAATAACCATCAATCGACTTTTACCAAATTGTAACTTGTGGTCGTCCGGTGACGTTGGTAACGTGGAAAAATATTAGCATTACTGTAGTTGAGGACAAAACAAAATTTACGAAAATAATGTTGCCCATTTTAAAATATCCAGCAAACAATGGATTTCGTGAATTATTTCTTAGACACAATGGAGTAAGTTTTCTTACCATTCTATGAAAGTCGAGAATTTAAAATAAGATCTAAAAGACATGGTTTTATCTGTACTGAAGATACATATACAAATTTAATATAAAGATAGGGATAAAATTCACATAATCATCTACCAATAAAAAGACCTGAATTGATGGCCATTGTATAACTGGTTGTCACTAGATGTTTTTGTAATTCTTCCTTTATGGAGAACAAGAAACTAAAATAGAGTCATGTATAATGTACATGTACATTAATAAGTCTATTAAGAGTTGGAGACATGGAAATAACTTTTGTCGATTTTCTAAGAAATTATACTTACACCTTCGCCTAGATATCTCAGCTACATGGTATCATATCAAATGTTTTTTTCTTCGTTTATATACAGCCCCATAAACTGCGAATAATCCAATCATATTTCAGGTAACAGGACGTTTTTCTGGTTGAATAGTTCCAAGTTGTCATACCTAGAAAATAAATGATTGATATTAAAAAATTGTATTCGTAGTTCATCAATACTATCTTGTATAGTAACAAAAAAACCTTGATATTTGTATTTTTTTACACGCTTTTTGCTATAAAACATAACTTTATTACTTGGTTTTTCACATTCTGCATTAACCACACCAAGATGGTGGATCCAGTGCTGATGTTGGTTGTGGGTTGATGTGAATTATGATGTGAAAACGTCACAATTATTACATTAATATTGTTTAATGGATTTTATTAAGAAAATATCGAAATTGTCCAGTATATCTGATATTTATTCTTTTTTGTTTTAGGTACAAACCACTTGGATATCGTTTCGGTATTATCTGGATTTATTGAGATAGACATAACAACGACTATTGTCCCAAGAAATTCTGCCTCATTTTTGTCATTGTTGCCAGTTTCTCTGGATTGTCATTTTTTGATTGTCCCTTCGGTGTTCTCTAACGTTTATTTGGAAAAGATGACTGTTTCTGTTTTAGTTTCAGATTATACTTGTGAAAACGACGTATTACTTGTATAAGTTGGTCAT
The DNA here is from genome assembly GCA_963680875.1 of Bathymodiolus brooksi. Taxonomy (NCBI): domain Eukaryota; kingdom Metazoa; phylum Mollusca; class Bivalvia; order Mytilida; family Modiolidae; genus Bathymodiolus; species Bathymodiolus brooksi. Next base: position 25,169,101 of record OY804590.1, on the reverse strand, counting down.
GTGTTTTTGAAAATCTGTGCCAAAGTACAGTAGCATAATCTACATATGTTAAACATTCTACCCATGTTAATCATTGTTAGACCAGTTTTAATATTCTGCTGAATACAGCTGTGATATTACATCAGCAAATGGTAAGTTTGAGTTTTCAGGAAGGCCATATTTGGTAATGAACGGTTTTCGACAGGACGGTGGTTTTCGCCGGGTACTCCAGTTTCCTCCACTAAAAAAACTGACTGCCATGATTTATGTTCAAGTGTAATAATATATTCAAGTACAACAATAATATAACTTCCCCGTGAGCGATAATAATAAATATGAGGTCCCCCTATGGTATTGTCGGTCGTCATAAAGTCGTAGTAAAATCGTAGTAAAACATCTAGGTCAAGTCGAAATACGTGTAAATAAAATGAAAACGAACTGGTAATGTACTGATATCCAGGTTACGGATTTAACGTCTCTTTGGTTTAAACTGGTCGTTCTTAGACTATGGTGTCAATAGTAGTTGCTGTCTGATATTTTCGCTGCCGTCTATGATTGTCGGGGGTCCCTCATGTGGTGTGCAGACGATGGCCTTTTACATATACGCAGACTCCACACTTTTGGCTGTGGCGTGAATCGTCGTCGTTGATTGGTCCGTTCTTACGGAAGTTCCCACGGTAATTATATCCGTTAACGGGGCCGCAAACCGGGCCACATAAAGTGTGAGGTAACACACATGCTCACTAAATTACATACAGGATACACATGGCGGAAAGAATAAATATAGTTTGTCATGTCAAGATGAAAGGGAAAACGGGCTTAATAAAGCTTACCCGTATAGAAATCAAGCCCAAGTACAATATATAAACCTAGCATGAATCAATGAAAAAGGTAAGAGAATGTGACACAAGGTTTATAAGGTCAAGGAGAACAAAACATTGGGAAGTTGTCGTAGGCCCCCCTTTTGGTCAAACAATGAGAACGAACTCTGTCCTAACTATATATTTCCCGTCTAAAATAACAACAATTTACATACAATAAATATTCGCGATCACGATACCTGAAACGAGAATAGTGTTCATTCAATCACATCACAGTCGCGACAGTTACTCAAGGCACCGGAATACGGCACGGTATCAACAACAAGAACAAAGTGAAAATGTGCCAGAATAACAAGAATAAATAAAAGTGTCATATATGCATACATACAAACGATATTATCTCCTATGCCTTACACCCTATTCGTTACACCATGAAGACTTCATTTGTTCACTATTAAAGACAGAAGTGCAATATATTTAGTGAAAAAATAAAAATAATGAAAAATATCCCTGTCCAAGCAATTTTTACAGGTAAAATATTTTACATGTAAAAATGAATGAACTCAATAGTGCGTGTATGAGATGGTGACGGGCTCTACGGTGAACAATGGAATCTTTCGGGTGACCGTCGAGTGTCTATTGTCCTCAGGGATTTAAAAACACGGCCACAGGCTGTTCTCTTTAATAGACTTATTCCCTCCGTATTTCATAAAACTCAAAATATACACCCAAAATCTCCTTTAAAATGCGATTTTTCTATATGAGCAGGGCCAAATACGTTCACTTTCTGGTCTGCAAACTTCCAAATTAAATTAGCACCCTTGATTCTCTACATAACTCTCGTTTACACTTCCACTTTAAAATCTACAGTTTAAAAGATATTTCAAATTTTCGTTATTCTAATCAAAATTTTTTTATTTTTAGTAATTAAGGGCCGGAATCAATTTGCGCCAATTAGCATATTCAAAATGATTCAATTGCGCCACTGTTTATATTTTCAATGGTTTTAATTTCGCCAATAAATGAAATTCAACTGCGCCATATTTACCTGTAAATTACATGTACATAATTTACCTATATACATGTATTACAATTAACCTTTCGGTATAAAATTTAACTGTCCCAGTGAACACTTTTGAAACATACTCACAAGCGAATAAATTGTTCAGTAATAGGAAAGTTTTCAACAATTAAAATTCACCTGTTATGTAAATCTATTGTCAAAATTCTCCATTATATTTAAGGAATGGAGAGTTATTGTTCTCTTTGTACTTTAGATACTATACACAGACTTTTTTTTGTTACAAGATTAATAATTAATAAAACAATGGGTGGATTTTAAGTTGGAGAATGTCCTCATATCTCTCAATTCCTTAAAACAATGGGCCTCGGCACCTTCGGGGCCTCGGCTCCATTATGTTTAAGGAATGGAGAGTTACGCGGACATTCTCCTATACGTAAAGATGTCTGAAATTCCATTCAAGAAAATGAATGCATTTTTGGCGCAAATCGATATCGGCCTAATTAAGTCATTCCTTTTCAATCTTTTAAATTTCTTAGATATACTTTTTATGTTGTTATACGATAAAATGGATTGCTATGGCTCCCCAAAATCGGGTGTTATTGTCGACCATTACTGTAGGTCTTATTAAAATTCCACCCTACCTCCACCCTCCACTGAGTTTTAAGGTTCTCATCGATGCCGTGAAATGCATAAGCAAGTCAAAGTACAGAAAAAACAGCAGCCAAAAGACACACAATGATATATACAAAATACTGTACAGAAAACTAAAACTTGTAAAACACTAATTCCACACAAGAAATGGGTGTGAACTCAACTGCCCCGGAAGGGTAAGTAGTTCTTACTCCACTGGTATGAAAGTAAGTTGATACATCTATTCCTTATATTCTTGCTATTATGCAAAAAGTACTCACCTTGCTCATGAATACACTTGAGATATATCCCTATCCACAATTTCCACTGACTTGTGTCGTCCTCGTTAACATTTGATTGCACCCTCAGTGTAGAAGAGTTCCGAGTGTAAATTTTGTGGCCATCATATCAGAATGGTTTCATGTATTTACTATTGAGGACAGTGATGCATGCAAACATTGAAACGTTTGTTACGTTTCTCTGAACATTTATTTTTTCTACACAAAAAAAATACTAAAAATAACCATCAATCGACTTTTACCAAATTGCAACTTGTCGTCTTCCGGTGACGTTGGTAAAGTGGACATATATTAGTATTACTGTAGTTGAGGACAAAACAAAATTTACGAAAATAATGTTGCCCATTTTAAAATATCCAGCAAACAATGGATTCCGTGAATTATTTCTTAGACACAATGGAGTAAGTTTTCTTACCATTCTATGAAAGTCGAGAACTGAAAATAAGATCTAAAAGACATGGTTTTATCTGTACTGAAGTTACATATAAAAATTTAATATAAAGATAGGGATAAAATTCACATAATCATCTACCAATAAAAAGACCTGAATTGATGGCCATTGTATAACTGGTTGTCACTAGATGTTTTTGTAATTCTTCCTTTATGGAGAACAAGAAACTAAAATAGAGTCATGTATAATGTACATGTACATTAATAAGTCTATTAAGAGTTGGAGACATGGAAATAACTTTTGTCGATTTTCTAAGAAATTATACTTACACCTTCGCCTAGATATCTCAGCTAGATGGTATCATATCAAATGTTGTTTTCTTCGCTTAAATACAGCCCCATAAACTGCGAATAATCCAATCATATTTCAGGTAACAGGACGTTTTTCTGGTTGAATAGTTCCAAGTTGTCATACCTAGAAAATAAATGATTGATATTAAAAAATGTATTCGTAGTTCATCAATACTATCTTGTATAGTAACAAAAAAACCTTGATATTTGTATTTTTTTACACGCTTTTTGCTATAAAACATAACTTTATTACTTGGTTTTTCACATTCTGCATTAACCACACCAAGATGGTGGATCCAGTGCTGATGTTGGTTGTGGGTTGATGTGAATTATGATGTGAAAACGTCACAATTATTACATTAATATTGTTTAATGGATTTTATTAAGAAAATATCGAAATTGTCCAGTATATCTGATATTTATTCTTTTTTGTTTTAGGTACAAACCACTTGGATATCGTTTCGGTATTATCTGGATTTATTGAGATAGACATAACAACGACTATTGTCCCAAGAAATTCTGCCTCATTTTTGTCATTGTTGCCAGTTTCTCTGGATTGTCATTTTTTGATTGTCCCTTCGGTGTTCTCTAACGTTTATTTGGAAAAGATGACTGTTTCTGTTTTAGTTTCAGATTATACTTGTGAAAACGACGTATTACTTGTATAAGTTGGTCATGTGTTTTTGAAAATCTGTGCCAAAGTACAGTAGCATAATCTACATATGTTAAACATTCTACCCATGTTAATCATTGTTAGACCAGTTTTAATATTCTGCTGAATACAGCTGTGATATTACATCAGCAAATGGTAAGTTTGAGTTTTCAGGAAGGCCATATTTGGTAATGAACGGTTTTCGACAGGACGGTGGTTTTCGCCGGGTACTCCAGTTTCCTCCACTAAAAAAACTGACTGCCATGATTTATGTTCAAGTGTAATAATATATTCAAGTACAACAATAATATAACTTCCCCGTGAGCGATAATAATAAATATGAGGTCCCCCTATGGTATTGTCGGTCGTCATAAAGTCGTAGTAAAATCGTAGTAAAACATCTAGGTCAAGTCGAAATACGTGTAAATAAAATGAAAACGAACTGGTAATGTACTGATATCCAGGTTACGGATTTAACGTCTCTTTGGTTTAAACTGGTCGTTCTTAGACTATGGTGTCAATAGTAGTTGCTGTCTGATATTTTCGCTGCCGTCTATGATTGTCGGGGGTCCCTCATGTGGTGTGCAGACGATGGCCTTTTACATATACGCAGACTCCACACTTTTGGCTGTGGCGTGAATCGTCGTCGTTGATTGGTCCGTTCTTACGGAAGTTCCCACGGTGATTATATCCGTTAACGGGGCCGCAAACCGGGCCACATAAAGTGTGAGGTAACACACATGCTCACTAAATTACATACAGGATACACATGGCGGAAAGTATAAATATAGTTTGTCATGTCAAGATGAAAGGGAAAACGGGCTTAATAAAGCTTACCCGTATAGAAATCAAGCCCAAGTACAATATATAAACCTAGCATGAATCAATGAAAAAGGTAAGAGAATGTGACACAAGGTTTATAAGGTCAAGGAGAACAAAACATTGGGAAGTTGTCGTAGGCCCCCCTTTTGGTCAAACAATGAGAACGAACTCTGTCCTAACTATATATTTCCCGTCTAAAATAACAACAATTTACATACAATAAATATTCGCGATCACGATACCTGAAACGAGAATAGTGTTCATTCAATCACATCACAGTCGCGACAGTTACTCAAGGCACCGGAATACGGCACGGTATCAACAACAAGAACAAAGTGAAAATGTGCCAGAATAACAAGAATAAATAAAAGTGTCATATATGCATACATACAAACGATATTATCTCCTATGCCTTACACCCTATTCGTTACACCATGAAGACTTCATTTGTTCACTATTAAAGACAGAAGTGCAATATATTTAGTGAAAAAATAAAAATAATGAAAAATATCCCTGTCCAAGCAATTTTTACAGGTAAAATATTTTACATGTAAAAATGAATGAACTCAATAGTGCGTGTATGAGATGGTGACGGGCTCTACGGTGAACAATGGAATCTTTCGGGTGACCGTCGAGTGTCTATTGTCCTCAGGAATTTAAAAACACGGCCACAGGCTGTTCTCTTTAATAGACTTATTCCCTCCGTATTTCATAAAACTCAAAATATACACCCAAAATCTCCTTTAAAATGCGATTTTTCTATATGAGCAGGGCCAAATACGTTCACTTTCTGGTCTGCAAACTTCCAAATTAAATTAGCACCCTTGATTCTCTACATAACTCTCGTTTACACTTCCACTTTAAAATCTACAGTTTAAAAGATATTTCAAATTTTCGTTATTCTAATCAAAATTTTTTTATTTTTAGTAATTAAGGGCCGGAATCAATTTGCGCCAATTAGCATATTCAAAATGATTCAATTGCGCCACTGTTTATATTTTCAATGGTTTTAATTTCGCCAATAAATGAAATTCAACTGCGCCATATTTACCTGTAAATTACATGTACATAATTTACCTATATACATGTATTACAATTAACCTTTCGGTATAAAATTTAACTGTCCCAGTGAACACTTTTGAAACATACTCACAAGCGAATAAATTGTTCAGTAATAGGAAAGTTTTCAACAATTAAAATTCACCTGTTATGTAAATCTATTGTCAAAATTCTCCATTATATTTAAGGAATGGAGAGTTATTGTTCTCTTTGTACTTTAGATACTATACACAGACTTTTTTTTGTTACAAGATTAATAATTAATAAAACAATGGGTGGATTTTAAGTTGGAGAATGTCCTCATATCTCTCAATTCCTTAAAACAATGGGCCTCGGCACCTTCGGGGCCTCGGCTCCATTATGTTTAAGGAATGGAGAGTTACGCGGACATTCTCCTATACGTAAAGATGTCTGAAATTCCATTCAAGAAAATGAATGCATTTTTGGCGCAAATCGATATCGGCCTAATTAAGTCATTCCTTTTCAATCTTTTAAATTTCTTAGATATACTTTTTATGTTGTTATACGATAAAATGGATTGCTATGGCTCCCCAAAATCGGGTGTTATTGTCGACCATTACTGTAGGTCTTATTAAAATTCCACCCTACCTCCACCCTCCACTGAGTTTTAAGGTTCTCATCGATGCCGTGAAATGCATAAGCAAGTCAAAGTACAGAAAAAACAGCAGCCAAAAGACACACAATGATATATACAAAATACTGTACAGAAAACTAAAACTTGTAAAACACTAATTCCACACAAGAAATGGGTGTGAACTCAACTGCCCCGGAAGGGTAAGTAGTTCTTACTCCACTGGTATGAAAGTAAGTTGATACATCTATTCCTTATATTCTTGCTATTATGCAAAAAGTACTCACCTTGCTCATGAATACACTTGAGATATATCCCTATCCACAATTTCCACTGACTTGTGTCGTCCTCGTTAACATTTGATTGCACCCTCAGTGTAGAAGAGTTCCCAGTGTAAATTTTGTGGCCATCATATCAGAATGGTTTCATGTATTTACTATTGAGGACAGTGATGCATGCAAACATTGAAACGTTTGTTACGTTTCTCTGAACATTTATTTTTTCTACACAAAAAAAATACTAAAAATAACCATCAATCGACTTTTACCAAATTGCAACTTGTCGTCTTCCGGTGACGTTGGTAAAGTGGACATATATTAGTATTACTGTAGTTGAGGACAAAACAAAATTTACGAAAATAATGTTGCCCATTTTAAAATATCCAGCAAACAATGGATTCCGTGAATTATTTCTTAGACACAATGGAGTAAGTTTTCTTACCATTCTATGAAAGTCGAGAACTGAAAATAAGATCTAAAAGACATGGTTTTATCTGTACTGAAGTTACATATAAAAATTTAATATAAAGATAGGGATAAAATTCACATAATCATCTACCAATAAAAAGACCTGAATTGATGGCCATTGTATAACTGGTTGTCACTAGATGTTTTTGTAATTCTTCCTTTATGGAGAACAAGAAACTAAAATAGAGTCATGTATAATGTACATGTACATTAATAAGTCTATTAAGAGTTGGAGACATGGAAATAACTTTTGTCGATTTTCTAAGAAATTATACTTACACCTTCGCCTAGATATCTCAGCTAGATGGTATCATATCAAATGTTGTTTTCTTCGCTTAAATACAGCCCCATAAACTGCGAATAATCCAATCATATTTCAGGTAACAGGACGTTTTTCTGGTTGAATAGTTCCAAGTTGTCATATCTAGAAAAAAAATGATTGATATTAAAAATTGTATTCGTAGTTCATCAACACTATCTTGTATAGTAACAAAAAAAGCCCACGCTATTTGTATTTTTTACACGCTTTTTGTAATAAAACATAACTTTATTACTTGGTTTTTCACATTCTGCATTAACCACACCAAGATGCTGGAAACAGTGCTGATGTTGGTTGTGGTTGATGTGGATTATGATGTGAAAACGTCACAATTATGACATTAATATTTTTTAATGGATTTTATTAAGAAAATGTCGAAATTGTCCAGTATATCTGATATTTATTCTCTTTTGATTTAGGTACACACCACTTGGATATCGTTTCGGTATTATCTGGATTTAATGAGATAGACATAACAACGACTATTGTCCCAAGAAATTCTGTCTCATTTTTGTCATTTTTTGATTGTCCCTTCGGTGTTCTCTAACATTTATTTGGAAAAGATGACTGTTTCTGTTTTAGTTTCAGATTATACTTGTGAAAACGATGTATTACTTGTATAAGTTGGTCATGTGTTTTTGAAAATCTGTGCCAAAGTAGAATAACATAATTTACATATGTTAAACATTCTACCCATGTTAATCATTGTTAGACCAGCTTTAGTATTCTGCTGAATACAGCTGTGATATTACAACAGCAAATGGTAAGTTTGAGTCTTCAAGAAGGCCATATTTGGTAATGAACGTTTTGTATTTAAGCTTATCGTCTATCCCTACTTGGTAATTTGGTAATTTGGTGCCTATCATCACTAAGGTTGTGAGTTCGAATGAAATTAATGGCGAGGTGTACTCGATACAACATTATGTGATAAAGTTTGTCGATGGTTTGCGACAGGACGGTGGTTTTCGCCGTGTACTCCAGTTTCCTCCAATAATAAAACTGACCGCCATTATATAGCTGAAATATTGTTGAAATTCGTTAAATGCTATAACCCTAACCCCTACTTGGTTAAATCCAGATGCCATGTCTAATACAATCATGAAGGTACTTCCTTTTATTATAATGTCTTATACAGGTCTCAATATTAGGTCATGAAATTGCATCTTTCATAGTTACTTTATTTAAGGCTCTAAAATCAATGCAATAAATGAGACTTCCATCTTTTTTTCCTACAAGGAATGTTGGTGAGGCAAATTCTTATGTTGATTGTTGTATGGACCACCTTTCTAACATCTCTTTTATGTGTGTTTCCTCTTCCTTTTCTACGACTAAGGGAGTCTTTCGCATTCGTTGCATTCTTTATCTGATTTGTGCAGAACTTCCTGTATCAATAGTGTTTGATGTTACCGTTAAACAATTCAATATCCAGTCCATTCTTGGCTATCCTACATAAGGCACGAACACCGACCACCAACGCCGACCCAACAACGACAGGCTCGTTTCAAGTGAAAAAACAGAAGAAAACACACAGAACACTAGTCTATGTGAACGTAATCTGTCCACAATACCTACAGCATTTAACCGGTCGTCAAAGCCTCAATAACAAACATCCTTGGCAAACACTTGTTGAACATTTTGAAATAACCTGATAATTGATTCGTCAATGGTCAGGCTTTGATTGTACTGATAAAAATGATGTGTTGTCTCATATATGTGTGTCACCAGTAATTGTTTCTTCTTCCACATCAAAAACCAAAAAGGAAGCTTTTTTGGAGAGAAATAAATTGATCAGTAGTATTCTTTAACAAAATTTATCTTTCTTTGTTTCTGTTCTTCAATCAGTTTTGTCGAGTGCGGTAGATCGTGGGTTCGAGCACCGGTCAAACCACAAACTATAACATTGGTATTTGCTGCTTCTTTGCTACAGCATTCAGCATTAAGGAAAAGGAGTAAAGACTGGTTGGCTTGGAATCAGGATAATGTGTGTTTATCGGTGGACTGTTGTTTCAGTCAGGTAGCACTATAAAAATCCGACTAAGCGCGTTGGTCCATTACAAAGCGGACCTCATCATTATTTCATTGAAAATTAACTTGTTTTCGCCATGATATAGCTGAAAAAATGCTGAGTTGGCGCGTTGCTACCGAACCAAGGGTTCCTAGTGGCTAAGTTGAAGAATTCAACCTTGCGGTCGCCACCATGAATTACTCAGCGTTACGGAATATTTCAGTCACAAATGATTACGGATATATTCGTTTGTAGTATTCACAATCCGGTTCTTTCCTCTCTTTTCTATCACCGGAGTTGTAACTAGAGTAACACGAATTGCCACATGTGGTGCAGGAATTGCTTACACTTCCGAAGCACCTGAATTAACCCCCAGTTTTTAGTGTGGTTCGTGTTTTTCAGTCTTTAGTTGTCTATGTAGTGTTTGTAGATCATTGTTTGTCCTTTTGTCCTTTTAATTTTGTTTACTGTATTTGTCTTTCCTTCTTCTGTTTACCCATTTTGTGTCTTCAAACTTTCTTTCAGTAATCCGAATGCTATACAATCTGATGGTTCAGTTGTCTAAAGATTTAGTAATCCGAAAGTTCAGTAGTCCGATAGTTCATTTCTCTGATGGTTTATTGGTGCGAAAATTACACGATTTACAACTTTTTCAAATATGCTTGTTATGGGTTAAGGCATACATTGGTGATAAAAACAATATTCTAGAAAGAATCAGTAATCTGGATACGAAACAACTGTAATATACGTCACAGGTAAAACAAACTCCAAGAACCATGGAATCGAACACCATAGTCATTTAGATTTGTAGGTACGACAAGAAAAAATTCTAGCTTTTTAAATGTTTGTGTGACGATTAATATTAGGTGCATGCATATTTGGCAATATTTGAGACAGACATTTTGAACGAAATCAACATTGTTCATTCGATTCAATCATTGTATTAGATAAAAGCACATTTAGTATGATGTGTAATCCATTATATTTGTGCTATGATTCCCAAAATGCATTTCTGTTTTCAAGACAGTTAGCTGCCATTTACTTGATAAGTACAAGTTTCAACAAATCTTCAAATACCATTGTATATATCGGTAAATGAGCTTCGGATGGATTTTATGACATATTCACTTAATTCTACATCTGTTTTTGCTAAATGCATGGTGGGAGTTTGTCGTTTATATAGAGTAGAATTCGCAGACTTTTCTCTGTTCTTGATGTATATGTTCCGTATTCATACAGTATTGACAGACTTGTTAGTGACACACTATCTGTATTTTACGGGTGTCAATTGTGGAGCAGGAACTGCATACCCTTCCGGAGCACCTGAGTCCTTCCCCGGTTTTTAGTGGGGTACGTCTTACTTAATCTTTAGTTTTATCTGTAATGCTTTGTAGATCGTTGTTTCTCTTTTAGTCCTTTTTCTTTTGGCCATTGTGTTGTCTGTCCTTCGATTTACGGATTCTGATTACCCCTTTTGGTATGTTCAAACTCTTCTTATCCTCATGTGATTGTAGGAGGGCTCATATGATATGTTTGCTATCTGTATTCGTTTGCGTATTATAAGTGGTATCAAACACGTCTTGATCTTCACATAGGTTCACCACCGTTTGTGGTGGGGTCCGTGTTGGTCATCCTTTTAACTTTCTGTGTTATGTATTTGTGTTTTTTTTTGTCTTCGTCCTGTGTCTTGTGTGTCCAGTGTTGCCAGTGGCTGTGGGTTGTCCATTCTTGATTGCTCCTTCGGTTTTCTCTAACGTTTATTTTATACATATACCCCTCAGCCTACATCTTAACCTTTATATATTATAGATTTGGGTATTTTGAATTGCCACAGCAGTCAATATATTTAAGAATAGTTTGAAGATACTAAAAGGTACAGTTTGTACCCATAGGAATACCAACTGTCTGTTAAAAAACGCGTCCACCAAACAAAGCAAATATGTTGTCAATCAAAACCCCGAGCAGTTTGATGTTTAAATACCCATTTTTGAATTGCCAATTAACCTAACAAATATTTGTGATTTTTTCTTGTTTTTGGGGGGAGGGGGGGGGGGGGGGGTAGCGGATCTTTATTATACAACCTTTCTGTTATAGACGAACTCAATATACCTAAAAAAGAAAGTGAGAGGTATATTGCAGTGACTTACAGGGTGTTTCTTAAGCTTATAGAACGAGGAAGACTAATGTGCATATCGTTTCCTTTTGCACAAAATATCTTAATTAACGTTGTTTACGACAGGTATGCACAAATGTATTTGGTGTAGTGGTACCAGGTCAATGTGGTTATGTAAATCCCGAGGTTGTAGATATACATGTTTTTCTTGTTCCGAACGGATAGATACGACACGATAGGCCAAATGTATGTCTTATAACATAAATACACTCCCCACGAACAAAAGGAATAACATATGTATGTTAGGATCATCAATCTCTTCATAATTTCAACGTGATATGAGGCCTACCCATTTTTCATCGAACATTGTTTTTAATCATTTTTCTATATATGTATATATGTAACTGTATTTTAATTCCAACGCAACACCATTGAAGCTTAGATACATTAATATGTGTATCTGACCCACAAGCTGTATTGGTGTATGATCTAGATATAGAGCTTATTGGCGATTTCAGTTTAGTCAATTTGAAGACATGATCATGTTCATGCCGTCATACATTATTATACTAGGTGTGTGTCTTTTTGATTTGAAGGGAATCTGGACTAAGTTGTAGAAACCTCAATTAAATTTAAGAGTGGATTAAAACTTATTGTTTAAATGATACTTATATTTAAGTGAGGTTTGTGCAACCCGGTCCTGATTGTTTATATCTGTACAAACGTTGGAGATCCAATAAAGAGGGAAGGGTTGAAATCCCATTAACTGGCTTAGCGCATATTGATTTTTGTCATGTTCCAACCATCTCCTGGAATTACAAGTTAAGCGTTGTGTATTAAAATGAACACTTACTTTAAGCATTATATATCGGATTGTGTACCCTAGATAGTAATACCATTGACTAATTTTCGTTATATCAATGATATTGTGACAGACAAGGTTTTGTTTGGTTTAGTTTATGGTGTTTAACGCCATTTTCAACAATATATCAGTTATATCGTTGCTGTCAGTTTTATTAATGGAGTACAAACAGAAATCCACAGACCTGCCGCAAGTCACTTACAAACTGTATCACATAATGTTGTATCGATTACACCTCGCCATGAACGGGGTTCGGACTCCAACTTTACTGATTGGACGGGTAGTTGTAAATCCAACTACCATACGATCACGACCACGTCGGCCCCGTAACAGAAAAGGACATAGCGGATGAAATTGATATAAAAAATACCACCTGTCGGAACAATGAAACAATCTAATCGAAAAATTGTAGAAAGAGGCAAAATCGACACTCCAATATACATATACATGGCCGCTCAATTGATATAAGCACTTCATTTTGTCCTTTTCATTTTGGTCATTGTATTGTTTTTTCTTCGATTTACAGCGGGGGGGTGGGGGTGGCTTAATGAGTTAGGTCGTTGGATCTAACAGCTCATATAAGCCTATCACCAATACGGCGTGGGTTCGCGCCCAACTTTGTAAATTACAAAAAGGGTGCACTCGACTCACAGCCGCAAGTGATAAAGCTTACAAGTTGCTTGCCCAGGGTCGATGGTTCTCTCCGGGTATGATTTTTCGATTTGATTTTTTCATTGTTCCGACAGGTGGTATTTATTTTATCAATTTCATCTGCTATTTCCTTGTCTGTTACGGGCCGACGTGGTCGTGATCGTATGGTAGTTGGATTTACAACTACCCGTCCAATCAGTGCCTATCACCACTAACGTTGGAGTTCGAACCCCGTTCATGGCGAGGTGTAATCGATACAACATTATGTAATGCAGTTTGTCAGTGACTCGCGGCAGGTCTGTGAATGACGACATCAATATGAGCATGTCTTCAATTGTCAAAACTGAAATATCTATATCATACACCAATACAGCTTGTGGGGGCAGATACACATATTAATGTATCTAAGCTTCAATGGTCTTGCTTTGGAATTAAAATACAGTTACAAATATACATACAAAAGGTATATAGAAAAATGATTAAAAAAAATGTTCGATGAAAAATGGGTAGGCCTCATGTCACGTTGAAATTGTGAAGAGATTGATGATGTTAACATACATGTTATTCCTTTTGCTCGTGGGGAATGCATTTATGTTATAAATCATACACTTCGTCCTATCGTGTCGTATCTATCTGTTCGGAGCAATTCAAAATACCCAAATATATAATATATATAGTTTAAGATGTAGGCTGAGGGGTATATGCATAAAATAAACGTTAGAGAAAACTGAAGGAGCAATCAAGAATGGACAATCCACAGCCACTGGCAACATTGGACACACAAGACACAGGACGAAGACAAACAAACCTCAAATACATAACACAGAAAGTTAAAAGGATGTGCAACACGATCCCACCAAAAACGGTGGTGAACCTATGTGAAGGTCAAGACGTGGTTGATACCACTTATAATACGCAAACAAATATAAATAACATGCATATTATATGAGCCCTCCTACAAGCACATGAGAATAAGAAGAGTTTGAACATACCAAAAGGGGTAATCAGAATCCGTAAATGGAAGGACAGACAACACAATGGCCAACAGAAAATGGACAAAAAGAGAAACAACGATCTACAAAGCATTACACATATAAATAAAGATTAAGTAAGACGTACCCCACTAAAAACCGGGGAGGGACTCAGGTGCTCCGAAAGGGTATGCAGTTCCTGCTCCACTATTGGCACCAGTAAAATACAGATAGTTTGTCACTAACAAGTCTGTCAATACTGTATGAATACGGAACGTATACATCAAGAACAGAGAAAAGTCTGCGAATTCTACTCTATACAAACGACAAACTCCCACCATGCAATTAGCAAAAACGGATGTAGAATTAAGTGAACATGTTGTAAAATCCATCCGAAGCTCATGTACCTGTATATATAATGGTGTTTTGAAGATTTGTTGAAACTTGTACTTATCAAGTAAATGGCAGCTAACTGCCTTGAAAACAAAAATGCATTCTAGGAATTATACCCCAAATATAATGGATTACACATCATACTAAATGTGCTTTTATCTAATACAATGATTGAATCGAATGAACAATGTTGATTTTGTTCAAAATGTCTGTCTCAAAGATTGCCAAATATGCATGCACCTAATATTAATCGTCACACAAACATTTAAAAAGCTAGAATTTTTTTTGTCGTACCTAAAAATCTAAATGGCTATGGTGTTCGATTCCATGGTTCTTGGAGTTTGTTTTACCTGTGACGTATAATATAATTGTTTCGCATCCAGATTGCTGATTCTTTCTAGAATATTGTTTTTATCACCAATTTATGCCTTAACCCATAACAAGAATAGTTGAAAAATTTGTAAATTGTGTAATTTTCGAACCAATAAACCATCAGAGAAATGAACTATCGCACTACTGAACTTTCGGATTACTAAATCTTTAGACCACTGAACCATCAGATTGTAAAGCATTCGGATTACTGAAAGAAAGCTTGAAGACACAAAATGGGTAAACAGTAGAAGGAAAGACAAATACAGTAAACAAAATTAAAAGGACAAAAAGACAAACAATGATCTACACACACTACATAGACAACTAAAGACTGAACAACACGAACCACACTAAAAACTGGGGGTTAATTCAGGTGCTTCGGAAGTGTAAACAATTCCTGCACCACATGCGGCAAGTCGTGTTACTCTAGTTACAACGCCGGTGTTAAAAAGAGAGGAAAGAACCGGATTGTGAATACTACAAACGGAATATATCTGTAGTCATTTGTAACTGAAATATTCCGTAGCGGCTAAGTAATTCATGGTGGCGACCGCAAAGGTGATTACTTCAACTTAACCGCTAGGAACCCTTGGTTCAGTAGCTTCCTTGATAGCAACGCGCCAACTCAGCATTTTTTCAGCTATATCATGGCGAAAACAAGTTAATTTGCAATGAAATAATGATGAGGTCCGCTTTGTACTAGACCAACACGCTTAGTTGGATTGTTATAGTGCTAGCTCTCTGAAACAACAGTCCACCGATAAACATGTCGCCCACTCTGACACATTATCCTGATTCTAAGCCAACCAGTCTTTACTTCTTTTCCTTAATGCTGAATGCTGTAGCGAAGAAGCAACACATACCAATGTTATAGTTTTTGGTTTGACCCGACCGGTGCTCGAACCCACGATATACCGCACTCGACAAAACTGATTGAAGAACAGAAACAGAGAAAGTTAAATTTTGTTAATGAATACTACTGATCAATTTATTTCTCTCCGAAAAAGTTTTCATTTTGGTTTAGATGTGGAAGCAGAAACAATTACTGATGACACACATATATGAAACAACGCATCATTTAATGAGTACAATCAAAGCCTGACCATTGACGAATCAATTATCAGGTTATTCCAAAATGTTCAAGAAGGGTTTGCCAAGGATGTTAGTTACTGAGGTCTTTACGACCGGCTAACTGCTGTAGGTATTCACTATTGGTGACAGAATACGCTCACAGAGACTAGTGGTCTGTCTGTTTTCTTCTGGCTTTTCACTTGAAACGAGCCTGTCGTTGTTGGGTCGGTATCCGTGGCTTATGTAGGATAGCCAAGAATGGGCTGGATATCACTGGTATTAAACTGATGTTCGTAACTTTAGTTACCTACATCCCAACATGGCGGACACGGAAAATGGTAAATTAAAATATCCTTGTTTTCTCTTTTTTTTAGTTTATTTTCAAATATTGTCATTTCAAATGTATAGATATTTTAACAATTAACTGTAGTGATATGCCTTAATCAACTGTAAGTTCTCCTATGTGGCACAATACCTACTTTAAGAAATACAAATGATGTAAGTAACTGTAGAATTATTTTTGAACGATGTTCGTAACTTTCAAATATGATGTTGGTAACTTTAAAGTTTGGTGTTTCTAAAATCATGTTTAAAACATTTAAAGAACAACGCTTTTGTAATAAATAAAATTTGAAAACAAAGAAAAACATCCCTGAAGTGATAGAGAGGGTAATAGAAGTGAGAGAGATTATATAATGCACGAGGGAAAAAAATACAGAGTGGAGGATGAGAGGGTTATGAATGAGTGAGATGAACGAAAGATGAGGGTAGCGGGAGTCGATTCAACATATGTAGTTGTAAGTATTATATTGATATTTCTATTTCGTCTTGGACTGTGTGCTCTAGAAGGGTCTTTCTTAAACTACGACCTTGCAATAGGGCGTTTTGAATTCCGACCTTTGGGTGTTTAGGACCTCCCATGGATGGCGACCTCCGATATCATCATTAAATTCGATGAGGGCCATTCTGGGTCTCATATATAAATTCTAACAAAGTATATTTGTATGTAAATTAACAGTTCTATGTGTAAATATCCCGTGAATTATTACCAAATTAATTGTCCTTCGTGTTTTTTGCTTATTTTAATAAAAATAGACACACCAGATCAAGTATATTAAGAATGACACATCTAATTATTTCCCTTTAATGCTGAAATGAAACCAGATTAATTTATTATTAATTTGCTAGACTATTGTACTAAATACAGATAAATAAAGATAAAATCTACCCAAAACCAGTACTAAAAATAAAATTTATGAAAGACCATCATTTGATCAGTCATGCAAAAACTAGATTCAATCGCTCAAACTGTTTCTTAACGAGCAATTAAACACCTTCTTATTATTTAACAGTTATGGAAATCTGCAGTTACGGACATCTCTTTGAATATCTTTCTAACGTTACGAACATCACTTCAAAGAGTTACGCACATCCTTAAATTTTTTTCAAGTTAATATTTCAATGTTCTCACAAGAGTTTCGTCATTTTTATGCATGCATTCGAGTATCTAATATTCCCACCTGTAATCATACCGTATGGACTTACTAATAAACACTACTGATAAAGAGAAAAAAAGATATTCTAATTTACCATTTTCCGTGTCCGCCATGTTGGGATGTAGGTAACTAAAGTTACGAACATCAGTTTAATACCAGTGGAATATTGAAGTGTTTAACGGTAGCATCAAACACTATTGATACAGGAACTGCTGCACAAATCAGATAAAGAATGCAACGAATACGAAAGATGTCATTAGCCGTAGAAAAAGAAGAAGAAAGGTGGTCCATACAACAATCAACATAAGAATTTGCCTCACCAACATTCCTTGCGGGGAAAAAAGATGAAAGTCTCATTTATTGCATTGATTTTAGAGCCTTAAATAAAATAACTAGGAAAGATGCAATTTCATGGCCTAATATTGAGACCTGTATAAGACACTATAATAAAAGGAAGTACCTTCATGAGTGTATTAGACATGGCATCTGGATTTTACCAAGTAGGGGTTAGGGTTATGGCATTTAACGAATTTCAAAAATATTTCAGTTATATCATGGCGGTCAGTTTTATTAGTGGAGGAAACTGGAGTACCCGGCGAAAACCACCGGCCTGTCGCAAACCATCGACGAACTTTATCACATAATGTTGTATCGAATACACCTCGCCATTAGCGGCATTCGAACTCACCACCTTAGTGCTGATAGGCAACAAATTACCAAATTACCAAGTAGGGGTAGACGATAAGCTTAAATACAAAACCGTTCATTACCAAATATGGCCTTCTTGAAGACTCAAACTTACCATTTGCTTGTGTAATATCACAGCTGTATTCAGCATAATATTAAGACTGGTCTAACAATGATTAACATGGGCAGAATGTTTAACATATGTAGATTATGTTATTGTACTTTGGCACAGATTTTCAAAAACACATGACCAACTTATACAAGTAATACATCGCTTTCACAAAAATAATCTGAAACTAAATCAGAAACAGTCATGTTTTCCAAATAAACGTTAGAGAACACCGAAGGGGCAATAAAAAAATGACAATCCAGAGAAACTGGCAACGATGACAAAAATGAGGCAGAATTTCTTGGGACAATAGTCGTTGTTATATCTATCTCAATAAACCCAAATAATACCGAAACGATATCGAAGTCGTTTGTACCTAAAACAAAAAGGAATAAATATCAGATATACTGGACAATTGCGACATTTTCTTAATAAAATCCATTAGAAAATATTAATGTGATAATTGTGACGTTTTCACATCATATTCCACATCAACCCACAAACAACATCATCACTGAATCCACCATATTGGTGTGGTTAATGCAGAATGTGAAAAACCAAGTAATAAAGTAATGCTTTATAGCAAAAAGCGTGTAAAAAAATATAAATATCATGGTTTTTTTTGTTACTATACAAGATAGTGTTGATGAACTAGGAATACATTTTTTAATATCAATCATTTTTTGTCTAGACATGACAACTTGGAACTATTCAACCAGAAAAACGTCCTGTTACCTGAAATATGATTGGTCGCAGATTATAGGGCTGTATTTAAACGAAGAAAAAAACATTTGATATGAGTCCATCTAGCTGAGATATCTACGCGAAGGTGTAAGTATAATTTCTTAGAAAATCGACAAAAGTTATTTCCATGTCTCCAACTCTTAATAGACTTATTAATGTACATGTACATTATACATGACTCTGTTTTAGTTTCTTGTTCTCCATAAAGGAAGAATTACAAAAACATCTAGTGACAACCAGTTATACAATGGCCTTCAATTCAGATCTTTTTATTGGTAGATGATTATGTGAATTGTATCCCTATCTTTATATTAAATTTTGATATGTAACTTCAGTACAGATAAAGCCATGTCTTTTAGATCTTATTTTAAGTTCTGGACTTTCATAGAATGGTAAGAAAACTTACACCATTGTGTCTAAGAAATAGTTCACGGAATCCATAGTTTGCTGGATATATAAAAATAGGCAACATTATTTTCGTAAATTTTGTTTTTTCCTCAACTACAGTAATGCTAATATATGTCCACGTCACCAACGTCACCGGAGGACGATAATTTACAATTTGGTAAAAGTCGATTGATGGTTATTGTTTGTATTTTTTTTGTGTGGAAAACATAAATGTTCAAAGAAACGTAACACACGTTTCAATGTTTGCATGCATCACTGTCCTCAATAGTAAGTACATGAAACCATTCTGACATGATGGCCACAAAATTTACACTCGGAACTCTTCTGCACTGGGGATGCAATCAAACGTTAACGAGGACGACACAAGTCAGTGGAAATTGTGGATAGGGATGCATTTCAAGTGCATTCATGAGCAAGGTGAGTATTTTTTGCATAATAGCAAGAATAAAAGGAATAAATGTATCAACTTACTTTTATACCAGTGAAGTAAGAACTGATTACCCTTCCGGGGTAATTGAGTTCACACCCGTCTCTTGTGTGGAATTAGTGTTTCTCAATCTTTAGTTTTCTGTGCAGTATTTTGTATATATCATTGTTTGTCTTTTGGCCGCTGTTTTGTCTGTACTTTAACTAGCTTATGCATTTCACGGCATCGATGAGAACCTTAAAAACTCAGTGGAGGGTGGAGGTAGGGTGGATTTGTATTAAGGCCTACAGTAATGGTCGACAATAACACCCGATTTTGAGTAGCCATAGCTATCAATTTCATCGTATAACAACATAAAAAGTATATCTAAGAAATGTAAAAGATTGAAAAGGAATGACTTAATTAGGCCGATATCGATTTGCGCAAACAATGCATTCATTTTCTTGAATGGAATTTCAGACATCTTTACGTATAGGAGAATGTCCGAGTAACTCTCCATTCCTTAAAAAATAATGGAGCAGGGTCCCGAAGGTGCCGAGGCCCATTGTTTTTAAGGAATGGAGAGATACGAGGACATTCTCCAACTTGAATTCCACCCATTGTACTTTATTAATTTCATTAATTATTAATCTTGTAACAAAAAAAAGTCTGTGTATGGTATCTAAAGTACAAAGAGAACAATAACTCTCCAATCTTTCAAAATAATGGAGAGTTTTGACAATAGATTTACATAACAGGTGGATTTTAATTGTTGAAAACTTTCTTATTACTGAACAATTTATTCGCTTGTGAGTAAGTTTGAAAAGTTAAATTTTATAGCGAAAGATTAATTGTAATACATGTATATACATAAATTATCTAGAGGTAATTTACAGGTAAATATGGCGCAGTTGAATTTCATTTATTGGCGAAATTAAAACCATTGAAAATATAGACCGTGGCGCAATTGAATCATTTTGAATATGCTAATTGCGCAAATTGATTCCGGCCCTTAATTACTAAAAGTAATAATTTGTTTATTAGAATAACGACAATTTGAAATATCTTTTAAACTGTAGATTTTAAAGTAGAAGTGTAAACGAGAGTTGTGTAGAGAATCAAGGGTGCTAATTTAATTTGGAAGTTTGCAGACCAGAAAGTGAACGTATTTGGCCCTGCTCATATAGAAAAATCGCATTTTAAAGGAGTTTTTGGGTGTATATTTTGACAGTTTTATGAAATACGAAGGGAATGTGTTTATTAAAGAGAACAGCCTGTGGCCGTGGGTTTAAATCCCTGAGGACAATAGACACTCGACGGTCACCCGAAAGATTCCATTGTTCTCCGTAGAGCCCGTCACCATCTCCTACACGCACTATTGAGTTCATCGGTTTTTACATGTAAAATATTTAACCTGTAAAAATTACTTGGACGGATATTTTTCATTATTTATATTTGTTCACTAAATATATAACACTTCTGTCTTTAATAGTGAACAAATGAAGTCTTCATATATCATATATTATGAAGAATATATCATTGTCGTTTTGTTCGATTCTGTATGACATTTTTTATTTATATACATGTAAGAAACGGCACGAAAAATGAGTTTTGAGATTATGCAGCTTCCTAATAAAAAATGCTCGTAAAATTAGTACATTTTTAAATTATAGAACCCCAGAGATCAATTGGAGAATTGATTTGTTTGGTGGGTGGGGGGGGGGGGGGGGGGGTAGATTTATGACATAGAGCACTGTCATTTTTTAGCTATTTGTTTACCAAACCTTCAACTTAACATTGGTAAGAAATACCTAAAAACTGGAAAAATTATTGATGAATCATTGATACTTGCAATTGTTTTACGTAACTATTCTACTAAGCCAAGTTATATCTTTCAACTCAAACGTGAGCTAAAAGTTTGGAAATATATATTTAACATATTCCACTTCGAAATGCTTATCCAAAACAGGAATCCGAAGTTTCGACCTTTGTGTTTGTTTGTTTTGACTTTTCATGAATACGAGGCCCGTTTTGTGCTTGGTTTTCGGTTGGATTATAAACTGTCCCTGTGTATCTTCTTTTTGTTTTTGTGTCAAGTTGTTTTGTGTATTATTTATGTGTTATAATCAATATAAGTTAAATAATTCATCTGACCCCAGATAGTTTCAACAGTTACAAGTGTTCTTAAACTTTAATGAATTGTCAGACACATGTTCCAAGTATTTTCGGCATTGACTTTAACGTGACATTTATTCGATGTTTACATTTTTTCTCTGTCTATTATACTTAATATGATTATACTTCAACCCGTGTCGTCATCCGAGTCATCATCATACAAATAAATGATAATAGGGTCTATGACACTTCTATTTATACAGTTTTCTTTGCATTATTCTTTTTCAATTTTGACCACATGTTCTTCTGCTTTTATCCACACATCTTTTGTAATTGTTCCGAAAGCGGCGTACGTGAGTTCTTTCGCATCTTTTAATCGGAAGGTGGTATTGTTTTAGCCACGAAACCTTTGACTTGCGCCAATATTAATTATATCGGGTTAAGTTCACAGTGTCGAACGGGGATTCTTAATACTTCATGTCCGTGTAAATTAGCAATTTTATCTGTTTTATAAACTACTGGGGTCTTTTTTTGTTTTATTTTTTCATATAATACTTTTTTGGTATCAGTAGCAGAAAAAGGAATGTTATGTTATGTAAGATAGTTTTGGAGAACAGCTTTTTTCTGAATAAAATTTGAGAATACCGTATCTTTTATTTTGACATTGTGATAACTTGCATTATCTAACACAACCAAGCTAGAATTTTTCAGAGCAGGCATCAATTGTTTTTCAAACCACTCAAGAAAGAAAACACTATTCATCTCCTTGTGATAGTCACCATCCTTTGATTTGGTCAGAAACACTAAATCGCAGCCGTCAATCAAACCCTCACTTCGCGTACCTGCATGCAAAACAATCAAACGTTTGCCTTTACCCGAGGGTATTTTTTGGTTTAACCAATGTGTCATCCATGTACACGATATCACCCTGCTTCTCTAAAAGATTTGATCTTTCTCAGATAATAACACCTATCATTGATAATAGACACTTGATCGTACAGAACTCTTCCATTATCAGTATATCCAAGATCAATGAGAGTTGGAGTAAGTTTAGACTTTGATATTTTAATAGAATCTTTTATTTCCTTATGCATTGTTGTGACGATCGG
Organism: Bathymodiolus brooksi; assembly: GCA_963680875.1. NCBI lineage: Eukaryota > Metazoa > Mollusca > Bivalvia > Mytilida > Modiolidae > Bathymodiolus > Bathymodiolus brooksi. Next base: position 25,145,905 of record OY804590.1, on the reverse strand, counting down.
AGCAATTTTCCGTGAATATAAACCGTGGATTCTTCTTTTAATAACACAATGATCAAAGTCGTCCAAAATATTAGCTCTTTCTTTGGGTCTATTTGACTTGCAAGGCCTCTTACCATTCATAATACGGTGCACTGAAGTGTAAGACACACCCAAAGCTTTAGATATCATTTGATATACCCTATCAAATGAGACAATTGGCTTCTTCGTTGCCTTTTCCTTACTAAAAAGGGCAAACAACTTTTTACAAACTTTTGGTATTCCGGAGATAAGTCTGACTTTTTACCCATTTTACATAAAATGCAAAATGTAACAATAATTTATGAGAGAAATGCTTGTCAGGTTCGTCTAAAGTACACGTTGCTGAGAGAAAGATTTTACAGGTAAGATACCTGACGTACGGATGGCTCTTCTATAAAGTACATCTACTCCAAAATAGGATCAAAATACAAAATTTCATCTGAGTGCAGCCTCAGCCAAAACAATAAGAAGCATTACTGTAACATTTTAGTTAGCACTCCTAATTCTAAATAAAACTCTCGTTTAGTTTGCTGTTCAAAAATCTATAGTTTAAAAGATATTTGGATTTTTCGTTATTCTAATCAATTCTGTTTTACTTTTTTGTACTTTTAGTTCAGCAATCGAAGTGTCTTTAATTGTAGCAACGTATATTTTAGCTGCGGAACCACAGGTCGTTTGCTCTTTTTTGTTGGTGACCATAAACACCTAAAAGTAAATGCATGAGAGATATGCTTCCACAGCTAAGTACCGGTCAGAATTTAATGTGTTACATGTCGACATCGTTTGGGAATATGATGTAACATGTTAATATGTGTCAGTACAAAACCGATTTTTATTGCATAATAAAAAACGCTAAAAACAATATCCGCGAATACGCATGTAAGCCAGAAACCGCGAAAACTGTTACCAATGAACAATGTTACTTTTATAGTATACGCTTTTGAAACAACACACATGTAGAAGCAACAGTCATAAATGTGTCTCTTTAAAAAATTACGCTTGAATACGATCGTCAGAAACGTTTATGGAAACAATAGCCTTATTAATGAGAAAGTTTTTCCGGATTTACGAGATTTAAAATTTCCATAAAAATTAGAACACCGAAGGAGCAACCAAGAATTGACAATCCAGAGGCACCGGTAACATTGGGCACAGGACCCAGATCGAAGACAAATAAAACAAAATAACACAACACAACTAAAACGAATGAGCAACACTAGGTCTACCAAAAAACCGGTGCTCTCGAAGGGTAAATAGTTTATTCTTCTTATAAGACAACGGCCGCTTTCCTCATAGTCAAGTCCGGTAAATGTCTTGTTTTTAATAGAGGAGAGAAAATGTCTATTGTTCTGTTATGTCTCAATCTGTGACGTTTTTGTAGTTTTTTTCTTCTCAAATCTCAGTTTAAAGATATATTTTACACTGCAAGTTCTTGCCAATGGTTTCGATGGATTGTATTATAACCGATCTAAGCCTTTGAACATCGTTTCAGTTTTTTGTGTTGTCATATTATGTGTCTTTACGTTCTGAGTTCCGTGCTGTGATGTCTGTTACGATTTCGCCATGAAAACTATGCTCGTTTCGTGTTTACCTCCAGTTGTGTGTAGGATGGCTTATGTCTTATTTACGTTATTTGTGTTTGTTTGCGAATAGTGGTGTCCAACACATATTGTGTTGTGCTGTTGGTTTGTTTGTCTTCGTCTTGTGTACCCTATGTTGCCAGTTTCTCTGGATTGTCCAGTTTGCTTGGCCCTTCGGTATTCTCTAACGCTTATTCACATGATTTGTCTTTGACAAATAGTAGTAATTCACTTCTCTTTATGTCAGGAACATGGTCATTCCTGTGGTATTTCTGCTTCTTGTTGTCGTGTCACTAACGACAGCTATAACACTGGACACAGATGGAGCCTTCAATGCCAGGCTAGTTGACGCTGGCGGAATTGGTGGTGGTGGTGATGGCGGTTTGGGACTAGGCTTTATAGGTGAGTCAACATATTATTGCCATATATTCAAATACAGTCAAAGCTGTATAAAGGGATCACCGTTGAGACAAAGATTAAGTGGTCTTATAAGACAGGTGACCTCTTTAAAGAGGTTAAATTCATATGAAATTTTCTATGATAGGACAAGAAAAAGGTGACCTTTTAATACAATAAGGGAAATAACAAAATTACCGAACTCCGAACAATCTTACAAAGGGAAAGTCAAAACTCATAATTATATAAACAGACAAACTCAGTCAACAACCGGAAAACTGTGAAAACGTAATGACCCTGACTTGGTACAAGCATTTCTAAAGAAATGGTGGGTTGAATCATATTTTAAAGCTCCAAACCTCCCGCTCTCATTACGGTTCAAAGTCTCCGGCTGTCACTATAACAGTATTTAAATACAGGAAAAAATAGATAAAATAGTTGTCAAAACGGTACCATATTCAGTGAATGTAAATGTCAAAAACACTTTTACGTCACACATTGATAAAAAAATATTTTTGACATTTTCCTTGACTTCTTTATCTTAGTGATTGCTTAATAGAGGTGACCACATAGACAGGTTTGACTGTACTGCATTTTGCTTAAAACCAAAATCATATATCAATACAACTTTGAAATATTCTTATTGTTAACTTCAAACCACTCCATTGAAGCTTGCAATTTATGGAAATTTTCCATTCTTGGGACCCCCTCCCCCAATTGACACATATACGCGATGGATAACTATGGATGTTGTGTATATCATTTTGTAACTTCAATGCCTGAAATTCTGATACAATGTAAGCCGGAATTATCAATGGAATGTCCTCATTTCTATCCTGTCAGGCACCCATAATGGGCACCAGCAGTACATATGACTGACTAAATAGGACCCCAAAAAAAGAACAGTAATAAAGAAAGCTATACCCTATCTCCTACAACATAAAATGTAATATGATGTTTTTATACACAAACTAATATTACTTGTGTGGCTAACAACAATCTACTCTAGTCAATAGAAGGAAGAAAACAGAACAAACAGGTAGAAAACATAAACAATTTACCAACACTTATTACGGAAACAAACACAAATAACGTAAACAAAACATGGGCCCTCTTACAAACAACTGGAGGTAAAGACGAATTGAACATCGTTTTTCAAGTTGGTATTTTCTGAGGTTTTGCTCTTATTTTTCAATGTTGTGGTGTTGACGTTACGCGCGATGTTGGCGACACTTGACGTTACACGTAATTAACGTTGATAAGAATGTTTCTCGTCTTCTTTTTCATCTTTTTATTTCATTATTTGTTTTTGCATAACTTGGGTTTGGTTGGGGTGGGATGGGAGTAGAGTATTTTATTATTCTTTGTTCAGTGAATAAATGTAAATTGCATCTCGACATATGTAAACAACACCCCTTAAGATTAGACCTACACTCTTTTCATATGCAAAAAAGCTTCTATGCTTCCGCTAATATGCTTAAATAAATTTGGATCGGCAGGTACATTTTAGGTTGAAAATTAAATTTCTCGATTTGTTTTTACTATTATATAATAATAGTTTCTACAATGCACACATTCTTTTTTGCAGTGCTTGTTCAAAAATGACACCAAAAAAAATTAAGGTCATTAAGTCATTTTTAATTAGGATCGCTCGGGTAAGCGGAAACACATTATTTTTTCAGGTTTGGTATATTTTTTTATTTGTTTTTTCGCTTTGCCCCCCCCCCCTTTTTTTTCAAGTTTTGATATCGTTTGCTCGTTTTTTGGTTTCGCTTTATTGTTGTTGTTTTTTTATATATTTGTTTTCATTTTAATAGAAAACTTCCCTCTGAAAAAAATAGCAAGACTTTATGGAGCGCGACTTTATTTTGTCGTCGATAAGGAGAAACGTTTACTGGAAAAATTGGTTGAACTTCTACAATTTTACGTAGAAATCGTAATTTTTTATCCAAAATCAAGTTTGTTAAGTTCATTCTCTTCCACGGAAAACGCACATTTTTGCTATTTGGATTTAGCACGAAAATTATGAGTGAAAAATATAGTTCCAAATGTGTAAAGTTTTATAGTTCGTGATTTTTTACGTCAAGTTGCAACTGGACATTTTTGTTGACCTTTAAAAATATTTTTTAGCTTTCTAAAAAAAAATCATTTTTGAAAAGATTTTTTCGTTTATTAAGATAATCACATTTGATAAGTATATTTTTTTTGTGAAAATTTAGTAATAAAAAAGCTGAAATATAGTTTGTTTTTTATTGGCATGCAGATCCTTTTCTTTCAGCGTTACATTCTTTTCGTTCCATGAACTTACCGATTTTTTCCTTCAAGCATTCCTTTAATCAGAAATCGTTAATGAAAAAATGTAAAAAAAACCATACGGATAGTTTGTAACGCGTTACATGAGAACAATGTGCGCTTTCTTCCAATAATTTCGTTTTCAAAAGCAAAAATAAACCATATCTAATATAATAAAACAATTTTTCGTATAATTATCTATACAAGCATGCATCGGAAATCAAAATCCATCAATTAAAAAAAAAATCTGCATTCGTTTTACTTATTTCATGTTCTATTTAGTCAAAGTATCAAGACAACATCATCGAACACCTGTATCTGTCTTATAATATTGTATCTTTGTTTAAACGTTTTGTTTCTTGAAATTTATTTATCAAAGCATTTCTGTTTTGACTTAAACAATCTGATAAGTCGAATTTCGGATAAGTCGAAATTTTGCAACGGTCCCATCAACTTCGAGATACAGAGATTCAACTGTACAAATATGCAATTTTCAGAAAAATATAATATAGATTATAAACAAACATTTTTGTTAAATGTTATGATAATAATTGTCATACATATATGATTATCGTTTTCAGCTGCTCCGTTGATTGGACTGGCAGTTCTCGCTGCTATAGCTGGCAGTACTAATACCGGGGCTACAGTCGTACCTGGATCAACTACGATTTTGAGACAAGTACCCACACCGAGAGTTTGTCCAATATGTCCGACGATGACAGCACCAGTGTGTCCAACACTAACACGTATGCATTATTCTAGGCTTTCCTAAATTTACGTTTTCAAAACAAAGACAATAACTAAAGAGTGAATTGAACTGACGTATGCATCATTTCTTGTGTTCCTTTCAAAGTTGTTCTTTTCTATGATGTCCAGTAATTTTTTGTAATCAACCTCTACTACTACAATAATTCCTGTTGGCAAATTAATATACCGGTGCCACTGAGGTCTTCCATGTTTGTAGATAAGTATAACTTCAATACATATACCGGTGTCACTGAGGTCTTCCATGTTTGTAGATAAGTATAACTTCAATACATATACCGGTGTCACTGAGGTCTTCCATGTTTGTAGATAAGTATAACTTCAATACATATACCGGTGTCACTGAGGTCTTCCATGTTTGTAAATAAGTATAACTTTAGTACTTATACTGGTGTCACTGAGGTCTTCCTTGTTTGTAAATAACTATAACGTCAGTCCATATATCGGTATCACTGAGGTCTTCCATCTGTATAAATAGGTATAACTTCAGTACATCTACTGGTGTCACTGAGATCTTCTATGTTTGTAGATTAGTATATAACTCCAGTACATATACCGGTGTCATTGGGATTTTCCATGTTTGTAGATAAGAATAACTTCAGTACATCTACCGGTGTCACTGAGGTCTTCCATGTTTGTAGATAATCATGATTTCAGTACATCTACCAGTGTCACTGAGGTCTTCCATGTTTGTAAATAAGCATAACTTCAGTACATCTACTGGTGTCACGGAGATCTTCCATGTTTGTAGATAATCATAATTTCAGTACATCTACCGGTGTCACTGAGGTCTTCCATGTTTGTAGATAAGAATAGCATCAGTACATCTATCGATTTCACTGAGATCTTCCATGTTTGTAGATTAGCATAACTTCAGTACATCTACTGGTGTCACTGAGATCTTCCATTTTTGTAGATTAGTATGTGACTCCAGTACACATACCGGTGTCACTGGGGTTTTCCATGTTTGTAGATAAGTATAACTTCAGTACATCTACCGGTGTCACTGAGGTCTTCCATGTTTGTAGATAATTATAACTTCAGTACATCTACCGGTGTCACTGAGGTCTTGCATGTCTGTAGATAAGTATATCTTCAGTACATCTACCGTGTCACTTAGGTCTTCCATGTTTGTAGATAAGTATAACTTCAGTACATCTACTGGTGTCATTGAGGTCTTCAATGTTTGTAGATAAGCATAGCTTCAGTATATCTACCGGTGTCACTGAAGTCTTCCATGTTTGTAGATAAGAATAACATCAGTACATTTACAGGTGTCACTGAGGTCTTCCATGTTTGTAAATAAGTATAACTTCAGTACATATACTGGTGTCACTGAGGTCTTCCATGTTTGTATATTAGTATATAACTCCAGTGCATATACCGGTGTCACTAGGGTCTTCCATGTTTGTAGATAAGCATAGCTTCAGTACATCTACCGGTATCACTGAGGTCTTCCATGTTTGTAGATAGGTATAACTTCAGTACATCAACCGGTGTCACTGAGGTCTTCCATGATTGTAGATAGGTATAACTTCAGTACATTAACCGGTGTCACTGAGGTCTTCCATGTTTGTAGATTAGTATATAGCCCAAGTACATTTACCACTGTCACTGAATTCTTTCATGTTTGTAGATAAGTATAACTTCAGTACATATACCGGTGTCACTGAGGTCTTCCATGTTTGTAGATAACTTGAGTACATCTACCGATTGACATAATAGACACCTATTGATGAGATAGAAAGTTACTGCTGATCTAATAACCCTGGAAAATATAGGCTAATGTTGTCTTACAAGTTCAACCCTTAATGTTCTTTGTGCGAAGCGACGTCAGCCATATCTAACTGTTATGGCAGACACAAATTATCTCAGATCCGGAGAATATGACAAACAAGAAGCATTACCAATATACAATAAACAAAAAAGTATGTAATGCGTGGATGAGTTACACTCGAACGATTATTTTGTGGCAGAAATTTCACGGTTTTCTTATCTGGAATTTTCTGTTAAGAAAGGAAGTGACGTCGAAACTCGATTTTAACCTTACTTATGATATCACTAAATACCACACATAATAATAAACTAAAAAAATGTATCAATAATATAATGATACCCGCAAATACATTTAATTATAGATTTAAATCCAAATAGTTATTGTAAATTCCAATAATAAATATATATAATAAACCAGGCCGAAGCCGAAACATTGACAACTGGTCGGATGATGCCCATGGGGACTAGAAGAGGTATCGACCCAGGGTAGCAGTAAAAACGTAGATCACGAATTAAGTGTGTACGACGCGTTTCTGGAATAACCTTCACCAGTTGTCACGTGGTTAGATGTGTACTTTTGATTTGCATTTTTTGTTATTGCCACACGCAACAAATACAAATACAAAAAGTTGTATTTTAAGTCGGGCATATATATAAACAATAACATAAGCTATAATGAGCTTTTAACCAACATTTATGTTGTTGTGCTATGTTTATTTTTTGCATTTATGTTCTCATGCTATGTTTATGTTTTGCATTTATGTTGTTATTCTATGTTTATTATTTTGCATTTATGTTGTTATGTTATGTTTATTTGTTTGCATTTATGTTGTTATGCTATATTTATTTTTTGAATTTATGTTGCTATGCTATGTTTTTTATCCTTTATTGTAGCATGTACTCCAATGCCAGCTTGTCCAGCGAATTACCAGAGAATAGGGATTCCAGCGAATGTTGCAGGTGCTGGTACTGTATTACAGAGCTGTTACAGAATAATAACACCCGCTGCTCCTTTAGATTTTCGTATGTCATCAGTAAGTATATGTACTTGCTGTAAATTATGTTGACGCATCAGTAAGTATATGTACTTGCTGTAGACTATGTTGACGCATCAGTAAGAATATGTACTTGCTGTAGACTGTTGATGTATCAGTAAATATATGTACTTGATGTAGACTATGTTGACGCATCAGTAAGTATATGTACTTGTTGTACACTATGTTGACGCATCGGTGAGTATATGTACTTGTTGTAGACTGTGTTGACGCATCAGTAAATATATGTACTTGATGTAGACTGTGTTGACGCATCAGTAAGTATATGTACTTGTTGTAGACTGTTGACGCATCAGTAAGTATATGTACTTGTTGTAGAATGTGTTGACGCATCAGTAAGTATATGTACTTGTTGTAGACTATGTTGACGCATCAGTAAGTATATGTACTTGTTGTAGACTGTTGACGCATCAGTAAGTATATGTACTTGTAGACTGTTGACGCATCAGTGAGTATATGTATATTTTTGTACTTGCCGTAGACTGTCCTCACACATTGGTAAGTATATGTACTTGTTGTAGACTGTGTTGACGCATCAGTATGTATATGTACTTGTTGTAAACTGTTGACACATCAGTAGGTAGATGTACTTGTAGACTGTGTTGACGCATCAGTAAGTATATGTACTTGTTGAAGACTGTTGACGCATCAGTAAGTATATGTACTTGTTGTAGACTGTTGACGCATCAGTAGGTATATGTAATTGCTGTAGACTGTGCTCACACATTAGGCTGTGTTGACTCATCAGTAAATATATGTACTTGTTGTAGACTGTTGACACATCAGTAAGTATATGTACTTGTTGTAGACTGGGTTGACGCATCAGTAAGTATATGTACTTGTTGCAGACTGTTGAAGCATCAGTAAGTATATGTACTTGTTGTAGACTGTGGACGCATCAGTAAGGATATGGACTTGTTGTAGACTGTTGACGCATCAGTAGGTATATGTACTTGCTGTAGACTGTGCTCACGCATCAGTAAGTTTATGTAGTTGTTGTTGGCTGTGTTGACTCATCAGTAAGTATTATGTACTTGTTGTAGACTGTGTTGACGCATCAGTAAGTATATGTACTTGTTGTTGACTGTGCTCACGCATCAGTATGTGTACTTGTTGTAGACCTTTGACGCATCAGTAAGTATATGTACTTGTTGTAGACTGCTCTGACGCATCAGTAAGTATATGTACTTGTTGTAGACTGTTGACGCATCAGTAAGTATATATACTTGTAGAATGTTGACGCATCAGTAATTATATGTACTTGTTGTAGACTGTTGAAGCATCAGTAAGTATATGTACTTGTTGTAGACGGCTGATGCATCAGTAAGTATATGTACTTTTTGTAGTCTGTGTTGACGCATCAGTAAGTATATGTACTTTTTGTAGGCTGTGCTGACGCATCAGTATGTATATGTACTTGTTGTAGAGTGTTGACGCATCAGTAAGTATATGTACTTGTTGTAGACTGTTGACGCATCAGTAAGTATATGTACTTTTTGTAGGCTGTGCTGACGCATCAGTAAGTATATGTACTTGTTGTAGAGTGTTGACGCTTCAGTAAGTATATGTACTTGTTGTAGACTGTTGACGCATCAGTAAGTGTATGTACTTGTTGGAGGATGTGGTGACGCATCAGTAAGTATATGTACTTGTTGTAGACGGTGTTGACGCATCAGTAAGTATATGTACTTGCTGTAAAGCTATTAATAATTTCCTTGATAGACGGTTGGTTGCTACTAATAAGGAAGCTACTAAACCAAGGGTTCCTATTGGTTAAGTTAAAGTCATCACTTCGAAAGTTTTACGGTGGCCACCATGACTTGGATAACTGTTACGGAACATCTGTGTCACAAATGACCACGGATGTGTTCCACTTGTCGCTAGCACTTTCTCGTCCTTTCCTTATTCATTACTTATCACAGGGTTTGTTACTAGAGTAAACACGACGGGTGCCAATAGTGGACCGGGAACTGCTTACTTTCTGGAGTTCACTCCCGGTTTTTAGTGGGATTCGTGTTATTCGATTTTTAGTTTTCTGTGTAGTTCTTTGTAGATCATTGCTTTTGTCCTTTTCTTTATGTTGTCTGTCCTTCGATTTACGGATTCAGATTATCCCTTTGGTGTCTTCAAACTCTCCTTTTAGAAAAGAGAAGGGTAATCAAGAATGGACAATCCAGAAACACTGGTAACATTGAGCACACCAGATACAAGTTGAAGACAATCGAAACAGCACAATACAACACAGAAAACGAAAAAAATGAGGAACACGAACCCACCAAAAAAACTCCCAAAAAATACCAGGGATAAACTCAGGTTTTCCGGAATGGTAAGCAGTTTCTGCTTCTTATCAGATACCCACCAATTTTACTCATATACTCAGGACATGTACCGTTTCACGTTTAAAAAACGAACTTGGTAAGCATCTTAATGTTATTTGTATTTGAATATTAACGTTTTATATTGTAGCAATTTTGTACTGCAAACGGTGCTGTACCTGTAGAGTTCAACACACCTGGAGAATTTGGCGCTGTTTCGGCACTATTAGGAAGTAAGGCACATGTAAATACACAAAATATATCTCCTTCTTTGTCGTTCAATACTGAAATAAACCTGTCATTTATGTCTATAATATGTTCGGGTATTCTCGAAAATGAACTTCTGGACACAACTTTATTCTGGTGTATGTCATGTATGAAGTACCTTTTCTCTAAGCATTAAGAAAAGAAACGTATTTTACTAAGAGGTAAGGTTAGGGCCGATAAAAGAAACATATTTTACTGAGAGGTAAGGTTAGGGCCGATAAAAGAAACATATTTTACTAAGAAGTAAGGTTAGGGCCGATACAAGAAGCATATTTTACTAAGAGGTAAGGTTAGGGCCGATAAAAGAAACCTATTTGACTAAGAGGTAAGGTTAGGGCCGAATAAAGAAACCTGTTTGACTAAGACGTAAGGTTACGGCTGGTATAAGAAACCCATTTGACTAAGAGGAAAGGTTAGGGTCGATACAAGAAACATATTTTACTAAGAGGTAAGGTTAGGACCAATAAAAAAAGCATATTTGACTAAGAGGTAAGGTTTGGGCCGATAAAAGAAACCTATTTGATTAAGAGGTAAGGTTAGGGCCGTTAAAAGAAACCCATCTGACTAAGAGGTAAGGTTGGGGCCGATAAAAGAAACCTATTTGATTAAGAGGTAAGGTTAGGGCCAATAAAAGAAACTTATTTGACTAAGAGGTAAGGTTAGGGCCGATAAAAAAACATATTTGACTAAGAGGTAAGGTTAGGGCCGATACAAGAAACCTATTTGACTAAGAGGTAGGGATAGAGTCGATAAAAGAAACCTATTTGACTAAGAGGTAATGTTAAGGCCGATAAAAGAAGCATATTTGACTAAGAGGTAAGGTTAGGGCCGAAAAAAGAAACCTGTTTGACTAAGAGGAAAGGTTACGCCTGGTAAAAGAAACCCATTTGACTAAGAGGTAAGGTTAGGGTCGATACAAGAAACATATTTTACTAAGAGGTAAGGTTAGGACCAATAAAAAAAGCATATTTGACTAAGAGGTAAGGTTAGGGCCGATAAAAGAAACCTATTTGACTAAGAGGTAAGATTAGGGTCGATAAAAGACACCCATTTGACTAAGAGGTAAGGTTGGGGCCGATAAAAGAAACCTATTTGATTAAGAGGTAAGGTTAGGGCCAATAAAAGAAACATTTTTGACTAAGTGGTAAGGTTAGGGCCGATAAAAGAAACATATTTCACTAAGAGGTAAGGTTAGGGCCGATACAAGAAACCTATTTGACTAAGAGGTAAGGATAGGGTCGATAAAAGAAACCTATTTGACTAAGAGGTAAGGTTAAGGCCGATAAAAGAAACATATTTGACTAAGAGGTAAGGTTAGGGCCGATAAAAGAAACCTATTTGACTAAGAGGTAAGGTTAGAGCCGATAAAAGAAACCTATTTGACTTAGAGGTAAGGTTAGGGCCGATAAAAGAAACCTATTTGACCAAGAGGTAAGCTTAGGGCCGATGCAAGAAACATATTTGACTAAGAGGTAAGGTTAGGGCCGATACAAGAAACCTATTTGACTAATAGGTAAGGTTATGGTCGATAAAAGACACCTATGTGACTAAGAGGTAAGGTTAGGGCCAATAAAAGAAACCTATTGGACTAAGAGGTGATGTTAGGGCCGATAAAAGAAACCTATTTGACTAAGAGGTAAGGTTAGGGTCGGTAAAAGAAACCTATTTGACTAAGAGGTAAGGTTAGGGCCGATACAAGAAACCTATTTGACTAATAGGTAAGGTTAGGGCCGATAAAAGAAACCTGTTTGACTAAGAGGTAAGGTTAGGGTCGATAAAACAAACCTATTTGACTAAAAGGTCAGGTGAGGGCCGATGAAAGAAACCTATTCGACTAAGAGGTAAGGTTAGGGCCGATAAAAGACACATATTTGACTAAGAGGTAAGGTTAGGGCCGGTAAAACAAACCTATTTTACTAAGAGGTAAGGTTAGAGCCGATAAAATAAACCTATTTGACTAAGAGGTAAGGTTAGGGCCGATACAAGAAACCTATTAGACTAAGAGGTATGGTTAGGGTCGATAAAAGAAACCTATTTGACTAAGAGGTAAGATTAGGGCCGATAAAAGACACCTATTTGACTAAGAGGTAAGGTTAGGGCCGATATAAGCCCTTTAATACCGCTACTTTTTAGTGACGAAGCTGTACTATGCCAGGGGAATGATCGACCATGCATATGTTAGGATTAGATTTTGGAACCGCCCTGGCGATCTTTTAGATTTTGCTCTGCATTTTATTATTCGAATTGTTTTTCTAATGTATCTAGAAGAGCGATAGAAACGAAAATGCCCATTTTTATTTACAAAAATAAATATATATTCTTTCAGGCAATCCAGGAACATTTTTTACTGGACATTCAGATGCATTTAATAATGTCGTCGATGTTGTAATAGGCAATAACAGTGGATTGCAGGCAGTTGGTGTTATGTTTCCTAACGGAGGTAACTATGCGACTCTGATAATCCTCGAAACAACAATTTTATTATATCATGTATTTTCAGGAAATGTTATTCCCAACCGTTATTGGTTTCTCACTCATATTTTAGTAATCAAATTAATATAATATATAATATAGTCCGTTTGACTTCTAGAATTTGTGCCCATAAACTTGAAATTGAAAAAGGCCGCTATTTTCAAATAAATAGAACTGAAAGATTTTGTAAAATATGCAATGATTTAGAAATTGAAGATGAAAACCATTTTCTTTGGCTGTGCGAAAAATATAGGAAAGAAAGAGAAATATTATTTAAAAAAGTATCTTAATATTATAAAAAAAAATTCCAAACTTCCATAATGATACAATGAAATCAAAATGATTATGGTGCGAATTAGCAAATTATCAAATTTGTTAAAAATTAGAAAAGATAGTATATCTTAATACAGTTATGTCATAAAATTGTTATTTATGTTGTTAATTTAGTATATATTGTATATATACATATCCTTATTGATATTGTATTACAATCGGACTTTACCAATTATTGTAATTGCGTTTGTGCTAATAAATTATTGTCTATTGTCTATAAATCTTAAGAAACAAATTCTTAGAAATCCAGTTTTCAAATCAAAATTTGTTTTCTAGATGTATATTAATATATGATATATAAGGGTAATAACAATATACGAACTCTGAGTATTAATAAACAAAAAATGGCTCATTATTAAAAAGTTATCCAGAAAATGAGCTAATCAATATGGAAAAGGGGCTAAAAGAGGCCCAAATAAAGAAATGTTCATATCTGGAGGATATATACCATTCTCTTTACTTGTCATCTGTTTTTTATGTGTAGTTCTTTACTTTGAATTGATTGGAACAAGGGTTTCCTCTATTACACATGGTTTTTAAGTAAAACTTGATTGATTGCAGTAAAACTCGTGTAGGAGGAAGAGTTTGTCAAATTGCTGCGGTCGTTTCAAGATGCACATAGCGTAGGCCTTTATTATGTTTTGTAAGCCTTGTTGCGACTCTTTATCATGACTTGATGTTCTTTAATAAATATTGCAATGACTGTATCTTGATTTAAATTACTTTTTGTAAGTCTTGTCGTGACAATGTGTTATTACTTAATTTACTCTGTGACTCTAGCTTTGACTCTTTGACGGTCTTTGTCATTACTCGATGTTCTTTACTAAATATTACAATGACTGTATCTTGACTTGAATTACTTTGGTAAGTCTAATGCCGTGACTCTGTATCATTACTTAAAGGTATAATGTCGTTAATATATACTTTCAAAACATGAGTATATAACGTCGTCTGGTGAGATTCGACCAGAAAACGTGTAGTTTCGTTGTTTTTTTGTGTGTGCAGCAGCATCTTTAACTATGCATGTCCCAATTTCCGAACTACATGCGCAATGGCACTACAGCATGAGTTTAAACTCTCAACGCTTCCTTCAATTCCATCCAATGGCCATGTTGGTGACCTATGGTAATTCTTGTTTTATTATCATTCGTAAAAACTTCTTTCCTGTTTCTTTTTCTAGCAGAATCATGCAGTTGAAATTATCGTATGACGGCGACAACAGGCTTTGCGCATTCATAGTAAAATGTCACCTTAGGGTGTTCGAGATGTGCTTTCTTGAATATAAAACTAAATGGATGGACTTTTTACTTTAAAAATCGATAATTAGTGTTAATTTATGTTTTTAATGTACTCCTTGAAAAAACCCATAAAACATCACCAAAATCAATGACATTATACTCGTACATTTAACTTACTTCTGTAAATCAAGTCGTGACTCTGTATCATTACTTAACTTACTTCGGTAAATCAAGCCTTGACTCTATGTCATTACTTAACTTACTTCTATGCATCAAGCCGTGACTGTATCTTTACTTAACTTACTTCGGTAAACCTATCCGTGATTCTGTATCATTACTTAACTTATTTTGGTAAAGCATGCCGTGACTGTGTCATTACTTAACTTACTTTGGTAAATCAAGCCGTTACTCGGTATCATTACTTAGCTTACTTTGGTAAATCAAGCCGTGCCTCTGTATCAATTTACTTAACTTGCTTCGGCATATCAAGCCGTGACTCTGTATCCTTACTTAGCTTACTTCTGTAAATCAAGCCGTGACTCTGTATCATTACTTAACTTACTCCGGTAAATCAAGTCGTTACTCTGTATCTTTACTTAACTTACTTCTGTAAATCAAGCCGTGACTCTGTATCATTACTTAACTTACTTCTGTATATCAAGCCGTGACTCTGTGTCATTACTTAGCTTACTTTGGTAAATCAAGCCGTGACTCTGTGTCATTATTTATCTTACAATATACTTTGGCATATCAAGCCGTGATTCTGTTTCATTACTTATCTTACTTCTGTAAATCAAGCCGTGATTCTGTTTCATTACTTAACCTACTTCTGTAAGCCTAGCCGTGACTCTGTATTATTACTTAACTTACTTTTGTAAATCAAGCCGTGCCTCTGTATCAATTTACTTAACTTGCTTCGGCATATCAAGCCGTGACTCTGTGTCATTACTTAACTTGCTTCGGCATATCAAGCCGTGACTCTGTGTCATTACTTAACTTGCTTCGGTATATCAAGCCGTGACTGTGTCATTACTTAATTTACTTCTGTAAATCAGGCCGTGCCTCAGTATCAATTTACTTAACTTACTTCGGCATATCAAGCCGTGACTCTGTGTCATTACTTAACATACTTTAAGTCATTACTTAGCTTACTTCTGTAAATCAAGCTGTGCCTCTGTATTAATTTACTTAACTCTGTGTCATTACTTAACTTACTTCTGTAAGACTAACCGTGACTCTGTATCATTACTTAGCTTACTTCTGTAAATCAAGCTGTGCCTCTGTATTAATTTACTTGACTCTGTGTCATTACTTAACTTACTTTAAGTCTTGTCATTATCTTCCTCGTTACTTGATGTAATACTTCATGTATTGTGTCTTATGTTATGTTGCCATCTGTTGAAATTCAAACTTGTTAAATCTTGACAATGTTTAGAATCACAATTCACAATCTGCTAATGGTTAAACATATGTGTACTTCGAAGATAAGGGTTGGTTTGTTCTACACGATTTCGGAAAATATTATGTCGATCTCCTCTTGGGTAAAACAATAGTTGTTAATTTTGCATTTGCGTTTCCATGAGTTAGCACTTGACAAATCTAGCTCGACATGTTGTTCTGTTACTAAGCAGACGTCCTTGTCATCTCGTCATAAAGTAGGGCCCGGGTGGCTCAATGTGTTAGGTAGTTGTAGGGCCCGGGTGGCTCAATGAGTCAGGTAGTTGGATTACCTAACAACTCATACAAGCCTATCATCAATACGCCGTGGGTTTGCGTCCGGATGTGTAAATAAGGGTAATAACAAAATTACCGAACTCCGAACAATCTTACAAAGGGAAAGTCAAAACTCATAATAATATAAACAGACAAAATCAGTTACAAAAAGGGTGCAATCGACTCGCAGCCGTAAGTGATAAAGCTTACCAGTTGCTTGCCCATTGTCGATGGTTCTCTCCTGGTACTCTGGCTTCTTCCACCACTAAAATTGGTCGCCATGATATAGCTGAAATATTGCTGAAAGTGGCGTTAAAACACCAAAAATCAATCAAATCAAATCGTCATAAAGTAACTTGTTCTCTGTTTGTCATGTTATGCACTGTATGATAATAAGACATTTCTACCTTCGCGTTAATCACTTACTCGAAGTCCCTAATTATTTATTTACATGAAGTTTATTATTTTTTTCAGGCGTTCCGACCATTGTTGACTGTGGTGTAATATCAGGAGTGGCTGTTCCAGCAAATCCACCTTGTTTAAATACACAGACGGGTATAATTTGTGAATTTAGTCTTGTAAGTATCACAAAATATTTGATTGATTTTATTATTAAAACCAAGGTTCTCCTCACTCAGACATAGGTGACCTTGGTCTATTTTAGTGATACTGTTTAGGCCCTTTGGTTTACTTACTCCCAAAACTTTTAAGTTATTTGGTTTTCCAACCGACTTTGATCGTACTTGATGAAGGTTATTCCAGATACGCTTCGTGTGCACTAAACTTGATATCTCCTTTTTTATTTTTTTTCTTAAATATATTATGTATAAAGTTCAAGATTATGATTTTTAAGATTTTTTCAACAAAATTGGTAACCCAAATATAAGTGAGAATTTGCATTCTACTTTCACGCGTAGAAAGCACTTGCATGGCCGCTTCATTTCTGATTGCCGAGTGAAAATAAGGAATAAACGTAGAGTACCTAAACCAGACGAGAGTATCAATCAAAAGGACGAATTAGATACCATACAACAGCAGGCTAGGTTTATGGTGTTTAACAACACTTTCAACAATAGTTCAGTTATATCGTGGTGGTTCAAACGACAGCAAGCTCGATATAATATATTATGGGAGAAACGCAACTTTCACGAATATTTCAGTAATATCGTGGCGGTCAGCTTTATTTAATGGTGGAAGAAACCGGATATACCCGATGTTAACCACCGACATGCGCGGATGTTGGGAGTCATAACTTTAGAGCGGTGATAAGGTCTGATTGCACAGCTATATAAATCATACTAAGATAAAATCATGGTAACAGAGAACCTTCAAATCCACAACAATAAGCTCATATAATATAAGTAATGATCACATCTTTTCTTTTACAAGTGTAATAACCCAGTTTTATATTGAATATACCTTTCCTTATAGACTGGAGAATGCTTTTGTACAGCAGGTACAGGCTGAAGTTAACTGCGGTTGTATATCTTCAACAGAAAACAGACAATAACTGGGAAAAGATTTCATTTTTCAATAAATCACCTTGTATTTACTATTTCATGTCAGCCCTGTGTCATGACAACATAGACACTATCAATTTATACAAAAACAAAACACTTAGTTAAATACTTTCTATACAAAACCAGAGGCCTTCGTCACATAGCTAAATAGAAGAAGAGTTTGAAGATACCAAAAGGGTAATCAGAATTCGTAAAACGAAGGAGAGACAACTCAATGGCGAAAAAAAGCAAAAAAACAAAAACAAAAAACATCGAAATGTTCAAATCCTACATTTCCTGGGATGCAAAACGTTGACTTTATCTTATCATTGTATGAAAGGATCCGAAAATTTCCGAACGTCTGATAAAACTGCATGATTTCAACTCTCGCTTTGTATCCCAAGAAATGTATAGGATTTGAACTTTTCGATGTTTAGATCGATATTTAGTTGGGTATTAAGGTGCCCAAAGGATAAATTATGTGACAAATCAATGCAAAATGGATTAACAAAAAGATCCGTACAAGCGATAGGGTGAGAAATTGAAGAGAAATAAAATTAGAAGGAGTTGAAGCGAGGAAGGGTTAGTAATGGCGTCCTCCCTTGTGATTTTTAAGTGGTTAATACATTGACAGTAAAACAAGTCAGTGGGGCAAATTTAGTGGCCGGGAGCAAGTCCCTGTGCCTAGATAACACATTGCGACCTCTTGCTAGTAGAACGACAAGTATTTACAAGAATCCCAGCTCCCTGATATCGACTTTGACTCCATTATCTTATTCCAAAATTGATGTTGAAAAAATGAAGTTGATATAATTGTCTCAGATAATTGTTATATGTATCTTGTACTTGGTCAATTTAGCTCGGATTGATATATAATGGACAACAGTCAGATACAATATTCCAAAGCGTTCAATCGACGCTGTATTTATACCCTCCGGGAAAATCATTGCGCCGCTCACAGAACTTATCACTAACGCCGTGCGCACTAAATTTGAAATCTACGTTTCTATAGCAATTATATTCCGTGGTGTGCAAAGCATACATTATGCATCTAGTTTCATAAATCAGTGAAAGTTTGTCCTTACTTCAATAGCAAACATGTAGATATCAAATTTACTGCGCACGACGCGTTTCTGGAATATATATCAAAAGTTAATAATAAAAGAATAAAATGATACCACAGACGCAGCTAGGCATGCTTCATATCTTGACAAACACCTCGAAATTGACAGCAATGACCGGTTAAGATCAAAACTACGTCAAAAGAGATGATTTCAATTTTCCCATTGTGAACTTTCCATTTATATGTAGCAAGATTCCAGAAGCATAGCACCTGCATATGGAGTATACATCTCTCTGATGATCCGATATTCCATTCCAGAGCTCGTGGTTCCGATCAGGATTTCCTTGCAGCTTACGGGGAAGCTACTGAACCAAGAGTTCCTATTGGTCAAGTTGAAGTCACCACATCGGAAGTTTACGGTCACCATCTCAGCTGGTTAACCTTTACGGAATATCTGTGTCACAAATGACAACGGATATGTTCCACTTGTCTTAATCCCTTTACAATCCTTTTTTTTGTAACTAGAGTAACACGATGGGTGTCATTAGTGGATCAGGAACTGCTTAATCTTCTGAGGCACATGAGTTATCCCCTGGCTTTTAGTAGGATTCGTTTTGCTCAATCTTTAGTTTTCTGTGTAGTCTTTTGTTGATCGTTGTTTGCGCTTTTATCCTTTTGCGTTTGGCCATTGTGTTGTCTGTCCTTCGATTTACGGATTTGTATTACCCCTTTGATATCTTCAAACTCTTCTTAGCAACATAATTATGAATTGAAAGACCAGCTATTAATTATTAATAACATACCACTTGGATTTAACTCTTACTTAAGTTATCATCAAAATACTGTTAACCGGTAGTAGTCATTCAATAAACTGACGATTTCAATTTATATGAACAAGCATCTGTTACTACGGAATCCCCGTGAAAGCTCACCAATAAAGGTGTTATAGGACAGTTAATGTGAATGAATTGGCAATCTTACTTATGTTTACATGCTGCTTACCCCCCTGAACATGTGAATTCAATCCAAATTAAGCGACCTAATGATTGCCGTGGTAGTATTAAAAGGGAATATTGCTTACTGTGGTACATAAACGTTAGAGAACACCGAAGGGGCAATCAAAAAAGGAAAATCCAGAGAAACTGGCTACATAGGGTACACAAGACGAAGAAAAACAAAATAAAACACAACACAACATGTGTTGGAGACCACTATATGCAATCAAGCACAAATAACATAAATAAGACAACTGGAGGTAAAGCCGAACCGAACATCGTTATTATGCGGAAATCGTAACGGGCATCACAACACGGAACTCAGAACGTAAAGACACATAAACAACACAAACAAATTTAAAAAGATGAGTTACTGTCAAAGATAACTGACGTAAAACACGTTTCGAAAGAGTCAAGTCATTATATTTTTTCGTTTTTTATTTATTTTCGTCAATGAAATCATATATTATTTATATGATATTCAATGACTATGTAGATGACGTATTCATAAAAGAATTCATAACGATTTACATGTAGGAAACGTTCGACAAAGCCATCACCCGGCAGACAAATCTCACAGGTAGATATATGTCTTTCGTCAACGTTAAATGTGTATTTTCGCACTTATTATTCAAGGGTTGGAAATTTTAAATACGTCTACAACATGCAAGGGTCTAATATTTTATGATCTTTAAGCTTTCACTGTTTTCAAAACATATTGTCCGTTTTTGGTGAAATCAGAAATAAGTACCCCAAATGATTACTGGGAAATCAATTCAAGGGTGTATTTGGCTCACTGCAATATGTGAAATAAACGTTAGAGAATACCGAAGGGGCAATCAAAAATGGACAATCCAGAGAAACTGGCAACACGAAGAAAAACAAAACAAAAACAAAGCACAATATGTGTTGGACACCACAATGCACAAACAAACAAAAATAACGTAAATAAAACATGAGCCCTCCTAAAAAAAAGAACGTAAAGACACATAATAGGACAACACAAAAAACTAAAAAGATGAGCAACACGGACCCCACAAAAAAAACCGGGCAGGAACTCAGATGCTTGCGAAGTGTAGGCAGTTCCTGCTTCTTATAAGATATCCGCCGTGTTACTCATATGTACAGTCAAGTCCGGTAAAAGTCGTGGCAGTGATAGAGGAAAGAAAGCATCTACTCTAAAAGTAAACTAAGGATTACCACAACTGTCTAACATAATAAATCAGGACATAGCATTAATGAAGTTCGGAGTTCAGTGCTTGATCGGGAAAGTTCATTTATCTGTTTCTGTAAAGAAACAAACTGAACATTTAATTGTTTGCATGCATGACCACTGTCGTCAAAGAGCTTCGATTGAAAATGTTTCGACAACATCCGGGATATTATAAAGCGGTATTTTTAAAGAAGACACAGACGATTATCGTCAGTTTTTATGAATATACTGTATACTGGTATATAATGTTTTGAATTATGATGCTTTATGATTGTTATTATTATTATTGTCATTGTTTGTCCAAATATCATTGCTTTTTGCAGTGTAAAATTATATTTTTTCTAAAAGTTATAAGGAATCCGGCATCAAAATCATTATAATCAATTGAAATATCGCTATATCTCGCATTTACAAATGAATGAAATGTTGCCAAAAAAGAAAAATTATTAATGAATGATTTATTTTACTTAGAGAGATTATTTTGTTGGGAAAAAGTCAATTAGTAACTAGACATAGCCTAAAACTTGATGTCAACAGATGTTTTTGAAACCCGGCTTTGTCAAATTGTAAACATGTAGTGAAACCGGTTGTGTCATTTATAAGGACCGGATTTGTCAGTATGTAAATACGACTGATGGTATTATTATTTATCATTATATTGCAATTTAACAATAGTTATGATTAGGAAATACCTCAAAAGTGATAAATCCTGATCCATAGTATGAATAATCGCCATTGCTTCTAATTTCAGCTACTTTGTACAATAAAAAAAAATCGTTATTTCTATGTTAAATTACTACCGTCGCGAACACTTGATTTTTTTTATGTTTTTTGTGGAACTGACATCACATCTGGCACTCAATACGCTACATTCACTTGCGGTCGCTGTCCAGGCGTATCAATTGAGTAGTGGGAGATTCTTTTTATAATACAATATTTGAATTTTATACTCATTGATATTTAAATTTCTCCACAGTATAATGTTTACATAAACGTTATAGATATGCAAATTAATAAAGGCTGTATTATTGAATTCCTTTCCGCACGAACGATTTTGGCAGTTAGTACATGTATATAAAGAAAATGTTAAGGTGTACTCGATTAATGTGACGTTCGTTACAAGTTGCAATACGACAAAAGTTCGTGATTTGGATGTCATAGTCCCCCGCCCATTCACTCAGATTAATGCCAAAAGAATTTTAACTACTCGTATATATTTTGCATTTTGTAGGGGTAGAATTAACAGACTGAATGAATTTGCTATGTTGATATACGTTTATAATAAATGCTATGCGATCTTGTAATGAACGCACAATCCTACACTGTGTCGAGTCTTATTTGTATTACATTATTTTAATTAATAAAAAAAAAAAAAAAACATTCTGAGGAGTGAAACGAGGGAGAAAATAAATAGACAATATCCATACATTGTCGAAAATATAAAATTTATATATACGAGTTTTGACGAATTTTTCGTACCTGTTTCACAGCGAGTGGAAATGAGTTATATATTTTCCGTCAATATACGTATATTGTATCTATCGTGGTATGTCAAAAGCCCCAAAGCAACTGTCAAATTGTCTAAAAAGAGCAGAAACAAGCGTCGTTCTTTTCGTTTTTGATTGTGTCCTCGGTGAAGTCCGCGCTTATAATCTTATAAGCATAAATGCTGTTACTGTTTCGTATCGTCGCTCAACATGAATCAGGTATCTTGGTCAGTAACCAAATTTAACAAAAAATATCCGGTCAATGCAACTGCTCAAATAGAAGGGTGCAGGATAAAAAAAAACAGTAACGGGACGACGAAGAAATTCTATTAAAACATCTTATGTTTCAATCTTGCGATTACCCTAATTTTATTTGTAAATATTAGCTTCAGACAATTTGATTGGTACATTTATATTATATTGTAAAATTCAAGAATGTCGTTTGACAGTAGAAACAACCAAATGGCGAAATGCTTCCAGTATTCAACTCTACCTGAAATGCAAGTAAAACAAAACTAGAATATCATAGCAAAATGTACAATCAAAATATTAAACAGCGTGCGTTTGCCATGTATTGGACCGGTTTTTGTAATATATACTGAACAAACAAACAGTTGCATACTAAAGGTTCATTATAACGCTAATCAAACTGAAAGGGTACACTCGATATGCCAATTCTCTAAGTGAGTGAGTGATAATTGTTTAACGCCAATTCAGCAATTTTTCAGCAATATCATGGTGAGATCAAGTTAATTTTCAATGAGATGATGATGACGTCCGCTTTGTTCTAGACCAACACGCTCAGTTGGATTTGTATAGTGCTAGCTCACTGAAACTACAGTCCGCGGGTAAATATTTCGCTCCACTCGGACACATTATTCCGATTCTGATCTTAGCAGAGAAGCAACAAATTCAAATTGTATATTCTTTGGTTTTACCCGACCGGGGCTCGAACCCACAATATATCGCACTCGAGGCGAGCACGCTAATCATAGCGCTACCGATGCGGTTTCCAATTTTTATTTTATTAATTTTTTTTTCTCATCAAAATTTCTTAGTGTCCTTTAATATATTATTTGAAAACAAAAATTAATCCAAAACAACAAGAGTTACTTGATATCTATATAAGATGATGTTTTCACATAGACATCATACACTTCTAATAATGGGAGAGAAAGTTTCCGGTTTTGTATGATTCCACATTATTTTTGATAGAATTCAGATCTTTTGTTTTAAATAACAAAATTTTAAAAATAAATAGTACAACATGATGTTAATGGAATAGACTAGGTACTCGCGGCATATATATAGCGTTATTTAATTTAAAAATGTTGAAAATATACCTCAGAACTTAAAAACATTGCGAATATGGCGTACATTGTGCAACTTTTTCTACTTCTGAAAAATTTTCAGGCATTAAAAGACAACTTATGAGCATATAAACAGTGAGTTCCTACTTTTGATCAAACACTCTTTGAATATTGAAATAATCCAACTGCATATAGCAAATAAAGAAATCATTACAAGTTCTATAAAACAAATCATGACCATTCTGTCGAAGGTGACTTTGGTGAATGCCAATTCTGCATAAACCGTTTTGTATTTCTTTCTTTTAATGTTATACTAAGCATCCACATGTAAAATATGTTGACTATGTGCTGTTGGTTTTTTTCCACAATTTTTATACATTTAAGGTAATATTACACCAGTTTTGGCAATCGTAACTACTCGGCCATTCTCGCTACCCTACAAATAACCTTGTATGCAATAGACGTATACATCGCACTACTTTTCACATGTCAGTTACATGAAAGTTTGATAAAGTTATATTTTAAACCATTTTCTATATTTCAATTATTTTCATGGATAAAAGTTAAAGTTTTAATTAGTTTTGCATGTACTTAGTATGTCTTCCATATTGGATTTTCATGGACTATATTTGTGTGCGGCTTAACTTAACTTAACTTCCGGCAAACGATTTAAGAAGAATTTCTACTATCTAAGTACGAGGTTATTTGTAGGGTAGCGAGAATGACCGAGTAGTTACGTAGATAGTATTGGTGGAGGAAACCGGAGGACCCGGAAAAAACCACCGATCTACCATAGGATACCATAGGAACTAAAGTGGACGCTGGCTTGTTGCCACTATGCCCGACTCTAAATCCACATCATTGATGCGCGACTTTACGTCACTTCCTGAATTAGATCTTATGTTTATGTTTGTCGTACAGTCATATTTGCACTCTTGGTGCTTCCAGTGCTCATCTAGGCCGATTTCAAACTGTTTAACTGTTTTTGCCTGGATAACTGATTCTAGGAGGCTATTCCATATTTCAACAATTCTAACGACGAAGGTATATTTTCTCACATTCAGTCTACTTGTTTTATCTTAATCTTCCTGCTATGTCCCCTTGTATTTGAAGTTGTGTTTAGCTCAAACATATCCACTGTTGTTAGAGGATCATACATACCATTTATTATTTTAAATACTTCAATCAGACTCCTGGCATTCGTCTATACTTCAGAGTGGGCATCTTGAGTTTCTTCAGTCTTTCGTTATATTCCATGTTTTTTAAAGTAGGTACTTGTTTGGTGTCTCTTCTTTGTACGTTTTCTATTTTTTCAATATACCCCACTTTAAATGGAGACCAGACTGCTTCCGCGTATTCAATATGAGGTCTACCCAAAGCTTGGAATAAATATGTGAAGCTTTGTTCATCTAAATGTGTATAAATTCTTCTGATTAGCCCCATGATGCTGTTTGCTTTGTTCACCTGATTTTGTATATGTTTGTTAAAGGACAAATTTTCATCTACAAGTACTCCTATGTCTTTTTCTCCGTCAGATTGCTCTAAATCAATTCTGTTGCCGTCGTTGTCATATAGATAATAGTGTTTTGTTCCTTTGTCCGCGCATTTATTGGCAACTAACATCACTTTGCATTTGTTAGGATGGAATTTTAATAGCCATGTATCTGACCAACTTTGTAAACTATCTAAATCTGCTTGAAGCATTTTCTCATCATTTTCCTCTCGGATTTCTTTGAAAATTGTCGTATCATCAGGAAACAGGTAGGCAGATGACTCTACCATCTCTAGCATGTCGTTAATGTAGATAACGAAGAGCATAGGGCCAAGAACACTACCTTGTGGTATCCCGCTTGTGACATGATGGCATTTGGACTCAGTGCCATTTACAATTAATTTTTGTATTCTGTTGCTAAGAAAACTTTCGACCCACTTAATTACTTTCTCACTTATTTTATAGCTATGCATCTTATGCAGAAGTCTTCTATGTGGTACTTTGTCAAAAGCTTTCATAAAATCCATATATATTGAGTCAATTTTCCCACCCTTGTCAAGAATTTTGGTCCACTCATCCATAACTTTTAGGAGTTGTAGGGTTGTTGATTTCCCAGAGATGAAGCCAAACTGCTTATTGCTGAAAAGCTTATTAGCTGACATGTGGTTTACTATAATTTCCCTTACTAGTTTTTCCATGGTTTTGCAGACTACGCTGGTCAGACTGACTGGTCTATAATTTCCTGGTTCTGCCTTGTCTCCGTTTTTGAATAGTGCAGTGATGTTCCCTTCTTTCCACAGTTGAGGAACCAAACCTTGGCACATAGACGAATTAAATATAATTGTTATAGGTTATATTGTTGCACTAAGCTCCTTGAGCATTTTAGGGTGAAGACCATCTGGGCCACATGATTTGTTTACATCCAGATTTTGTAGTAATTTTAATATTTCACTTTCTTTGTAAGTTTTCTCTATGCATTCCTGTTTGACCTCTATAGGATGCATCAAAGGTAGATCGCCCACTGGTTCAATTGTGAATACGCTACTGAAGAAGCTAGCCAGGACTTCCGCTTTTTCCTTATCTGTTGTCGTTTTCCTTTCTTCCCCTTCTTCTGACTTAAATTTTAGCTCTGATATACCAGTGTTAGTTTTTCTCTTGGAGTTAGCATATTTCCAAAAAATCTTGGGATTGCTCTTAACATGTTTTGCAATTTCTTTCTCCATATTAGCTTTTGCTTTCCTGATTGCGCTTTTAACTTGATTTCTTGTTTTGGCGTATTCCTGATACGTTTGTTTGTCCCCAGTTTCTCTGTATCTAGTTCAACATCTATGTTTCTTTTTGATCTTCTGTATGGTTTTAGCATCCAGAGGAATATAGTTGTGTTTCTTAGCTTTGTTGCTGGCTTTTGTATTCATATGTGGTATATATTTGTTGTTTTGCCTCATTGAACTTGGTCCTTTTAATATATCATTCCAGTCACACTGAAGAACGGTATTCATATTAGTGTAATCCCCTTTGAAGTAATTCCATCTCTCCGTTTTACATGATTTTTCTTCACAATAGCATTTGAGTACAAATTCAAGGCTACAATGATCACTGTTTCCAAGTGGGCTAGTGTAATTTAACTCTTCTATCATATTCTCATCATTTGTCAGTATTAGGTCCAGTGTGCTTGGTTCACAATTTTCTCTCATTCTGGTATGTTCCATGACATGTTGGGACAGATAGCTATCTCTGATACTTTCTACGAAGTTTTCACTATTTTTGTCACCCTTGGTTGACCAGATTTTCCAATCAATTTTAGGGAAGTTAAAATCTCCCATTACCATGATATGTGAGAACTTCTTTTCCTTTGATACCGTAGTTAGTAGCTTGCTAAGTTCATCTAGGTTCTCTGGACTACTACTTGGACTTTTATATATGCAATCCAATAACAACATATCATTGTTGTTTAGCCTAATTTGTGCCCATACACTTTCTTCAAATTTCACATTGAATTTTATTTCTTCTGATGTCAGCTACTTATTAATATATAATGCTGCACCTAGTTTGCTAAAGCTTGTTGATTCACTTAGGAATAGTTCATAACCTTCCATTTGTAGTTCTGTTTTCCCAAGCAAATATCTGCAATTTTTGGGATAAATGTCTGTTATCCCAATCACTTCATAACTATTTTTTCTATCCAGTATTCCTGTCATCAATTCACCCAGTTTGCTTGGCAAACTGTCTGCATTTGCATAAAATCACTGTATGCCATTAAAATCCATCACCTTAATTACATTGGTTTCTGTTAAAACTTGACTATTTACAGTGTTTTTGGAGCGTCTTACTCCTTCTTCTTGACCTTTACCACCCTCTTGTCTCCGGGGGGTCCTTTTACTAGGTATTTGTATTTTACCGACTGGTTATTTTCCTCCAATACATCAATTTTATTCTTAGCTTCTGCAAGTTTTTCTCTATTTTGTAACCTTTCCTTCTTTGTCATGCCATGAGTTATACTTAGCTGCTTAAACTTATCTTCTGCGGTTGCTAAATTCTTCATATCAGTCATTAGTGACCCATTTGCCTTTTCATCCACAAAAATGACCCTCATTGGTCTTGGAATTTCGGAATCTACATCCTTTTTGCCGAGTCTGGTTACATTCTTTATCGTCTGTTTATTTGTACCAGTTATTTTACATAGTTCATTTACTATTGCTATATCTTCTACTTTTCTCTCTTTTGGTTCAGTTGTCTTCGACTCTTCCGTTCTAAATATTATAATATTACCTTTTCGAGCCATATTTTTTTTGAATTCTTCCAACTGGCATGCCAGTGTCCCGTCCTGGTCGTTTCCACCTGTGGCGGCACTCTCTTTGTTTTCCTCGATCAAGGCTTTAACTTCATCTAGGTCAACCTTTTTGTCTAGTTTACTCTCCATCTCATCTAGCCGTTTTTAGTACTTACTGAAATATTTGTTGCACCTCTCCTCTACGTCACAGGAAATAAAGTATATAATACAAACGTCTAGAAGCAAGTGACAACCATACAATATATCTGTCCAACTGGATCTCAAAGTTACTAAGGATACTAGGTTAATACTAAATATTATATACGTCTGAAAATTAAACCAAACAGTGTTAGAATTAGATTTTAGAGCTGTCAAATTTTTGTTCTTCCCTCGACGGGATTTGAACCCAAACCATTGATACACTGCAGCACCATTCGCTTAGCCTTACGTCCAGCGCCCTAGACCTCTCGACCATGTATATATATACTGGGGGAAGGTTTCCTTGCCAAATATACAAGTATAATTTATAAAGTTACTGAGCAAGGCTTCCTTGCTTTTTGTACTTACCAATTGGGGTCAAGGCTTCCTTGTCCCACTACACACACGAATCGGTCTTTGCTGCTATTTCTGTTGCTAGTTATATTACCCTATACAACCACAGTCTAGCCAATGCTCTTACTGGATGCATACCATCAGAATATACATTCCAGTTCTTTCTATAGCTTGTGCGTTCCGCCCTGACTCCCTTGCTTGACGCAATAATGTCTTGTGATATTCAAGGTGTACCACAGTTTCTATTAATTAGTCTGAGGTGGTCATTAAAATAATCAACCATACAACAAACTTGGTAGTCAGCTCTAGATGCAGCTATGGCATTCCTCTGGTAGTATTTGTTTGTTGCAGTTTTACTGTTACTATTAGTTATCTTAAATTTGTTGAACCTAGTAATAGAGTAATATGGGCACTCTAGGAACACAACTGTTGCCTCTGGGTTAGCCTGTGAGAGTCTACTCTTTAAAGTTCTATACTTGCTTATTGCAAATTCAATTTTTTGATAGGGATAGGTCTTAACACTAACATACTTCCCCTTTCCCCCCGTAATATCACAGGTTCCAAGCCACACTATGACGATAGGTCTCTTCGCCTTCTTCACTGCACTTTTCACTTTATAATAATGAGAATTATTGTAACTATTGGCTCCACTTTTAGCAATCACACTAATTTTCTGATTAAGTCTATCGTTCAGCACATCTCTCAGGGAGAAACCCTTACTGTCACTGAATATTACAGTCTCTCGGAATAGTTCTATGTTATTATACAGTCTATAGAGCTTTTTGAATTCCTTATTGATTTTGTTCAACAACATTGATAAAGGACGAAGTCCTTCTAACGGTGAGCTCTCCGATTTTTCCTTCTATATTGATAGCCGAAAATCTGCTCACCGGAAGTTTAAAAAATAGATCAATTGATAATTTAGAAACGCAAAAGAAATCTATTTCAATGAAAAATTCCCAATTCTTTGATTATTTACTCTATGCAAAATCGAAATAAACTTTTATTAAAATTCTAATAAAAAAAATTCTTTCTACGAAACTCCCGATGGAATAGACTGACTCAATCTGTCTCAATCTAGCCGAGATACGAGCCAGGGGACAGAACTCGTCAATTTACCGATGGAAGAGCGGCGTAGGTAAAATGAACGCCATAACAAATCGGCTACACAATTCATTCAAAATAAAAGATAATAGCCTCACCGGACGCAATTACGATCGAAATAAAAAGTATGTCCCCTAATTGTTCCTTCAAAACATGAATTAAAAAAATGCTTTTATAAATACAATGTAGATACCCCGCTAAATTACTCGTGTTTTGGGAGAAAATTATTCATTATTCATGCGCAGTTGTTGAATGTTGCAGACGACGGGTTTTCATATTTGTAAACAGAAAACGATCGACAATTGCACTTGGAATCTATCGCTAAAATTCATTGAGGTTCGCATATTTTGTTATCTTATGCCTGTAATTGGAAAGAATATGATCTCCTGGTTCTATGCATATGTAGAACACATTGAAATTAAAACAAAAACAGTCAATATAATACATTTTCCTTACCTTGATCTATGTCAAAATCCGTGATGTACCTTATTCATTGAAGAGTCCAAGGAATTCCGAATGCAAACTGGCACACATTTATGGTATGAATAAAGGAAAGGTTTTTATGTCATGTGTATTATATACAAATAGATATGTGAACGTAAATGAATGAATGCTCTTTCAATTTTAACAGTTGTCATTGAATAATTTACACTAGAAAGGTTATTATGATGTTCGAAATTGTGTCTGGATCTAGGTCACTAGAGTAACTAGAACGGGGTCATGAAAATCTGTTCCAAGTTAAAACCGGTAACAATGCATTGAATAATACATGGGCTATGATTCAAAAGGAATATTGGTGTTTAATCTGAAATATGAACATGCAATCAGCTTCATCAATTTGGTCAAATTTATAAATTATTATCAAATGCCACGGTCAATATCATCGAAATTGTTCGTAATTTTGCGTCCGGTGGCGGTGAGGCTAACGTGTACGGATCATCGTATTATTGAAATTTTAGGACTTCGTCCTTCAAACAGGTTGCCTGTCTCATATTAACAGAAATACATGCCATGATAACTAAAAATGTATGTAGTTTGGATACAATTTTAAACAAATGATGAATTTTCCCGAGACAAAATATACAATTTTAAACAAAAAGTTGCATTTTCCTGCGATAAAATATAATCCTAGATAATTATCAGAGTCCACTTTTCACATTTGCCATGAACTAAGATTCGATGGTCACAAATTTCGGCGATTTATAACGATAACAAATTCAAATTTTTCCTCAGAAATTTTAAACGTCCATGCTACCGGAAGTGACGATCTGTCGCAAGTCACTGACAAACTTTATCACATAATGTTGTATCTAGTACACTGCGCTATGAGCAGGGTTCGAATTCTCGACTTTAGTGGTGATAGGCACTGATTGCACAGAAAGTTGTAAATCCAACTACCATACGATCACGACGGCCCCGAAATTACTTCGAAATGATGTCCAATATTTGTCCGACAATACACACGTCAGAAGTAAATTATATCGGGAATTGATCACGACTTTGTTTATACCGCCAATGACGGGTGTCACCATTGGAGTAGGAACTGCTTACCATTCCGGAACACATGAGTTCACCCCCAATTTTAGTGGGGTTCGTGTTGGTCGATCTTTAATTTTCTGCATAATGTTTTGTAGATAGTTGTTTGTCCTTTTTTAACCATTGTGTTTTCTGTCCTTCCTCGATTTACGGATTCTGATTACCCCTTTGGCATATTTAACCTCTTCTTCATATTAAAGAAGGCAATAATCAATCAATGTTAACTTGTTCTCATCACAAATAGCGCAAATACTGCTTTCTCCATTGCAATTAAACAACAATCAAAGTATCTATACAGTATTTATCTAGCTTGGTTTAATACTACAGTGCTATTGTTGAATTAGTAAGAAAGGACATCGATGTAAATGAACATGATAAATCATCAAATTTAATACTTAAACAAATTAAAGGAAAGCTACAAACATTTTATTGCCGTTCTGCATTCCAGTCACAGTAGGGTTTTCAATAATGATCATAACTCATACCCTAAAATAGTGTTAAATGGCACCTAGCTATATATAGCCTTTCGGTCTGCAGTTGGTTTACGTCCTTACGGTTTTGTTGGTTTCATGTTTTTCAATTTTTAGTTTATGTTTACACCGTTTTGTAGATCATTGTTTGTCCTTTTGTCCTTTTTCTTTTGGCCAATTCATTGTCTTTCATTTGACAGCTTCTGATTTCCTCCTTGGTATCTTCAAACTTTTCTTCAGAAATAATAATTGATGGTCACATCAGATTGCAACATAATTGTGAATCTTCTATTAGAACCACTCATAGATGAATCCTGTTGTCTTGGTCCAAATATCGCAATAATTTTGCTTCCTTTTACGATTTTTACTATTGGATTTTGGAACTGTTCCGACACCGTGTGGTATTTTTTTTTTTCATTTTTTAGTACATGTGTATGTTTTTTTCTCTCTCTCCAAATTTTCAATAATCAGAAATTATTATGTACTGTGATGTGGTGGCCATATTGAATTGAATATAGGACGAACATGAAACGTAGAGGCTAATTTTAAAACTATTCCTTGGAAAGTTTTGGTTCTACTAATCGCCATGTAATTCCATTGAGTAAACGTGAGTAAGTGAGTGATTGTTGTTTAATGCCAACTCGGCAATTTTTCAGCTATAGCATGGCAAGAACAAGCTAATTTTCAATGAGATGATGATGAAGTCTGCTTTGTACTAGACCAACATACTGAGTTGAATTTTTAGTTCACCTTGCCAAAGGCAATGTTAGCTTTTGCCATCACTTGGCGTCCGTCGTCCGTTAACTTTTCATATGTTAAATCTTCTCCTCTGAAACACCTTAGCCAAATGAACTGAAACTTGGTAGGAAGCATCTATGGAAGGTCCTCTATAAAGATTGCTCATTTCGTCCAATCCGTTAACAAACATGGCTACCACAAGCAATTCTTGTTTCTGATTGGCCGATGTTTTTAAATCTTCTTCTCTGAAACCGTTTGGCCAAATGAATCGAAACTTGGTAGGAAGCATCCATGGAAGGTCATCTATAAAGATTGCTCATGTTGTCCAGATCCGATAACAAACATAGCCACCACAGGAAATTATTGTTTCTGATTGGTTGATTTCTGAAAAAAAAATCTTCTCCTCTGAAACCGCTTGGCCAAATGAATCGAAACTTGGTAGGAAGCATCCATGGAAGGTCATCTGTAAAGATTGCTCATTATGTCCAGATCCGATAACAAACATGGCCACCACAGGCAATTATTGTTTCTGATTGGTTGATTTCTAAAAAAAATCTTCTCCTCTGAAACCGAATAGCCAAATGAACCGAAATTTGGTAGGAAGCACCTATAGAGGGTTCTGTATAAATTTGCTCAAAACAGAATGAAATGTGAGCGACACAGGCTCACCCTCTAGTTTATAGTTCACTGAAACAATAGTCCGTGGATAGACACGTCGCCCCATTCGGACACATTATCCTGATTCTGAGCCAACCAATCTTTGCTCTTTCTCCTTAATGCTGGTTGCTTTGGGGTGAAGCCAAAAAAAATACCAATTTTATAGTCTTTAGTTTGACCCCATCGGTGCTCGAACCCACGATTTACCTCACTCGAGGCGAGTACGTCAACCAATACACCACTGATGAGGTTGACGGAGTAAATGGCTAAACAAAACAAAATGTTAGAATACAGTCATAACAGACAATTTATTTCAAAATAATCCTCATACATCAAACAAACATTTGCTCTATCAACTTAACATAACACTATAACTCAAGCAAGCAA
The DNA here is from genome assembly GCA_963680875.1 of Bathymodiolus brooksi. Classification (NCBI taxonomy): domain Eukaryota; kingdom Metazoa; phylum Mollusca; class Bivalvia; order Mytilida; family Modiolidae; genus Bathymodiolus; species Bathymodiolus brooksi. The sequence continues at coordinate 25,112,412 of OY804590.1, read as the reverse complement.
CATGTTGTCAATAAGAATGGGGAATTTCCAAGGTCCTACAAAAATAGAACCCATTCACTAAAAATAAACTGAGAAAGAAACAAGTTGTCAATAAGAATGGGGAATGTCCAAGGTCCTACAAACATAGAACCCATTCACTTAAAAATAAACTGAGAAAGAAACAAGTTTTCAATAAGAATGGGGAATGTCCAAGGTCCTACAAAAATAGAACCCATTCACTTAAAAATAAACTGAGAAAGAAACAAACAGCCACTACTGAAATTTATGATGAAATGATGTATAATTTTATCCAATATTTCAGAAATAACTACATTCTGAAACAGGTTACACAGTTCTTGTCATTCCCTCTATGTTTTCAATGTAATGTTTAAGGTATTTTTAATTGAATATTCTTGACCATATAAATGTAATACATGTACAATTTGCTTGACTTAAATTTGAAAAAAAACATCCTGTATATTTTAAGAGAAAAAATGTTGTGTTTTAAATTTTGCAAAAGTTAACAATAAGTTTTCATTTCAAGAATACATTTTTTTATTAAATTTAATTTCAGTTTAAAAACAATGACATGACCTGATTAACATCTGAGATCAAAGGTCAAGAATTCCCAACAATATTTTTTATCATTAGTTAGTTTTTATTGAATTCTGTATTTAAAGAATAATGAATCCAAACACATATATTGTGGGCACTTAACATTACAAAAACAGCACCCCCCCGCCCCTCCTTACACCATTCATGGGTGGTGACAATCTGAAGAAATAGTTTAAATAGTATGCTTTGTCACATGAGAGTTCAGTTGCAATGGGCAACCATTGACATAATCTTCAACATCATGAAGACGGTAATATTTTGGCAGAAGCAGAAAAAGAGTAGAAGTCATATATGGAGTAAAATAGACCCCCATTCAAAACATCAACATATTCAAAGACATTACAAAATGTGCATCTAATCAAACAATAGTCTAGTCTAAAAAAAAAGGCTATGTTAAACAATTTCTTAGTTTTAGAACCGAATGGATCATGGGTCAATTATATACAAAACGAAAATGGAAATGTCAGTTCTATATATATATTATACAATTATGTAACAACTGACATTAGCTTGGTGTAAAGAGAAATCCCATAATGTCAAGGGTTCTAAGACCTCGAACTAACTACTCTAAATTCACAAAGTAATGCATTCATTTATTAATGTGAAACCTGCACCCTAGATCTGTGGTGAAAATGACAGCAGTATTTGTCTTATATTTTTTCATCTACTTGCACAAAATCCAAGTTTAGAATAATTTTCTATTTATTCAAACAAATTCTTTCATAATTTTCACTTGTCCGAATCCAGTTTTACTTGTACCGGGCTTCGGGCAAGTGGGTTAGCGCGAAGACTGTGTTAGATTAAACTAAGGCCACTGTCTTGTTGAAAAAAAATGAACTCTAGATGTCTGACTGTTGGCAGATACTAAGTAATTTTATTACACTTTCATTCTTCTTTATTGTTTTGATTTACAAATATTTTTCCAAATGCGAGGTTTGGTTTGATTTTATGGTGTTTAATGCCACTTTCAACAATATTTCAGTTATATAGTGGCGGTCAGTTTTATTGGTAGAGGAAACCTGAGTACCCAGAGAAAACCACCAACCTGCCGCAAGTCACTGATGTGTGTTTGAATAATACGATCTCGGTCCTGTTGCATTTTTTCTATCAATAAAAACATCGCACTAATTTGTGAATTGACAGTATTTGAACAAATTTAACATATATTTGAAATCAATACAACATTTTAAGCTGTTTAACAAAAGTTAACATTAACAATAAAAGTACTAAATAATGATATTCATATCAACTGAATACTCATTACAGTAACTTGGTCAAAGCAGGTAAGTAAATGATGACATTCTTCTCCGATGATAATCAAGGTACATTCCTCATTTGATGAATTTTAACCCAGGTTTCTTCTGCACTGTTCCTACATACATTGTTGATACGCCCCTAACCCCTCAATGTGACAATTTATCTTAGGAGTCCATGTCCATGCAGTGTCTGTAATCAAAAATATATACCCTCCTCCTCCCCCCCCCCCCATGAAATGGAATTACACATTGCTTTCAAACTCTAAATGTCCAAGTCCAGTGAAACCTGTCTAAATCAAACCCTGAGTAAACCAAAAACCTGCCTAATCCAGACAGACTTTACAGTCCCATCTACCAAATGTCTATCTAATTTGACCCTGTGTAAACCAAGCACCTATCTAAACTGAACAAATTCTTCAGTCCCAAAGGGGTTCGGTTTAGACAGGTTTGACTGTATTTTATTTATACCGCTATGCTCTACGTAAAGACAAATGTATATGATTAAAAGGGACAGTCAATGCCATAAATACATCTGATCAAATGAGAAGTTACCTGTCCCTGCATAATACATCTCTATTACGAGAACTCCGATGTTGTTTCATTGCATTAATAAAATCAATGTTCTAATTAACTGACACTTGGTACGAATCGAGTCAATTCTGTCAAATTCTACACTGTGCGTTAATAAACATTGAAAGTTATAGTGAAAACCATGAGTTATCTCCCTTCACTAAATTACATTAAAACTTTTTTGTTGCATTATCTCCCTTACAATAATAATTATCTCCCATGTAAAAATAATCATCTCCCTTACAATAATATTTATCTCCCTTGTAAACATAATTATATCCCTTGACAAAAATAATTATCTCTCTTGTAAAAATAATTATCTCCCTTGTCAAAATCAATCATGGATAAAAGGTCAAGACTTAGCTTGACTTAACCTTATTACAAAAGGGAAATAACCCACTTGTTTCTTGCAAAGCAGGTGCATTCAATTTTGAATGATAATGGTCACTACAACGTCCTTTTGTCGAGTTATTGACGGAATGTTGACAGAATCAATACGACACGTACATGTAACAAACATGTCTTTCTTACTACATGTATAAACTGCTCCACTAACCTTTAAAAATAATAATACAATACATGTATACTGAGTAAAAAGGTGACATTAGCTGTGTTATATAACAGTATCTTCATCTCATCTGACATTGTGAGTTTTGCAGAGTAGCGTGAAAGAAATCAAATTCAAAGATCCAAATTTGCAGTCTATTGCTCGTAAAAGATATATTCGTGGATTCTTAGATTCCTTAATTTTCGAATTTCCAAAATAAAAATATCAAAATATAGATACCGTGTTATTCATAGGTGCTGTTCCTGTTAATTGAAAAACTTTTGAAAATCTTAAAAAATTGTGGTCTGGATCCACGAAAATTGTGACAAATAATATCCCTTATATCAACTTCTACAGAAATTTCTATGTTAAATGACGAGTAACTCGCTCATACTGTGGCAGCACAAAATATCTGTGAAATCACAATCTTATTTCATTGTCTTTACATTCATTATCAACCCCACAAAATTGATAGATATTTGAAAATTGGTAAGTAAATTAATTACATATGTATGGCATATGAAACCTTTAAAAATTTTCATTTTTACATTATTAATCATTGGCAGTACTATAAAGCAGATCCTATAGGATCACTAGCAAATTCCACACAGATGTAAACTCTAAAGGCCACGATGAACTGATATATAGATCTTACAATTTTCAGAAGACAAAACTACAGTGTTGGTTGGTTGATTAATGGTGTTTAATGCCACTTTCCACAAAATGTCAGTTATATGGTGGAGGAAACCGGAATACCCAGAGAAAACCACCGACCTGTCACAAAACTACAGGGAGTGTAAAAGATTGTTTTAATGCTTATCCCTATGAAACCAGTTTAATAGAGCACCTATAAAAAAAAGTGCTGGAATATTTTTTTTTCTTTTCTCTTTCCACATTAAAAAAAATAGTAAGATTATCAGATTGAACTACAAATATTCTATTAAAATTGGGTGGAAGGAATTCAGACATATTTTGTTTTTTAAAAACTATACTGTGACATCATTATTAATCGTGCGGTTCTAATTTTCGTGGATTTTGTGGGTTCACTTAAATCACGGAAATTAAAATCCAACGAAATACAATTGTCCCATTGATTGATTCCTGTAGTGTTGGAAACCACGAATTCAAGAAGCCATGGATCAATGCATTTCGCAGAAACCACGAAAATTGGGGGCCAACGAATAAATGTACTTTCACAATAAATCAATCATTGTGACCTTATTGTACCTGAGTTCGCGGTTGAATAGTTTTGATTCCACCTTCGTGTATTGATCAGATTCTACATGTCTAATCAACTTATATCTATACACAGTTCATACGTAAATAAACAATAAAAACATGAGACAAACAAAGTCTAAAAACAACACGTGGTGTAATGTTAGGCAGTAGCATACTATCTTTATCAATGAAGGATCCCTTGTCATAGCAACTACATCAACATGGAGCAGTAACATATTAAGGAGGGATCCTTTTTTAAAGCAAATAAATCAAAACCTGGCAGTAACATATTAATATATATTAATGAGGGATTCCTTATGATAGAAAATACATCATTTACTGCTGATCAAATTACATTCCAATCCATTTTGCGTTGTTCACAAAATGAAAACGTTTTTCTTTGTTTGCCACATGACATTTACAGATATTTTTTGGCATGAATTGTGTGCACACAAGTTTATTAAAATATACATACATATATTTATGTATAGTTAATAGATTAAACTGTTTACAAGAAATCAACATAATTAAAAATTAATCACAGAAATTTGCTCATCAAACACACCAAATATTAGTTCTAATAATAAAACCCTAAATGCTCGCTTACTCGCAAGGGTTATAACGGGATGCTATTACACGTAATGGAGCAGCCGCCGAGATTTTTTGCGCTCGCTTACAGAGTTTCTGACGCCAGCATTTATCAATAATAAGACATAACCTTTCCTTTACCAGTATTTTAGAATGTAATTCCCACAAAATAAAAATCCATGTTTACTTTCTCTCTGAACATTTTGAATTTCGTCATTTCCGGCCTCACTATTTGGATGTCGATACCATATTTGGCGATTTGAGGCGTGAATGTTTACATCAGCCGTTTACTACGTGTAGTAAGTAATACCATATTTAGAAAAGCTCCGCCTTCCGTAGTTTCCGGTTATGGCAAACGATCGATAAATTTGAACAAGGTTGTTGCTACCTTTGAAAAGCATATATTTCTCAGCCAAACCGATTTAACAAGAACTGGGATCATCAGTAATAGTTATAATGCAATGTTTGAAGCGTAAATAGTGAGTTTTTTTGTTTCAACTACAACGTTTTTTTGCACTATTGTGACGAATGGGACCGCGTTGTAGCTCTGCCGAGACACAAGTTTGTCACAGGAGCTACATTATTGCAGCTAACCAAATATCATAAAAATAACAAAAAAAAAACTTCTTACAACAGTTATAATGTACCGATTTTAGTGATGACTCACAAACGCCAAAAAATAAAATAATAATAATAACAGGATTTTCTACATTGATTTAAGGTGAATGCAAAAATGCCAAAAAAAATGTGAACGTTTTTGTTAGAAGGTAATGCACAATAGGAATAACACATAGTTGAGATGTCATAAAAAGCCCTACAAATCAGTCATTGCAAGAACAAAAAATAAAATAAAAAATTTGATTATGGTATTAATCCCAGTAAATAATGAATAATATCGTTGGTTTTCGACTAAATTTCTTGTAAAGTCTTCATAATATACCTGTCAATAAGATGCTATGCTGCCAAGGGGAGGCAACTCCAAAAAACCTCAATAATTGTTCTAATGAATTAATTACAAAATGATAATATCTAAATAGAATCTGCAAAAAATGATTCTATGGAACACCACAGTTGACATAAACAATGACTTACTGACACCCGTAAACTACATACAATGACATTGTGTCATTTTGTGCAATATGTACCATAAATGTTGGAACTGAACGCCGACGGGTCGATTTGAGAGAAAAACAAATAAATGTCAGTTGGAAGTAAACTATCAAAACATATTTCAGTATAAAAATAGAAACAGCATGAGAAAAGTTATCTTTTTTAGCAAACACTTTGTACACGTAAGGTGAGTAATTACTCATTTTCCCATGATGACCACATTATCAGTAGAAAATGTGAGTAATAACTCGTTTTCCCAGGATAGTAAAATCATCGCCACAAAATTTGAGTAATTTAACTCACTTGCACAGAAGAGTCAAATCATCAACACAAAATGTGAGTAATTACTTGTTTTCCCAGGATGACCAAATCATCAGCACAAAATATGAGTAATTTAACTCATTTTCCCAGGATGGCAAAATCCTGAGCAAAAATATGAGTAATTTAACTCATTAGCACAACTTTGTAAGTAATTACAATAGCATGAATAAAAATAAGTTGAATAGGAGACTGGCGTTTACTCCAAACATCAACAGTGTGTAAAGGAGCGCTATATTGCCCTATTTTACTGTAATAAAACTCCAATCACAACCATACTTCAGTTATTCCTCCTTTACACCATAAAAAATATTCAGTGACAAAATGAAGAGTATCGTTGGTGCTTACCATACTTTTACAAAAATCTTCCAATAAATTGCCACTCGTTCCCTTTCCCATCAACCCATCACAGTCATCGTACGGAAAAATTGAATATACTGGTCCGAATCAAATTCTTTAATTTATTTGTATATAGTTCTTAGTTCTTTGGTCCAGGTGAACTAAAAAGGTTATCATGTTTTCTCAAAGATTAGTGAATAAGAAGAAATTATTTGGAAATGGTGTGTTAAACACCAATCAATCAATCAATGAAATGGCGTGTTTCAATATAAAACAAACAGGTTGTAGATGATGACTCGGATGACGTCACTGGTTGAAGTATAATCATATTAAGTATAATAGACAGAGAAGAAAATGTAAAAATCTAATAAATGCCGAAAATATTTGGAACATGCGCCTGCCAATTCATTAATGTTTCAGAACAGTTGTAACTGTTGAAACTATCTGGGGTCAAATGAATTATTTAACTTATATTATTATAACACATAAATAATACACAAAACAACTTGACACAAAAAAAAAAGAAAAAGATAATCCAACCGAAAACCAAACACAAAACGGGCCTCGTATTCATGAAAAGTCAAAACAAACAAACACAAAGGTCGAAACTTCGAATTCCTGTTTTGGATAAGCATTTCGAAGTGGAATAGGTTAAATATATATTTCCAACTTTTAGCTCACGCTTGAGTTGAAAGATACAACTTTGCTTAGTAGAATAGTTAGGTAAAACAATGCCAAGTATCAATAATTCATCAATAATTTTTGCAGTTTTTAGGTATTTTTTACCAATGTTAAGTTGAAGGTTTGGTTGGTAAAAAGAGCTAAAAAAATGACAGTCTTCAATGTCATAATCTAACCCCCCCCCCCCCCCCAAATCAATCTTCAAATTGATCTCTGGGGTTCTATAATTTAAAAATGTAGTAATTTTACGAGCATTTTTTAATTAGGAAGTTGAACAATCTCAAAACTCATTTTTCGTTCCGTTTCTTACATGTATATAAATTAAAAATGTCATACAGAATCGAACAAAACGACAATGATATATTCTTCATATTATATGATATATTGTTGAACCTAATGCACTGGTTTTATCCAAAGGGTAAAAGTTTATTATGACAACAATTATATAGGTTCTTAAACAAAGCAATTTATTATGTTCAAGTGTAATAATATATTCAAGTACAACAATAATATAACTTCACCGTGAGCGATAATAATAAATATGAGGTCCCACCTATGGAATTATCGGTCGTCATAAAGTCGTAGTAAAATCGTAGTAAAACATCTAGGTCAAGTCGAAATACGTGTAAATAAAATGAAAACGTACTGGTAATGTACATATATCCTGGCTACGGATTTAACGTCTCTTTTGATTTAAACTGATCGTTCTGAGTCTATGGTGTCAATAGTAGTTGCTGTCTGATATATTTGCTGCCGTCTATGATTGTTGGGGGTCCCTCCTGTGGTGTGCAGACGATGCACTTTTATATCTACGCAGACTCCACACTTTTGACTGTGGCGTGAATCGTCGTCGTTGATTGGTCCGTTCTTACGGAAGTTCCCACGGTAATTATATCCGTTAACAGGGCCGCAAACCGGTCCACATAATGTGTGAGGTAGCACACATGCGCACTAAATTACACACAGGATACACATGGCGGAAAGAATAAACATAGTTTGTCATGTCAAGATGAAAGGGAAAAACGGGCTTAATAAAGCTTACCCTTATAGAAATTCAAGCCCAATTACAATATATAGACCTAGCATGAATCAATGAAAAAGGTAAGAGAATATGACACAAGGTTTATCAGGTCAAGGAGAACAAAACATTGGGAAGTTATCGTAGGCCCCCCTTTTGGTCAAACAATGAGAACGAACTCTGTCCTAACTATATATTTCCCATATAAAATAACAACAATTTACATACAATAAATATTCGCAATCACAATATCTGAAACGAGAATACTGTTCATTCAATCACATCACAGTCGCGACAGTTACTCAAGGCACCGGAATACGGCACTGTATCAACAACAAGAACAAAGTGAAAATGTGCCAGAGTAGCAAGAATAAATAAAAGTGTCATATATGCATACATACAAACAACATTATCTCCTATGCCTTACACCCTATTCGTTACACCATGAAGACTTTATTTGTCCACTAATAAAGACAGAAGTGCTATATATTTTGTGAACAAATAAAAATAATGAAAAATATCCCTGTCCAAGCAAATACCATACAAAGAAAGGTACATAGCGGGATCTTCAACTTGTTCGACGAAAGAATTGTATATTCACCTGACAAAGATTCTGTCTGCAGTAAAAGAGGAACAACAGAAATATTGTGAAACTGTTTACTCGCGTAGTGGCATAAATCACATGTGGATTTTGAAAAACTCTATAGATCTTTTGGATAACCTGAAATCAAGATCTTTCTCTCAGGTATCCTCCATCAAAACGTTTGATTTTTCAACTCTATATACCACCCTACCGCATGACAAATTAAAACCCGCTTAAAAGAAACAATTCATAAAGCTTTTAGTCATAGAAACTATGGCTCAAAATTTGTTGTGTTAGGCTACAATTCCACATATTTTTCAAACAAAATTCATAAAGGTAAAACATGCTACTCCGAGGAACAAGTGATCAGTATGCTGGAGTTCCTCATCGATAACATATTTGTCTCCTTTGGAGGGACACTGCTTCAGCAGGTCGTCGGCATACCAATGGGTACGAATTGTGCCCCTCTTCTAACCGATTTATTTTTATACTCATATGAGTCGGAGTTTCTTCAAAAGCTTGTAAAAGATAAGAAGATTCATGAGGCTAGAGCCTTTAATTTCACATACAGGTATATTGATGACGTTTTATCTATCAATAATTCTAGATTTGCAGAATTTCTTCCATTGATATATCCTCCAGAGCTGGAAGTTAAAGAGACCACCGATACAGTTTCGTCCGCATCATTTTTGGACTTATACCTCGAATTTGACGACAGTGGTCAACTCAGTACTAAAATTTATGATAAGCGGGACGACTTCAATTTTAAAATCATAAATTTTCCAAACATGTGCAGCAATATACCAGCTTCTCCTGCATATGGTGTTTACATCTCGCAATTGATTCGCTATGCAAGGGCCAGTAGCAATTATTCTGATTTCCTGAAACGTCATCTTCATCTGAGAAACAGGCTACTGGACCAGGGCTATAAAAAGATTCGCCTTATTCGATTTCTTAAAAAGTTTATATTCCGATACCAATATCTTGTCGAAATATATTCCGTCTCTGCAGAAAAAATTATAAGCGATGCATTTTCATATAGTGAAAATGTATAAAGATAAAGAAGTCAAAAATGTCAAGAATTTTTTTGTCAATGTGTGACGTAAAAATATTTTTGACATTTACGTCACCGAATATGGTACTGCTTTGACAACTATTTTACCTATTTTGTTCCTGTATTTAAATCCTGTTACAGTGACAGCCGGAACCTTTGAACCGTAATGAAAGCGGGAGGTTTGGCGCCTTAAAATCTGATTCAACCCAACAATTCTTTAGAAATGCCTGTACCAAGTCAGGGTCATTACGTTTTCACAGTTTTCCGGTTGTTGACTGATTTTGTCTGTTTATATAATTATGAGTTTCTACTTTCCCTATGTAAGATTGTTCGGAGTTCGGTAATTTTGTTATTACCTTTATTCTACATGTAAAAATCAATGAACTCAATAGTGCTTGTAGGAGATGGTGACGGGCTCTACGAAGAACAATGAAATCTTTCGGGTGACCGTCGAGTGTCTATTGTCCTCAGGGATTTAAAAACACGGCCACAGGCTGTTTGTTCTCTTTAATAAACTTATTCCCTCAGTATTTCATAAAACTGTCAAAATATACACCCAAAAACTCCTTTAAAATGCGATTTTTCTATATGAGCAGGGCCAAATACGTTCACTATCTGGTCTGCAAACTTCCAAATTAAATTAGCACCCTTGATTCTCTACACAACTCTCGTTTACATTTCTACTTTAAAATCTGCAGTTTAAAAGATATTTCAAATTGTCGTTATTCTAATAAGCAAATTATTACTTTTAGTAATTAAGGGCCGGAATCAATTTGCGCCAATTAGCATATTCAAAATGATTCAATTGCGCCACTGTCTATATTTTCAATGGTTTTAATTTCGCCAATTAATGAAATTCAACTGCGCCATATTTACCTGTAAATTACCTCTAGATGATTTACGTATATACATGTATTACAATTAACCTTTCGGTATAAAATTTAACTTTTCAAACTTACTCACATGCGAATAAATTATTCAGTAATAAGAAAGTTGTCAACAATTAAAATCCACCTGTTATGTAAATCTATTGTCAAAACTCTCTAAGAATGTAGAGTTATTGTTCTCTTTTTACTTTAGATACTATACACAGACTTTTTTTTGTTACAAAATTAATAATTAATAAAATTAATAAAGTACAATGGGTGGATTTTAAGTTGGAGAATGTCCTCCTATCTCTCCATTCCTTAAAAACAATGGGCCTCGGCACCTTCGGGGCCTCTGCTCCATTATTTTTTAAGGAATGGAGAGTTACTCGGACATTCTCCTATACATAAAGATGTCTGAAATTCCATTCAAGAAAATGAATGCATTTTTGGCGCAAATCGATATCGGCCTAATTAAGTCATTCCTTTTCAATCTTTTACATTTCTTCGATATACTTTTTATGTTGTTATACGATGAAATTGATAGTTATGGCTCCTCAAAATCGGGTGTTATTGTCGACCATTACTGTAGGTCTTATTACAAATCCACCCTACCCCCACCCTCCACTGAGTTTTAAGGTTCTCATCGATGCCGTGAAATGCAAAAGCAAGTCAAAGTACAGACAAAACAGCGGCCAAAAGACAAACAATGATATATACAAAATACTGCACAGAAAACTAAGGATTGAGAAACACTAATTCCACACAAGAGATGGGTGTGAACTCAACTACCCCGGAAGGGTTTTCAGTTCTTACTTCACTGGTATAAAAGTAAGTTGATACATTTATTCTTTTTATTCTTGCTATTATGCAAAAAATACTCACCTTGCTCATGAATACACTTGAGATATATCCCTATCCACAATTTCCACTGACTTGTGTCGTCCTCGTTAACATTTGATTGCACCCCCAGTGTAGTGGAGTTCCGAGTGTAAATTTTGTGGCCATCATGTCAGAATGGTTTCATGTACTTACTATTGAGGACAGTGATGCATGCAAACATTCAAACGTTTGTTACGTTTCTTTGAACATTTATTTTTTCCACACAAAATAAAATACAAAAAATAACCATCAATCGACTTTTACCAAATTGTAACTTGTGGTCGTCCGGTGACGTTGGTAACGTGGAAATATATTAGCATTACTGTAGTTGAGGACAAAACAAATTTACGAAAATAATGTTGCCCATTTTAAAATATCCAGCAAACAATGGATTCCGTGAATTATTTCTTAGACACAATGGTGTAAGTTTTCTTACCATTCTATGAAAGTCGAGAATTTAAAATAAGATCTAAAAGACATGGTTTTATCTGTACTGAAGATACATATACAAATTTAATATAAAGATAGGGATAAAATTCACATAATCATCAACCAATAAAAAGACCTGAATTGATGGCCATTGTATAACTGGTTGTCACTAGATGTTTTTGTAATTCTTCCTTTATGGAGAACAAGAAACTAAAATAGAGTCATGTATAATGTACATGTACATTAATAAGTCTATTAAGAGTTGGAGACATGGAAATAATTTTTGTCGATTTTCTAAGAAATTATACTTACACCTTCGCGTAGATATCTCAGCTAGATGGTATCATATCAAATGTTTTTTTCTTCGTTTATATACAGCCCCATAAACTGCGAATAATCCAATCATATTTCAGGTAACAGGACGTTTTTCTGGTTGAATAGTTCCAAGTTGTCATACCTAGAAAATAAATGATTGATATTAAAAAATGTATTCGTAGTTCATCAATACTATCTTGTATAGTAACAAAAAAACCTTGATATTTGTATTTTTTTACACGCTTTTTGCTATAAAACATAACTTTATTACTTGGTTTTTCACATTCTGCATTAACCACACCAAGATGGTGGATCCAGTGCTGATGTTGGTTGTGGGTTGATGTGAATTATGATGTGAAAACGTCACAATTATTACATTAATATTGTTTAATGGATTTTATTAAGAAAATATCGAAATTGTCCAGTATATCTGATATTTATTCTTTTTTGTTTTAGGTACAAACCACTTGGATATCGTTTCGGTATTATCTGGATTTATTGAGATAGACATAACAACGACTATTGTCCCAAGAAATTCTGCCTCATTTTTGTCATTGTTGCCAGTTTCTCTGGATTGTCATTTTTTGATTGTCCCTTCGGTGTTCTCTAACGTTTATTTGGAAAAGATGACTGTTTCTGTTTTAGTTTCAGATTATACTGGTGAAAACGATGTATTACTTGTATAAGTTGGTCATGTGTTTTTGAAAATCTGTGCCAAAGTACAGTAGCATAATCTACATATGTTAAACATTCTACCCATGTTAATCATTGTTAGACCAGTTTTAATATTCTGCTGAATACAGCTGTGATATTACATCAGCAAATGGTAAGTTTGAGTTTTCAGGAAGGCCATATTTGGTAATGAACGGTTTTCGACAGGACGGTGGTTTTCGCCGGGTACTCCAGTTTCCTCCACTAAAAAAACTGACTGCCATGATTTATGTTCAAGTGTAATAATATATTCAAGTACAACAATAATATAACTTCCCCGTGAGCGATAATAATAAATATGAGGTCCCCCTATGGTATTGTCGGTCGTCATAAAGTCGTAGTAAAATCGTAGTAAAACATCTAGGTCAAGTCGAAATACGTGTAAATAAAATGAAAACGAACTGGTAATGTACTGATATCCAGGTTACGGATTTAACGTCTCTTTTGGTTTAAACTGGTCGTTCTTAGACTATGGTGTCAATAGTAGTTGCTGTCTGATATGTTCGCTGCCGTCTATGATTGTCGGGGGTCCCTCATGTGGTGTGCAGACGATGGCCTTTTACATATACGCAGACTCCACACTTTTGGCTGTGGCGTGAATCGTTGTCGTTGATTGTCCGTTCTTACGGAAGTTCCCACGGTAATTATATCCGTTAACGGGGCCGCAAACCGGGCCACATAAAGTGTGAGGTAACACACATGCGCACTAAATTACATACAGGATACACATGGCGGAAAGTATAAATATAGTTTGTCATGTCAAGATGAAAGGGAAAACGGGCTTAATAAAGCTTACCCGTATAGAAATCAAGCCCAAGTACAATATATAAACCTAGCATGAATCAATGAAGAAGGTAAGAGAATGTGACACAAGGTTTATAAGGTCAAGGAGAACAAAACATTGGGAAGTTGTCGTAGGCCCCCCTTTTGGTCAAACAATGAGAACGAACTCTGTCCTAACTATATATTTCCCGTCTAAAATAACAACAATTTACATACAATAAATATTCGCGATCACGATACCTGAAACGAGAATAGTGTTCATTCAATCACATCACAGTCGCGACAGTTACTCAAGGCACCGGAATACGGCACGGTATCAACAACAAGAACAAAGTGAAAATGTGCCAGAATAACAAGAATAAATAAAAGTGTCATATATGCATACATACAAACGATATTATCTCCTATGCCTTACACCCTATTCGTTACACTATGAAGATTTCATTTGTTCACTATTAAAGACAGAAGTGCTATATATTTAGTGAAAAAATAAAAATAATGAAAAATACCCCTGTCCAAGCAATTTTTACAGGTAAAATATTTTACATGTAAAAATCAATGAACTCAATAGTGCGTGTATGAGATGGTGACGGGCTCTACGGAGAATAATGGAATCTTTCGGGTGACCGTCGAGTGTCTATTGTCCTCAGGGATTTAAACCCACGGCCACAGGCTGTTCTCTTTAATAGACTTATTCCCTCCGTATTTCATAAAACTCAAAATATACACCCAAAAACTCCTTTAAAATGCGATTTTTCTATATGAGCAGGGCCAAATACGTTCACTTTCTGGTCTGCAAACTTCCAAATTAAATTAGCACCCTTGATTCTCTACATAACTCTCGTTTACACTTCCACTTTAAAATCTACAGTTTAAAAGATATTTCAAATTTTCGTTATTCTAATCAAAGAATTATTATTTTTAGTAATTAAGGGCCGGAATCAATTTGCGCCAATTAGCATATTCAAAATGATTCAATTGCGCCACTGTTTATATTTTTTATGGTCTTAATGGCGCCAATAAATGAAATTCAACTGCGCCATATTTACCTGTAAATTACATGTACATAATTTACCTATATACATGTATTACAATTAACCTTTCGGTATAAAATTTAACTGTCCCAGTGAACACTTTTGAAACTTACTCACAAGCGAATAAATTGTTCAGTAATAGGAAAGTTTTCAACAATTAAAATTCACCTGTTATGTAAATCTATTGTCAAAATTCTCCATTATATTTAAGGAAATAAAGGTAATAACAAAATTACCGAACTCCGAACAATCTTACAAAGGGAAAGTCAAAACTCATAATTATATAAACAGACAAAATCAGTCAACAACCGGAAAACTGTGAAAACCGTAATGACCCTGACTTGGTACAGGCATTTCTAAAGAAATGGTGGGTTGAATCAGATTTTAAGGCGCCAAACCTCCCGCTCTCATTACGGTTCAAAGGTTCCGGCTGTCACTGTAACAGTATTTAAATACAGGAATGGAGAGTTATTGTTCTCTTTGTACTTTAGATACTATACACAGACTTTTTTTTGTTACAAGATTAATAATTAATAAAACAATGGGTGGATTTTAAGTTGGAGAATGTCCTCATATCTCTCAATTCCTTAAAACAATGGGCCTCGGCTCCATTATGTTTAAGGAATGGAGAGTTACGCGGACATTCTCCTATACGTAAAGATGTCTGAAATTCCATTCAAGAAAATGAATGCATTTTTGGCGCAAATCGATATCGGCCTAATTAAGTCATTCTTTTTCAATCTTTTAAATTTCTTAGATATACTTTTTATGTTGTTATACGATAAAATGGATTGCTATGGCTCCCGAAAATCGGGTGTTATTGTCGACCATTACTGTAGGTCTTATTAAAATTCCACCCTACCTCCACCCTCCACTGAGTTTTAAGGTTCTCATCGATGCCGTGAAATGCATAAGCAAGTCAAAGTACAGAAAAAACAGCAGCCAAAAGACACACAATGATATATACAAAATACTGTACAGAAAACTAAAACTTGAAAAACACTAATTCCACACAAGAAATGGGTGTGAACTCAACTGCCCCGGAAGGCTAAGTAGTTCTTACTCCACTGGTATGAAAGTAAGTTGATACATCTATTCCTTATATTCTTGCTATTATGCAAAAAGTACTCACCTTGCTCATGAATACACTTGAGATATATCCCTATCCACAATTTCCACTGACTTGTGTCGTCCTCGTTAACATTTGATTGCACCCTCAGTGTAGAAGAGATCCGAGTGTAAATTTTGTGGCCATCATATCAGAATGGTTTCATGTATTTACTATTGAGGACAGTGATGCATGCAAACATTGAAACGTTTGTTACGTTTCTCTGAACATTTATTTTTTCTACACAAAAAAAATACTAAAAATAACCATCAATCGACTTTTACCAAATTGCAACTTGTCGTCTTCCGGTGACGTTGGTAAAGTGGACATATATTAGTATTACTGTAGTTGAGGACAAAACAAAATTTACGAAAATAATGTTGCCCATTTTAAAATATCCAGCAAACAATGGATTCCGTGAATTATTTCTTAGACACAATGGTGTAAGTTTTCTTACCATTCTATGAAAGTCGAGAACTGAAAATAAGATCTAAAAGACATGGTTTGATCTGTACTGAAGTTACATATAAAAATTTAATATAAAGATAGGGATAAAATTCACATAATCATCTACCAATAAAAAGACCTGAATTGATGGCCATTGTATAACTGGTTGTCACTAGATGTTTTTGTAATTCTTTCTTTATGGAGAACAAGAAACTAAAACAGAGTCATGTATAATGTACATGTACATTAATAAGTCTATTAAGAGTTGGAGACATGGAAATAACTTTTGTCGATTTTCTAAGAAATTATACTTACACCTTCGCGTAGATATCTCAGCTAGATGGTATCATATCAAATGTTGTTTTCTTCGCTTAAATACAGCCCCATAAACTGCGAATAATCCAATCATATTTCAGGTAACAGGACGTTTTTCTGGTTGAATAGTTCCAAGTTGTCATATCTAGAAAAAAAATGATTGATATTAAAAATTGTATTCGTAGTTCATCAACACTATCTTGTATAGTAACAAAAAAAGCCCATGCTATTTGTATTTTTTACACGCTTTTTGTAATAAAACATAACTTTATTACTTGGTTTTTCACATTCTGCATTAACCACACCAAGATGCTGGAAACAGTGCTGATGTTGGTTGTGGTTGATGTGGATTATGATATGAAAACGTCACAATTATGACATTAATATTTTTTAATGGATTTTATTAAGAAAATGTCGAAATTGTCCAGTATATCTGATATTTATTCTCTTTTGTTTTAGGTACACACCACTTGGATATCGTTTCGGTTTTATCTGGATTTATTGAGATAGACATAACAACGACTATTGTCCCAAGAAATTCTGTCTCATTTTTGTCATCGTTGCCAGTTTCTCTGGATTGTCATTTTTTGATTGTCCCTTCGGTGTTCTCTAACATTTATTTGGAAAAGATGACTGTTTCTGTTTTAGTTTCAGATTATACTTGTGAAAACGTTGTATTACTTGTATAAGTTGGTCATGTGTTTTTGAAAATCTGTGCCAAAGTAGAATAACATAATTTACATATGTTAAACATTCTACCCATGTTAATCATTGTTAGACCAGCTTTAGTATTCTGCTGAATACAGCTGTGATATTACAACAGCAAATGGTAAGTTTGAGTCTTCAAGAAGGCCATATTTGGTAATGAACGTTTTGTATTTAAGCTTATCGTCTATCCCTACTTGGTAATTTGGTAATTTGGTGCCTATCATCACTAAGGTTGTGAGTTCGAATGAAATTAATGGCGAGGTGTACTCGATACAACATTATGTGATAAAGTTTGTCGATGGTTTGCGACAGGACGGTGGTTTTCCCGTGTACTCCAGTTTCTTCCAATAATAAAACTGACCGCCATTATATAGCTGAAATATTGTTGAAATTCGTTAAATGCTATAACCCTAACCCCTACTTGGTTAAATCCAGATGCCATGTCTAATACAATCATGAAGGTACTTCCTTTTATTATAATGTCTTATACAGGTCTCAATATTAGGTCATGAAATTGCATCTTTCATAGTTACTTTATTTAAGGCTCTAAAATCAATGCAATAAATGAGACTTCCATCTTTTTTTCCTACAAGGAATGTTGGTGAGGCAAATTCTTATGTTGATTGTTGTATGGACCACCTTTCTAACATCTCTTTTATGTGTGTTTCCTCTTCCTTTTCTACGACTAAGGGAGTCTTTCGCATTCGTTGCATTCTTTATCTGATTTGTGCAGAACTTCCTGTATCAATAGTGTTTGATGTTACCGTTAAACAATTCAATATCCAGTCCATTATTG
This sequence comes from Bathymodiolus brooksi, assembly GCA_963680875.1. Taxonomy (NCBI): domain Eukaryota; kingdom Metazoa; phylum Mollusca; class Bivalvia; order Mytilida; family Modiolidae; genus Bathymodiolus; species Bathymodiolus brooksi. The sequence continues at coordinate 25,094,142 of OY804590.1, read as the reverse complement.
GCTATCCTACATAAGGCACGAACACCGACCACCAACGCCGACCCAACAACGACAGGCTCGTTTCAAGTGAAAAAACAGAAGAAAACACACAGAACACTAGTCTATGTGAACGTAATCTGTCCACAATACCTACAGCATTTAACCGGTCGTCAAAGCCTCAATAACAAACATCCTTGGCAAACACTTGTTGAACATTTTGAAATAACCTGATAATTGATTCGTCAATGGTCAGGCTTTGATTGTACTGATAAAAATGATGTGTTGTCTCATATATGTGTGTCACCAGTAATTGTTTCTTCTTCCACATCAAAAACCAAAAAGGAAGCTTTTTTGGAGAGAAATAAATTGATCAGTAGTATTCTTTAACAAAATTTATCTTTCTTTGTTTCTGTTCTTCAATCAGTTTTGTCGAGTGCGGTAGATCGTGGGTTCGAGCACCGGTCAAACCACAAACTATAACATTGGTATTTGCTGCTTCTTTGCTACAGCATTCAGCATTAAGGAAAAGGAGTAAAGACTGGTTGGCTTGGAATCAGGATAATGTGTGTTTATCGGTGGACTGTTGTTTCAGTGAGGTAGCACTATAAAAATCCGACTAAGCGCGTTGGTCCATTACAAAGCGGACCTCATCATTATTTCATTGAAAATTAACTTGTTTTCGCCATGATATAGCTGAAAAAATGCTGAGTTGGCGCGTTGCTACCGAACCAAGGGTTCCTAGTGGCTAAGTTGAAGAATTCAACCTTGCGGTCGCCACCATGAATTACTCAGCCGTTACGGAATATTTCAGTCACAAATGATTACGGATATATTCGTTTGTAGTATTCACAATCCGGTTCTCTCTTCTCTTTTCTATCACCGGAGTTGTAACTAGAGTAACACGAATTGTCACATGTGGTGCAGGAATTGCTTACACTTCCGAAGCACCTGAATTAACCCCCAGTTTTTAGTGTGGTTCGTGTTTTTCAGTCTTTAGTTGTCTATGTAGTGTTTGTAGATCATTGTTTGTCCTTTTGTCCTTTTAATTTTGTTTACTGTATTTGTCTTTCCTTCTTCTGTTTACCCATTTTGTGTCTTCAAACTTTCTTTCAGTAATCCGAATGCTATACAATCTGATGGTTCAGTTGTCTAAAGATTTAGTAATCCGAAAGTTCAGTAGTGCGATAGTTCATTTCTCTGATGGTTTATTGGTGCGAAAATTACACGATTTACAACTTTTTCAAATATGCTTGTTATGGGTTAAGGCATACATTGATGATAAAAACAATATTCTAGAAAGAATCAGCAATCTGGATACGAAACAACTATAATATACGTCACAGGTAAAACAAACTCCAAGAACCATGGAATCGAACGCCATAGTCATTTAGATTTTTAGGTACGACAAGAAAAAATTCTAGCTTTTTAAATGTTTGTGTGACGATTAATATTAGGTGCATGCATATTTGGCAATCTTTGAGACAGACATGTTGAACGAAATCAACATTGTTAATTCGATTCAATCATTGTATTAGATAAAAGCACATTTAGTATGATGTGTAATCCATTATATTTGGGCTATGATTCCCAAAATGCATTTCTGTTTTCAAGACAGTTAGCTGCCATTTACTCGATAAGTACAAGTTTCAACAAATCTTCAAATACCATTGTATATATCGGTAAATGAGCTTCGGATGGATTTTATGACATATTCACTTAATTCTACATCTGTTTTTGCTAAATGCATGGTGGGAGTTTGTCGTTTATATAGAGTAGAATTCGCAGACTTTTCTCTGTTCTTGATGTATATGTTCCGTATTCATACAGTATTGACAGACTTGTTAGTGACACACTATCTGTATTTTACGGGTGTCACTAGTGGAGCAGGAACTGCATACCCTTCCGGAGCACCTGAGTCCTTCCCCGGTTTTTAGCGTGGTACCTCTTACTTAATCTTTAATTTTATGTGTAATGCTTTGTAGATCGTTGTTTCTCTTTTTGTCCTCTTTCTGTTGGCCATTGTGTTGTCTGTCCTTCGATTTACGGATTCTGATTACCCCTTTTGGTATGTTCAAACTCTTCTTATCCTCATGTGATTGTAGGAGGGCTCATATGCTATGTTTGCTATCTGTATTCGTTTGCGTATTATAAGTGGTATCAAACACGTCTTGATCTTCACATAGGTTCACCACCGTTTGTGGTGGGGTCCGTGTTGGTCATCCTTTTAACTTTCTGTGTTATGTATTTGTGTTTTTTTTGTCTTCGTCCTGTGTCTTGTGTGTCCAGTGTTGCCAGTGGCTGTGGGTTGTCCATTCTTGATTGCTCCTTCGGTTTTCTCTAACGTTTATTTTATACATATACCCCTCAGCCTACATCTTAACCTTTATATATTATAGATTTGGGTATTTTGAATTGCCACAGCAGTCAATTTATTTAAGAATAGTTTGAAGATACTAAAAGGTGCAGTTTGTACCCATAGGAATACCAACTGTCTGTTAAAAAACGCGTCCACCAAACAAAGCAAATATGTTGTCAATCAAAACCCCGAGCAGTTTGATGTTTAAATACCCATTTTTGAATTGCCAATTAACCTAACAAATATTTGTGATTTTTTCTTGTTTGGGGGGGGGGGGGGGGGATAGCCGATCTTTATTATACAACCTTTCTTTTATAGACGAACTCAATATACCTAAAAAAGAAAGTGAGAGGTATATTGCAGTGACTTACAGGGTGTTTCTTAAGCTTATCGAACGAGGAAGACTAATGTGTATATCGTTTCCTTTTGCACAAAATATCTTAATTAACGTTGTTTACGACAGGTATGCACAAATTTATTTGGTGTAGTGGTACCAGGTCAAAGTGGCTATGTAAATCTCGAGGTTGTAGACATACATGTTTTTCTTGTTCCGAACGGATAGATACCACACGATAGGCCAAATGTATGTCTTATAACATAAATACACTCCCCACGAACAAAAATAATAACATATGTATGTTAGGATCATCAATCTCTTCATAATTTCAACGTGATATGAGGCCTACCCATTTTTCATCGAACATTGTTTTTAATCATTTTTCTATATATGTATATATGTAACTGTATTTTAATTCCAACGCAACACCATTGAAGCTTAGATACGTTAATATGTGTATCTGCCCCCACAAGCTGTATTGGTGTATGATCTAGATATAGAGCTTATTGGCGATTTCAGTTTAGTCAATTTGAAGACATGATCATGTTTATGCCGTCATACATTATTATACTAGGTGTGTGTCTTTTTGATTTGAAGCGAATCTGGACTAAGTTGTAGAAACCTCAATTAAATTTAAGAGTGGATTAAAACTTATTGTTTAAATGATACTTATATTTAAGTGAGGTTTGTGCAACCCGGTCCTGATTGTTTATATCTGTACAAACGTTGGAGATCCAATAAAGAGGGAAGGGTTGAAATCCCATTAACTGGCTTAGCGCATATTGATTTTTGTCATGTTCCAACCATCACCTGGAATTACAAGTTAAGCGTTGTGTATTAAATGAACACTTACTTTAAGCATTATATATCGGATTGTGTAGCCTAGATAGTAATACAATTGACTAATTTTCGTTATATCAATGATATTGTGACAGGCAAGGTTTTGTTTGGTTTGGTTTATGGTGTTTAACGCCATTTTCAACAATATATCAGTTATATCGTTGCTGTCAGTTTTATTAATGGAGTACAAACAGAAATCCACAGACCTGCCGCAAGTCACTGACAAACTGTATCACATAATGTTGTATCGATTACACCTCGCCATGAACGGGGTTCGAACTCCAACTTTACTGATTGGACGGGTAGTTGTAAATCCAACTACCATACGATTACGACCACGTCGGCCCCGTAACAGACAAGGATATAGCGGATGAAATTGATAAAAACAAATACCACCTTTCGGAACAATGAAAAAATTTCATCGAAAAATTGTAGAAAGAGGCAAAATCGACACTCCAATATACATTGTCGCTCACTTGTTATAAGCACTTCAATGAAAAGTGGCGGGGCCCAAACCTCCATTCTTAGTGAGATGATGGGATCACGAGGCGAGCACGTTAAACATTACACCACCGATGCGGTTCGAAGCATGTTGATGAAACAGATATAGAACCTTTAATAAATATGTGATGGATATATGTTTATTATCGTAAGCACACTTGTTAAACAGCATGTGTCACCAGTGGAACAGGAACTGCCTGTTGTGGAGCACTTAGCTGCTTATCCCGGTTGTTAGTGGGAGTGCTCACTCTAGATTCTGTGTTATATGAACCATTGTTTGTCTTTTTGTCCTTTTCATTTTTGTCATTGTATTGTTTGTTCTTCTTCGATTTACAGCTGGTGGCCCGGATGGCTCAATTAGTTAGGTAGTTGGATCTAACAGCTCATACAAGCCTATCACCAGTACGGCGTGGGTTCGCGCCCAGCTTTGTAAATTACAACAAAAGGTGCACTCGAATCGCAGCCGTAAGTGTAAAGTTTACAAATTGCTTGCCCAGGGTCGGTGGTTCTCTCCGGGTACTCCGGCTTCTTCCACCACTTACACTAGTCGCCATGATATAGCTGAAATATTGCTGAAAGTGGCTTTAAACACAATAAATCAAATCAATCAAATCAAGTCAATGGTTAATATTGATCCTGTAGTGTATTGTTATAATTGTATTGTGCTAATGTGTCTGTAACCAGCTGAGTATTAAGTATCTTGGATTTCTAAGAGGGTTAGGGTTATGGTGTTTAATGCCAAATTCAGCAATATTTTGATTATATTGTGGCGGTCAGTTTTATTGTTGGAGGAAAACGAAGTACATGTACTGGAGAAAACCACCGACCTGTCGCAAGTCACTGACAAACTTTATCACATAATGTTGTCGAGTACACCTCGCCTGAGGTGGATTTGAACTTGCTACGTTAGTGGTGATACATTTCAAAGAGTTTCACAAACATTTTATAGTATATGTATATATATTTTTCATAGAATTTGAACTTAATAAAAAAATAATATTTCAAAGATTTAACAAATTGTGTTCAGCTTTAGCTCTTCAGCTTTATGCATGTTATTCTTGAATTTTCAATGGTAATCATATTTCATGTCATGGTTGTGAGTTTGTTATAACTTTATTGTGTTCAAAGTAATTTCGAGTTGCATTTTGTAAGCTTTGATTGTAACGAAGGGATATAGAAATACAAGTCGTACCAATTCAGGTGTGTCATGTGTCATAATGGCTGTAAATGCGTAGTGTTGTAATCTGTTAGAGTGTGCCAATTACGGTCCAGCACCTCCGACTTCAGCACTGAAGGTTTCTGTTAGGATTACCTCTCCATTAGCTTCTGGTATAAGACCTTTCCTGAAAGCACTGGAGGGACTTTACAGGTCCCAAACTGGATTTATCCTTAGGGTTTTATCCCGAAGCCTTGCCCACAAATGGGTATGCCGCACGGCAGCGGAGATTTGATAATGGAGTTTCCCTCTCCATCCACAAAACAGTGGAACTATTTAACCCATAGCTGGGATTACCAATTCATTATTCACAAGTATTGTTGAATATGCAAAAAAAAAAACAGTTTGACGATACCATTGGGATAATCAGAAGTCATAATTTGAAGGAAGCACAATGTAATAGCCAAATGAAAAAAGACAAACAATGATCTGCTAAACACTACACAGAAAACTAAAGATTGACAGCATGCATCCTACTAAAAAACGGAGGAGAACTCAGGTGCTCCAGAATGTTAAGAAATTCCTGTTCCACTAGTGGCACCTGTCCTTTTAAAGCATTATCAATTATTATTGACTGAACTTAAAAAGATCAAATATCGATCTGGATTTTTAATGTATATCATTTTACAAATCAGTCAATTTGGGTGAACAAACCTATTATAAATATCTTTTTTTTTCTTCAGGGGTATGTTTTTATAAATACCATTTGATCCACCAGTCAGTTTGGATAAGTGAGACTTTTTTTGGATAAAATGTTATCCATTACTAGTCAATTGAGTTGAGCCAAACCTTTTATAAATATAATTTTGTCTATCAGTCAATTGAGGGTATGTGGAAGTTTTTATACATATCTTTTTTTCATTCAGACATGTTTTTGAGGTATGTAGAATATTTGTTTAAAATAAATATCATTTTCTCCATCAGTCAGTTTATATAAGCAATAATTTTCTGAGATATAATTTTATCCTTGACTAGTCAATTTGAGGTGAGGGTATTGTGCATAATACTACCCTATTGTTAATGGTTGTTTATTGTAAAATTTATGACTATGTTACAATATATTTTGACATATTTATTTTTGATAATTAAGTAAAATAAAAAATAAAAATGTTAATATATATATGTTAGTTTTCATTTGTGTTTAGCTCACCAATATAAAATTTAACCACAGGGGGTGTAATGGCTCTCTATGTTGTAGATCTGGTAGATCTGGGTTCGAGCCCCGGTCAGGTCAAACCAAAGACTATAGCATTGGTATTTATTGCTTCTCTGCTAAGCAGCACTAAGGAGTAAAGGCAAAGACTTGTTGGCTCTGAAGAAGAATAATGTGTCTGAGTGAAACGACATGTTTACCGCAGAGTCTTGTTTCAGTGAGCTAGCACTATTAAAATCCAACTCAGAGTGTTGGTCAGGAAGAAAGCAGACATCATTATCATCTCATCAAATGTATCATGTTCTCCCCATGATAACAAATGTATCTTGTTCTCCCCATGATAACAAATGTATCTTGTTCTCCCCATGATAACAAATGTATCTTGTTCTCCCCATGATAATAAATGCATCTGGTTCTCCCCATGATGTAGCTAACAAACTGCTCATTTGGTGTTTAACAATAATCACTCACCCAACCCCAAATGAAATTTTAAGGGATGTTTATTTTGTTGTTCTGGTTATCTGTGTGGAAATTTGGTTAAGGTTGATGACTCTTTTAATAAAAAAAAAATATTTCAAAGATTTAAAAAAATGTGTTCAGCTTTAGCTCTTCAGCTTTATGCATGTTATTTTTGCATTTTATAAGATAAGATAAGAATAAGAAAACTTTATTTGAATTCGGTTTTTGCATAGCAATAAACACAAGCTCTCAGGAGCTTTTTACCGAATATACATAGTAGCACAAGATACATACAAATATTAACATAATCGCATAAACACACATATAAAGCACATACAGTTAGCAAATGCAACATAAAGAGCACAAAAATAAAGGACATACTAAACATGCTGAAGCAATATCAAGCAAACATAAAATAACTAAGCAGCATTAAAACTTGGAAAAAGCACTAGAAATAAAACAGAAAGCTGAATATGTTATCTGCATGCAGAACAACGACATACTGAGCCATTCCAGGACTGAATCAAACTTTTAAAGTGGTTGAAACTGTTTTCAGTTCTGAAATGGTTCGGAAGTTCGTTCCACAGAGTTGCAGCTGCAAACTTGAATGATTGTTTGCCATACCTTGTAGTTCTAACTTGAAGTACATCTAATATGTTCGAATACCTGAAAGCATATTTAGAATTCTTTACATTAACTAAATCATGAAGGCATACAACAGCTAATTTGTTAACGATTTTATATGTCTCCAAGGGCATTGTCCTAATACGTCTGATCTGTAAGGAGGGCACTAGAGCTTTTTCAAGAAGTTTGATACATGAACTGGTGTAGTCATCGCATACAAAGCGAAGTGCTCTTTCCTGCACTTTCTCTATTTATTTTAGAATTTTTATCGGTACAAAAATGGCAAGCCAAAGGGCAGAAGTTAAAGTTGCTGAGAATGAAAGTGTGGAATATAGTTAATTTGCTTCCTCTGTCTAAATATCGGCCCAAACGTTTAAGTATATTCAGTTGCTGTGATGCCTTCCTACATATTGAACTGATATGAATGTCAATATTTAATTGATAATCTATTTCAATTCCTAAAAGTTTTACTGTTTCTTCACATGAAAGTGTAGAATTCTGTATACAAATCTTCATGTTTTTGTCAAAAGTCTTCTTCCCAACCGCAAGTACCTGAAATTTATCTGGATTAGCCTGCATTTTGTTTACTTTAAGCCAATTAATAAGAACATTTGACTCTGATTCTAAAACTGAGGTAAGTACATTAAAATCAGGATGACCATAAGACAAAGTATTGTCATCCGCATAATTATATAAAGTACCCTTTTTAACAAAATAAAAAATATCATTAATAAAGACATTAAAAAGTAGAGGGCCCAAGATTGACACATGGGGTACACCTTTTTGGATGTCAGACCAACTGCACAGAATACTATTAATCTTAATTGGTTGTTTCCTATTTGATAAGTAGGAATCAAGAAGGGATACAGAATCAGTGGACATATCATAGGCCGAAAGTTTATCAAATAAAATATCTTGGAGTAGGCAATCAAATGCTTTGGAAAGAACCGTTAGGACTGCGACAACATACTGATTTTTGTCAAGGGCATTCCGCCAGTCCTATAATAACCTAAGTAGGGTTGTCTGACATCCAGGACCTCTTCTAAAAGCACATAAATAAGGATTACAAATATTTTCAAAGAAATCAGACAATAGCTGTTCTAAAATTTTCTCAAAAATCTTTGAAAAAATACATAGTACACTTAAGGGTCTGTAGTTAGTCTTCAAAAGTGGATCATTCTTTTTATATAAAGGTGTTACTTGTACTTTCTTTAATTTATCCGGAAAAACACTCTGATCTATTGACATATTTTAAATACTTGTAATCTGAGGTGCAATAATAGATTTACTACATTTTATTATTTTTGCAGGTATACCATCAGCACCTGTTGCTTTTTTGATGTTGATATTATTTATAATCTTTTCAACTTTATCTGTTGATACCTTTTCAAAAACAAATTTGTTTGTGCAATCATTTTGTTTCTTTATTTCTACTAAACTTGGATGATCAGAAGGGTCGTAAACAGTATCTTTTCCTATATTCTCAGCTACAGTAGAGAAAAAAATATTAAAGTGATTGGCTACTTCTTTTTGATCATTTATAATCTTGTCAGATTCATTAAGCACAATTTTGTGTTCTCCACTGAACCCCTTTTTCGAAAAGAATGGCTTAATAGTTTTCCAAAAGTCGCCCGATTTTGTTCCCCCAGAGCAACGTTCTAAAATGTATGTTTTCATTGTTTTTTTTCCAATTTGGTTACACAATTTATTTGCTTTCTGAATTTTTCCCAATTTTTGTTACCCTGACATTTTGTAAATTGAGAATATAGCATTTGTTTTCTGTATACAGCTCTTCTGAGCTCCTGATTCATACATGGTAATAGTTTTTTTTCTTTGATATCTATATTTAATTGGAGCATGCTTGTATAGCACATTGATAAAATCTTTTTCATATTCATTATAAACAGAATCTACTTCATGACATGTTTGATTGAACTTAATTTGTTCTATGTCATCATTGAAAATTTTCAATATCAAAAGTCTTGTAACTTCTATAATACCTGAGCTGTTTTGGTTCGTGAAGAACTTCACCTTTGATAACAGTACTTATAATGTTATGGCAGTCACTGACACATTTTGTGACTTAAAACATAATTATTTCTTGTTTGTCATTATTACATCTACTAGTGATGTGATACAGCCCTTTTTGAAACAGGTTGGACCATTAACAAGTTGTGATAGATTGAAAATATCACAGAAATCATTCAAGGTAGCACTTTTATCTGAATGGAGCATGTCAAAATTCAGGTCACCAAATAATAACATATGTTCATAATGTATTAAAGATCAATCAGCAAATCTGGAGAAATGTTCAGTAAATTCATTGTTTGACATAGAAGGGGGTTTATATGCCCCAACAATTAACCACTTTCTGTCACTTAAATATACTTCATGACACAGAGTTTCAATTGCTTCACTCTCTAAAGATTTGTTTCTGCTGGATGGAAAGTCAGATCTGATAAAGGTAAGAAGGACCCCGTCGTACTGGTTCCTGTCCCTATGTTACACTTTGTACCCATCTACACTGAACAGATTGTCATTAAAAGATTGATCAAGTTTCGTTTCAGAAATAATTAATAAATCTACAATGTTGTCATTTAGTACCTCTTTTATTTCGTCAAATTTGTACCGAAGGCTATTGATGTTCAGGTGTGCTGCCATGAATTGTTTGGGATAAGATCTCTGGACATCTCTAAGGTCTTTAAATGTGTGTTTGTTTACATTTCCACCGGAAGTAACAGAGGGTGCGTTTGATTTAGCCTCTACATCTTCAATATTAAAAAAGGAGTTGCTAAAAATAGGCAAAATACAGTTTGCACAGTACCAACTTTCAGATGATGTTGATAAGCGTTGGTATTCGTATATCGGTAGGTCAATACCTTTAATGTGATACCAATATGTACAGTCTTCACAATAAATTCCACGTTGATTTCGTTTTACTGGTTTGGAACATTTCCCACTATGATATTTTACTGGACCAGGATTAGTTGAAATGTCTCGTGATAGCAAAAGAATTCTAATTATTGATATATATGTTGTTGTATTTTGGTTTGATAAGTATTTGTAGTAACGTCTATTTGTATAATATCGGATCTTTTCTGAGACGATCCTCGGGTATAATAAATCTAGTGAAAAGTCATAGCAAGATGGTTTTGGTTTCGTTCCCGAGTATAATCCGAGATCTTCTATCATGTATTCGTTGTCTGGGAGATATAATTGCGTTGGAAATGCAAGGATGCGAGCTACAATTAAAGTTGTTGTTAGAGTAAACAAACGCCCGTCTAGTCCCGTCGCCATCTTTACAATCTTTTTCAATGGTAATCATATTTCATGTCATGGTTGTGAGTTTGTTATAACTTTATTGTGTTCAAAGTAATTTCTAGTTGCATTTTGTAAGCTTTGATTGTAATGAAGGGATATAGAAATACAAGTCTTACCAATTCATGTGTGTCATGTGTCATAATGGCTGTAAATGCGTAGTGTTGTGGTCTGTTAGAGTGTGCCAATTACGGTCCAGCACCTCCGACTTCAGCACTGAAGGTTTCTGTTAGGGTTACCTCTCCATTAGCTTCTGGTATAAGACCTTTCCTGGAAGCACTGGAGGGACTTTACAGGTCCCAAACTGGATTTATCCTCAGGTTTTCTCCCGAAGCCTTTCCCATAAATGGGTATGCCGCACGGCAGCGGAGGTTTGATAATGGAGTTTCCCTCTCCATCCACAAAACAGTAGAACTATTTAACCCATAGCTGGGATTACCAATTCATTATACACAAGTATTGTTGAATATGTAAAAAAAACAGTTTGACGATACCATTGGGATAATCAGAAGTTGTAATTTGAAGGAAGCACAATGTAATAGCCAAATGAAAAAAGACAAACAATGATCTGCTAAACACTACACAGAAAACTAAAGATTGACAGCATGAACCCTGCTAAAAAACGGAGAACTCAGGTGCTCCAGAATGTTAAGAAATTCCTGTTCCACTAGTGGCACCTGTCCTTTTAAAACAATTATTAATTATTATTGACCGAACTTAAAAAGATCAAATATCGATCTGGATTTTTAATGTATATCATTTTACAAATCAGTCAATTTGGGTGAACAAACTTTTTATAAATATCTTTTTTTTTCTTCAGGGGTATGTTTTTATAAATACCATTTGATCCACCAGTCAGTTTGGATAAGTGAGACTTTTTTTGGATAAAATGTTATCCATTACTAGTCAATTGGGTTGAGCCAAACCTTTTATAAATATAATTTTGTCTATCAGTCAATTGAGGGTATGTGGAAGTTTTTTTATTGATATCTTTTTTTTTCATTCAGACATGTTTTTGAGGTATGTAGAATATTTGTTTAAAATACATATCATTTTCTCCATCAGTCAGTTTATATAAGCAATAATTTTCTGAGATATAATTTTATCCTTGACTAGTCAATTTGAGGTGAGGGTATTGTGCATAATACTACCCTATTGTTAATGGTTGTTTATTGTAAAATTTATGACTATGTTACAATATATTTGGCATATTTATTTTTGATAATTAAGTAAAATAAAAAATAAAAATGTTAATATATATGTTAGTTTTCACTTGTGTTTAGCTCACCAATATAAAATTTAACCACAGGGGGTATAATGGCTCTCTATGTTGTAGATCTGGTAGATCTGGGTTCGAGTCCCGGTCAGGTCAAACCAAAGACTATAACATTGGTATTTATTGCTTCTCTGCTAAGCAGCACTAAGGAGTAAAGGTAAAGACTTGTTGGCTCTGAAGAAGAATAATGTGTCTGAGTGAAACGACATTTTACGACAGACTCTTGTTTCACTGAGCTAGCACTATTAAAATCCAACTCAGAGTGTTGGTCAAGAACAAAGCAGACATCATTATCATCTCATCAAATGCATCTTGTTCTCCCCATGATAATAAATGTATCTTGTTCTCCCCACGATAACAAATGTATCTTGTTCTCCCCATGATAGCAAATGTATCTTGTTCTCCCCATGATAGCAAATGTATCTTGTTCTCCCCATGATAACAAATGTATCTTGTTCTCCCCATGATAAGATATGTATCTTGTTCTCCCCTTGATAACAAATGCATCTTGTTCTCCCCATGATGTAGCTAACAAACTGCTCATTTGGTGTTTAACAATAATCACTCACCCAGCCCCATATGAAATCTTAGGGGATGTTTATTTTGTTGTTCTGGGGATTTGTGTGGAAACTTGGTTAAGGTTGATGACTTTTAATAAAAAAAAATATTTCAAAGATTTAAAAAAAATGTGTTCAGCTTTAGCTCTTCAGCTTTATGCATGTTATTTTTGCATTTTATAAGATAAGATAAGATAAGAATAAGAACACTTTATTTGAATTCGGTTGTTGTATAACAATAAACACAAGCTCTCAGGAGCTTATTACCGAATATACATAGTAGCACAAGATACATACAAATATTAACATAATCGCATAAACACACATATAAAGCACATACAGTTAGCAAATGCAACATAAAAAGCACAAAAATAAAGGACATACTAAACATGCTGAAGCAATATCAAGCAAACATAAAATAACTAAGCAGCATTAAAACTTGGAAAAAGCAGCACTAGAAATAAAACAGAAAGCTGAATATGTTATCTGCATGCAGAACAACGACATACTGAGCCATTCCAGGACAGAATCAAATTTTTAAAGTGGTTGAAACTGTTTTCAGTTCTGAAATGGTTCGGAAGGTCGTTCCACAGAGTTGCAGCTACAAACATGAATGATTTTTTGCCATACCTTGTAGTTCTAACTTGAAGTACATCTAATATGTTCGAATACCTGAAAGCATATTTAGAATTCTTCACATTAACTAAATCATGAAGGCATACAGCAGCTAATTTGTTAACGATTGTATATGTCTCCAAGGCCATTGTCCTAATACGTCTGATCTGTAAGGAGGGCACTAGAGCTTTTTCAAGAAGTTTGATACATGAACTGATGTAGTCATCGCATACAAAGCGAAGTGCTCTTTCATGCACTTTCTCTATTTTTTTTAGAATTTTTATCGGTACAAAAATGGCAAGCCAAAGGGCAGAAGTTAAAGTTGCTGAGAATCAAAGTGTGGAATATAGTTAATTTGCTTCCTCTGTCTAAATATCGGCCCAAACGCTTAAGTATATTCAGTTGCTGTGATGCCTTCCTACAGATTGAACTGATATGAATGTCAAAATTTAATTGATAATCTATTTCAATTCCTAAAAGTTTTACTGTTTCTTCACATGAAAGTGTAGAATTCGGTATACAAATCTTCATGTTTTTGTCAAAAGTCTTCTTCCCAACCGCAAGTACCTGAAATTTATCTGGATTAGCCTGCATTTTGTTTACTTTAAGCCAATTAATAAGAACATTTGACTCTGATTCTAAAACTGAGGTAAGTACATTAAAATCGGGATGACCATAAGACAAAGTATTGTCATTCGCATAATTATATAAAGTACTCTTTTCAACAAAATAAAAAATATCATTAATAAAGACATTAAAAAGTAGAGGGCCCAAGATTGACACATGGGGTACACCTTTTTGGATGTCAGACCAACTGCACAGAATACTATTAATTTTAATTGGTTGTTTCCTATTTGATAAGTAGGAATCAAGAAGGGATACAGAATCAGTGGACATATCATAGGCCGAAAGTTTATCAAATAAAATATCTTGGAGTAGGCAATCAAATGCTTTGGAAAGACCCGTTAGGACTGCGACAACATACTGATTTTTGTCAAGGGCATTCCGCCAGTCCTATAATAACCTAAGTAGGGTTGTCTGACATCCAGGACCTCTTCTAAAAGCACATAAATAAGGATTACAAATATTTTCAAAGAAATCAGACAATAGCTGTTCTAAAATTTTTTCAAAAATCTTTGAAAAAATAAATAGTACACTTAAGGGTCTGTAGTTAGTCTTCAAAAGTGGATCATTCTTTTTATATAAAGGTGTTACTTGTACTTTCTTTAATTTATCCGGAAAAACACTCTGATCTATTGACATATTTTAAATACTTGTAATCTGAGGTGCAATAATAGATTTACTACATTTTATTATTTTTGCAGGTATACCATCAGCACCTGTTGCTTTTTTGATGTTGATATTATTTATAATCTTTTCAACTTTATCTGTTGATACCTTTTCAAAAACAAATTTGTTTGTGCAATCATTTTGTTTCTTTATTTCTACTAAACTTGGATGATCAGAAGGGTCGTAAACAGTATCTTTTCCTATATTCTCAGCTACAGTAGAGAAAAAAATATTAAAGTGATTGGCTACTTCTTTTTGATCATTTATAATCTTGTCAGATTCATTAAGCACAATTTTGTGTTCTCCACTGAACCCCTTTTTCGAAAAGAATGGCTTAATAGTTTTCCAAAAGTCGCCCGATTTTGTTCCCCCAGAGCAACGTTCTAAAATGTATGTTTTCATTGTTTTTTTTCCAATTTGGTTACAAAATTTCTTTGCTTTCTGAATTTTCCCAATTTTTGTTACCCTGACATTTTGTAAATTGAGAATATAGCATTTGTTTTCTGTATACAGCTCTTCTGAGCTCCTGATTCATACATGGTAATAGTTTTTTTTCTTTGATATCTATATTTAATTGGAGCATGCTTGTATAGCACATTGATAAAATCTTTTCATATTCATTATAAACAGAATCTACTTCATGACATGTTTGATTGAACTTAATTTGTTCTATATCATCATTGAAATTTTCAATATCAAAAATCTTGTAACTTCTATAATACCTGAGCTGTTTTGGTTCGTGAAGAACTTCACCTTTGATAACAGTACTTATAATGTTATGGCAGTCACTGACACATTTTGTGACTTAAAACATAATTATTTCTTGTTTGTCATTATTACATCTACTAGTGATGGGATACAGCCCTTTTTGAAACAGGTTGGACCATTAACAAGTTGTGATAGATTGAAAATATCACAGAAATCATTCAAGGTAGCACTTTTATCTGAATGGAGCATGTCAAAATTCAGGTCACCAAATAATAACATATGTTCATAATGTATTAAAGATCAATCAGCAAATCTGGAGAAATATTCAGTAAATTAAAAGTTTGACATAGAAGGGGGTTTATATGCCCCAGCAATCAACCACTTTCTGCCACTGAATATACTTCATGACACAGAGTTTCAATTGTCTCACTCTCTAAAGATTTTTTTGTGCTGGATGGAAAGTCAGATCTGATAAAGGTAAGTAGGCCCCCGCGGTACTGGTTCCTGTCCCT
Organism: Bathymodiolus brooksi; assembly: GCA_963680875.1. Lineage (NCBI taxonomy): Eukaryota > Metazoa > Mollusca > Bivalvia > Mytilida > Modiolidae > Bathymodiolus > Bathymodiolus brooksi. The sequence goes on along the minus strand of OY804590.1, from coordinate 25,078,401 downwards.
ATGTTGCACTTTGTACCCATCTACACTGAACAGATTGTCATTAAAAGATTGATCAAGTTTCGTTTCAGAAATAATTAATAAATCTACAATGTTGTCAGTTAGTACCTCTTTTATTTCGTCAAATTTGTACCGAAGGCTATTGATGTTCAGGTGTGCTGCCATGAATTGTTTGGGATAAGATCTCTGGACATCTCTAAGGTCTTTAAATGTGTGTTTGTTTACATTTCCACCGGAAGTAACATAGGGTGCGTTTGATTTAGCCTCTACATTTTCAATATTAAAAAGGAGTTGCTAAAAATAGGCAAAATACAGTTTGCACAGTACCAACTTTCAGATGATGTTGATAAGCGTTGGTATTCGTCTATCGGTAGGTCAATACCTTTAATGTGATACCAATATGTACAGTTTTCACAATAAATTCGACGTTGATTTCGTTTTACTGGTTTGGAACATTTCCCACTATGATATTTTACTGGACCAGTATTAGTTGAAATGTCTCGTGATAGCAAAAGAATTCTAATTATTGATATATATGTTGTTGTATTTTGGTTTGATAAGTATTTGTAGTAACGTCTATTTGTATAATATCGGATCTTTTCTGAGACGATCCTCGGGTATAATAAATCTAGTGAAAAGTCATAGCAAGATGGTTTTGGTTTCGTTCCCGAGTATAATCCGAGATCTTCTATCATGTATTCGTTGTCTGGGAGATCTAATTGCGTTGGAAATGCAAGGATGCGAGCTACAATTAAAGTTGTTGTTAGGGTAAACAAACGCCCGTCTAGTCCCGTCGCCATCTTTACAATCTTTTTCAATGGTAATCATATTTCATGTCATGGTTGTGACTTTGTTATAGCTTTATTGTGTTCAAAGTAATTTCTAGTTGCATTTGTAAGCTTTGATTGTAATGAAGGGATATAGAAATACAAGTCTTACCAATTCATGTGTGTCATGTGTCATAATGGCTGTAAATGCGTAGTGTTGTGGTCTGTTAGAGTGTGCCAATTACGGTCCAGCACCTCCGACTTCAGCACTGAAGGTTTCTGTTAGGGTTACCTCTCCATTAGCTTCTGGTATAAGACCTTTCCTGGAAGCACTGGAGGGACTTTACAGGTCCCAAACTGGATTTATCCTCAGGGTTTTCTCCCGAAGCCTTTCCCATAAATGGGTATGCCGCACGGCAGCGGAGGTTTGATAATGGAGTTTCCCTCTCCATCCACAAAACAGTGGAACTATTTAACCCATAGCTGGGATTACCAATTCATTATACACAAGTATTGTTGAATATGTAAAAAAAACAGTTTGACGATACCATTGGGATAATCAGAAGTTGTAATTTGAAGGAAGCACAATGTAATAGCCAAATGAAAAAAGACAAACAATGATCTGCTAAACACTACACAGAAAACTAAAGATTGACAGCATGAACCCTGCTAAAAAACGGAGAACTCAGGTGCTCCAGAATGTTAAGAAATTCCTGTTCCACTAGTGGCACCTGTCCTTTTAAAACAATTATTAATTATTATTGACTGAACTTAAAAAGATCAAATATCGATCTGGATTTTTAATGTATATCATTTTACAAATCAGTCAATTTGGGTGAACAAACTTTTTATAAATATCTTTTTTTTTCTTCAGGGGTATGTTTTTATAAATACCATTTGATCCACCAGTCAGTTTGGATAAGTGAGACTTTTTTTGGATAAAATGTTATCCATTACTAGTCAATTGGGTTGAGCCAAACCTTTTATAAATATAATTTTGTCTAACAGTCAATTGAGGGTATGTGGAAGTTTTTTTATTGATATCTTTTTTTTTCATTCAGACATGATTTTGAGGTATGTAGAATATTTGTTTAAAATACATATCATTTTCTACATCAGTCAGTTTATATAAGCAATAATTTTCTGAGATATAATTTTATCCTTGACTAGTCAATTTGAGGTGAGGTATTGTGCATAATACTACCCTATTGTTAATGGTTGTTTATTGTAAAATTTATGACTATGTTACAATATATTTTGACATATTTATTTTTGATAATTAAGTAAAATAAAAAAATAAAATGTTAATATATATGTTAGTTTTCACTTGTGTTTAGCTCACCAATATAAAATTTAACCACAGGGGGTATAATGGCTCTCTATGTTGTAGATCTGGTAGATCTGGGTTCGAGTCCCGGTCAGGTCAAACCAAAGACTATAACATTGGTATTTATTGCTTCTCTGCTAAGCAGCACTAAGGAGTAAAGGTAAAGACTTGTTGGCTCTGAAGAAGAATAATGTGTCTGAGTGAAACGACATTTTACGACAGACTCTTGTTTCACTGAGCTAGCACTATTAAAATCCAACTCAGAGTGTTGGTCAAGACCAAAGCAGACATCATTATCATCTCATCAAATGCATCTTGTTCTCCCCATGATAATAAATGTATCTTGTTCTCCTTACGATAACAAATGTATCTTGTTCTCCCCATGATAGCAAATGTATCTTGTTCTCCCCATGATAGCAAATGTATCTTGTTCTCCCCATGATAACAAATGTATCTTGTTCTCCCCATGATAAAAAATGTATCTTGTTCTCCCCTTGATAACAAATGCATCTTGTTCTCCCCATGATGTAGCTAACAAACTGCTCATTTGGTGTTTAACAATAATCACTCACCCAGCCCCATATGAAATCTTAGGGGATGTTTATTTTGTTGTTCTGGGGATTTGTGTGGAAACTTGGTTAAGGTTGATGACTTTTTAATAAAAAAAAAATATTTCAAAGATTTAAAAAAATGTGTTCAGCTTTAGCTCTTCAGCTTTATGCATGTTATTTTTGCATTTTATAAGATAAGATAAGATAAGAATAAGAACACTTTATTTGAATTCGGTTGTTGTATAACAATAAACACAAGCTCTCAGGAGCTTATTACCGAATATACATAGTAGCACAAGATACATACAAATATTAACATAATCGCATAAACACACATATAAAGCACATACAGTTAGCAAATGCAACATAAAAAGCACAAAAATAAAGGACATACTAAACATGCTGAAGCAATATCAAGCAAACATAAAATAACTAAGCAGCATTAAAACTTGGAAAAAGCAGCACTAGAAATAAAACAGAAAGCTGAATATGTTATCTGCATGCAGAACAACGACATACTGAGCCATTCCAGGACAGAATCAAATTTTTAAAGTGGTTGAAACTGTTTTCAGTTCTGAAATGGTTCGGAAGGTCGTTCCACAGAGTTGCAGCTACAAACATGAATGATTTTTTGCCATACCTTGTAGTTCTAACTTGAAGTACATCTAATATGTTCGAATACCTGAAAGCATATTTAGAATTCTTCACATTAACTAAATCATGAATGCATACAGCAGCTAATTTGTTAACGATTTTATATGTCTCCAAGGCCATTGTCCTAATACGTCTGATCTGTAAGGAGGGCACTAGAGCTTTTTCAAGAAGTTTGATACATGAACTGATGTAGTCATCGCATACAAAGCGAAGTGCTCTTTCCTGCACTTTCTCTATTTTTTTTAGAATTTTTATCGGTACAAAAATGGCAAGCCAAAGGGCAGAAGTTAAAGTTGCTGAGAATCAAAGTGTGGAATATAGTTAATTTGCTTCCTCTGTCTAAATATCGGCCCAAACGCTTAAGTATATTCAGTTGCTGTGATGCCTTCCTACAGATTGAACTGATATGAATGTCAAAATTTAATTGATAATCTATTTCAATTCCTAAAAGGTTTACTGTTTCTTCACATGAAAGTGTAGAATTCTGTATACAAATCTTCATGTTTTTGTCAAAAGTCTTCTTCCCAACCGCAAGTACCTGAAATTTATCTGGATTAGCCTGCATTTTGTTTACTTTAAGCCAATTAATAAGAACATTTGACTCTGATTCTAAAACTGAGTTAAGTACATTAAAATCAGGATGATCATAAGACAAAGTATTGTCATCCGCATAATTATATAAAGTACCCTTTTCAACAAAATAAAAAATATCATTAATAAAGACATTAAAAAGTAGAGGGCCCAAGATTGACACATGGGGTACACCTTTTTGGATGTCAGACCAACTGCACAGAATACTATTAATTTTAATTGGTTGTTTCCTATTTGATAAGTAGGAATCAAGAAGGGATACAGAATCAGTGGACATATCATAGGCCGAAAGTTTATCAAATAAAATATCTTGGAGTAGGCAATCAAATGCTTTGGAAAGAACCGTTAGGACTGCGACAACATACTGATTTTTGTCAAGGGCATTCCGCCAGTCCTATAATAACCTAAGTAGGGTTGTCTGACATCCAGGACCTCTTCTAAAAGCACATAAATAAGGATTACAAATATTTTCAAAGAAATCAGACAATTGCTGTTCTAAAATTTCTCAAAAACTTTGAAAAAATACATAGTACACTTAAGGGTGTGTAGTTAGTCTTCAAAAGTGGATCATTCTTTTTATATAAAGGTGTTACTTGTACTTTCTTTAATTTATCCGGAAAAACACTCTGATCTATTGACATATTTTAAATACTTGTAATCTGAGGTGCAATAATAGATTTACTACATTTTATTATTTTTGCAGGTATACCATCAGCACCTGTTGCTTTTTTGATGTTGATATTATTTATAATCTTTTCAACTTTATCTGTTGAAACCTTTTCAAAAACAAATTTGTTTGTGCAATCATTTTGTTTCTTTATTTCTACTAAACTTGGATGATCAGAAGGGTCGTAAACAGTATCTTTTCCTATATTCTCAGCTACAGTAGAGAAAAAAAATATTAAAGTGATTGGCTACTTCTTTTTGATCATTTATAATCTTGTCAGATTCATTAAGCACAATTTTGTGTTCTCCACTGAACCCCTTTTTCGAAAAGAATGGCTTAATAGTTTTCCAAAAGTCGCCCGATTTTGTTCCCCCAGAGCAACGTTCTAAAATGTATGTTTTCATTGTTTTTTTTCCAATTTGGTTACAAAATTTCTTTGCTTTCTGAATTTTCCCAATTTTTGTTACCCTGACATTTTGTAAATTGAGAATATAGCATTTGTTTTCTGTATACAGCTCTTCTGAGCTCCTGATTCATACATGGTAATAGTTTTTTTTCTTTGATATCTATATTTAATTGGAGCATGCTTGTATAGCACATTGATAAAATCTTTTTCATATTCATTATAAACAGAATCTACTTCATGACATGTTTGATTGAACTTAATTTGTTCTATGTCATCATTGAAAATTTTCAATATCAAAAGTCTTGTAACTTCTATAATACCTGAGCTGTTTTGGTTCGTGAAGAACTTCACCTTTGATAACAGTACTTATAATGTTATGGCAGTCACTGACACATTTTGTGACTTAAAACATAATTATTTCTTGTTTGTCATTATTACATCTACTAGTGATGTGATACAGCCCTTTTTGAAACAGGTTGGACCATTAACAAGTTGTGATAGATTGAAAATATCACAGAAATCATTCAAGGTAGCACTTTTATCTGAATGGAGCATGTCAAAATTCAGGTCACCAAATAATAACATATGTTCATAATGTATTAAAGATCAATCAGCAAATCTGGAGAAATGTTAAGTAAATTCATTGTTTGACATAGAAGGGGGTTTATATGCCCCAGCAATCAACCACTTTCTGTCATTTAAATATACTTCATGACACAGAGTTTCAATTGCTTCACTCTCTAAAGATTTTTTTCTGCTGGATGGAAAGTCAGATCTGATAAAGGTAAGTAGGCCCCCGTCGTACTGGTTCCTGTCCCTATGTTGCACTTTGTACCCATCTACACTGAACAGATTGTCATTAAAAGATTGATCAAGTTTCGTTTCAGAAATAATTAATAAATCTACAATGTTGTCATTTAGTACCTCTTTTATTTCGTCAAATTTGTACCGAAGGCTATTGATGTTCAGGTGTGCTGCCATGAATTGTTTGGGATAAGATCTCTGGACATCTCTAAGGTCTTTAAATGTGTGTTTGTTTACATTTCCACCGGAAGTAACATAGGGTGCGTTTGATTTAGCCTCTACATCTTCAATATTAAAAAGGAGTTGCTAAAAATAGGCAAAATACAGTTTGCACAGTACCAACTTTCAGATGATGTTGATAAGCGTTGGTATTCGTCTATCGGTAGGTCAATACCTTTAATGTGATACCAATATGTACAGTCTTCACAATAAATTCAACGTTGATTTCGTTTTACTGGTTTGGAACATTTCCCACTATGATATTTTACTGGACCAGTATTAGTTGAAATGTCTCGTGATAGCAAAAGAATTCTAATTATTGATATATATGTTGTTGTATTTTGGTTTGATAAGTATTTGTAGTAACGTCTATTTGTATAATATCGGATCTTTTCTGAGACGATCCTCGGGTATAATAAATCTAGTGAAAAGTCATAGCAAGATGGTTTTGGTTTCGTTCCCGAGTATAATCCGAGATCTTCTATCATGTATTCGTTGTCTGGGAGATCTTATTGCGTTGGAAATGCAAGGATTCGAGATACAATTAAAGTTGTTGTTAGAGTAAACAAAAGCCCGTCTAGTCCCGTCGCCATCTTTACAATCTTTTTCAATGGTAATCATATTTCATGTCATGGTTGTGAGTTTGTTATAGCTTTATTGTGTTCAAAGTAATTTCTAGTTGCATTTTGTAAGCTTTGATTGTAATGAAGGGATATAGAAATACAAGTCTTACCAATTCATGTGTGTCATGTGTCATAATGGCTGTAAATGCGTAGTGTTGTGGTCTGTTAGAGTGTGCCAATTAAGGTCCAGCACCTCCGACTTCAGCACTGAAGGTTTCTGTTAGAGTTACCTCTCCATTAGCTTCTGGTATAAGACCTTTCCTGGAAGCACTGGAGGGACTTTACAGGTCCCAAACTGGATTTATCCTCAGGTTTTCTCCCGAAGCCTTTCCCATAAATGGGTATGCCGCACGGCAGCGGAGGTTTGATAATGGAGTTTCCCTCTCCATCCACAAAACAGTGGAACTATTTAACCCATAGCTGGGATTACCAATTCATTATACACTAAAATAATTTGTAGATACCATTAGGGTAATCAGTAGTCGTAATTTGAAGGAAGCACAATGTAATAGCCAAATGAAAAAAGACAAACAATGATCTGCTAATAAGTGTAATAACAAAATTACCGAACTCCGAACAATCTTACAAAGGGAAAGTCAAATCTCATAAGTATATAAACAGACAAAATCAGTCAACAACCGAAAACTGTGAAAACCGTAATGACCCTGACTTGGTAGAGGCATTTCTAAAGAAATGGTGGGTTGAATCAGATGTTAAAGCGCCAAACCTCCCCCTTGCATTACGGCTCAAAGTCTCCGACTGTCACTATAACAGTATTTATAACAATACTTGAACAAAACAGGTAAAAGAGTTTTCAAAGCAGCACCAAACTCAGTGAAGTAAATGTCAAAAGCAATTCACTATATGAAAATCCATCGTTTATAAACTTTTCTGCAGAGACGGAATATATTTCGACAAGATCTTGGTATTGGAATATAAACTTTTTAAGAGATCGAATAAGGCGAATTTTTTTTATAGCCCTGGTCCAGTAGCCTGTTTCTCAGATGAAGATGACGTTTCAGGAAATCAGAATAATTGCTACTGGCGCTTGCATAGCGAATCAATTGCGAGATGTAAACACCATATGCAGGAGAAGCTGGTATATTGCTGCACATATTTGGAAAATTTATGATCTTAAAATTGAAGTCGTCCCGTTTATCATAAATTTTAGTACTGATTTGACCACTGTCGTCAAATTCGAGGTATAAGTCCAAAATGATGCGGACGAAGCGGTATATGTGGTATCTTTAACTTCCATCTCTGGAGGATATATCAATGGAAGAAATTCTGCAAATCTAGAATTATTGATAGATAAAACGTCATCAATATACCTGTATGTGAAATTAAAGACTCTAGCCTCATGAATCTTCTTATCTTTTACAAGCATTTGTATAGTGTTCTGTAGGCTGCATTATCTCTGGTTCTGTTGTCTGATGGTGTGAGAATGTGTTCCGCATGGACATCAACTAAGTTGTTAACTATTTTGTACATGAATTTTGCTCTTGCTTTGGCTCTTCGTTGTTCTAGTGACTCCCACTGTAATAATAATATATATTTGCATATTTAGGTAGTGATCTAAAACCGATTTTTTAAAGTACGATCAAATTAATTTATTCTAATCAACAAATGATTTTTCATAGATGATAACCTAGGAACGACGTTTAAATGTTTAGAGACCATGTACAACTACAAAATTGACGATGGTGAGACAAATGAGGAGACAATCTTATTGTTGGGTGTTTGCCGTAGTTTTTCAATCATTCAAAAACTATTTTGTTCCAAACACATTTCCGAATAAAGGAATTTCGGTTTATGTACTTGAAAGGTATGATACTTTTATACACTCTATTTAAACAAACAAGATTTCTTAGCATGTTGCCAACATTCACATCATAAAATTGAAAAAAAAGGAAGTGGGACATTTAGGGAGACACCATAACATTCGCTATAATATCGTTAATTTTAGCATTTTAGGTATAAAATCGAAAACTGAAGTCCTCTCTTGTGAGGAATTTACAAAAGTCAATAAGATTATAAGCTAATTTACACGAAATTCTATATTTATTCACCGGAACGATGAAAAAAAACTACATATTCGGAACAAAACGTCATATTTTTGATAGTGTAACAGACACGGTCAAGATGCAAATTTCAGTGTCAATTGGAACAAGTTGTCATAAAGGCACCAATTTCGCGTTCATAAGAGACACAAACATATCATTTACAGTAAATTAAAATATTTAATTTCATTCCCATTGAAATTCGTGGAAATTCCGGATATATTGTACATATCTCTGTTACAGGTGTCAATATGAAAGCTTTTGTGACTCCGTGAGCGATGTGGTAGTCGTGTTGTGCATTGTGGAAATATTCCTCGGTATAAACAATTTCTTTACTTGTATTTGAACAATTCTGTGGCATATAGCTAATTTGTTAACCTTTCTTTTTGTTTAAATTCTTCAGACTCACCTCTCTTCTATACAAAAATTAGACTTTGTACTTCTGTGTGGTCTACAGGTATCTCAGACGAGAAAAGGTCCACTCGATCGTTCAATGGCGCTGATTACGTCATTTATCAACCGACGTCATAAAGCATATGCAGTTTACTTTATTTTCGTACCAAAATTATAATATTTTCCTTCGTATATTTCCATAAATCTAGATTATGCCGCATAAAAGTGGAAAAACTGTTACCGTCTACAGGGTTAAACTATGTGATCCTCTATTTGCTTTGCCCGACTATAGTCAGTAAATATAGGTACAAAGGATATTGATCATTATGATATTTTTTTTGTAAATTCACAAAATAGTCTACTTTGCTTGGTTTTAATGGGTCAATGCTTTCTCATTTTGAACATTCAAACAATACACAGATTGAAAATGAAAACGTCTCCAATACCATGCACAACGTCTAAGCTATTTTTGATAAACTTCTTCAGGACAATTTAAGAAATAGGTAGACAAAGGACAAAATAAGAAGTAGGTAGACAAATCTTCAGAGACCAGTGTCTAGCTGCATCCCTGAAGTTTACTAATAAAATAACAACAATAAATACCACACCATACCCCTAATAAGTACATATATGGCTACTAGTTCCCTGGCTTGACAGAAACAGTTCAGTAAAAAGTGATGCGGGTGAGCTAGTTTTATTGGCTCAAATCTCCTATCTTAGTGAAATGATACGTTCATGCAAGTGTTTTCTACTTGTGAGTAGAACACTGACGACCGCATTTAAATGGATGAGCAGTGTCGCTGTAAAGAGTCATAAATAAGTCCTTTATATGATATCTGACATTCCTTTTCTTCTTTTAGATTTTGATTTAACATCACATGTTCACGTTCCAACGAATTTGTCATTGCCATCTTCTAAAATCCAATTGGTGCAAACTCATTTCATCCACAAACTCTATAAGAATAGACTGAATATTCCAAAGAGGTAATCAAAAGCTGTAAATGGATTTGATTGATTCTTGGTGTTTAACGCCACTTTCAGCAGTATTTCAGCTATATCTGGGCGAACAGTTTTAGAGGTGGAAGATGCCGGAGTACCCGGAGAGGACCACCGACCCTGGGCAAGCAAATTGTAAGCTTTATCACTTGTGGCTGGGAGTCGAGTGCACCCTTTTTGTAATTTACAAAGCTGGGCGCGAACCCACGCCGTATTGGTGATAAGCTTGTATGAGCTGTTAGATCCAACGACCTAATTCACTGAGCCACCAGGGCCCCCGCTGTCAATCGAAGAAGAACAAACAATACAATGACCAAAATGAAAAGGACAAAACGACAAACAATGGTTGATATAGCACAAAAACTAGAGTGAGCACTCCCACTAAAAACCGTGATGAGCTAAGTGCTCCACAACAGGCCTGTTCCACTGGTGGCACATGCTGTTTAACAAGTGTGCTTACGATAATAAACATGTATCCATCACAGATTTATTAAAGGTTCTATCTCTGTTTCATCAACATGCTTTGAACCGCATCGGTGGTGTAATGGTTAACGTGTTCGCCGCGTGATCCCATCATCTCACTAAGAATGGAGGTTTGGGCCCCGCTACTTTTCATTGAGGTGCTTATAGCAAGTGAGCGGCCATGTATATGTATATTGGAGTGTCGATTTTGCCTCTTTCTACGATTGTTCGATTTTATTTTTTCATTGTTCCGACAGGTGGTATTTTTTTTTATCAATTTCATCAGCTATTTCCTTGTCTGTTACGGGACCGGCGTGGTCGTGATCGTATAGTAGTTGGATTTACAACTACACGTCCAATCAGTGCATAACACCACTAACGTTGGAGTTCGAACCCCGTTCATGGCGAGGTGTAATCGATACAACATTGTGTAATACAGTTTGTCAGTGAGTTGCGGCAGGTCTGTGGATTTCTCCTTGTACTCCACTAATAATACTGACAGCAACGATACAACTGATATATTGTTGAAAATGGCGTTAAACACCTTAAACCAAACCAAAGAAAACCTTGTCTGTCACAATACCATTGATATAACGAAAATTAGTCAATTGTATTACTATCTAGGGTACACAATCCGATATATAATGCTTAAAGTGTTCATTTAATACACAACGCTTAACTTGTAATTCCAGGTGATGGTTGGAACATCACAAAAATCAATTTGCGTTATGCCAGTTAATGGGATGTCAACCCTTCCCTTTTTATTGGATATCCAACGTTTGTACTGAAATAAACAATAAGGACCAGGTTGCACAAACCTCACTTAAATATAAGTCTCATTTAAACCTTAAGTGTAAATCAATAAGTTTTAATTCACCCTTAAATTTAATTGAGGTTTCTACAACTTATTCCAGATTCGCTTCAATTCAAAAAGACACACACCTACTATAAAAATGAATGACGACATAAACACGATCATGTCTTCAAATTGTCCAAACTGAAATATCTATATCATACACCAATACAGCTTGTGGAGGCAGAAAAACATTAATGTATCTAAGCTTCAATGGTGTTGCGTTGGAATTAAAATACAGTTACATATATACATACAAAAGGTATATAGAAAAATGATTAAAACAAATGTTCGATGAAAAATGGGTAGGCCTAATGTCAAGTTGAAATTGTGAAGAGATTGATGATGTTAATATACATATGTTATTCCTTTTGCTCGTGGGGAATGCATTTATGTTATAAATCATATACTTCGTCCTATCGTGTCGTATCTATTTGTCCGGAACAAGAAAAACACATGCATGTCTACAACCTCAGGATTTACATAGCTACATGGACCTGGTACCAATATACCAAATGCATGTTTGCATACTTGTCGTAAACAAACGTTAATTAAGATATCTTGTGCAAACGGAAACGATATACACATTAGTCTTCCTCGTTCGTTAAGTTTAAAAACCACCCAGAAGTCACTGCAATATACCTCTCACTTTTTATGGTATATTGCGTTTGTCTAAAAAAGAAAAATTGTATTATAAAGATCCGCTATATAATAATAATTCCTAAGAAAGGAAGTTGCGCAATAGTTCTGAGAACTATAGTCATTATGCCATGTTCCTTCATTTTGTTTTTAAGTGTAATATTGTATTATGAGGAATAGTAGGGGCAGTATATTGTTGTGTCAAACTAAAACACTAGTCTTGTTGCATAGCTTCAGGATATTTGATTTACATTCTGAAGTGCTTCAGAGAAAAAAAAGTACGAGATCATTTTTACAAATGAGAAAATGACATATGCAAACAAGAAACAACCACATATATTTGCTAGGTTAATTGGCAATTCAAAAATGGGTATTTATGCATCAAATTGCTCGGGGTTTTGATTGACAACATATTTGATTTGTTTGGTGGGCGCGTTTTTTAACAGACAGTCGGTATTCCTATGGGTACAAACTGTACCTTTTAGTATCTTCAAACTATTCTTAATTAAATTGACTGCTGTGGCAATTCAAAATACCCAAATCTATAATATATAAAGGTTAAGATGTAGGCTGAGGGGTATATGTATAAAATAAACGATAGAGAAAACCGAAGGAGCAATCAAGAATGGACAATCCACAGCCACTGGCAACATTGGACACACAAGACACAGGACGAAGACAAACAAAACACAAGTACATAACACAGAAAGTTAAAAGGATGAGCAACACGGACCGCACCAAAAACGGCGGTGAACCTATGTGAAGATCAAGACGTGGTTGATACCACTTATAATACGCAAACAAATACAAATAATATACATAGCACATGAGGATCAGAAGAGTTTGCACATACCAAAAGGGGTAATCAGAATTCGTAAATCGAAGGACAGACAACACAATGGCCAAAAGAAAATGGACAAAAAGAGAAACAACGATATACAAAGCATTACACATAAAACTAAAGATTAAGTAAGAGGTACCACACTAAAAACCGGGGAAGGACTCAGGTGCTCCGGAAGGGTATGCAGTTCCTGCTCCACTATTGGCACCCGTAAAATACAGATAGTTTGTCACTAACAAGTCTGTCAATACTGTATAAATACGGAACATATACAATAAGAAGAGAGAAAAGTCTGCGAATTCTACTCTATACAAACGACAAACTCCCACCATGCATTTAGCTAAAACGGATGTAGAATTAAGTGAACATGTTATAAAATCCATCCGAAGCTCATGTACCTGTATATATAATGGTGTTTTGAAGATTTGTTGAAACTTGTACTTATCAAGTAAATGGCAGCTAACTGTCTTGAAAACAAAAATGCATTCTAGGAATCATAGCCCAAATATAATGGATTACACATCATACTAAATGTGCTTTTATCTAATACAATGATTGAATCGAATGAACAGTGTTGATTTCGTTCAAAATGTTTGTCTCAAAGATTGCCAAATATGCATGCACCTAATATTAATCGTCACACAAACATTTAAAAAGCTAGAATTTTTGTTGTCGTACCTAAAAATCTAAATGGCCATGGTGTTGGATTCCATGGTTCTTGGAGTTTGTTTTACCTGTGACGTATATTATAGTTGTTTCGTATCCAGATTGCTGATTCTTTCTAGAATATTGTTTTTATCACCAATTTATGCCTTATCCCATAACAAGAATATTTGAACAAGTTTTAAATCGTGTAATTTTCGAACCAATAAACCATCAGAGAAATGAACTATCGCACTACTGAACTTTCGGATTACTAAATCTTTAGACAACTGAACCATCAGATTGTATAGCATTCGGATTACTGAAAGAAAGTTTGAAGACACACAATGGGTAAACAGAAGAAGGAAAGACAAATACAGTAAACAAAATTAAAAGGACAAAAGGACAAACAATGATCTACAAACACTACATAGACAACTAAAGACTGAACAACACGAACCACACTAAAAACCGGGGGTTAATTAAGGTGCTTCGGAAGTGTAAGCAATTCCTGCACCACATGCGGCAAGTCGTGTTACTCTAGTTACAACTCCGGTGATAAAAAAGAGAGGAAAGAACCGGATTGTGAATACTACAAATGGAATATATCCGTAGTCATTTGTAACTGAAATATTCCGTAACTGAGTAATTCATGGTGGCCACCGCAAATGTGATTACTTCAACTTAACCAATAGGAACCCTTGATTGAGTAGCTTCCTTGGTAGCAACGCGCCAACTCAGCATTTTTCAGCTATATCATGACGAAAACAAGTTAACTTTCAATGAAATAATGATGAGGTCCGTTTGTACTAGACCAACACGCTTAGTTGGATTATTATAGTGCTAGCTCACTGAAACAACAGTCCACCAATAAACATGTTGCCCACTCTGACACATTATCCTGATTCCAAGCCAACCAGTCTTTAATCCTTTTCCTTAATGCTGAATGCTTAGCGAAGAAGCAACACATACCAATGTAATAGTTTTTGGTTTGACCCGACCGGTGCTCGAACCCACGAACAGAAACAGAGAAAGTTAAATTTGTTAAAGAATACTACTGATAAATTTAGTTCTCTCCGAAAAAGTTTTCATTTTGGTTTAGATGTGGAAGCAGAAACAATTACTGATGACACACACATATGAAACAACCCATCATTTTATGAGTACAATCAAAGCCTGACCATTGACGAATCATGATCAGGTTATTTCAAAATGTCCATGAAGGGTTTGCCAAGGATGTTAGTTATTGAGGTTTTTATGACCGGCTAACTGCTGTAGGTATTCACTATTGTGGACAGACTACGTTCACAGAGACTAGTGCTCTGTCTGTTTTCTTCTGGCTTTTCACCTGAAACGAGCCTGTCGTTGTTGGGTCGGTATCCGTGGCTTATGTAGGATAGCCAAGAATGGGCTGGATATTGAATTGTTTGACGGTAACATCAAACACTATTGATACAGGAAGTCCTGCACAAATCAGATAAAGAATGCAACGAATGCAACTCCATTAGCCGTAGAAAAAGAAGAAGAAATGTGGTCCATACAACAATTAACATAAGAATTTGCCTCACCAACATTCCTTGCGGGAAAAAAGATGGAAGTCTCATTGATTGCATTGATTTTAGAGCCTTAAATAAAGTAACTAGGAAAGATGCAATTTCATTACCTAATATTGAGACCTGTATAAGACACTATAATAAAAGGAAGTACCTTCATGAGTGTATTAGACATGGCATCTGGATTTTACCAAGTAGGGGTTAGGGTTATGGCATTTAACGAATTTCAACAATATTTCAGTTATAACATGGCGTCAGTTTTATTAGTGGAGGAAACCAGAGTACCCGGCGAAAACCACCGGCCTGTCGCAAACCGTCGACATACTTTATCACATAATGTTGTATCGAGTACACCTCGCCATTGGTGGCATTCGAACTCACAACCTTAGTGATGATAGGCACCAAATTACCAAATTGCCAAGTAGGGGTAGACGATAAGCTTCAATACAAAACCGCTCATGACCAACTATGGCCTTCTTGAAGACTCAAACTTACCATTTGCTTATGTAATATCACAGCTGTATTTCAGCAGAATACTAAAACTGGTCTAACAATGATTAACATGGGTAGAATGTTTAACATATGTAGATTATGTTATTGTACTTTGGCACAGATTTTAAAAAACACATGACCAACTTATACAATAATATATCACTTTCACAAAAATAATCTGAAACTAAAACAGAAACAGTCATCTTTTCCAAATAAACGTTAGAGAACACCGAAGGGGCAATCAAAAAATGACAATCCAGGGAAACTGGCAACGATGACAAAAATGAGGCAGAATTTCTTGGGACAATATTCGTTGTTATGTCTATCTCAATAAATCCAAATAATACCGAAACGATATCGAAGTGGTTTGTACCTAAATCAAAAAAGAATAAATATCAGATATACTGGACAATTTCGACATTTTCTTAATAAAATCCATTAAAAAATATTAATGTAATAATTGTGACGTTTTCACATCATATTCCACATCAACCCACAACCAACATCAGCACTGGATCCACCATCTTGATGTTGTTAATGCAGAATGTGAAAAACCAAGTAATAAAGTTATGTTTTATAGCAAAAAGCGTGTAAAAAAATACAAATATCATGGTTTTTTTGTTACTATACAAGATAGTGTTGATGAACTACGGATACATTTTTTAATATCAATCATTTTTTTTCTAGGTATGACAACTTGGAACTATTCAACCAGAAAAACGTCCTGTTACCTGAAATATGATTGGATTAGTTGCAGTTTATAGGGCTGTACTTAAGCGAAGAACAAATCATTTGATATGATACCATCTAGCTGAGATATCTACACGAAGGTGTAAGTATAATTTCTTTGAAAATCGACAAAAGTTATTTCCATGTCTCCAACTCTTAATAGACTTATTAATGTACATGTATATGTACATTATACATGACTCTGTTTTAGTTTCTTGTTCTCCATAAAGGAAGAATTACAAAAATATCTAGTGACAACCAGTTATACAATGGCCATCAAATCAGGTACAGATAAAGCCATGTCTTTTAGATCTTATTTTATGTTCTCGACTTTCATAGAATGGTAAGAAAACTTATTCCTTTGTGTCTAAGAAATAATTCACGGAATCCATAGTTTGCTGGATATTTTAAAATGGGCAACATTATTTTTGTAAATTTGTCCGCGTAACTCTCCATTCCTTAAAATAATGGAGCCAAGGCCCCGAAGGTGCCGAGGCCCATTGTTTTTAAGGAATGGAGAGATACGAGGACATTCTCCAACTTAAAATCCACCCATTGTTTTATTAATTATTAATCTTGTAACAAAAACAAGTCTGTGTATAGTATCTAAAGTACAAAGAGAACAATAACTCTCCATTCCTTAAAAATAATGGAAAGGTTTGACAATAGATTTACATAACAGGTGGATATTAATTGTTGAAAACTTTCTTATTACTGAACAATTTATTCGCTTGTGAGTAAGTTTGAAAAGTTAAATTTTATACCGAAAGGTTAATTGTAATACATGTATAGAGGTAAATTATGTAGAGGTAATTTACAGGTAAATATGGCGCAGTTGAATTTCATTTATGAGCGAAATTAAAACCATAAAAAATATAGACAGTGGCACAATTGAATCATTTTGAATATGCTAATTGGCGCAAATTGATTCCGACCCTTAATTACTAAAAGTAATAATTGTTTGATTAGAATAACGAAAAATTGAAATATCTTTTAAACTGTAGATTTTAAAGTAGAAGTGTAAACGAGAGTTATGTAGAGAATCAAGGGTGCTAATTTAATTTGGAAGTTTGCAGACCAGAAAGTGAACGTATTTGGCCCTGCTCATATAGAAAAATCGCATTTTAAAGGAGTTTTTGGGTGTATATTTTGACAGTTTTATGAAATACAGAGGGAATAAGTCTATTAAAGAGAACAGCCTGTGGCCCTGGGCTTAAATCCCTGAGGACAATAGACACTCGACGGTCACCCGAAAGATTCCATTGTTCTCCGTAGAGTCCGTCACCATCTCCTACACGCACTATTGAGTTCATTGATTTTTACATGTAAAATATTTTACCTGTAAAAATTGGTTGGACTGGGATATTTTTCATTATTTATATTTTTTCACTAAATATATAACACTTCTGTCTTTAATAGTGAAAAAATGAAGTCTTCATATATCATATAATATGAAGAATATATCATTGTCGTTTTGTTCGATTCTGTATGACATTTTTAATTTACATACATGTAAGAAACGGAACGAAACATGAGTTTTGAGATTGTGCAACTTCCTAATTAAAAAATGCTCGTAAAATTAGTACATTTTTAAATCATAGAACCCCAGATATCAATTGGAGGATTGATTTGTTTGGTGAGGGGGGGGGGGGGGGGGGAGAGAGGGGTAGATTATGACATTGAGCACTGTCATTTTTTGAACTATTTTTTTACCAAACCTTCAACTTAACATTGGTAAAAAATACCTAAAAACTGCAAAAATTATTGATGAATCATTGATACTTGCAATTGTTTTACGTAACTATTCTACTAAGCCAAGTCATAACTTTCAACTCAAACGTGAGCTAAAAGTTTGGAAATATATATTTAACCTATTCCACTTCGAAATGCTTATCCAAAACAGGAATCCGAAGTTTCGACCTTTGTGTTTGTTTGTTTTGACTTTTCATGAATACGAGGCCCGTTTTGTGTTTGGTTTTCGGTTGGATTATAAACTGTCCCCGTTTATCTTTTTTTTGTTTTTTGTGTCAAGTTGTTTTGTGTATTATTTATGTGTTATAATCAATATAAGTTAAATAATTCATCTGACCCGAGATAGTTTCAACAGTTACAAGTGTTCTTAAACCTTAATGAATTGTCAGACACATGTTCCAAGTATTTTCGGCATTGGCTTTAACGTGACATTTATTCGATTTTTACATTTTTTCTCTGTCTATTATACTTAATATGATTATACTTCAACCCGTGTCGTCATCCGAGTCATCATCACAAAAATCAATGATAATAGGGTCTATGACGCTTCTATTTATACAGTTTTCTTTACAGTATTCTTTTTCAATTTTGACCACATGTTCTTCTGCTTTTGTCCACACATCTTTTGTAATTTTTCCGAAAGCGGCGTACGTGAGTTCTTTAGCATCTTTTAATCGGAAGGTGGTATTGTTTTTAGCCACGAAACCTTTGACTATCGGGTTAAGTTCACAGTGTCGAACGGGGGTTCTTAATACTTCATGTCTGTGTAAATTAGCAATTTTATCTGTTTTATAAACTACTGGGGTTTTTTTTTGTTTTATTTTTTCATATAATACTTTTTGGGTATCAGTAGCAGAAAAAGGAATGTTGTGTTGTGTAAGATAGTTTTGGAGAACAGCTTTTTTCTGACTAAAATTTGGGCATACCGTATCTTCTGTTTTAACATTGTGATAACTTGCATTATCTAACACAACCAAGCTAAGATTTTTCAGAGCAGGCATCAATTGTTTTTCAAACCACTCAAGAAAGACAACACTATTCATCTCCTGGTGATAGTCACCATCCTTTGATTTGACCAGAAACACTAAATCGCAGCCGTCAATCAAACCCTCACTTCACGTACCTGCATGCAAAACAATCAAACGTTTGCCTTTACCCGAGGGTATTTTTGGGGCATCAGACCCATCATTCGGAAGCCACATATATTCTGTGTAGTGATTTTGGTTAACCCATGCTTCATCCATGTACACGATATCACCCTGCTTCCCTAAAAGATTTGATCTTTCTCAGATAATTGCACCTATCATTGATAATAAACACTTGATCGTACAGAACTCTTCCATTATCAGTATATCCAAGATCAATGAGAGTTAGGGTAAGTTTAGACTTTGATATTTTAATAAAATCTTTTATTTCCTTGTGCATTATTGAGACGGTGGGAGCAATTTTCCGTGAATATATACCGTGGATTGTTCTTTTAATGAGACAATGATCAAAGTCGTCCAAAATTTTAGCTCTTTCTTTTGGTTTATTTGACTTGCAAGGACTCTTACCATTCATAATACGGTGCACTGAAGTGTAAGACACACCCAAAGCTTTAGATGTCTTTTGATATACCCTATCAAATGAGACAATTGGCTTCTTCGTTGCCTTTTCCTTACTAAAAAAGGCAAACAACTTTTTACAAACTTATGGCATTCCGGAGATAAGACTATTTACCCATTTTACATAAAATGCAAAATGTAACAATAATTTATGAGAGAAATGCTTGTCAGGTTCGTCTAAAGTACACGTGGCTGAGAGAAAGATTTTACAGGTAAGATACCGGACGTACGGATGGCTCTTCTATAAAGTACATCTACTCCCACCCGAAAAATGACAACAAAATAGGATCAAAATACAAAATGTCATCTGAGTGCAGCCTCAGCCAAAACAATAAGAAGCATTACTGTAACATTTTTAGTTAGCACTCCTAATTCTATAAAAAAACTCTGGTTGATTTTGCTGTTCAAAAATCTATAGTTTAAAAGATATTTGGATTTTTCGTTATTCTAATCAAAAAATTATTACTTTTTTTTTTTAATTTCAGCAAACGAAGTATCTTTAATTATATCAACGTGTGTTTTAGCTGCGGAACCACCGGTCTTTTGCTCTTTTTTGTTTGTGACCATAAAAACCTAAAAGTAAATGCATGAGAGATATGCTTCCACAGCTACGTACCGGAGAGAATTTATGTGTTGCATGTCGACATCGTTTGGGAATTTGATGTAACATGTCAACATGTGTCAGTACAAAACCGATTTTTATTGCATAATAAAAAATGCTAAAAACAATATCCGCGAATACGCATGTAAACCAGAAACCGCGAAAATTGTAACCAATGAACAATGTTACTTTTATAGTATGCGCTTTTGAAACAACACACATGTAGAAGCAACGGTAATAAATGTGTATTTTTTAAAAATTACGCTTGAATACGATCGTCAGAAGGGTTTATGGAAACAATAGCCCTATTAATGAGAAAGTTTTTCCGTATTTACGAGATTTAAAATTTCCAAAAAAATTAGAACACCGAAGGAGCAAGCAAGAATTGACAATCCCGAGGCACCGGTAACATTGGGCACAGGACGCAGATCGAAGAGAAATAAAACAAAATAACACAACACAACTAAAACGAATGAGCAACACTAGGTCTACCAAAAAACCGGTGCTCTCGAACGGTAAATAGTTTATTCTTCTTATAAGACAATGGCCGCTTTCCTCATAGTCCAGTCCGGTAAAAGTCTTGTCTGTGATAGAGGACAGAAAATGTCTATTGTTCTGTCATGTCTCAATCTGTGACGTCTTTGTAGTTTTTTTCACCCTAAATCTCAGTTTAAAGATATATTTTACACTGCAAGCTCTTGCCAATGGTTTCGATGGTTTGTATTATAAACTATCTCAGCCTTTGAACATCGTTTTAGTTTTTTGTGTTGTCATATTATGTGTCTTTACGAGTTCCGTGCTGTGATGTCTGTTACGATTTCCGCATGAAAACTATGCTCGTTTCGTGTTTACCTCCAGTTGTGTGTAGGATGGCTTATGTCTTATTTACGTTATTTGTGTTTGCTTGCGCATAGTGGTGTCCAACGCATATTGTGTTGTGCTTTTGGTTTGTTTGTCTTCGTCTTGTGTACCCTATGTTGCCAGTTTCTCTGGATTGTCCATTTTGCTTGTCCCTTCGGTATTCTCTAACGTTTATTCACATGACAAATAGTAATAATTCACTTCTCTTTATGTCAGGAAAATGGTCATTCCTGTGGTATTTCTGCTTCTTGTTGTCGTGTCACCAACGGCAGCCAATACACTGGACACAGATGGAGGCTTCAATGGCGGACTATTTGACGCTGGAGGAATTGGTGGTGGTGGTGATGGCGGTTTGGGACTAGGCTTTATAGGTGAGTCAAAGTATTATTGCCAAATATTCAAATACAGTCAAAGCTGTATAAAGAGATCACCGTTGGGACAACTATTAAGTGGTCTTATAAGACAGGTGACCTCTTTAAAGAGGTTCAATTCATATGAAATTTTCTATGATAGGACAAGAAAAAGGTGACCTTTTAATACAAGCGATTGCTTAATAGAGGTGACCAAATAGAGAGGTTTGACTGTCCTGCATTCTGTTTAAAACCAAAATCATATATCAATACAACTTTGAAATATTTTTATTCTTAATTTCAAACCACTCCATCGAAGCTTGCAATTTATGGAAATTTTCCATTCTTGGGTACCCCCCCCCCCCCCCAAATGACACATATACGCGATGGAGAACTATGGATGTTGTGTATATCATTTTGTAACTTCAATGCCTGAAATTAATTCTGATACAATGTAAGCCGGAATTTTCAATGGAAGGTCCTCATTGCTATCCTGTCAGGCACCCATAATGGGCACCAGCAGTACATATGACTGACTAAATAGGACCCAAAAAAAGAACAGTAATAAAGAAAGCTATACCCTATCTCCTACAACATAAAATGTAATATGATGTTTTTATACACAAACTAATATTACTTGTGTGGCTAACAACAATCTACTCTAGTCAATAGAAGGAAGAAAACAGAACAAACAGGTAGAAAACATAAACAATTTACCAACACTTATTACGGGAACAAACACAAATAACGTAAACAAAACATGAGCCCTCTTACAAACAACTGGAGGTAAAGACGAATTGAACATCGTTTTTCAAGTTGGTATTTTCTGAGGTTTTGCTCTTATTTTTTCAATTTTATGGTGTTGACGTTACGCGCAATGTTGGCGACACTTGACGTTACACATAATTAACGTTGATAAGAATGCTTCGCGTCTTCTTTTTCATCTTTTTATTTCATTATTTGTGTTTGCATAACTTGGGTTTGGTTGGGGTGGGGTGGGAGTAGAGTGTTTTATTATTCTTTGTTCAGTGAATAAATGCAAATTGCATCTCGACATATGTAAACAACACCCTTTAAGTTCATTCTCTTCCACGGAAAACGCACATTTTTGCTATTTGGATTTAGGACGAAAATTATGAGTGAAAAATATAGTTCCAAATGTGTAAAGTTTTATGGTTCGTGATTTTTTACGTCAAGTTGTAACTGGACATTTTTGTTGACCTTTAAAAATATTTTTTAACTTTCTAAAAAAAAAATCATTTTTGAAAAGATTTCTTCGTTTTTTAAGATAATCACATTTGATAAGTATATTTTTTTGTGAAAATTTAGGAATAAAAAAACTTAAATATAGTTTGTTTTTCATTGGCATGCAGATCTTTTTCTTTCAGCGTTACATTCTTTTCTTTCCATGAAATTACCGATTTTTTCCTTCAATCATTCCTTTAATCGGAAATCGTTAATGACGTCATAAAGTACGTTGACTCTGCTTCTGGTCCCACAAAAAATTGGTCCGAAAAATTAGTTTTTTTAGTTTTTTTCAGAGAAAAAATGTAAAAAAAAACCATACGAATAGTTTGTAACGCGTTACATGAGAACAATGTGCGCTTTCTTCCAATAATTTCGTTTTCAAAAGCAAAAATAAACCATATCTAATATAATAAAACAATTTTTCGTATAATTACCTATACAAGCATGTATCGGAATCAAAATCCATCAATTAAAAAAAAAATCTGCATTCGTTTTACTTATTTCATTTTCTATTTAGTCAAAGTATCACCAATAGCGCGCATAACGTCTGTTGTGTGTCTTGCTGTTTTCTTTTCACATCGTCTCTTTACAAGACAACATCATCGGACACCTGTATCTGTCTTATAATATTGTATCTTTGTTTAAACGTTTTGTTTCTTGAAATTTATTTAACAAAGCATTTCTGTTTTGACTTAAACAATCTAATAAGTAGAATTTCGGATAAGTCGAAATTTTGCAACGGTCCCATCAACTTCGAGATACAGAGATTCAACTGTACAAATATGCAATTTTCAGAAAAATATAATATAGATTATAAACAAGCCTTTTTGTTAAGTTAAATGTTTGATAATAATTGTCATACATATATGATTATCGTTTTCAGCTGCTCCGTTGATTGGACTGGCAGTTCTCGCTGCTATAGCTGGCAGTACTAATACCGGGGCTACAGTCGTACCTGGATCAACTACGATTTTGAGAGAAGTACCCACACCGAGAGTTTGTCCAATATGTCCGACGATGACAGCACCAGTGTGTCCAACACCACTAACACGTATGCATTATTCTAGGCTTTCCTAAATTTACGTTTTCAAAACAAAGACAATAACTAAAGAGTGAATTGAACTGACGTATGCATCATTTCTTGTGTTCCTTTCAAAGTTGTTTTTTCTATGATGTCCAGTAATTTTTTGTAATCAACCGCTACTACTACAATAATTCCTGTTTGCAAATTAATATACCGGTGTCACTGAGGTCTTCCATGTTTGTAGATAAGTATAACTTCAGTACATATACCGGTGTCACTGAGGTCTTCCATGTTTGTAGATAAGTATAACTTCAGTACATATACTGGTGTCACTGAGGTCTTCCTTGTTTGTAAATAACTATAACTTCAGTACATACACCGGTATCACTGAGGTCTTCCATGTTTGTAAATAGGCATAACTTCAGTACATCTACTGGTGTCACTGAGATCTTCCATCTTTGTAGATTAGTATATAACTCCAGTACATATACCGGTGTCATTGGGATTTTCCATGTTTGTAGATAAGAATAACTTCAGTACATCTACCGGTGTCACTGAGGTCTTCCATGTTTGTAGATAATCATAATTTCAGTACATCTACCAGTGTCACTGAGGTCTTCCATGTTTGTAAATAAGTATAGCTTCAGTACATCTACTGGTGTCACTGAGATCTTCCATGTTTGTAGATAGTCATAATTTCATTACATCTACCGGTGTCACTGAGGTCTTCCATGTTTGTAGATAAGAATAGCATCATTACATCTACCGGTGTCACTGAGATCTTCCATGTTTGTAGATTAGCATAACTTCAGTACATCTACTGGTGTCACTGAGATCTTCCATGTTTGTAGATTAGTATGTGACTCCAGTACACATACCGGTGTCACTGGGGTTTTCCATGTTTGTAGATAAGTATAACTTCAGTACATCTACCGGTGTCACTGAGGTATTCCATGTTTGTAGATAATTATAACTTCAGTACATCTACCGGTGTCACTGAGGTCTTGCATGTCTGTAGATAAGTATAGCTTCAGTACATCTACCGGTGTCACTGAGGTCTTCCATGTTTGTAGATAAGTATAACATCAGTACATTTACTGGTTTCACTGAGGTCTTCCATGTTTGTAGATTAGTATATAACTCCAGTGCATATACCGGTGTCACTAGGGTCTTCCATGTTTGTAGATAAGCATAGCCTCAGTACATCTACCGGTGTCACTGAGGTCTTCCATGTTTGTAGATAAGTATAACTTCAGTACATTAACGGTGTTACTGAGGTCTTCCATGTTTGTAGATTAGTATATAACCCAAGTACATTTACCACTGTCACTGAATTCGTTCATGTTTATAGATAAGTATAACTTCAGTACATATACCGGTGTCACTGAGGTCTTCCATGTTTGTAGATAGCTTGAGTACATTTACCGAATGACATAATAGACACCTATTGATGAGATAAAAAGTTACTGCTGATCTAATAACCCTGGAAAACATAGGCTAATGTTGTCTTACAAGTTCAACCCTAAATGTTCTTTGTGCGAAGCGACGTCAGCCATATCTAACTGTTATGGCCGACACAAATTAACTCCCATCCGGTGAATATGACAAACAAGAAGCATTAACAATATACAATAAACAACAAAATATGTAAGGAGTGGATGACCCAGGGTAGCAGTAAAAACGTAGATCACGAATTAAGTGTGTACGACGCGTTTCTGGAATAACCTTCATCAGTTGTCACGTGGTTAGATGTGTACTTTTTCTTTGCATTTTTTGTAATTACAACACGCAACAAATACAAATACAAAAAGTTTTATTTTAAGTCGGGCATATATATAAACAATAACATAAGCTATAATGAGCTTTTTACCAACATTTATGTTGTGTTATGTTTATTTTTTGCATTTATGTTGTCATGCTATGTTTATGTTTTGCATTTATGTTGTTGTGCTATGTTTATTTTTTGCATTTATGTTGTCATGCTATGTTTATGTTTTGCATTTATGTTGTCATGTTATGTTTATGTTTTGCATTTATATTGTTATGCCATGTTTATTTTTTGCATTTATGTTGTTATGCTATGTTTATTATTTTGCATTTATGTTGTTATGCTATGTTTATGTTTTTGCATTTATGTTATGCTATATTTATTTTTTGAATTGATGTTGTTATGCTATGTTTTTTTGCTTTATTGTAGCATGTAATCCAATGCCAGCTTGTCCACCGAATTACCAGAGAATAGGGATTCCAGCGGCTGCTGCAGGTGCTGTATTACAGAGCTGTTACAGAGTAATAACAGCCCCTGCTCTTGTAAATTTTCGTAGAGCATCAGTAAGTATATATACTTGCTGTAGACTGTGTTGACGCATCAGTAAATATATGTACTTGTTGTAGACTGTGCTGACGCATCAGTAAATATATGTACTTAATGTAGACTATGTTGACGCATCAGTAAGTATATGTACTTGCTGTAGACTGTGTTGACGCATCAGTATGTATATGTACTTGTTGTAGACTGTGTTGACGCATCAGTAAGTATATGTACTTGTTGTAGCATATGTTGATGCATCAGTGAGTATATGTACTTGTTGTAGACTGTGCTGACGCATCAGTAAGTATATGTACTTGCTGTATACTATGTTCACGCATCAGTATGTATATGTACTTGTTGTAGACTGTGTTGACGCATCAGTAAGTATATGCACTTGTTGTAGACTGTGTTGACACATCAGTAAGTATATGTACTTGTAGACTGTTGACGCATCAGTAAGTATATGTACTTGTATACTGTTGTGATGCATCAGTGAGTACATGTACATTTTTGTGCTTGCTGTAGACTGTGCTCACACATTGGTAAGTATATGTACTAGTAGTAGACTGTGTTGACGCATCAGTGCGTATATGTACCTGTTTTAGACTGTGTTGACGCATCAGTAAATACATGTATTTGTTGTAGACTGTTGACGCATCAGTAAGTATATGTACTTGTAGACTGTGTTGACGCATCAGTAAGTATATGTACTTGTTGTAGACTGTTGACACATCAGTAGGTATATATACTTGTTGTTGACTGCTGACGCATCAATGAGTATATGTGCCTGTTGTAGACTGTTGTCGCATCAGTAAGTATATGTACTTGTTGTAGAATGTTGACGCTTCAGTATGTATATGTACTTGTTGTAGACGGCGTTGACGCATCAGTAAGTATATGTACTTGCTGTTGAGCTGTAAAGAATTTCCTTGATAGGCGGTTGGTTGCTACTGACAAGGAAGCTACTGAACCAAGGATTCCTATTGGTTAAGTTGAAATCATCACTTCGAAAGTTTAACGGTCGCCACCATGACTTGGATAACTGTTACGGAACATCTGTGTCGCAAATGACCACGGATATGTTCTACTTGTTGCTAACACTTTCTGGTCCTTTCCTTATTCATGACTTATCACCGTGTTTGTAACTAGAGTAACACGACGGGTGCGAATAGTGGAGTGGGGACTGCTTACTTTCTAGAGTTCACTCCCGGTTTTTAGTGGGGTTCGTGTTATTCGATTTTTAGTTTTCTGTGTAGTGCTTTGTAAATCATTGCTTTTGTCCTTTTCGTTTGGCTTATGTTGTCTGTTCTTCGATTTACGGATTCAGATTACCCCTTTGGTGTCTTCAAACTCTTCTTGACTGTGTTGACGCATCAATAAATATATGTACTTGTTGTAGACTGTGTTGACCCATCAGTAAATATATGTACTTGTTGTAGACTGATTACCACATTGGTGTGTTCAAACTCTCTTTAGAGAAATGAGAAGGGGTAATCAAGAATGGACAATCCAGAAACACTGGTAACATTGAGCACACCAGGCACAAGTTGAAGACAAGCGAGACAACACAATACAACACAGAAAAGGAAAAAAATGAGGAACACGGAACACACCAAACAAACTCCCCCAACAAACCAGGGATACACTCAGGTGTTCCGGAATTGTAGGCAGTTTCTGCTTCTTATCAGATACCCACCAATTTTACTCATATACCGTTTCACGTTTAAAAAGAACTCGGCATTTGTATTTGAATATTAACGTTTTATATTGTAGCAACTTTGTGCCGCAGAAAATGCTGTACCTGTGGAGTTCGACACAGCTGGAGAATCTGAGGCTATTAGGGCGCTATTAGCAGGTAAGGCACGTGTAAATAAACAAATATATCTCCTTTTTTGTCGTTCATTACAGAAATAAACCTGTCATTTATGTCTATAACACGTTCGGGTATTCATCAAAATGGACTTCTGGACACAACTTTATTCTGGGTTATGTCATGTATAAAGTACCTGTTTTCTAAGCATTAAGAAAAGAAACATATTTTACTAAGAGGTGAGGCTAGGGCCGATAAAAGAAGCATATTTTATTAAGAGGTAAGGTTAGGGTCGATAAAAGAAATATATTTGATTAAGAGGTAAGGTTGGGCCCGAAAAAAGAAACCTATTTGACTAAGACATAAGGTTAGGGCCGGTAAAGGAAACCTATTTTACTAAGAGGTAAGGTTAGGGCCGATAAAAAAAACATATTTGAATAAGAGGTAAGGTTAGGGCTGGTAAAAGAAACCTATTTTACAAAGAGGTAAGGTTAGGGCCGATAAAAGAGATATATTTTGCTAAGAGGTAAGGTTAGGTCCGATAAAAGAAACCTATTTGACTGAGGTAAGGTTAGGGCCGATAAAAGAAACATATTTGACTAAGAGGTGAGATTGGGACCGATAAAAGATACCTATTTGACTAAGAGGTAAGGATAGGGCCGATAAAAGAAACATATTTGACTAAGAGGTAAGGTTGGGACCGTTAAAAGAAACCTAATTGACTAAGAGGTAAGGTTAGTGCCGATAAAAGAAACATTTTGACTAAGAGGTAAGGTTAGAGCCAATAAAGGAAATCTATTTGACTAAGAAGTAAGGTTAGGGCCGGCAAAAACAATATATTTGACTAAGAGGTAAGGTTAGGGTCGATAAAAGAAACATATTTGACTAAGAGGTAAGGTTAGGACCGATAAAAATAAACCTATTTGACTAAAAGGTAAGGTTAGGCACGATAAAAGAAGCCTATGTAACTAAGAGGTAAGGTTATGTCCTATAAAAGGAACCTATTTGACTAAAAGGTAAAGTTAGGGCCGATAAAAGAAATCTATTTGACTAAGAGGTAAGGTTAGGGCCGATAAAAGAAAACTATTTGACTAAGAGGAAAGGTTAGGTCCGATAAAAGAAACCTATATGATTAAGAGGTAAGGTTAGGGCAGATAAAATAAACCTATTTGACTAACAGGTAAGGTTAGGGCCAATAAAAGAAGCCTATTTGACTAAGAGGTAAGGTTAAGGTCGATACAAGACACCTATTTGATTAAGAGGTAAGGTTAGAGCCGATAAAAGAAACCAATTTGACTAAGAGGTAAGGGTAGGGCCGATAAAAGAAACATATTTGACTAAGAGGTAAGGTTAGGGCCGATAAAAGAAGCCTATTTGACAAAGAGGTAATGTTACGGCCGATAAAAGAAACCTATTTGACAAAGATGTAATGTTAGGGCCTATTAAAGAAACCTATTGGACTACGATGTAAGGTTAGGGCCGATAAAAGAAACCTATTTGACTAATAGGTAAAGTTAGGGCAGATCAAAGAAACCTAATTGACTAAGAGGTAAGGTTAGGTCCTATAAAAGAAACTTATTTGACTAAGAGATAAGGTTAGGTCATATAAAAGAAATTAATTGAATAAGAAGTAAGGTTAGGGCCGATAAAAGAAACCTATTTGACTAAGAGGTAAGGTAAGGGTCGATAAAAGAAACCTATTTGACTAAGAGGTAAGGTTAGGGCCGATAAAAGAAACCTATTTCAGTAAGAGGTAAGGATAGGGCCAATAAAAGAAACATATTTGACAAAGAGGTGAGGTTAGGGCCGATAAAAAAAATCTAGTTGACTAAAAGGTGAGGTTATGGTCGATATAAAAACCTATTTGACTAAGAGGTAAAGTTAGTGCCGATAAAAGAAACCTATTTGAGCAAGAGGTAAGATTAGAGCCGATAAAAAAAACATATTTGACTAAGAGGTAAGGATCGGGCCGATAAAAAACCCCATTTGACAAAGAGGTAAGGTTAGGGCCAATAAAAGAAACATATTTGACTAAGGGGTGCGGTTAGGGCTGATAAAAGAAACATATTTAAATAAGAGGTAAGGTTAGCGCCGATACAAGCAACCTATTTGAGTAAGAGGTAAGGTTAGGGCCGATACAAGAAACCTATTTGACTAAGAGGTGAGGATAGGGCGAATAAAAGAAACCTATTTGACTAAGAGGTAAGGTTAGGGCCGATAAAATACACTTATTGGACTAAGAGGTAATGTTAGGGCCGATAAAAGAAACCTATTTGACTAAGAGGAAAGGTTAGGTCCGATAAAAGAAACCTATTTGAATAAGAGTAAAGGTTAGGGCCGATAAAAGAAACAAATTTGACTAAGAGGAAATGCTAGGGCCGATAAAAGAAACCTATTTGACTAATAGGTAAGGTTAGGACCGATAAAAAACATATTTGACTAAGAGGTAAGGTAAGGGCTGATAAAAGAAACTTATTTGACTAAGAGGTAAGGGTACGGCCGATAAAAGAAACCTAATTGACTAAGAGGTAAGGTTAGTGCCGATTAAAGAGTATCTTTTCTCTAAGTATTTAGAAAAAAAACATATTTTACTAAGAGGTAAGGGTAAGGCCGATAAATAAAACCTATTTGTCTAAGAGGTAATGTTAGGGCCGATAAAAGAAACCTATTTGACTAAGAGGTAAGGTTAGGGCCGATAAAAGAAACCTATTTGAATAAGAGTAAAGGTTAGGGCCGATAAAAGAAACCTATTTGACTAAGAGGTAAGGTTAGTGCCGATTAAAGAAAACTATTTGACTAAGAGGTGAGGTTAGGGCCGATAAAAGAAACCTATTTGACTAAGAGGTTAGGTTAGGGCCGATAAAGGAAACCTACTTGACTAAGAGGTAAGGTTATGGCCGATACAATAAACATATTTGACTAAGAGGTAAGGTTAGTGCCGATAAAAGAAGCATATTTGACTAAGAGGTATGGTTAGGGGAGATAAAAGAAACCTATTTGATTAGGAGGTAAGGTTAAGATCGATAACAGAAACCTATTTGATTAAGAGGTAAGGTTAGGGCCGATAAAAGAAACCTATTTGACTAAGAGGTAAGGTTAGGGACGATAAAAGAAACCTATTTGATTAAGAGATAAGGTTAGGGGCGATAAAAGAAACCTATTTGACTAAGAGGTAAGGTTAGGACTGATACAAATAAACCGATTTGACTAAAAGGTAAGGTTAGGGACAATAAAAGAATCCGATTTGACTAAGAGGTAATGCTATGTTATATAAAAGAAACCTATTAGACTAAGAGGTAAAGTTAGGGCGATAAAAGAAACATATTTGACTAAGAGGTAAAGTTAGACCTGATAAAATAAACCTATTTGTCTAAGAGATAAGGTTTGGACTGATACAAATAAACCGATTTGACTAAAAGGTAAGATTAGGGACGATAAAAGAAACCAATTTGACTAAGAGGTAAGGTTAAGTCATATAAAAGAAACCTATTTGACTAAGAGGAAAAGTTAGGGCCGATAAAAGAAACCTAATTGACGAAGAGGTAAGGTTAGTGCCGATTAAAGAGTATCTTTTCTCTATCAAGAAAATAAACCTATTTGACTAAGAGGTAAGGTTAGGGCCGATAAAAGAAGCCTATTTGACTAAGAGGTTAGGTTAGGGCCGATCAAGGAAACCTATTTGACTAAGAGGTAAGGTTATGGCCGACAAAATAAACATATTTGACTAAGAGGTAAGGTTAGGGCCGATAAAAGAAGCATATTTGACTAAGAGGTAAGGTTAGGGGAGATAAAAGAAACCTATTTGACTAAGAGATAAGGTTAGGACCGATAACAGAAACCTATTTGACTAAGAGGTAAGGTTAGGGCCGATAAAAGAAACATATTTGACTAAGAGTTAAAGTTAGGGCTGATAAAATAAGCCTATTTGACTAAGAGGTAAGGTTCGGGCCGGTAAAAGAAACCTATTTGACTAAGAGATGAAGTTAGGGCCGATACAAGAAACCTATTTGACTAAGATGTGAGGTTAAGGCCGATAAAAGAAACCTATTTGACTAAGAGGTAAAGTTAGGGCCGATAACAAAATCTATTTGATTAAGAGGTAAGGTTCGGGCCGATAAAAAAAACCCATTTGACTAAGAGGTAAGGTTAGGGACAATACAAGAAACCTATTAGACTAAGAGGTGAGATTAGAGCTGATAAAAGAAACATATTTGAGTAAGAGGTAAGGTTAGGGCCGATACAAGAAACTTATTTGACTCAGAGGTGAGGTTAGCGCCGATAAAAGAAACCTATTTGACTAAGAGGTAAGGATAGGGCCGATCAAATAAACCTATTTGACTAAGAGGTAATGTTAGGACCGATAAAAGAAACCTATTTGACTAAGAGGAAAGGTTAGTTCCGATAAAAGAAACCTATTTGAATAAGAGTAAAGGTTAGGGCCGATAAAAGAAACAAATTTGACTAAGAGGAAATGTTAGGGCCGATAAAAGAAACCTATTTGACTAATAGGTAAGGTTAGGACCGATAAAAAAACATATTTGACTAAGAGGTAAGGTTAGGGCTGATAAAAGAAACCTATTTGACTAAGAGGTAAGGGTAGGGCCGATAAAAGAAACCTATTTGACTAAGAGGTAAGGTTAGGGCCGATAAAAGAAACCTAATTGACTAAGAGGTAAAGTTAGTGCCGATTAAAGAGTATCTTTTCTGTAAGTATTTAGAAAAAAACATATTTAACTAAGAGGTAAGGGTAAGGCCGATAAATAAAACCCATTTGTCTAAGAGGTAATGTTAGGGCCGATAAAAGAAACCTATTTGACTAAGAGGTAAGGTTAGTGCCGATTAAAGAGTATCTTTTCTGTAAGTATTTAGAAAAAAACATATTTAACTAAGAGGTAAGGGTAAGGCCGATAAATAAAACCCATTTGTCTAAGAGGTAATGTTAGGGCCGATAAAAGAAACCTATTTGACTAAGAGGTAAGGTTAGGGCCGATAAAAGAAACCTATTTGACTAAGAGGTTAGGTTAGGGCCGATAAAGGAAACTTATTTGACTAAGAGGTGAGGTTAGGGCCTATAAAAGAAACTTATTTGACTAAGAGGTAAGGTTATGGCCGATAAAATTAATATATTTGACTAAGAGGTAAGGTTAGGGGAGATAAAAGAAACCTTTTTGACTAAGAGCTAAGGTTAGGACCGATATCAGAAACCTATTTGACTAAGAGGTAAGATTAGGGCCGATAAAAGAAACCTATTTGACTAAGAGGTAAGGTTAGTGCCGATAGAAGAAGCATATTTGACTAAGAGGTAAGGTTAGGGGCGATAAAAGAAACCTATTTGATTAAGAGGTAAGGATAGGACTGATACAAATAAACGGATTAGACTAAAAGGTAAGGTTAGGGACGATAAAAGAAACCTATTTGACTAAGACGTAAGGTTATGTCCTATAAAAGAAACCTATTTGACTAAGAGGTAAAGTTAGGGCCGATAAAAGAAACCTATTTAACTAAGAGGTAAGGTTATGTCCTATAAAAGGAACCTATTTGACTAAAAGGTAAAGTTAGGGCCGATAAAAAACCTATTTGATTAAGAGGTAAGGTTAGGGCCGATAAAAGAAACCTATTTGAATAAGAGAAAAGGTTAGGTCCGATAAAAGAAACCTATATGATTTAGAGGTAAGGTTAGGGCAGATAAAATAAACCTATTTGACTAACAGGTAAGGTTAGGGCCAATAAAAGAAGCCTATTTGACTAAGAGGTAAGGTTAAGGTCGATACAAGACACCTATTTGATTAAGAGGTAAGGTTAGAGCCGATAAAAGAAACCAATTTGACTAAGAGGTAAGGGTAGGGCCGATAAAAGAAACATATTTGACTAAGAGATAAGGTTAGGGCCGTTAAAAGAGCCTATTTGACAAAGAGGTAATGTTACGGCCGATAAAAGAAACCTATTTGACAAAGATGTAATGTTAGGGACTCTTAAAGAAACCTATTGGACTACGAGGTAAGGTTAGGGCCGATAAAAGAAACCTATTTGACTAATAGGTAAAGTTAGGTAAGATCAAAGAAACCTACTTGACTTTGAGGTAAGGTTAGGTCCCAAAAAAAAGAAACTTATTTGACTAAGAGATAAGGTTAGGTCCTATAAATGAAACTTATTTGACTAAGACGTAAGGTAAGGGCCGATAAAAGAAACCTATTTGACTAAGAGGTAAGGTAAGGGTCGATAAAAGAAACCTATTTGACTAAGAGGTAAGGATAGGGCCGATAAAAGAAACATATTTGACTAAGAGGTGAGGTTAGGGCCGATAAAAAATCCTAGTTGACTAAGAGGTGAGGTTAGGACCGATACAAGAAACCTATTTGACTAAAAGTTGAGGTTAGGGTCGATATAAAAACCTATTTGACTAAGAGGTAAAGTTAGTGCCGATAAAAGAAACCTATTTGAGCAAGAGGTAAGATAAGAGCCGATAAAAAAAAACATATTTGACTAAGAGGTAAGGTTCGGGCCGATAAAAAACCCCATTTGACTAAGAGGTAAGGTTAGGGCCAATAAAAGAAACCTATTTGACTAAGAGGTGAGGTTAGGGCTGATAAAAGAAACATATTTAACTAAGAGGTAAGGTTAGCGCCGATACAAGCAACCTATTTGAGTAAGAGGTAAGGTTAGGGCCGATACAAGAAACCTATTTGACTAAGAGGTGAGGTTAGGGCCGATAAAATAAACTTTTTGGACTAAGAGGTAATGTTAGGGCAGATAAAAGGAACCTATTTGAATAAGAGGAAAGGTTAGGGCCAATAAAAGAAACAAATCTGACTAAGAGGAAATGCTAGGGCCGATAAAGGAAACATATTTGACTAAGAGGTAAGGTTAGGGCTGATAAAAGAAACTTATTTGACTAAGAGGTAAAGGAAGGGCCGATAAAAGAAACCTAATTGACTAAGAGGTAAGGTTAGTGCCGATTAAAGAGTATCTTTTCTCTAAGTATTTAGAAAAAAAACATATTTAACTAAGAGGTAAGGGTAAGGCCGATAAATAAAACCTATTTGTCTAAGAGGTAATGTTAGGGCCGAAAAAAGAAACCTATTTGACTAAGAGGTAAGGTGAGTGCCGATTAAAGAGTATCTTTTCTCTATCAAGAAAATAAACCTATTTGACTAAGAGGTAAGGTTAGGGCCGATAAAAGAAACCTATTTGACTAACAGGTTAGGTTAGGGCCGATAAAGGAAACCTATTTGACTAAGAGGTAAGGTTATGGCCGATACAATAAACATATTTGACTAAGAGGTAAGGTTAGTGCCGATTAAAGAAGCATATTTGACTAAGAGGTATGGTTAGGGGAGATAAAAGAAACTTATTTGACTAAGAGGTAAGGTTAAGATCGATAACAGAAACCTATTTGACTAAGAGGTAATGTTAGGGGCGATAAAAGAAACCTATTTGACTAAGAGGTAAGGTTAGGACTGATACAAATAAACCGATTTGACTAAAAGGTAAGGTTAAGGACGATAAAATAAACCAATTTGACTAAGAGGTAAGGTTATGTCATGTAAAAGAAACCTATTAGACTAAGAGGTAAAGTTAGGGCCGATAAAAGAAACATATTTGACTAAGAGGTAAAGTTAGGGCTGATAAAATAAACCTATTTGTTTAAGAGATAAGGTTTGGACTGATACAAATAAACCAATTTGACTAAAAGGTAAGGTTAGGGACGATAAAAGAAATCAATTTGACTAAGAGGTAAGGTTATGTCATATAAAAGAAACCTATTTGACTAAGAGGTAAAGTTAGGGCCGATAAAAGAAACCTAATTGACTAATAGGTAAGGTTAGTGCCGATTAAAGAGTATCTTTTCTCTATCAAGAAAATAAACCTATTTGACTAAGAGGTAAGGTTAGGGCCGATAAAAGAAACCTATTTGACTAAGAGGTAAGGTTATGGCCGATAAAATAAACATATTTGACTAAGAGGTAAGGTTAGGGCCGATAAAAGAAGCATATTCGACTAAGAGGTAAGGTTAGGGGAGATAAAAGAAATCTATTTGACTCAGAGGTAAGGTAAGGACCGATAACAGAAACCTATTTGACTAAGAGGTAAGGTTAGGGCCGATAAAAGAAACCTATTTGACTACGAGGTAAGGTTAGGGACGATAAAATAAACCTATTTGATTAAGAGAAAAGGTTAGGGGCGATAAAACAACCTATTTGACTAAGAGGTAAGGTTAGGACTGATACAAATAAACCGATTTGACTAAAAGATAAGGTTAGGGACGATAAAAGAAACCAATTTGACTAAGAGGTAAGGTTATGTCCTATAAATGAAACCTATTTGACTAAGAGGTAAAGTTAGAGCTGATAAAATAAACCTATTTGACTAAGAGGTAAGGTTCGGGCCGATAAAAAAAACCCTATTTGACTAAGAGGTAAGGTTAGGGCCAATAAAAGAAACCTATTTGACTAAGAGATGAAGTTAGGGCCGATACAAGAAACCTATTTGACTAAGATGTGAGTTTAAAGCCGATAAAAGAAACCTATTTGACTAAGAGGTAAAGTTAGGGCCGATAAAAAAAACTATTTTACTAAGAGGTAAGTTTAGAGCCAATAAAAAAACATATTTGACTAAGAGGTAAGGTTCGGGCCGATAAAAAAAACCCATTTGACTAAAAGGTAAGGTTAGGGACAATACAAGAAACCTATTAGACTAAGAGGTGAGGTTAGAGCTGATAAAAGAAACATATTTGACTAAGAGGTAATGTTAGGACCGATAAAAAAACATATTTGACTAAGAGGTAAGGTTAGGGCTGATAAAAGAAACCTATTTGACTAAGAGGTAAGGGTAGGGCCGATAAAAGAAACCTATTTGACTAAGAAATAAGGTTATGGCAGATAAAAGAAACCTAATTGACTAAGAGGTAAAGTTAGTGCCGATTAAAGAGTATCTTTTCTGTAAGTATTTAGAAAAAAACATATTTAACTAAGAGGTAAGGGTAAGGCCGATAAATAAAACCTATTTGTCTAAGAGGTAATGTTAGGGCCGATAAAAGAAACCTATTTGACTAAGAGGTAAGGTTAGGGCCGATAAAAGAAACCTATTTGAATAAGAGGTAAGGTTAGTGCCGATTAAAGAGTATCTTTTCTCTATTAAGAAAAGAAACCTATTTGACTAAGAGGTAAGGGTTAGGGCCGATAAAAGAAACCTATTTGACTAAGAGGTTAGGTTAGGGCCGATAAAGGAAACTTATTTGACTAAGAGGTGAGGTTAGGGCCGATAAAAGAAATTTATTTGACTAAGTGGTAAGGTTATGGCCGATAAAATAAACATATTTGACTAAGAGGTAAGGTTAGGGGAGATAAAAGAAACCTATTTGACTAAGAGGTAAGGTTAGGACCGATAACAGAAACCTATTTGACTAAGAGGTAAGGTTAGGGCCGATAAAAGAAACCTATTTGACTAAGAAGTAAGATTAGGGCCGATAAAAGAAACCTATTTGACTAAGAGGTAAGGTTAGTGCCGATAGAAGAAGCATATTTGACTAAGAGGTAAGGTTAAGGGCGATAAAAGAAACCTATTTGATTAAGAGATAAGGTTAGGGGCGATAAAAGAAACCTAATTGACTAAGAGGTAAGGTTAGGACTGATACAAATAAACGGATTTGACTAAAAGGTAAGGTTAGGGACGATAAAAGAAACCTATTTGATTAAGACGTAAGGTTATGTCCTATAAAAGAAACCTATTTGACTAAGAGGTAAAGTTAGGGCCGATAAAAGAAACCTATTTGACTAAGAGGTAGAGTTAGGGCAGATAAAATAAACCTATTTGACTAAGAGGTAAGGTTCGGGCCGATAAAAAAACCTATTTGACTAAGAGGCAAAGTTAGGGCCGATACAAGAAATCTATTTGACTAAGAGGTAAGGTTAGGGCCGATAAAAGAAACCTATTTGAGTAAGAGGTAAGGTTAGGGCCAATAAAAGAAACCTATTTGACTAAGAGGTGAGGTTAGGGCCGATAAAAGAAACCTATTTGACTAAGAGGTAAGGTTAGGGCCGATACAAGAAACCTATTTGAGTAAGAAGTGAGGTTAGGTCCGATAAAATAAACCTATTTGATTAAGAGGTAAGGTTAGGGCCGATACATCAAACCTATTTGACTGAGAGGTGAGGTAAGGGCCGATAAAAGAAACCTATTTGACCAAGAGGTAAGGTTAGGGCCGGTAAAAGAAACCTATTTGACTAAGAGGTAAGGTTAGGGCCGATAAAAGAAACCTATTTGATAAAGAGGTAATGTTAGGGCCGATAAAATAAGCCTATTTGACTAAGAGGTAAGGTTAGAACCGATAACAGAAACCTATTTGACTAAGAGGTAAGGTTAGGGCCAATAGGAGAAACCTATTTGACTAAGAGGTAAGATTTGGGCCGATAAAAGAAACCTATTTTACTAAGAGTTAAGGTTAGTGCCGATAAAATAAACCTATTAGATTAAGAGGTAAGGTTAGGGCCGGTAAAAGAAACCTATTTGACTAAGAGGTAAGGTTAGGGCCGATACAAAAAAGCTATTTGACTAAGA
The DNA here is from genome assembly GCA_963680875.1 of Bathymodiolus brooksi. Lineage (NCBI taxonomy): Eukaryota > Metazoa > Mollusca > Bivalvia > Mytilida > Modiolidae > Bathymodiolus > Bathymodiolus brooksi. The sequence continues at coordinate 25,040,017 of OY804590.1, read as the reverse complement.
GGTAAGGTTAGGGCAGATACAAGAAACCTATTTGACCAAGAGGTAAGGTTAGGGCCGGTAAAAGAAACCTATTTGACTAAGAGGTAAGGTTAGGGCCGATAAAAGAAACCTATTTGATAAAGAGGTAATGTTAGGGCCGATAAAATAAGCCTATTTGACTAAGAGGTAAGGTTAGAACCGATAACAGAAACCTATTTGACTAAGAGGTAAGGTTAGGGCCAATAGGAGAAACCTATTTGACTAAGAGGTAAGATTTGGGCCGATAAAAGAAACCTATTTTACTAAGAGTTAAGGTTAGTGCCGATAAAATAAACCTATTAGATTAAGAGGTAAGGTTAGGGCCGGTAAAAGAAACCTATTTGACTAAGAGGTAAGGTTAGGGCCGATACAAAAAAGCTATTTGACTAAGAGGTAAGGTTAGGGCAGATACAAGAAACCTATTTGAATAAGAGGTAAGGTTAGGGCCGATACAAGAAACTTATTTGACTAAGAGGTGAGGTTAGGGCCGATAAAAGAAACATATTTGACTAAGAGGTAAGGTTAGGGCCGATAAAAGAAACCTATTTGACTAAGAGGTTAGGTTAGGGCCGATAAAGGAAACCTATTTGACTAAGAGGTGAGGTTAGGGCCGATAAAAGAAACCTATTTGACTAAGAGGTAAGGTTATGGCCGATAAAATAAACATATTTGACTAAGAGGTAAGGTTAGGGGAGATAAAAGAAACCTATTTGACTAAGAGGTTAATGTTAGGACCGATAACAGAAACCTATTTGACTAAGAGGTAAGGTTAGGGCCGATAAAAGGAACCTATTTGACTAAGAGGTAAGGTTAGGGCCGATAACAGAAACCTATTTGACTAAGAGATAAGGTTAGTGCCGATAAAAGAAACATATTTGACTAAGAGGTAAGGTTAGGGACAATAAAAGAAACCTATTAGACTAAGAGGTGAGGTTAGAGCTGATAAAAGAAACATATTTGAGTAAGAGGTAAGGTTAGGGCCGATACAAGAAACCTATTTGACTTAGAGGTGAGGTTAGGGCCGATAAAAGAAACCTATTTGACTAAGAGGTAAGGTTAGGGCCGATAAAACAAACCTATTTGACTAAGAGGTAATGTTACGACCGATAAAAGAAACCTATTTGACTAAGAGGAAAGGTTAGTTCCGATAAAAGAAACCTATTTGAATAAGAGTAAAGGTTAGGGCCGATAAAAGAAACAAATTTGACTAAGAGGAAATGTTAGGGCCGATAAAAGAAACCTATTTGGCTAATAGGTAAGGTTAGGACCGATAAAAAAACATATTTGACTAAGAGGTAAGGTTAGGGCTGATAAAAGAAACCTATTTGACTAAGAGGTAAGGGTAGGGCCGATAAAAGAAACCTATTTGACTAAGAAATAAGGTTATGGCCGATAAAAGAAACCTAATTGACTAAGAGGTAACGTTAGTGCCGATTAAAGAGTATCTTTTCTGTAAGTATTTAGAAAAAAACATATTTAACTAAGAGGTAAGGGTAAGGCCGATAAATAAAACCTATTTGTCTAAAAGGTAATGTTAGGGCCGATAAAAGAAACCTATTTGACTAAGAGGTAAGGTTAGGGCCGATAAAAGAAACCTATTTGAATAAGAGTAAAGGTTAGCGCCGATAAAAAAACCTATTAGACTAAGAGGTAAGGTTAGTGACGATTAAAGAGTATCTTTTCTCTATTAAGAAAAGAAACCTATTTGACTAAGAGGTAAGGTTTAGGGCCGATAAAAGAAACCTATTTGACTAAGAGGTAAGGTTAGGGCCGATAACAGAAACCTATTTGACTAAGAGATAAGGTTAGTGCCGATAAAAGAAACATATTTGACTAAGAGGTAAGGTTAGGGACAATAAAAGAAACCTATTAGACTAAGAGGTGAGGTTAGAGCTGATAAAAGAAACATATTTGAGTAAGAGGTAAGGTTAGGGCCGATACAAGAAACCTATTTGACTTAGAGGTGAGGTTAGGGCCGATAAAAGAAACCTATTTGACAAAGAGGTAAGGTTAGGGCCGATAAAATAAACCTATTTGACTAAGAGGTAATGTTACGACCGATAAAAGAAACCTATTTGACTAAGAGGAAAGGTTAGTTCCGATAAAAGAAACCTATTTGAATAAGAGTAAAGGTTAGGGCCGATAAAAGAAACAAATTTGACTAAGAGGAAATGTTAGGGCCGATAAAAGAAACCTATTTGGCTAATAGGTAAGGTTAGGACCGATAAAAAAACATATTTGACTAAGAGGTAAGGTTAGGGCTGATAAAAGAAACCTATTTGACTAAGAGGTAAGGGTAGGGCCGATAAAAGAAACCTATTTGACTAAGAAATAAGGTTATGGCCGATAAAAGAAACCTAATTGACTAAGAGGTAAAGTTAGTGCCGATTAAAGAGTATCTTTTCTGTAAGTATTTAGAAAAAAACATATTTAACTAAGAGGTAAGGGTAAGGCCGATAAATAAAACCTATTTGTCTAAAAGGTAATGTTAGGGCCGATAAAAGAAACCTATTTGACTAAGAGGTAAGGTTAGGGCCGATAAAAGAAACCTATTTGAATAAGAGTAAAGGTTAGCGCCGATAAAAAAACCTATTAGACTAAGAGGTAAGGTTAGTGCCGATTAAAGAGTATCTTTTCTCTATTAAGAAAAGAAACCTATTTGACTAAGAGGTAAGGTTTAGGGCCGATAAAAGAAACCTATTTGACTAAGAGGTTAGGTTAGGGCCGATAAAGGAAACCTATTTGACTAAGAGGTGAGGTTAGGGCCGATAAAAGGAACCTATTTGATTAAGAGGTAAGGTTAGGGCCGATACATCAAACCTATTTGACTGAGAGGTGAGGTAAGGGCCGATAAAAGAAACCTATTTGACCAAGAGGTAAGGTTAGGGCCGGGAAAAGAAACCTATTTGATTAAGAGGTAAGGTTAGGGCCGATAAAATAAGCCTATTTGACTAAGAGGTAAGGTTAGAGCCGATAACAGAAACCTATTTGACTAAGAGGTAAGTTTAGGGCCAATAAGAGAAACCTATTTGACTAAGTGGTAAGATTTGGGCCGATAAAAGAAACCTATTTTACTAAGGGTTAAGGTTAGTGCCGATAAAATAAACCTATTAGATTAAGAGGTAAGGTTGGGGCCGGTAAACGAAACCTATTTGACTAAGAGGTAAGGTTAGGGCCGATACAAAAAAGCTATTTGACTAAGAGGTAAGGTTAGGGCAGATACAAGAAACCTATTTGAATAAGAGGTAAGGTTAGGGCCGATAAAAGAAACCTATTTGACCAAGAGGTAAGGTTAGGGCCGGTAAAAGAAACCTATTTGACTAAGAGGTAAGGTTAGGGCCGATAAAAGAAACCTATTTGATAAAGAGGTAATGTTAGGGCCGATAAAATAAGCCTATTTGACTAAGAGGTAAGGTTAGAACCGATAACAGAAACCTATTTGACTAAGAGGTAAGGTTAGGGCCAATAGGAGAAACCTATTTGACTAAGAGGTAAGATTTGGGCCGATAAAAGAAACCTATTTTACTAAGAGTTAAGGTTAGTGCCGATAAAATAAACCTATTAGATTAAGAGGTAAGGTTAGGGCCGGTAAAAGAAACCTATTTGACTAAGAGGTAAGGTTAGGGCCGATACAAAAAAGCTATTTGACTAAGAGGTAAGGTTAGGGCAGATACAAGAAACATATTTGAATAAGAGGTAAGGTTAGGGCCGATACAAGAAACTTATTTGACTAAGAGGTGAGGTTAGGGCCGATAAAAGAAACATATTTGACTAAGAGGTAAGGTTAGGGCCGATAAAAGAAACCTATTTGACTAAGAGGTTAGGTTAGGGCCGATAAAGGAAACCTATTTGACTAAGAGGTGAGGTTAGGGCCGATAAAAGAAACCTATTTGACTAAGAGGTAAGGTTATGGCCTATAAAATAAACATATTTGACTAAGAGGTAAGGTTAGGGGAGATAAAAGAAACCTATTTGACTAAGAGGTTAATGTTAGGACCGATAACAGAAACCTATTTGACTAAGAGGTAAGGTTAGGGCCGATAAAAGGAACCTATTTGACTAAGAGGTAAGGTTAGGGCCGATAACAGAAACCTATTTGACTAAGAGATAAGGTTAGTGCCGATAAAAGAAACATATTTGACTAAGAGGTAAGGTTAGGGACAATAAAAGAAACCTATTAGACTAAGAGGTGAGGTTAGAGCTGATAAAAGAAACATATTTGAGTAAGAGGTAAGGTTAGGGCCGATACAAGAAACCTATTTGACTTAGAGGTGAGGTTAGGGCCGATAAAAGAAACCTATTTGACTAAGAGGTAAGGTTAGGGCCGATAAAACAAACCTATTTGACTAAGAGGTAATGTTACGACCGATAAAAGAAACCTATTTGACTAAGAGGAAAGGTTAGTTCCGATAAAAGAAACCTATTTGAATAAGAGTAAAGGTTAGGGCCGATAAAAGAAACAAATTTGACTAAGAGGAAATGTTAGGGCCGATAAAAGAAACCTATTTGGCTAATAGGTAAGGTTAGGACCGATAAAAAAACATATTTGACTAAGAGGTAAGGTTAGGGCTGATAAAAGAAACCTATTTGACTAAGAGGTAAGGGTAGGGCCGATAAAAGAAACCTATTTGACTAAGAAATAAGGTTATGGCCGATAAAAGAAACCTAATTGACTAAGAGGTAACGTTAGTGCCGATTAAAGAGTATCTTTTCTGTAAGTATTTAGAAAAAAACATATTTAACTAAGAGGTAAGGGTAAGGCCGATAAATAAAACCTATTTGTCTAAAAGGTAATGTTAGGGCCGATAAAAGAAACCTATTTGAATAAGAGTAAAGGTTAGCGCCGATAAAAAAACCTATTAGACTAAGAGGTAAGGTTAGTGCCGATTAAAGAGTATCTTTTCTCTATTAAGAAAAGAAACCTATTTGACTAAGAGGTAAGGTTTAGGGCCGATAAAAGAAACCTATTTGACTAAGATGTAAGGTTAGGGCCGATAACAGAAACCTATTTGACTAAGAGATAAGGTTAGTGCCGATAAAAGAAACATATTTGACTAAGAGGTAAGGTTAGGGACAATAAAAGAAACCTATTAGACTAAGAGGTGAGGTTAGAGCTGATAAAAGAAACATATTTGAGTAAGAGGTAAGGTTAGGGCCGATACAAGAAACCTATTTGACTTAGAGGTGAGGTTAGGGCCGATAAAAGAAACCTATTTGACAAAGAGGTAAGGTTAGGGCCGATAAAATAAACCTATTTGACTAAGAGGTAATGTTACGACCGATAAAAGAAACCTATTTGACTAAGAGGAAAGGTTAGTTCCGATAAAAGAAACCTATTTGAATAAGAGTAAAGGTTAGGGCCGATAAAAGAAACAAATTTGACTAAGAGGAAATGTTAGGGCCGATAAAAGAAACCTATTTGGCTAATAGGTAAGGTTAGGACCGATAAAAAAACATATTTGACTAAGAGGTAAGGTTAGGGCTGATAAAAGAAACCTATTTGACTAAGAGGTAAGGGTAGGGCCGATAAAAGAAACCTATTTGACTAAGAAATAAGGTTATGGCCGATAAAAGAAACCTAATTGACTAAGAGGTAAAGTTAGTGCCGATTAAAGAGTATCTTTTCTGTAAGTATTTAGAAAAAAACATATTTAACTAAGAGGTAAGGGTAAGGCCGATAAATAAAACCTATTTGTCTAAAAGGTAATGTTAGGGCCGATAAAAGAAACCTATTTGACTAAGAGGTAAGGTTAGGGCCGATAAAAGAAACCTATTTGAATAAGAGTAAAGGTTAGCGCCGATAGAAAAACCTATTAGACTAAGAGGTAAGGTTAGTGCCGATTAAAGAGTATCTTTTCTCTATTAAGAAAAGAAACCTATTTGACTAAGAGGTAAGGTTTAGGGCCGATAAAAGAAACCTATTTGACTAAGAGGTTAGGTTAGGGCCGATAAAGGAAACCTATTTGACTAAGAGGTGAGGTTAGGGCCGATAAAAGGAACCTATTTGATTAAGAGGTAAGGTTAGGGCCGATACATCAAACCTATTTGACTGAGAGGTGAGGTAAGGGCCGATAAAAGAAACCTATTTGACCAAGAGGTAAGGTTAGGGCCGGGAAAAGAAACCTATTTGATTAAGAGGTAAGGTTAGGGCCGATAAAAGAAACCTATTTGATAAAGAGGTAATGTTAGGGCCGATAAAATAAGCCTATTTGACTAAGAGGTAAGGTTAGAGCCGATAACAGAAACCTATTTGACTAAGAGGTAAGCTTAGGGCCAATAAGAGAAACCTATTTGACTAAGTGGTAAGATTTGGGCCGATAAAAGAAACCTATTTTACTAAGAGTTAAGGTTAGTGCCGATAAAATAAACCTATTAGATTAAGAGGTAAGGTTGGGGCCGGTAAACGAAACCTATTTGACTAAGAGGTAAGGTTAGGGCCGATACAAAAAAGCTATTTGACTAAGAGGTAAGGTTAGGGCAGATACAAGAAACCTATTTGAATAAGAGGTAAGGTTAGGGCCGATAAAAGAAACCTATTTGACCAAGAGGTAAGGTTAGGGCCGGTAAAAGAAACCTATTTGACTAAGAGGTAAGGTTAGGGCCGATAAAAGAAACCTATTTGATAAAGAGGTAATGTTAGGGCCGATAAAATAAGCCTATTTGACTAAGAGGTAAGGTTAGAACCGATAACAGAAACCTATTTGACTAAGAGGTAAGGTTAGGGCCAATAGGAGAAACCTATTTGACTAAGAGGTAAGATTTGGGCCGATAAAAGAAACCTATTTTACTAAGAGTTAAGGTTAGTGCCGATAAAATAAACCTATTAGATTAAGAGGTAAGGTTAGGGCCGGTAAAAGAAACCTATTTGACTAAGAGGTAAGGTTAGGGCCGATACAAAAAAGCTATTTGACTAAGAGGTAAGGTTAGGGCAGATACAAGAAACCTATTTGAATAAGAGGTAAGGTTAGGGCCGATACAAGAAACTTATTTGACTAAGAGGTGAGGTTAGGGCCGATAAAAGAAACATATTTGACTAAGAGGTAAGGTTAGGGCCGATAAAAGAAACCTATTTGACTAAGAGGTTAGGTTAGGGCCGATAAAGGAAACCTATTTGACTAAGAGGTGAGGTTAGGGCCGATAAAAGAAACCTATTTGACTAAGAGGTAAGGTTATGGCCTATAAAATAAACATATTTGACTAAGAGGTAAGGTTAGGGGAGATAAAAGAAACCTATTTGACTAAGAGGTTAATGTTAGGACCGATAACAGAAACCTATTTGACTAAGAGGTAAGGTTAGGGCCGATAAAAGGAACCTATTTGACTAAGAGGTAAGGTTAGGGCCGATAACAGAAACCTATTTGACTAAGAGATAAGGTTAGTGCCGATAAAAGAAACATATTTGACTAAGAGGTAAGGTTAGGGACAATAAAAGAAACCTATTAGACTAAGAGGTGAGGTTAGAGCTGATAAAAGAAACATATTTGAGTAAGAGGTAAGGTTAGGGCCGATACAAGAAACCTATTTGACTTAGAGGTGAGGTTAGGGCCGATAAAAGAAACCTATTTGACTAAGAGGTAAGGTTAGAGCCGATAAAACAAACCTATTTGACTAAGAGGTAATGTTACGACCGATAAAAGAAACCTATTTGACTAAGAGGAAAGGTTAGTTCCGATAAAAGAAACCTATTTGAATAAGAGTAAAGGTTAGGTCCGATAAAAGAAACAAATTTGACTAAGAGGAAATGTTAGGGCCGATAAAAGAAACCTATTTGGCTAATAGGTAAGGTTAGGACCGATAAAAAAACATATTTGACTAAGAGGTAAGGTTAGGGCTGATAAAAGAAACCTATTTGACTAAGAGGTAAGGGTAGGGCCGATAAAAGAAACCTATTTGACTAAGAAATAAGGTTATGGCCGATAAAAGAAACCTAATTGACTAAGAGGTAACGTTAGTGCCGATTAAAGAGTATCTTTTCTGTAAGTATTTAGAAAAAAACATATTTAACTAAGAGGTAAGGGTAAGGCCGATAAATAAAACCTATTTGTCTAAAAGGTAATGTTAGGGCCGATAAAAGAAACCTATTTGACTAAGAGGTAAGGTTAGGGCCGATAAAAGAAACCTATTTGAATAAGAGTAAAGGTTAGCGCCGATAAAAAAACCTATTAGACTAAGAGGTAAGGTTAGTGCCGATTAAAGAGTATCTTTTCTCTATTAAGAAAAGAAACCTATTTGACTAAGAGGTAAGGTTTAGGGCCGATAAAAGAAACCTATTTGACTAAGAGGTAAGGTTAGGGCCGATAACAGAAACCTATTTGACTAAGAGATAAGGTTAGTGCCGATAAAAGAAACATATTTGACTAAGAGGTAAGGTTAGGGACAATAAAAGAAACCTATTAGACTAAGAGGTGAGGTTAGAGCTGATAAAAGAAACATATTTGAGTAAGAGGTAAGGTTAGGGCCGATACAAGAAACCTATTTGACTTAGAGGTGAGGTTAGGGCCGATAAAAGAAACCTATTTGACAAAGAGGTAAGGTTAGGGCCGATAAAATAAACCTATTTGACTAAGAGGTAATGTTACGACCGATAAAAGAAACCTATTTGACTAAGAGGAAAGGTTAGTTCCGATAAAAGAAACCTATTTGAATAAGAGTAAAGGTTAGGGCCGATAAAAGAAACAAATTTGACTAAGAGGAAATGTTAGGGCCGATAAAAGAAACCTATTTGGCTAATAGGTAAGGTTAGGACCGATAAAAAAACATATTTGACTAAGAGGTAAGGTTAGGGCTGATAAAAGAAACCTATTTGACTAAGGGGTAAGGGTAGGGCCGATAAAAGAAACCTATTTGACTAAGAAATAAGGTTATGGCCGATAAAAGAAACCTAATTGACTAAGAGGTAAAGTTAGTGCCGATTAAAGAGTATCTTTTCTGTAAGTATTTAGAAAAAAACATATTTAACTAAGAGGTAAGGGTAAGGCCGATAAATAAAACCTATTTGTCTAAAAGGTAATGTTAGGGCCGATAAAAGAAACCTATTTGACTAAGAGGTAAGGTTAGGGCCGATAAAAGAAACCTATTTGAATAAGAGTAAAGGTTAGCGCCGATAAAAAAACCTATTAGACTAAGAGGTAAGGTTAGTGCCGATTAAAGAGTATCTTTTCTCTATTAAGAAAAGAAACCTATTTGACTAAGAGGTAAGGTTTAGGGCCGATAAAAGAAACCTATTTGACTAAGAGGTTAGGTTAGGGCCGATAAAGGAAACCTATTTGACTAAGAGGTGAGGTTAGGGCCGATAAAAGGAACCTATTTGATTAAGAGGTAAGGTTAGGGCCGATACATCAAACCTATTTGACTGAGAGGTGGGGTAAGGGCCGATAAAAGAAACCTATTTGACCAAGAGGTAAGGTTAGGGCCGGGAAAAGAAACCTATTTGATTAAGAGGTAAGGTTAGGGCCGATAAAAGAAACCTATTTGATAAAGAGGTAATGTTAGGGCCGATAAAATAAGCCTATTTGACTAAGAGGTAAGGTTAGAGCCGATAACAGAAACCTATTTGACTAAGAGGTAAGTTTAGGGCCAATAAGAGAAACCTATTTGAGTAAGAGGTAAGATTTGGGCCGATAAAAGAAACCTATTTTACTAAGAGTTAAGGTTAGTGCCGATAAAATAAACCTATTAGATTAAGAGGTAAGGTTGGGGCCGGTAAACGAAACCTATTTGACTAAGAGGTAAGGTTAGGGCCGATACAAAAAAGCTATTTGACTAAGAGGTAAGGTTAGGGCAGATACAAGAAACCTATTTGAATAAGAGGTAAGGTTAGGACCGATACAAGAAACTTATTTGACTAAGAGGTGAGGTTAGGGCCGATAAAAGAAACATATTTGACTAAGAGATAAGGTTAGGGCCGATAAAAGAAACCTATTTGACTAAGAGGTTAGGTTATGGCCGATAAAGGAAACCTATTTGACTAAGAGGTGAGGTTAGGGCCGATAAAAGAAACCTATTTGACTAAGAGGTAAGGTTATGGCCGATAAAATAAACATATTTGACTAAGAGGTAAGGTTAGGGGAGATAAAAGAAACCTATTTGACTAAGAGGTTAATGTTAGGACCGATAACAGAAACCTATTTGACTAAGAGGTAAGGTTAGGGCCGATAAAAGGAACCTATTTGACTAAGAGGTAAGGTTATGGCCGATAAAATAAACATATTTGACTAAGAGGTAAGGTTAGGGCCAATAAAAGAAACCTATTTGACTAAGAGGTAAGGTTAGGGTTGATAAAAGAAACCTATTTGACTATGAGTTAAGGTTAGGGCCGATAAAAGAAACCTATTTGACTAAGAGGTAAGGTTAGGGCCGATAAAAGAAACCTATTTGACTAAGAGGTAAGGTTAGGGTTGATAAAAGAAACCTATTTGACTATGAGTTAAGGTTAGGGCCGATATAAGAAACCTATTTGACTATGAGGTAATGTTAGGGCTAATAAGAGAAACCTATTTCACTAAGAAGTAAGATTAATGCCGATAAAAGAAACCTATTTGACTAAGATGTAAGGTTAGGGCCGATAAAAGAAACCTATTTGATTAAGAGGTAAGGTTAGGGCTGGTAAAATAAACCTTTATGACTAAGAGGAAAGGTTAGGGCCTATACAAGAAACCTATGTGTCTAAGAGGTAAGGTTAGGGCCGATACAATAAACCTATTTGACTAAGAGGTAAGGTAAGGGCCGATTCAAGAAAACTATTTGACTAAGGGTAAGGTTACGACCGATACAAGAAACCTATTTGACTATGAGGCAAGGTTAGGGCCAATAAGAGAAACCTATTTGACTAAGAAGTAAGATTATTGCCGATAAAAGAAACCTATTTGTCTAAGAGGTAAGGTTAGGGCTGGAAAAATAAACGTATTTGACTAAGAGGTAAGGTTAGGGCCAATACAAGAATCCTATTTGACTAAGAGGTGAAGTTAGGGCCGATAAAAGAAACCTACTTGACTAAGAGGTAAGGTTAGGGCCAATAAAAGAAACCTATTTGACTGAGAGGTATGGTTATGGCCGATAAAAGAAACATATTTGACTAAGAGGTAAGCTAAGGGCCAATAGGAGAAACCTATTTGACTAAGAGGTAAGGTTAAGACCGATACAAGAAACTTATTTGACTAAGAGGTAAGGTTAGCGCCGATACAATAAACCTATTTGACTAAGAGGTAATGTTAGGGCCGATAAAAGAAACCTATTTGAATAAGAGTAAAGGTTAGGGCCGATAAAAGAAACCTATTTAAATTAATAGGTAAGGTTAGGACCGATAAAAGAAACTTATTTGACTAAGAGGTAAGGTTAGGGCCGATACAATAAATATATTTGACAAAGAAGTAAGGTTAGGGCCGATAAAAGAAACATATTTGACTAAGATGTAAGTGTAGGGCAGATACAAGAAACCTATTTGAATAAGAGGAAAGGTTAGGGCAGATAAAAAATACATATTTGACTAAGAGGTAAGGTTAGAGCCGATACAAGAAACCTATTTGACTAAGAGGTGAGGCTAGGGCCGATAAAAGAAACTTATTTGACTAAGAGGTAAGGTTAGGCCTAATAAAAGAAACCTATTTGACTAAGAGGTGAGGTTAGGGTAGATAAAAGAAACCTATTTGACTAAGAGGTAAGGTTAGGGCCGATAAAATAAACTTATTAGACTAAGGGGTAAGGTTAGGGCCGATACAATAAACCTATTTGACTAAGAGGTAATGTTACGGCCGATAAAAGAAACCTATTTGAATAAGAGTAAAGGTTAGGGCCGATAAAAAAAACCTATTTGACTAAGAGGAAAGTTAGGGCTGATAAAAAAACCTATTTGACTAATAGGTAAGGTTAGGACCGATAAAAAACCTATTTGAGTAAGAGGTAAGGTAAGGGCCGATAAAGGAAAGATATTTGACTAAGAGATAAGGGTAGGGTCGATACAAGAAACCTATTTGACTTAGAGGTAAGGTTAGGGCCGATAAAAGAAACCTATTTGATTTAGAGGTAAGGTTAGGGGCGATAAAACAAACCTATTTGACTAAGAGGTAAGGTTAGTGCCGATAAAAGAAACATATTTGACTAAGAGGTAAGGTTAGGGCCAATAAAAGAAACCTATTTGACTAAGATGTAAGGTTAGGGCCGATAAAAGAAACATATTTGAGTAAGAGGTAAGGTTAGGGCCGATACAAGAAACCTATTTGACTTAGAGGTGAGGTTAGGGCCGATAAAAGAAACCTATTTGACTAAGAGGTAAGGTTAGGGCCGATAAAACAAACCTATTTGACTAAGAGGTAATGTTACGACCGATAAAAGAAACCTATTTGACAAAGAGGAAAGGTTAGTTCCGATAAAAGAAACCTATTTGAATAAGAGTAAAGGTTAGGGCCGATAAAAGAAACAAATTTGACTAAGAGGAAATGTTAGGGCCGATAAAAGAAACCTATTTGGCTAATAGGTAAGGTTAGGACCGATAAAAAAACATATTTGACTAAGAGGTAAGGTTAGGGCTGATAAAAGAAACCTATTTGACTAAGAGGTAAGGGTAGGGCCGATAAAAGAAACCTATTTGACTAAGAAATAAGGTTATGGCCGATAAAAGAAACCTAATTGACTAAGAGGTAACGTTAGTGCCGATTAAAGAGTATCTTTTCTGTAAGTATTTAGAAAAAAACATATTTAACTAAGAGGTAAGGGTAAGGCCGAAAAATAAAACCTATTTGTCTAAAAGGTAATGTTAGGGCCGATAAAAGAAACCTATTTGACTAAGAGGTAAGGTTAGGGCCGATAAAAGAAACCTATTTGAATAAGAGTAAAGGTTAGCGCCGATAAAAAAACCTATTAGACTAAGAGGTAAGGTTAGTGCCGATTAAAGAGTATCTTTTCTCTATTAAGAAAAGAAACCTATTTGACTAAGAGGTAAGGTTTAGGGCCGATAAAAGAAACCTATTTGACTAAGAGGTAAGGTTAGGGCCGATAACAGAAACCTATTTGACTAAGAGATAAGGTTAGTGCCGATAAAAGAAACATATTTGACTAAGAGGTAAGGTTAGGGACAATAAAAGAAACCTATTAGACTAAGAGGTGAGGTTAGAGCTGATAAAAGAAACATATTTGAGTAAGAGGTAAGGTTAGGGCCGATACAAGAAACCTATTTGACTTAGAGGTGAGGTTAGGGCTGATAAAAGAAACCTATTTGACAAAGAGGTAAGGTTAGGGCCGATAAAATAAACCTATTTGACTAAGAGGTAATGTTACGACCGATAAAAGAAACCTATTTGACTAAGAGGAAAGGTTAGTTCCGATAAAAGAAACCTATTTGAATAAGAGTAAAGGTTAGGGCCGATAAAAGAAACAAATTTGACTAAGAGGAAATGTTAGGGCCGATAAAAGAAACCTATTTGGCTAATAGGTAAGGTTAGGACCGATAAAAAAACATATTTGACTAAGAGGTAAGGTTAGGGCTGATAAAAGAAACCTATTTGACTAAGAGGTAAGGGTAGGGCCGATAAAAGAAACCTATTTGACTAAGAAATAAGGTTATGGCCGATAAAAGAAACCTAATTGACTAAGAGGTAAAGTTAGTGCCGATTAAAGAGTATCTTTTCTGTAAGTATTTAGAAAAAAACATATTTAACTAAGAGGTAAGGGTAAGGCCGATAAATAAAACCTATTTGTCTAAAAGGTAATGTTAGGGCCGATAAAAGAAACCTATTTGACTAAGAGGTAAGGTTAGGGCCGATAAAAGAAACCTATTTGAATAAGAGTAAAGGTTAGCGCCGATAAAAAAACCTATTAGACTAAGAGGTAAGGTTAGTGCCGATTAAAGAGTATCTTTTCTCTATTAAGAAAAGAAACCTATTTGACTAAGAGGTAAGGTTTAGGGCCGATAAAAGAAACCTATTTGACTAAGAGGTTAGGTTAGGGCCGATAAAGGAAACCTATTTGACTAAGAGGTGAGGTTAGGGCCGATAAAAGGAACCTATTTGAATAAGAGGTAAGGTTAGGGCCGATACATCAAACCTATTTGACTGAGAGGTGAGGTAAGGGCCGATAAAAGAAACCTATTTGACCAAGAGGTAAGGTTAGGGCCGGGAAAAGAAACCTATTTGATTAAGAGGTAAGGTTAGGGCCGATAAAAGAAACCTATTTGATAAAGAGGTAATGTTAGGGCCGATAAAATAAGCCTATTTGACTAAGAGGTAAGGTTAGAGCCGATAACAGAAACCTATTTGACTAAGAGGTAAGTTTAGGGCCAATAAGAGAAACCTATTTGACTAAGAGGTAAGATTTGGGCCGATAAAAGAAACCTATTTTACTAAGAGTTAAGGTTAGTGCCGATAAAATAAACCTATTAGATTAAGAGGTAAGGTTGGGGCCGGTAAACGAAACCTATTTGACTAAGAGGTAAGGTTAGGGCCGATACAAAAAAGCTATTTGACTAAGAGGTAAGGTTAGGGCAGATACAAGAAACCTATTTGAATAAGAGGTAAGGTTAGGGCCGATACAAGAAACTTATTTGACTAAGAGGTGAGGTTAGGGCCGATAAAAGAAACATATTTGACTAAGAGATAAGGTTAGGGCCGATAAAAGAAACCTATTTGACTAAGAGGTTAGGTTATGGCCGATAAAGGAAACCTATTTGACTAAGAGGTGAGGTTAGGGCCGATAAAAGAAACCTATTTGACTAAGAGGTAAGGTTATGGCCGATAAAATAAACATATTTGACTAAGAGGTAAGGTTAGGGGAGATAAAAGAAACCTATTTGACTAAGAGGTTAATGTTAGGACCGATAACAGAAACCTATTTGACTAAGAGGTAAGGTTAGGGCCGATAAAAGGAACCTATTTGACTAAGAGGTAAGGTTATGGCCGATAAAATAAACATATTTGACTAAGAGGTAAGGTTAGGGCCAATAAAAGAAACCTATTTGACTAAGAGGTAAGGTTAGGGTTGATAAAAGAAACCTATTTGACTATGAGTTAAGGTTAGGGCCGATAAAAGAAACCTATTTGACTAAGAGGTAAGGTTAGGGCCGATAAAAGAAACCTATTTGACTAAGAGGTAAGGTTAGGGTTGATAAAAGAAACCTATTTGACTATGAGTTAAGGTTAGGGCCGATATAAGAAACCTATTTGACTATGAGGTAATGTTAGGGCTAATAAGAGAAACCTATTTCACTAAGAAGCAAGATTAATGCCGATAAAAGAAACCTATTTGACTAAGATGTAAGGTTAGGGCCGATAAAAGAAACCTATTTGATTAAGAGGTAAGGTTAGGGCTGGTAAAATAAACCTTTATGACTAAGAGGAAAGGTTAGGGCCTATACAAGAAACCTATGTGTCTAAGAGGTAAGGTTAGGGCCGATACAATAAACCTATTTGACTAAGAGGTAAGGTAAGGGCCGATTCAAGAAAACTATTTGACTAAGGGTAAGGTTACGACCGATACAAGAAACCTATTTGACTATGAGGCAAGGTTAGGGCCAATAAGAGAAACCTATTTGACTAAGAAGTAAGATTATTGCCGATAAAAGAAACCTATTTGTCTAAGAGGTAAGGTTAGGGCTGGAAAAATAAACGTATTTGACTAAGAGGTAAGGTTAGGGCCAATACAAGAATCCTATTTGACTAAGAGGTGAAGTTAGGGCCGATAAAAGAAACCTACTTGACTAAGAGGTAAGGTTAGGGCCAATAAAAGAAACCTATTTGACTGAGAGGTATGGTTATGGCCGATAAAAGAAACATATTTGACTAAGAGGTAAGCTAAGGGCCAATAGGAGAAACCTATTTGACTAAGAGGTAAGGTTAAGACCGATACAAGAAACTTATTTGACTAAGAGGTAAGGTTAGCGCCGATACAATAAACCTATTTGACTAAGAGGTAATGTTAGGGCCGATAAAAGAAACCTATTTGAATAAGAGTAAAGGTTAGGGCCGATAAAAGAAACCTATTTAAATTAATAGGTAAGGTTAGGACCGATAAAAGAAACTTATTTGACTAAGAGGTAAGGTTAGGGCCGATACAATAAATATATTTGACAAAGAAGTAAGGTTAGGGCCGATAAAAGAAACATATTTGACTAAGATGTAAGTGTAGGGCAGATACAAGAAACCTATTTGAATAAGAGGAAAGGTTAGGGCAGATAAAAAATACATATTTGACTAAGAGGTAAGGTTAGAGCCGATACAAGAAACCTATTTGACTAAGAGGTGAGGTTAGGGCCGATAAAAGAAACTTATTTGACTAAGAGGTAAGGTTAGGCCTAATAAAAGAAACCTATTTGACTAAGAGGTGAGGTTAGGGTAGATAAAAGAAACCTATTTGACTAAGAGGTAAGGTTAGGGCCGATAAAATAAACTTATTAGACTAAGAGGTAAGGTTAGGGCCGATACAATAAACCTATTTGACAAAGAGGTAATGTTACGGCCGATAAAAGAAACCTATTTGAATAAGAGTAAAGGTTAGGGCCGATAAAAAAAACCTATTTGACTAAGAGGAAAGTTAGGGCTGATAAAAAAACCTATTTGACTAATAGGTAAGGTTAGGACCGATAAAAAACCTATTTGAGTAAGAGGTAAGGTAAGGGCCGATAAAGGAAAGATATTTGACTAAGAGATAAGGGTAGGGTCGATACAAGAAACCTATTTGACTTAGAGGTAAGGTTAGGGCCGATAAAAGAAACCTATTTGATTTAGAGGTAAGGTTAGGGGCGATAAAACAAACCTATTTGACTAAGAGGTATGGTTAGTGCCGATAAAAGAAACATATTTGACTAAGAGGTAAGTTTAGGGCCAATAAAAGAAACCTATTTGACTAAGATGTAAGGTTAGGGCCGATAAAAGAAACCTATTTGACTGTGAGGTAAGGTTAGGGCCAATCAGAGAAACCTATTTCAAAAAGATGTAAGAATAATGCCGATAAAAGAAACCTATTTGACTAAGAGGTAAGGTTAGGGCCGATAAAAGAAACCTATTTGGCTAAGAGGTAAGGTAAGAGCTGGTAAAATAAACCTATTTGACTAAGAGGTAAGGTTACGGCCGATAAAAGAAACCTTTTTACCTATGAGGTAAGGTTAGGGCCAGTAAGTGAAACCTATTTCACTAAGAAGTAAGATTAGGCCGATAAAAGAAACCTATTTAATTAAGAGGTAAGGTTAGGGTTGGTAAAATAAACCTATTTGACTAAGAGATAAGGATAGGGCCGATTCAAGAAACATATTTGACTAAGAGGTGAGGTTAGGGCCGATAAAAGAAACCTACTTGACTAAGAGGTCAGGTTAGGGCCGGTAAAAGAAACCTATTTGATAAAGGGGTAATGTTAGGGCTGATAAAAAACCTATTTGACTAAGAGGTAAGGTTAGGGCCGATAAAAGAAACCTATTTGAAAAAGAGTAATTTAGGGCCGATAAAAGAAAACTATTTGACTACGAGGTAAGGTTATGGCCGATGAAAGAAACCTATTTGAATAAGAGGTAAGGTTAGGGCCGATAAAAGAAACATATTTCACTAAGAGGTAAGGTTAGGGCCAATAAGAGAAACCTCTTTGACTAAGAGGTTAGGTTAGGTCCGAAAAAAGAAACCTATTTGACTAAAAGGTAAGGTTAGGGCCTATAAACTAAACCTATTTGATTAAGAGGTAAGGTTAGGGACGGTAAAAGAAACCTATTTGACTAAGAGGTGAGGTTAGGGCAGATACAAGAAACCTATTTGACTAAGAGGTGTCGTTAGGGCCGATACAATAAACCTATTTGACCCAGAGGTAAGGTTTGGGTCGATCAAATAAACCTGTTTGACTGAGTTAAGGCTAGGGCCGATAAAAGAAACCTATTTGACTAAGATGTAAGGTTAGTGCCGATAAAAGAAACCTATTTGATTAAGAGGTAAGGTTAGGGCCGATACAAGAAACCTATTTGACTAAGAGGTGAGGTTAAGTCCGATAATAGAAACCTATTTGACTAAGAGATGAGGTTAGGGCCGGTAAAATACACCTATTTGACTAAGAGGTAAGGTTAGGGCCGATACAAACAAACTATTTGACTAAGAGGTAAGGTTAGGACAGATACAAGAAACCTATTTGACTAAGAGGTAAGGATAGGGTCGATAAAATAAACCTATTTGACTAAGAGGTAAAGTTATGGTCGATAATAGAAACCTATTTGACTAAGAGGTCAGGTTAGGGCCGATGAAAGAAACCTATTTGACTAAGAGGTAAGGTTAGGGCAGATAAACGACATCTATTTGACTTAGAGGTAAGGTTAGGGCCAATAAGAGAAACCTATTTGACTAAGAGGTAAGGTTAGGGCCGATAAAAGAAACCTATTTGAATAAGAGGTAAGGTTAGGGCCGATACAATAAACCTATTTGACTAAGAGGTAAGGTTGAGGCCCATAATAGAAACCTATTTGACTACGAGATGAGGTAATGGCCGATAAAAGAAACATATTTGACTAAGAGGTAAGGTTAGGGCCGATAAAATAAACATATTTGATTAAGAGGTAAGGCTAGGGCAGATAAAAGACACCTATTTGACTAAGAGGCAGTGTTAGGGGCGATACAAACAACCTATTTGACTAAGAGGCAAGGTTGGGGCAGATACAAGAAATCTATTTGACTAAGAGGTAAGGATAGGGTCGATACAATAAACCTATTTGACTAAGATGTAAGGTTATGGTCGATAATAGAAAGCTATTTGACTAAGAGGTAAGGTTAGGGCCGATAAAAGAATCCTATTTGACTAAGAGGTAAGGTTAGGGTCGTTAAAAGAAACCTATTTGACTGAGTTAAGGTTAGGGTCGATAAATTAAACCTATTTGACTAAGAGGTAAGGTTAGTGCCGATAAAAGAAACCTATTTGACTAAGAGGTAAGGTTAGGGCCGATAAAAGAAACCTATTTGACTAAGAGGTAAGGTAAGGGCCAATAAGAGAAACCTATTTACTAAGAGGTAAGGTTAGGGCCGATAAAAGAAACCTATTTGACTAAGAGGTAAGGTTAGGGCCGATAAAAGAAACCTATTTGACTAAGAGGTAAGGTTATGGCCGATAAAATAAACATATTTGACTAAGAGGTAAGGTTAGGGGAGATAAAAGAAACCTATTTGACTAAGAGGTTAATGTTAGGACCGATAACAGAAACCTATTTGACTAAGAGGTAAGGTTAGGGCCGATAAAAGGAACCTATTTGACTAAGAGGTAAGGTTAGGGCCGATAACAGAAACCTATTTGACTAAGAGATAAGGTTAGTGCCGATAAAAGAAACATATTTGACTAAGAGGTAAGGTTAGGGACAATAAAAGAAACCTATTAGACTAAGAGGTGAGGTTAGAGCTGATAAAAGAAACATATTTGAGTAAGAGGTAAGATTAGGGCCGATACAAGAAACATATTTGACTTAGAGGTGAGGTTAGGGCCGATAAAAGAAACCTATTTGACTAAGAGGTAAGGTTAGGGCCGATAAAATAAACCTATTTGACTAAGAGGTAATGTTAGGACCGATAAAAGAAACCTATTTGACTAAGAGGAAAGGTTAGTTCCGATAAAAGAAACCTATTTGAATAAGAGTAAAGGTTAGGGCCGATAAAAGAAACAAATTTGACTAAGAGGAAATGTTAGGGCCGATAAAAGAAACCTATTTGGCTAATAGGTAAGGTTAGGACCGATAAAAAAACATATTTGACTAAGAGGTAAGGTTAGGGCTGATAAAAGAAACCTATTTGACTAAGAGGTAAGGGTAGGGCCGATAAAAGAAACCTATTTGACTAAGAAATAAGGTTAGGGCCGATAAAAGAAACCTAATTGACTAAGAGGTAAAGTTAGTGCCCATTAAAGAGTATCTTTTCTGTAAGTATTTAGAAAAAAACATATTTAACAAAGAGGTAAGGGTAAGGCCGATAAATAAAACCTATTTGTCTAAGAGGTAATGTTAGGGCCGATAAAAGAAACCTATTTGACTAAGAGGTAAGGTTAGGGCCGATAAAAGAAACCTATTTGAATAAGAGTAAAGGATAGCGCCGATAGAAAAACCTATTTGACTAAGAGGTAAGGTTAGTGCCGATTAAAGAGTATCTTTTCTCTATTAAGAAAATAAACCTATTTGACTAAGAGGTAAGGTTTAGGGCCGATAAAAGAAACCTATTTGACTAAGAGGTTAGGTTAGGGCCGATAAAGGAAACCTATTTGACTAAGAGGTGAGGTTAGGGCCGATAAAAGAAACCTATTTGACTAAGAGGAAAGGTTAGGGCTGATAAAAGAAACCTATTTGACTAAGAGGTAAGGGTAGGGCCGATAAAAGAAACCTATTTGACTAAGAAATAAGGTTAGGGCCGATAAAAGAAACCTAATTGACTAAGAGGTAAAGTTAGTGCCCATTAAAGAGTATCTTTTCTGTAAGTATTTAGAAAAAAACATATTTAACAAAGAGGTAAGGGTAAGGCCGATAAATAAAACCTATTTGTCTAAGAGGTAATGTTAGGGCCGATAAAAGAAACCTATTTCACTAAGAGGTAAGGTTAGGGCCGATAAAAGAAACCTATTTGAATAAGAGTAAAGGTTAGCGCCGATAAAAAAACCTATTTGACTAAGAGGTAAGGTTAGTGCCGATTAAAGAGTATCTTTTCTCTATTAAGAAAATAAACCTATTTGACTAAGAGGTAAGGTTTAGGGCCGATAAAAGAAACCTATTTGACTAAGAGGTTAGGTTAGGGCCGATAAAGGAAACCTATTTGACTAAGAGGTGAGGTTAGGGCCGATAAAAGAAACCTATTTGACTAAGAGGTAAGGTTATGGCCGATAAAATAAACATATTTGACTAAGAGGTAAGGTTAGGGGAGATAAAAGAAACCTATTTGACTAAGAGGTTAATGTTAGGACCGATAACAGAAACCTATTTGACTAAGAGGTAAGGTTAGGGCCGATAAAAGGAACCTATTTGACTAAGAGGTAAGGTTAGGGCCGATAACAGAAACCTATTTGACTAAGAGATAAGGTTAGTGCCGATAAAAGAAACATATTTGACTAAGAGGTAAGGTTAGGGACAATAAAAGAAACCTATTAGACTAAGAGGTGAGGTTAGAGCTGATAAAAGAAACATATTTGAGTAAGAGGTAAGATTAGGGCCGATACAAGAAACATATTTGACTTAGAGGTGAGGTTAGGGCCGATAAAAGAAACCTATTTGACTAAGAGGTAAGGTTAGGGCCGATAAAATAAACCTATTTGACTAAGAGGTAATGTTAGGACCGATAAAAGAAACCTATTTGACTAAGAGGAAAGGTTAGTTCCGATAAAAGAAACCTATTTGAATAAGAGTAAAGGTTAGGGCCGATAAAAGAAACAAATTTGACTAAGAGGAAATGTTAGGGCCGATAAAAGAAACCTATTTGGCTAATAGGTAAGGTTAGGACCGATAAAAAAACATATTTGACTAAGAGGTAAGGTTAGGGCTGATAAAAGAAACCTATTTGACTAAGAGGTAAGGGTAGGGCCGATAAAAGAAACCTATTTGACTAAGAAATAAGGTTAGGGCCGATAAAAGAAACCTAATTGACTAAGAGGTAAAGTTAGTGCCCATTAAAGAGTATCTTTTCTGTAAGTATTTAGAAAAAAACATATTTAACAAAGAGGTAAGGGTAAGGCCGATAAATAAAACCAATTTGTCTAAGAGGTAATGTTAGGGCCGATAAAAGAAACCTATTTGACTAAGAGGTAAGGTTAGGGCCGATAAAAGAAACCTATTTGAATAAGAGTAAAGGTTAGCGCCGATAAAAAAACCTATTTGACTAAGAGGTAAGGTTAGTGCCGATTAAAGAGTATCTTTTCTCTATTAAGAAAATAAACCTATTTGACTAAGAGGTAAGGTTTAGGGCCGATAAAAGAAACCTATTTGACTAAGAGGTTAGGTTAGGGCCGATAAAGGAAACCTATTTGACTAAGAGGTGAGGTTAGGGCCGATAAAAGAAACCTATTTGACTAAGAGGTAAGGTTATGGCCGATAAAATAAACATATTTGACTAAGAGGTAAGGTTAGGGGAGATAAAAGAAACCTATTTGACTAAGAGGTTAATGTTAGGACCGATAACAGACACCTATTTGACTAAGAGGTAAGGTTAGGGCCGATAAAAGGAACCTATTTGACTATGAGGTAAGGTTAGGGCCGATAACAGAAACCTATTTGACTAAGAGATAAGGTTAGTGCCGATAAAAGAAACATATTTGACTAAGAGGTAAGGTTAGGGACAATAAAAGAAACCTATTAGACTAAGAGTTGAGGTTAGAGCTGATAAAAGAAACATATTTGAGTAAGAGGTAAGGTTAGGGCCGATAAAAGAAAATTATTTGACTTAGAGGTGAGGTTAGGGCCGATAAAAGAAACCTATTTGACTAAGAGGTAATGTTAGGACCGATAAAAGAAACCTATTTGAATAAGAGTAAAGGTTAGGGCCGATAAAAGAAACAAATTTGACTAAGAGGAAATGTTAGGGTCGATAAAAGAAACCTATTTGGCTAATAGGTAAGGTTAGGACCGATAAAAAAACATATTTGACTAAGAGGTAAGGTTAGGGCTGATAAAAGAAACCTATTTGACTAAGAGGTAAGGGTAGGGCCGATAAAAGAAACCTATTTGACTAAGAAATAAGGTTAGGGCCGATAAAAGAAACCTAATTGACTAAGAGGTAAAGTTAATGCCGATAAAAGAGTATCTTTTCTGTAAGTATTTAGAAAAAAACATATTTAACTAAGAGGTAAGGGTAAGGCCGATAAATAAAACCTATTTGTCTAAGAGGTAATGTTAGGGCCGATAAAAGAAACCTATTTGACTAAGAGGTAAGGTTAGGGCCGATAAAAGAAACCTATTTAAAAAGAGTAAAGGTTAGCGCCGATAAAAAAACCTATTTGACTAAGAGGTAAGGTTATTGCCGATTAAAGAGTATCTTTTCTCTATTAAGAAAAGAAACCTATTTGACTAAGAGGTAAGGTTAGGGCCGATAAAAGGAACCTATTTGACTAAGAGGTAAGGTTAGGGCCGATAACAGAAACCTATTTGACTAAGAGATAAGGTTAGTGCCGAATAAAGAAACCTATTTGACTAAGAGGTAAGGTTAGGGCCAATAAAAGAAACCTATTTGACTAAGAGGTAAGGTTAGGGTTGATAAAAGAAACCTATTTGACTATGAGTTAAGGTTAGGGCCGATAAAAGAAACCTCTTTGACTAAGAGGTTAGGTTAGGGCCGATAAAGGAAACTTATTTGACTAAGAGGTAAGGTTATGGCCGATAAAATAAACATATTTGACTAAGAGGTAAGGTTAGGGGAGATAAAAGAAACCTATTTGACTAAGAGGTAAGGTTAGGACCGATAACAGAAACCTATTTGACTAAGAGATAAGGTTAGGGCCGATAAAAGAAACCTATTTGACTAAGAAGTAAAATTAGGGCCGATAAAAGAAACCTATTTGACTAAGAGGTAAGGTTAGTGCCGATAGAAGAAGCATATTTGACTAAGAGGTAAGGTTAAGGGCGATAAAAGAAACCTATTTGATTAAGAGATAAGGTTAGGGGCGATAAAAGAAACCTAATTGACTAAGAGGTAAGGTTAGGACTGATACAAATAAACGGATTTGACTAAAAGGTAAGGTTAGGGACGATAAAAGAAACCTATTTGACTAAGACGTAAGGTTATGTCCTATAAAAGAAACCTATTTGACTAAGAGGTAAAGTTAGGGCCGATAAAAGAAACCTATTTGACTAAGAGGTAGAGTTAGGGCCGATAAAAGAAACCTATTTGACTAAGAGGTTAGGTTAGGGCCGATAAAGGAAACCTATTTGACTAAGAGGTGAGGTTAGGGCCGATAAAAGAAACCTATTTGACTAAGAGGTAAGGTTATGGCCGATAAAATAAACATATTTGACTAAGAGGTAAGGTTAGGGGAGATAAAAGAAACCTATTTGACTAAGAGGTTAATGTTAGGACCGATAACAGAAACCTATTTGACTAAGAGGTAAGGTTAGGGCCGATAAAAGGAACCTATTTGACTAAGAGGTAAGGTTAGGGCCGATAACAGAAACCTATTTGACTAAGAGATAAGGTTAGTGCCGATAAAAGAAACATATTTGACTAAGAGGTAAGGTTAGGGACAATAAAAGAAACCTATTAGACTAAGAGGTGAGGTTAGAGCTGATAAAAGAAACATATTTGAGTAAGAGGTAAGATTAGGGCCGATACAAGAAACATATTTGACTTAGAGGTGAGGTTAGGGCCGATAAAAGAAACCTATTTGACTAAGAGGTAAGGTTAGGGCCGATAAAATAAACCTATTTGACTAAGAGGTAATGTTAGGACCGATAAAAGAAACCTATTTGACTAAGAGGAAAGGTTAGTTCCGATAAAAGAAACCTATTTGAATAAGAGTAAAGGTTAGGGCCGATAAAAGAAACAAATTTGACTAAGAGGAAATGTTAGGGCCGATAAAAGAAACCTATTTGGCTAATAGGTAAGGTTAGGACCGATAAAAAAACATATTTGACTAAGAGGTAAGGTTAGGGCTGATAAAAGAAACCTATTTGACTAAGAGGTAAGGGTAGGGCCGATAAAAGAAACCTATTTGACTAAGAAATAAGGTTAGGGCCGATAAAAGAAACCTAATTGACTAAGAGGTAAAGTTAGTGCCCATTAAAGAGTATCTTTTCTGTAAGTATTTAGAAAAAAACATATTTAACAAAGAGGTAAGGGTAAGGCCGATAAATAAAACCTATTTGTCTAAGAGGTAATGTTAGGGCCGATAAAAGAAACCTATTTGACTAAGAGGTAAGGTTAGGGCCGATAAAAGAAACCTATTTGAATAAGAGTAAAGGTTAGCGCCGATAAAAAAACCTATTTGACTAAGAGGTAAGGTTAGTGCCGATTAAAGAGTATCTTTTCTCTATTAAGAAAATAAACCTATTTGACTAAGAGGTAAGGTTTAGGGCCGATAAAAGAAACCTATTTGACTAAGAGGTTAGGTTAGGGCCGATAAAGGAAACCTATTTGACTAAGAGGTGAGGTTAGGGCCGATAAAAGAAACCTATTTGACTAAGAGGTAAGGTTATGGCCGATAAAATAAACATATTTGACTAAGAGGTAAGGTTAGGGGAGATAAAAGAAACCTATTTGACTAAGAGGTTAATGTTAGGACCGATAACAGACACCTATTTGACTAAGAGGTAAGGTTAGGGCCGATAAAAGGAACCTATTTGACTATGAGGTAAGGTTAGGGCCGATAACAGAAACCTATTTGACTAAGAGATAAGGTTAGTGCCGATAAAAGAAACATATTTGACTAAGAGGTAAGGTTAGGGACAATAAAAGAAACCTATTAGACTAAGAGTTGAGGTTAGAGCTGATAAAAGAAACATATTTGAGTAAGAGGTAAGGTTAGGGCCGATAAAAGAAAATTATTTGACTTAGAGGTGAGGTTAGGGCCGATAAAAGAAACCTATTTGACTAAGAGGTAATGTTAGGACCGATAAAAGAAACCTATTTGAATAAGAGTAAAGGTTAGGGCCGATAAAAGAAACAAATTTGACTAAGAGGAAATGTTAGGGTCGATAAAAGAAACCTATTTGGCTAATAGGTAAGGTTAGGACCGATAAAAAAACATATTTGACTAAGAGGTAAGGTTAGGGCTGATAAAAGAAACCTATTTGACTAAGAGGTAAGGGTAGGGCCGATAAAAGAAACCTATTTGACTAAGAAATAAGGTTAGGGCCGATAAAAGAAACCTAATTGACTAAGAGGTAAAGTTAATGCCGATTAAAGAGTATCTTTTCTGTAAGTATTTAGAAAAAAACATATTTAACTAAGAGGTAAGGGTAAGGCCGATAAATAAAACCTATTTGTCTAAGAGGTAATGTTAGGGCCGATAAAAGAAACCTATTTGACTAAGAGGTAAGGTTAGGGCCGATAAAAGAAACCTATTTAAAAAGAGTAAAGGTTAGCGCCGATAAAAAAACCTATTTGACTAAGAGGTAAGGTTATTGCCGATTAAAGAGTATCTTTTCTCTATTAAGAAAAGAAACCTATTTGACTAAGAGGTAAGGTTAGGGCCGATAAAAGGAACCTATTTGACTAAGAGGTAAGGTTAGGGCCGATAACAGAAACCTATTTGACTAAGAGATAAGGTTAGTGCCGAATAAAGAAACCTATTTGACTAAGAGGTAAGGTTAGGGCCAATAAAAGAAACCTATTTGACTAAGAGGTAAGGTTAGGGTTGATAAAAGAAACCTATTTGACTATGAGTTAAGGTTAGGGCCGATAAAAGAAACCTCTTTGACTAAGAGGTTAGGTTAGGGCCGATAAAGGAAACTTATTTGACTAAGAGGTAAGGTTATGGCCGATAAAATAAACATATTTGACTAAGAGGTAAGGTTAGGGGAGATAAAAGAAACCTATTTGACTAAGAGGTAAGGTTAGGACCGATAACAGAAACCTATTTGACTAAGAGATAAGGTTAGGGCCGATAAAAGAAACCTATTTGACTAAGAAGTAAAATTAGGGCCGATAAAAGAAACCTATTTGACTAAGAGGTAAGGTTAGTGCCGATAGAAGAAGCATATTTGACTAAGAGGTAAGGTTAAGGGCGATAAAAGAAACCTATTTGATTAAGAGATAAGGTTAGGGGCGATAAAAGAAACCTAATTGACTAAGAGGTAAGGTTAGGACTGATACAAATAAACGGATTTGACTAAAAGGTAAGGTTAGGGACGATAAAAGAAACCTATTTGACTAAGACGTAAGGTTATGTCCTATAAAAGAAACCTATTTGACTAAGAGGTAAAGTTAGGGCCGATAAAAGAAACCTATTTGACTAAGAGGTAGAGTTAGGGCCGATAAAATAAACCTATTTGACTAAGAGGTAAGGTTCGGGCCGATAAAAAAACCTATTTGACTAAGAGGCAAAGTTAGGGCCGATACAATAAATCTATTTGACTAAGAGGTGAGGTTAGGGCCGATAAAAGAAACCTATTTGAATAAGAGGTGAGGTTACGGCCGATAAAAGAAACCTATTTGACTAAGAGGTAAGGTTAGGGTCGATACAAGAAACCTATTTGACTAAGAGGTGAGGTTAGGTCCGATAAAATAAACCTATTTGATTAAGAGGTAAGGTTAGGGCCGATACATCAAACCTATTTGACTGAGAGGTGAGGTAAGGGCCGATAAAAGAAACCTATTTGACCAAGAGGTAAGGTTAGGGCCGGTAAAAGAAACCTATTTGACTAAGAGGTAAGGTTAGGGCCGATAAAAGAAACCTATTTGATAAAGAGGTAATGTTAGGGCCGATAAAATAAGCCTATTTGACTAAGAGGTAAGGTTAGAGCCGATAACAGAAACCTATTTGACTAAGAGGTAAGGTTAGGGCCAATAAGAGAAACCAATTTGAGTAAGAGGTAAGATTTGGGCCGATAAAAGAAACCTATTTTACTAAGAGTTAAGGTTAGTGCCGATAAAATAAACCTATTTGATTAAGAGGTAAGGTTAGGGCCGGTAAACGAAACCTATTTGACTAAGAGGGTAGGTTATGGCCGGTACAAAAAAGCTATTTGACTAAGAGGTAAGGTTAGGGCAGATACAAGAAACCTATTTGAATAAGAGGTAAGGTTAGGGACCGATAAAAGAAACCTATTTGGCTAAGAGGTTAGGTGAGGGCCGATAAAGGAAACCTATTTGATTAAGAGGTGAGGTTAGGGCCGATAAAAGAAACCTATTTGACTAAGAGGTAAGGTTATGGCCGATAAAATAAACATATTTGACTAAGAGGTAAGGTTAGGGGAGATAAAAGAAACCTATTTGACTAAGAGGTTAATGTTAGGACCGATAACAGAAACCTATTTGACTAAGAGGTAAGGTTAGGGCCGATAAAAGGAACCTATTTGACTAAGAGGTAAGGTTAGGGCCGATAACAGAAACCTATTTGACTAAGAGATAAGGTTAGTGCCGAATAAAGAAACATATTTGACTAAGAGGTAAGGTTAGGGCCAATAAAAGAAACCTATTTGACTAAGAGGTAAGGTTAGGGTTGATAAAAGAAACCTATTTGACTATGAGTTAAGGTTAGGGCCGATAAAAGAAACCTATTTACCTATGAGGTAAGTTTAGGGCCAGTAAGAGAAACCTATTTCACTAAGAAGTAAGATTAGGCCGATAAAAGAAACCTATTTGACTAAGAGGTAAGGTTAGGGCCGATATAAAAAACCTATTTGATTAAGAGGTAAGGTTAGGGTTGGCAAAATAAACCTATTTGACTAAGAGATAAGGATAGGGCCGATACAAGAAACCTATTTGACTAAAAGGTGAGGTTAGGGCCGATAAAAGAAACCTACTTGACTAAGAGGTAAGGTTAGGGCCGGTAAAAGAAACCTATTTGATAAAGAGGTAATGTTAGGGCTGATAAAAAACCTATTTGACTAAGAGGTAAAGTTAGGGCCGATAAAAGAAACCTATTTGAATAAGAGTAATTTAGGGCCGATAAAAGAAAACTATTTGACTACGAGGTAAGGTTAGGGCCGATGAAAGAAACCTATTTGACTAAGAGGTAAGGTTAGGGCCGATAAAAGAAACATATTTCACTAAGAGGTAAGGTTAGGGCCAATAAGAGAAACCTATTTCACTAAGAGGTGAGGTTAGGTCCGAAAAAAGAAACCTATTTGACTAAGAGGTAAGGTTAGGGCCTATAAACTAAACCTATTTGATTAAGAGGTAAGGTTAGGGACGGTAACAGAAACTTATTTGACTAAGAGGTGAGGTTAGGGCAGATACAAGAAACCTATTTGACTAAGAGGTGACGTTAGGGCCGATACAATAAACCTATTTGACTGAGTTAAGGCTAGGGCCGATGAAAGAAACATATTTGACTAAGATGTAAGGTTAGTGCCGATAAAAGAAAACTATTTGATTAAGAGGTAAGGTTAGGGCCGATAAAAGAAACCTATTTGACTAAGAGGTAAGGTTAGGGCCAAAAAGAGAAACCTATTTGACTTAGAGGTAAGGTTAGGGCCGACACAAGGAACATATTTGACTAAGATGTGAGGTTAGGGCTGATATAAGAAACCTATTTGAATAAGAGGTAAGGTTAGGGCCGGTAAAAGAAACCTATTTGACTAAGAGGTATGGTTAGTTCCGATAAAAGAAACCTATTTGAGTAAGAGGTAAGGTTAGGGCCGATAATAGAAACCTATTTGACTAATAATTGAGGTTAGGGTCGATACAAGAAACCTGTTTGACTAAGAGGTAAGGTTAGGGCCGATAAGTAAAACCTATTTGAGTAAGAGGTAAGGATAGGGCCAATAAAAGATAACATATTTGACTAAAAGGTGAGGTTAGGGCCGATAAAAGAAAACTATTTGACTAAGATGTAAGGTAAGGGCCGATACAAGAAACCTATTTGACTTAGAGGTGAGGTTAGGGCCGGTAAATGAAACCTATTTGACTAAGAGGTAAGGATAGGGCCGATAAAAGAAACCTATTTGACTATGAGGTAAGGTGAGGGCCGATGAAAGAAACCTATTTGACTAAGTGGTTATGTTAGGGCCGATAAAGGAAACCTATTTGACTAAGAGGTAAGGTTAGTGCTGATAAAAGAAACCTATTTGACTAAGAGGTAAGGTTAGAGGATATAAAAGAAACCTATTTGATTAAGAGGTAAGGTTAGGGCCGATAAACTAAACTTATTTGACTAAGAGTTAAGATTAGGGCCGATAAAAAACCTATTTGACTAAGAGGTAAGGTTAGGTCCAATAAAAGAAACCTATTTGACTAAGAGGTAAGGTTAGTGCTGATAAAAGAAACATATTTGACTAAGAGGTAAGGTTAGGGTCGATAAAAGAAACCTATTTGACTAAGAGGTAAGGTAAGGGTTGATAAAATAAACCTATTTGGCTATAAGTTAAGCTTAGGGCCGATAAAAGAAACCTATTTCACTAAGAAGTAAGGTTAGGGCCGATACAATAAACCTATTTGATTAAGAGGTAAGGTTAGGGCCGATAAAATAAACCTATTTGACGAAGAGGTAAGGCTAGGGCCGATTCAAGAAACCTATTTGACTACGAGGTGAGGTTAGGGCCGATAAAACAAACCTATTTGACTAAGAGGTAAGGTTAGGGCCGATAAAAAAAAACTATTTGACTAAGAGGTGAGGTTAGCGCCGATAAAATAAAACTATTTGACTAAGAGATAAGGCTAGGATCGGTAAAATAAACCTATTTGACTATGATGAAAGTTTAGGACCAATAAAATAAACCTATTTGATGAAGAGGTAATGTTAGGGCGATAAAAAAAAACTATTTGACTAATTGACAAGGTTAGGGCCGATAAAAGAAACCTATTTGACTAAGAGGTAAGGTTAGGGCCAATAAAAGAAACCTATTTGACTAAGAGGTGAGGTTAGGTCCGATAAAATAAACCTATTTGATTAAGAGGTAAAGTTAGGGCCGTTACATCAAACCTATTTGACTGAGAGGTGAGGTAAGTCCGATAAAAGAAACCTATTTGACAAAGAGGTAAGGTTAGGGTCGGTAAAAGAAACCTATTTGACTAAGAGGTAAGGTTAGGGCCGATAAAAGAAACCTATTTGATAAAGAGGTAATGTTAGGGCCGATAAAATAAGCCTATTTGACTAAGAGGTAAGGTTAGAGCCGATAAAAGAAACCTATTTGACTAAGAGGTAAGGTTAGGGTCAATAAGAGAAACCTATTTGACTAAGAGGTAAGATTAGGGCCGATAAAAGAAACCTATTTTACTAAGAGTTAAGGTTAGTGCCGATAAAATAAATCTATTTGATTAAGAGGTAAGGTTAGGGCCGGTAAAAGAAACCTATTTGATTAAGAGGTAAGGTTAGGGCAGATACAAGAAACCTATTTGAATAAGAGGTAAGTTTAGGGCCGATACAAGAAACTTATTTGACTAAGAGGTGAGGTTAGGGCCGATAAAAGAAACATATTTGACTAAGAGATAAGGTTAGGGCCGATAAAAGAAACCTATTTGACTACGAGGTTAGGTTAAGGCCGATAAAGGAAACCTATTTGACTAAGAGGTGAGGTTAGGGCCGATAAAAGAAACCTATTTGACTAAGAGGTAAGGTTATGGCCGATAAAATAAACATATTTGACTAAGAGGTAAGGTTAGGGGAGATAAAAGAAACCTATTTGACTAAGAGGTTAATGTTAGGACCGATAACAGAAACCTATTTGACTAAGAGGTAAGGTTAGAGCCGATAAAAGGAACCTATTTGACTAAGAGGTAAGGTTATGGCCGATAAAATAAACATATTTGACTAAGAGGTAAGGTTAGAGCCAATAAAAGAAACCTATTTGACTAAGAGGTAAGGTTAGGGTTGATAAAAGAAACCTATTTGACTATGAGTTAAGGTTAGGGCCGATAAAAGAAACCCATTTGACTAAGAGGTAAGGTTAGGGCCGATAAAAGAAACCTATTTGACTAAGAGGTAAGGTTAGGGTTGATAAAAGAAACCTATTTGACTATGAGTTAAGGTTAGGGCCGATATAAGAAACCTATTTGACTATGAGGTAATGTTAGGGCTAATAAGAGAAACCTATTTCACTAAGAAGTAAGATTAATGCCGATAAAAGAAACATATTTGACTAAGATGTAAGGTTAGGGCCGATAAAAGAAACCTATTTGATTAAGAGGTAAGGTTAGGGCTGGTAAAATAAACCTTTTTGACTAAGAGGAAAGGTTAGGGCTTATACAATAAACCTATTTGACTAAGAGGTAAGGTAAGGGCCGATTCAAGAAAACTATTTGACTAAGGGTAAGGTTACGACCGATACAAGAAACCTATTTGACTATGAGGCAAGGTTAGGGCCAATAAGAGAAACCTATTTGACTAAGAAGTAAGATTAGGGCCGATAAAAGAAACCTATTTGACTAAGAGGTAAGGTTAGGGCTGGAAAAATAAACGTATTTGACTAAGAGGTAAGGTTAGGGCCAATACAAGAATCCTATTTGACTAAGAGGTGAAGTTAGGGCCGATAAAAGAAACCTACTTGACTAAGAGGTAAGGTTAGGGCCAATAAAAGAAACCTATTTGACTGAGAGGTATGGTTATGGCCGATAAAAGAAACATATTTGACTAAGAGGTAAGCTAAGGGCCAATACGAGAAATCTATTTGACTAAGAGGTAAGGTTAAGACCGATACAAGAAACTTATTTGACTAAGAGGTAAGGTTATGGCCGATACAATAAACCTATTTGACTAAGAGGTAATGTTAGGGCCGATAAAAGAAACCTATTTGACTAAGAGGTAAGGTTAGGGCCGATAAAAGAAACCTATTTGAATAAGAGTAAAGGTTAGGGCCGATAAAAGAAACATATTTAAATTAATAGGTAAGGTTAGGACCGATAAAAGAAACTTATTTGACTAACAGGTAAGGTTAGGGCCGATACAATAAATATATTTGACAAAGAAGTAAGGTTAGGGCCGATAAAAGAAACATATTTGATTAAGATGTAAGTGTAGGGCCGATAAAAGAAACTTATTTGACTAAGAGGAAAGGTTAGGGCAGATAAAAGATACATATTTGACTAAGAGGTAAGGTTAGGGCCGATACAAGAAACCTATTTGACTAAGAGGTGAGGTTAGGGCCGATAAAAGAAACTTATTTGACTAAGAGGTAAGGTTAGGCCTAATAAAAGAAACCTATTTGACTAAGAGGTGAGGTTAGGGTCGATAAAAGAAACCTATTTGACTAAGAGATAAGGGTAGGGTCGATACAAGAAACCTATTTGACTTAGAGGTAAGGTTAGGGCCGATAAAAGAAACCTATTTGATTTAGAGGTAAGGTTAGGGGCGATAAAACAAACCTATTTGACTAAGAGGTAAGGTTAGTGCCGATAAAAGAAACATATTTGACTAAGAGGTAAGGTTAGGGCCAATAAAAGAAACCTATTTGACTAAGATGTAAGGTTAGGGCCGATAAAAGAAACCTATTTGACTGTGAGGTAAGGTTAGGGCCAATCAGAGAAACCTATTTCAAAAAGATGTAAGAATAATGCCGATAAAAGAAACCTATTTGACTAAGAGGTAAGGTTATGGCCGATAAAAGAAACCTATTTGGCTAAGAGGTAAGGTAAGAGCTGGTAAAATAAACCTATTTGACTAAGAGGTAAGGTTACGGCCGATAAAAGAAACCTTTTAACCTATGAGGTAAGGTTAGGGCCAGTAAGAGAAACCTATTTCACTAAGAAGTAAGATTAGGCCGATAAAAGAAACCTATTTGATTAAGAGGTAAGGTTAGGGTTGGTAAAATAAACCTATTTGACTAAGAGATAAGGATAGGGCCGATACAAGAAACATATTTGACTAAGAGGTGAGGTTAGGGCCGATAAAAGAAACCTACTTGACTAAGAGGTCAGGTTAGGGCCGGTAAAAGAAACCTATTTGATAAAGATGTAATGTTAGGGCTGATAAAAAACCTATTTGACTAAGAGGTAAGGTTAGGGCCGATAAAAGAAACCTATTTGAAAAAGAGTAATTTAGGGCCGATAAAAGAAAACTATTTGACAACGAGGTAAGGTTAGGGCCGATGAAAGAAACCTATTTGAATAAGAGGTAAGGTTAGGTCCGATAAAAGAAACATATTTCACTAAGAGGTAAGGTTAGGGCCAATAAGAGAAACCTATTTGACTAAGAGGTTAGGTTAGGTCCGAAAAAAGAAACCTATTTGACTAAAAGGTAAGGTTAGGGCCTATAAACTAAACCTATTTGATTATGAGGTAAGGTTAGGGACGGTAAAAGAAACCTATTTGACTAAGAGGTGAGGTTAGGGCAGATACAAGAAACCTATTTGACTAAGAGGTGTCGTTAGGGCCGATACAATAAACCTATTTGACCCAGAGGTAAGGTTTGGGTCGATCAAATAAACCTATTTGACTGAGTTAAGGCTAGGGCCGATAAAAGAAACCTATTTGACTAAGATGTAAGGTTAGTGCCGATAAAAGAAACCTATTTGATTAAGAGGTAAGGTTAGGGCCGATAATAAAAGAAACCTATTTGACTAAGAGGTTAGGTTAGGGCCAAAAAGAGAAATCTAATTGACTTAGAGGTAAGGTAAGGGCCGACACAAGATTCATATTTGACTAAGATGTGAGTTTAGGGCTGATATTAGAAACCTATTTGACTAAGAGGTAAAGTTAGTTACGACAAAATAAACCTGTTTGACTAAGAGGTAAGTTTAAAGCCGATAAAAGAAACCTATTTGACTAAGAGGTAAGGTGAGGGCCGGTAAAAGAAACCTATTTGACTAAGAGGTAAGGTTAGTTCCGATAAAAGAAACCTATTTGAGTAAGAGGTAAGGTTAGGGCCGATAATAGAAACCTATTTGACTAAGAATTGAGGTTAGGGTCGATACAAGAAACCTATTTGACTAAGAGGTAAGGTTAGGGCCGATAAGTAAAACCTATTTGAGTAAGAGGTAAGGATAGGGCCAATAAAAGAAACATATTTGACTAAAAGGTGAGGTTAGGGCCGATAAAAGAAACCTATTTGACTAAGATGTAAGGTTAGGGCCGATACAAGAAACGTATTTGACTTAGAGGTGAGGTTAGGGCCGGTAAATGAAACCTATTTGACTAAGAGGAAAGGATAGGGCCGATAAAAGAAACCTATTTGACTATGAGGTAAGGTTAGTGCTGATAAAAGAAACCTATTTGACTAAGAGGTAAGGTTAGAGGATATAAAAGAAACCTATTTGATTAAGAGGTAAGGTAAGGGCCGATAAACTAAACTTATTTGACTAAGAGTTAAGGTTAGGGCCGATAAAAGAAACCTATTTGACTAAGAGGTAAGGTTAGGGCCAATAAAAGAAACCTATTTGACTAAGAGGTAAGGTTAGTGCTGATAAAAGAAACATATTTGACTAAGAGTTAAGGTTAGGGCCGGTAAAATAAACCTATTTGACGAAGAGGTAAGGTTAGGGCCGATTCAAGAAACCTATTTGACTACGAGGTGAGGTTAGGGCCGATAAAAAAAACCTTTTTGACTAAGAGGTAAGGTTAGGGCCGATAAAAAAACCTATTTGACTAAGAGGTGAGGTTAGCGCCGATAAAATAAAACTATTTGACTAAGAGATAAGGCTAGGATCGGTAAAATAAACCTATTTGACTATGATGAAAGTTAAGGGCTAATAAAATAAACCTATTTGATGAAGAGGTAATGTTAGGGCGATAAAAAAAAAACTATTTGACTAATTGACAAGGTTAGGGCCGATAAAAGAAAGCTATTTGACTAAGAGGTAAGGTTAGGGCCAATAAAAGAAACCTATTTGACTAAGAATTGATGTTAGGGTCGATAAATGAAACATATTTGACTAAGAGGTAAGGTTAGGGCCGGTAAATGAAACATATTTGACTAAGAGGTAAGGTTAGGATCGATTCAAGAAACCTATTTGACT
Source organism: Bathymodiolus brooksi (assembly GCA_963680875.1). Classification (NCBI taxonomy): domain Eukaryota; kingdom Metazoa; phylum Mollusca; class Bivalvia; order Mytilida; family Modiolidae; genus Bathymodiolus; species Bathymodiolus brooksi. The sequence continues at coordinate 25,004,547 of OY804590.1, read as the reverse complement.
AAGAGGTAAAGTTAGGGCAGATACAAGAAACCTATTTGAGTAAGAGGTAAGGTTAAGGCCGATAAAAGAAAGCTATTTGACTAAGAGGTAAGGTTAGGGCCCATACAACAAACCTATTTGACAAAGAGGTAAGGTTAGGCCCGATAAAAGAAACCTATTTGACTATGAGGTAAGGTGAGGGCCGATAAATGAAACCTATTTGACTAAGAGGTTAGGTTAGGGCCGATAACGAAACATATTTTAGTAAGAGGTGAGGTGAGGGCCGATAAAAGAAACCTATTTGACTAAGAGGTAAGGTTATGGCCGATAAAATAAACATATTTGACTAAGAGGTAACTTTAGTGCCGATACAAAAAACCTATTTGACAAAGAGGTGTGGTTAGGGCCGATAAAAGAAACCTATTTGACTAAGAGGTAAGGTTAGAGGATATAAAAGAAACCTATTTGACTAAGAGATAAGGTAAGGGCCGATAAAAGAAACCTATTTGACTAAGAGGTGAGGTTAGGGCCTTTAAAAAAACATATTTGACTAAGAGATAAGGGTAGGGTCGATAAAATAAACCTATTTGACTGAGTTAAGGCTAGGACAGATAAAAGAAACCTATTTGACTAAGAGGTAAGGTTATGGCCGATAAAATAAACATATTTGACTAAGAGGTAAATTTAGGGCCGATACAAGAAACCTATTTGACAAAGAGGTGTGGTTAGGGCCGATAAAAGAAAGTTATTTGACTAAGAAGTAAGGTTAGGGCAGATAAAAGAAACCTATTTGACAAAAATGTAAGGTTAGTGCCGATAAAAGAAACCTATTTGACTAAGAGGTAGGGTTAGGGCCGATAAAAGAAACCTATTTGACTAAGAGGTAAGGTTAGGGCCAATAAGAGAAACCTATTTGACTTAGAGGTAAGGATAGGACCGACACAAGAAACATATTTGACTAAGAGGTGAGGTTAGGGCCGGTAAATGAAACCTATTTGACTAAGAGGAAAGGATAGGGCCGATAAAAGAAACCTATTTGACTATGAGGTAAGGTTAGTGCTGATAAAAGAAACCTATTTGACTAAGAGGTAAGGTTAGAGGATATAAAAGAAACCTATTTGATTAAGAGGTAAGGTAAGGGCTGATAAACTAAACTTATTTGACTAAGAGTTAAGGTTAGGGCCGATAAAAGAAACCTATTTGACTAAGAGGAAAGGTTAGGGCCAATAAAAGAAACCTATTTGACTAAGAGGTAAGGTTAGTGCTGATAAAAGAAACATATTTGACTAAGAGTTAAGGTTAGGGCCGGTAAAATAAACCTATTTGACGAAGAGGTAAGGTTAGGGCCGATTCAAGAAACCTATTTGACTACGAGGTGAGGTTAGGGCCGATAAAAAAAACCTATTTGACTAAGAGGTAAGGTTAGGGCCGATAAAAAAACCTATTTGACTAAGAGGTGAGGTTAGCGCCGATAAAATAAAACTATTTGACTAAGAGATAAGGCTAGGATCGGTAAAATAAACCTATTTGACTATGATGAAAGTTAAGGGCTAATAAAATAAACCTATTTGATGAAGAGGTAATGTTAGGGCGATAAAAAAAAACTATTTGACTAATTGACAAGGTTAGGGCCGATAAAAGAAAGCTATTTGACTAAGATGTAAGGTTAGGGCCAATAAAAGAAACCTATTTGACTAAGAATTGATGTTAGGGTCGATAAATGAAACATATTTGACTAAGAGGTAAGGTTAGGGCCGGTAAATGAAACATATTTGACTAAGAGGTAAGGTTAGGATCGATTCAAGAAACCTATTTGACTAAGAGGTAAAGTTAGAGCAGATACAAGAAACCTATTTGATTAAGAGGTAAGGTTAAGGCCGATAAAAGAAAGCTATTTGACTAAGAGGTAAGGTTAGGGCCCATACAACAAACCTATTTGACAAAGAGGTAAGGTTAGGCCCGATAAAAGAAACCTATTTGACTATGAGGTAAGGTGAGGGCCGATAAATGAAACCTATTTGACTAAGAGGTTAGGTTAGGGCCGATAACGAAACATATTTTAGTAAGAGGTGAGGTGAGGGCCGATAAAAGAAACCTATTTGACTAAGAGGTAAGGTTATGGCCGATAAAATAAACATATTTGACTAAGAGGTAACTTTAGTGCCGATACAAAAAACCTATTTGACAAAGAGGTGTGGTTAGGGCCGATAAAAGAAACCTATTTGACTAAGAGGTAAGGTTAGAGGATATAAAAGAAACCTATTTGACTAAGAGATAAGGTAAGGGCCGATAAAAGAAACCTATTTGACTAAGAGGTGAGGTTAGGGCCTTTAAAAAAACATATTTGACTAAGAGATAAGGGTAGGGTCGATAAAATAAACCTATTTGACTGAGTTAAGGCTAGGACAGATAAAAGAAACCTATTTGACTATGAGGTAAGGTTATGGCCGATAAAATAAACATATTTGACTAAGAGGTAACTTTAGGGCCGATACAAGAAACCTATTTGACAAAGAGGTGTGGTTAGGGCCGATAAAAGAAAGTTATTTGACTAAGAAGTAAGGTTAGGGCAGATAAAAGAAACCTATTTGACAAAAATGTAAGGTTAGTGCCGATAAAAGAAACCTATTTGACTAAGAGGTAGGGTTAGGGCCGATAAAAGAAACCTATTTGACTAAGAGGTAAGGTTAGGGCCAATAAGAGAAACCTATTTGACTTAGAGGTAAGGATAGGACCGACACAAGAAACATATTTGACTAAGAGGTGAGGTTATGGCCGATAAAAGAAACCTATTTGACTAAGAGGTAAAGTTAGGTCCGATAAAATAAACCAATTTGACTAAGAGGTAAGTTTAAAGCCGATAAAGGAAACATAGTTGACTAAGAGGTAAGGTTCGGGCCGATAAAAAAAAACTAGTTGACAAAGAGGTAAGAATTGAGGTTAGGGTCGATACAAGGAACCTATTTGACTAAGAGGTAACGTTAGGGCCGATAAGTAAAATCTATTTGAGTAAGAGGTAAGGATAGGGCCAATAAAAGAAACATATTTGCCTAAGATGTAAGGTTAGGGCCGATACAAGAAACCTATTTGACTTAGAAGTGAGGTTAGGGTCCATACAATACACCTATTTGACTAAGAGGTAAGGTTAGGGCCGGTAAATGAAACTTATTTGCCTAAGAGGTAAGGATAGGGCCGATAAAAGAAACCTATTTGACCATGAGGTAAGGTGAGGGCCGATAAAAGAAACATATTTGACTAAGTGGTTAGGTTAGGGCCGATAAAGGAAACCTATTTGACTAAGAGGTGAGGTGAGGGCCGATAAAAGAAACCTATTTGACTAAGAGGTAAGGTTATGGCCAATAAAAGAAACTTATTTGACTAAGAGGTAAGGTTAGGGCCAATAAGAGAAACCTATTTGACTTAGAGGTAAGGTTAGGGCCGACACAAGAAACATATTTGACTAAGAGGTGAGGTTATGACCGATAAAAGAAACCAATTTGACCAAGAGGTAAAGTAAGGTCCGATAAAATAAACCTATTTGACTAAGAGGTAAGGTTACGGCTGATAAATTAAACCTATTTGACTAAGAGGTAGGGTTAGTGCCGATAAAAGAAACCTATTTGACTAAGAGGTAAGGTTAGGGCCGATAAACAACAAATATTTGACTAAGAGGTAAGGTTAGGGCCAATAAGAGAAACCTATTTGACTAAGAGGTAAGGTTAGGGCCGATAAAAGAAACCTATTTGACTAAGAGGTAAGGTTAGGGCCGATACAAGAAACCTATTTGACTAAGAGGTGAGGTTAAGTCCGATAATAGAAACCTATTTGACTAAGAGATGAGGTTAGGGCCGATAAAAGAAACCTATTTGACCAAGAGGTAAGGTTAGGGCGATAAAATAAACATATTTGATTAAGAGGTAAGGCTAGTGGCGGTAAAATACACCTATTTGACTAAGAGGTAAGGTTAGGGCCGATACAAGCAAACTATTTGACTAAGAGGTAAGGTTAGGACAGATACAAGAAACCTATATGACTAAGAGGTAAGGATAGGGTCGATAAAATAAACCTATTTGACTAAGAGGTAAAGTTATGGTCGATAATAGAAACCTATTTGACTAAGAGGTCAGGCTAGGGCCGATGAAAGAAACCTATTTGACTAAGAGGTAAAGTTAGGGCAGATAAACGACACCTATTTGACTTAGAGGTAAGGTTAGGGCCAATAAGAGAAACCTATTTGACTAAGAGGTAAGGTTAGGGCCGATAAAAGAAACCTATTTGAATAAGAGGTAAGGTTAGGACCGATACAATAAACCTATTTGACTAAGAGGTAAGGTTGAGGCCGATAATAGAAACCTATTTGACTACGAGATGAGGTATTGGCCGATAAAAGAAACATATTTGACTAAGAGGTAAGGTTAGGACAGATACAAGAAACCTATATGACTAAGAGGTAAGGATAGGGCCGATAAAATAAACCTATTTGACTAAGAGGTAAGGTTATGGTCGATAATAGAAACCTATTTGACAAAGAGGTCAGGTAAGGGCCGATGAAAGAAACCTATTTGACTAAGAGGTAAGGTTAATGCAGATAAACGACACCTATTTGACTAAGAGGTAAGGTTAGGGCCAATAAGAGAAACCTATTTGACTAAGAGGTAAGGTTAGGGCCGATAAAAGAAACCTATTTGAATAAGAGGTAAGGTTAGGGCCGATACAATAAACCTATTTGACTAAGAGGTAAGGTTGAGGCCGATAATAGAAACCTATTTGACTAAGAGATGAGGTTAGGGCCGATAAAAGAAACATATTTGACTAAGAGGTAAGATTAGGGCCGATAAAATAAACATATTTGATTAAGAGGTAAGGCTAGGGCAGGTAAAAGACACCTATTTGACTAAGAGGCAGTGTTAGGGGCGATACAAACAACCTATTTGACTAAGAGGCAAGGTTGGGGCAGATACAAGAAACCTATTTGACTAAGAGGTAAGGATAGGGTCGATACAATAAACCTATTTGACTAAGAGATAAGGTTATGGTCGATAATAGAAAGCTTTTTGACTAAGAGGTCAGGTTAGGGCCGATGAAAGAAACCTATTTGACTAAGAGGTAAGGTTATGGTCGATAAAAGAAACATATTTGACTAAGAGGTAAGGTTAGGGCCGATAAAAGAATCATATTTGACTAAGAGGTAAGGTTAGGGTCGTTAAAAGAAACCTATTTGACTGAGTTAAGGTTAGGGCCGATAAATTAAACCTATTTGACTAAGAGGTAAGGTTAGTGCCGATAAAAGAAACCTATTTGACTAAGAGGTAAGGTTAGGGCCAATAAGAGAAACCTATTTGACTAAGAGGTAAGGTTAGGGCCGATAAAAGAAATCTATTTGACTAAAAGGTATGGTTAGGGCCGATACAAGAAACTATTTGACTAAGAGGTAAGGTTAAGGCCGATATTATAAACCTATTTGACTAAGAGGTAAGCTTAGGGCCGATAAAAGAAACCTATTTGACTAAGAGGTAAGGTTACGGCCGATAAAATCAATCTATTTGATTAAGATGTAAGGTTAGGGCCGGTAAAAGAAACCTATTTGACTAAGAGGTAAGGTTAGGTCCGATACAAACAACCTATTTGATTAAGAGGTAAGGTTAGGGCAGATACAAGAAACCTATTTGGCTAAGAGGTAAAAATAAGGTCGATAAAAGAAACATATTTGACTAAGAGGTAAGGTTAGGGTTGATAAAAGAAACCTATTTGACTATGAGTTAAGGTTAGGGCCGATATAAGAAACCTATTTGACTATGAGGTAATGTTAGGGCTAATAAGAGAAACCTATTTCACTAAGAAGTAAGATTAATGCCGATAAAAGAAACATATTTGACTAAGATGTAAGGTTAGGGCCGATAAAAGAAACCTATTTGATTAAGAGGTAAGGTTAGGGCTGGTAAAATAAACCTTTTTGACTAAGAGGAAAGGTTAGGGCTTATACAATAAACCTATTTGACTAAGAGGTAAGGTAAGGGCCGATTCAAGAAAACTATTTGACTAAGGGTAAGGTTACGACCGATACAAGAAACCTATTTGACTATGAGGCAAGGTTAGGGCCAATAAGAGAAACCTATTTGACTAAGAAGTAAGATTAGGGCCGATAAAAGAAACCTATTTGACTAAGAGGTAAGGTTAGGGCTGGAAAAATAAACGTATTTGACTAAGAGGTAAGGTTAGGGCCAATACAAGAATCCTATTTGACTAAGAGGTGAAGTTAGGGCCGATAAAAGAAACCTACTTGACTAAGAGGTAAGGTTAGGGCCAATAAAAGAAACCTATTTGACTGAGAGGTATGGTTATGGCCGATAAAAGAAACATATTTGACTAAGAGGTAAGCTAAGGGCCAATACGAGAAATCTATTTGACTAAGAGGTAAGGTTAAGACCGATACAAGAAACTTATTTGACTAAGAGGTAAGGTTATGGCCGATACAATAAACCTATTTGACTAAGAGGTAATGTTAGGGCCGATAAAAGAAACCTATTTGACTAAGAGGTAAGGTTAGGGCCGATAAAAGAAACCTATTTGAATAAGAGTAAAGGTTAGGGCCGATAAAAGAAACATATTTAAATTAATAGGTAAGGTTAGGACCGATAAAAGAAACTTATTTGACTAAGAGGTAAGGTTAGGGCCGATACAATAAATATATTTGACAAAGAAGTAAGGTTAGGGCCGATAAAAGAAACATATTTGATTAAGATGTAAGTGTAGGGCCGATAAAAGAAACTTATTTGACTAAGAGGAAAGGTTAGGGCAGATAAAAGATACATATTTGACTAAGAGGTAAGGTTAGGGCCGATACAAGAAACCTATTTGACTAAGAGGTGAGGTTAGGGCCGATAAAAGAAACTTATTTGACTAAGAGGTAAGGTTAGGCCTAATAAAAGAAACCTATTTGACTAAGAGGTGAGGTTAGGGTCGATAAAAGAAACCTATTTGACTAAGAGATAAGGGTAGGGTCGATACAAGAAACCTATTTGACTTAGAGGTAAGGTTAGGGCCGATAAAAGAAACCTATTTGATTTAGAGGTAAGGTTAGGGGCGATAAAACAAACCTATTTGACTAAGAGGTAAGGTTAGTGCCGATAAAAGAAACATATTTGACTAAGAGGTAAGGTTAGGGCCAATAAAAGAAACCTATTTGACTAAGATGTAAGGTTAGGGCCGATAAAAGAAACCTATTTGACTGTGAGGTAAGGTTAGGGCCAATCAGAGAAACCTATTTCAAAAAGATGTAAGAATAATGCCGATAAAAGAAACCTATTTGACTAAGAGGTAAGGTTATGGCCGATAAAAGAAACCTATTTGGCTAAGAGGTAAGGTAAGAGCTGGTAAAATAAACCTATTTGACTAAGAGGTAAGGTTACGGCCGATAAAAGAAACCTTTTAACCTATGAGGTAAGGTTAGGGCCAGTAAGAGAAACCTATTTCACTAAGAAGTAAGATTAGGCCGATAAAAGAAACCTATTTGATTAAGAGGTAAGGTTAGGGTTGGTAAAATAAACCTATTTGACTAAGAGATAAGGATAGGGCCGATACAAGAAACATATTTGACTAAGAGGTGAGGTTAGGGCCGATAAAAGAAACCTACTTGACTAAGAGGTCAGGTTAGGGCCGGTAAAAGAAACCTATTTGATAAAGATGTAATGTTAGGGCTGATAAAAAACCTATTTGACTAAGAGGTAAGGTTAGGGCCGATAAAAGAAACCTATTTGAAAAAGAGTAATTTAGGGCCGATAAAAGAAAACTATTTGACAACGAGGTAAGGTTAGGGCCGATGAAAGAAACCTATTTGAATAAGAGGTAAGGTTAGGGCCGATAAAAGAAACATATTTCACTAAGAGGTAAGGTTAGGGCCAATAAGAGAAACCTATTTGACTAAGAGGTTAGGTTAGGTCCGAAAAAAGAAACCTATTTGACTAAAAGGTAAGGTTAGGGCCTATAAACTAAACCTATTTGATTATGAGGTAAGGTTAGGGACGGTAAAAGAAACCTATTTGACTAAGAGGTGAGGTTAGGGCAGATACAAGAAACCTATTTGACTAAGAGGTGTCGTTAGGGCCGATACAATAAACCTATTTGACCCAGAGGTAAGGTTTGGGTCGATCAAATAAACCTATTTGACTGAGTTAAGGCTAGGGCCGATAAAAGAAACCTATTTGACTAAGATGTAAGGTTAGTGCCGATAAAAGAAACCTATTTGATTAAGAGGTAAGGTTAGGGCCGATAATAAAAGAAACCTATTTGACTAAGAGGTTAGGTTAGGGCCAAAAAGAGAAATCTAATTGACTTAGAGGTAAGGTAAGGGCCGACACAAGATTCATATTTGACTAAGATGTGAGTTTAGGGCTGATATTAGAAACCTATTTGACTAAGAGGTAAAGTTAGTTACGACAAAATAAACCTGTTTGACTAAGAGGTAAGTTTAAAGCCGATAAAAGAAACCTATTTGACTAAGAGGTAAGGTGAGGGCCGGTAAAAGAAACCTATTTGACTAAGAGGTAAGGTTAGTTCCGATAAAAGAAACCTATTTGAGTAAGAGGTAAGGTTAGGGCCGATAATAGAAACCTATTTGACTAAGAATTGAGGTTAGGGTCGATACAAGAAACCTATTTGACTAAGAGGTAAGGTTAGGGCCGATAAGTAAAACCTATTTGAGTAAGAGGTAAGGATAGGGCCAATAAAAGAAACATATTTGACTAAAAGGTGAGGTTAGGGCCGATAAAAGAAACCTATTTGACTAAGATGTAAGGTTAGGGCCGATACAAGAAACGTATTTGACTTAGAGGTGAGGTTAGGGCCGGTAAATGAAACCTATTTGACTAAGAGGAAAGGATAGGGCCGATAAAAGAAACCTATTTGACTATGAGGTAAGGTTAGTGCTGATAAAAGAAACCTATTTGACTAAGAGGTAAGGTTAGAGGATATAAAAGAAACCTATTTGATTAAGAGGTAAGGTAAGGGCCGATAAACTAAACTTATTTGACTAAGAGTTAAGGTTAGGGCCGATAAAAGAAACCTATTTGACTAAGAGGTAAGGTTAGGGCCAATAAAAGAAACCTATTTGACTAAGAGGTAAGGTTAGTGCTGATAAAAGAAACATATTTGACTAAGAGTTAAGGTTAGGGCCGGTAAAATAAACCTATTTGACGAAGAGGTAAGGTTAGGGCCGATTCAAGAAACCTATTTGACTACGAGGTGAGGTTAGGGCCGATAAAAAAAACCTATTTGACTAAGAGGTAAGGTTAGGGCCGATAAAAAAACCTATTTGACTAAGAGGTGAGGTTAGCGCCGATAAAATAAAACTATTTGACTAAGAGATAAGGCTAGGATCGGTAAAATAAACCTATTTGACTATGATGAAAGTTAAGGGCTAATAAAATAAACCTATTTGATGAAGAGGTAATGTTAGGGCGATAAAAAAAAAACTATTTGACTAATTGACAAGGTTAGGGCCGATAAAAGAAAGCTATTTGACTAAGAGGTAAGGTTAGGGCCAATAAAAGAAACCTATTTGACTAAGAATTGATGTTAGGGTCGATAAATGAAACATATTTGACTAAGAGGTAAGGTTAGGGCCGGTAAATGAAACATATTTGACTAAGAGGTAAGGTTAGGATCGATTCAAGAAACCTATTTGACTAAGAGGTAAAGTTAGGGCAGATACAAGAAACCTATTTGAGTAAGAGGTAAGGTTAAGGCCGATAAAAGAAAGCTATTTGACTAAGAGGTAAGGTTAGGGCCCATACAACAAACCTATTTGACAAAGAGGTAAGGTTAGGCCCGATAAAAGAAACCTATTTGACTATGAGGTAAGGTGAGGGCCGATAAATGAAACCTATTTGACTAAGAGGTTAGGTTAGGGCCGATAACGAAACATATTTTAGTAAGAGGTGAGGTGAGGGCCGATAAAAGAAACCTATTTGACTAAGAGGTAAGGTTATGGCCGATAAAATAAACATATTTGACTAAGAGGTAACTTTAGTGCCGATACAAAAAACCTATTTGACAAAGAGGTGTGGTTAGGGCCGATAAAAGAAACCTATTTGACTAAGAGGTAAGGTTAGAGGATATAAAAGAAACCTATTTGACTAAGAGATAAGGTAAGGGCCGATAAAAGAAACCTATTTGACTAAGAGGTGAGGTTAGGGCCTTTAAAAAAACATATTTGACTAAGAGATAAGGGTAGGGTCGATAAAATAAACCTATTTGACTGAGTTAAGGCTAGGACAGATAAAAGAAACCTATTTGACTAAGAGGTAAGGTTATGGCCGATAAAATAAACATATTTGACTAAGAGGTAAATTTAGGGCCGATACAAGAAACCTATTTGACAAAGAGGTGTGGTTAGGGCCGATAAAAGAAAGTTATTTGACTAAGAAGTAAGGTTAGGGCAGATAAAAGAAACCTATTTGACAAAAATGTAAGGTTAGTGCCGATAAAAGAAACCTATTTGACTAAGAGGTAGGGTTAGGGCCGATAAAAGAAACCTATTTGACTAAGAGGTAAGGTTAGGGCCAATAAGAGAAACCTATTTGACTTAGAGGTAAGGATAGGACCGACACAAGAAACATATTTGACTAAGAGGTGAGGTTAGGGCCGGTAAATGAAACCTATTTGACTAAGAGGAAAGGATAGGGCCGATAAAAGAAACCTATTTGACTATGAGGTAAGGTTAGTGCTGATAAAAGAAACCTATTTGACTAAGAGGTAAGGTTAGAGGATATAAAAGAAACCTATTTGATTAAGAGGTAAGGTAAGGGCTGATAAACTAAACTTATTTGACTAAGAGTTAAGGTTAGGGCCGATAAAAGAAACCTATTTGACTAAGAGGAAAGGTTAGGGCCAATAAAAGAAACCTATTTGACTAAGAGGTAAGGTTAGTGCTGATAAAAGAAACATATTTGACTAAGAGTTAAGGTTAGGGCCGGTAAAATAAACCTATTTGACGAAGAGGTAAGGTTAGGGCCGATTCAAGAAACCTATTTGACTACGAGGTGAGGTTAGGGCCGATAAAAAAAACCTATTTGACTAAGAGGTAAGGTTAGGGCCGATAAAAAAACCTATTTGACTAAGAGGTGAGGTTAGCGCCGATAAAATAAAACTATTTGACTAAGAGATAAGGCTAGGATCGGTAAAATAAACCTATTTGACTATGATGAAAGTTAAGGGCTAATAAAATAAACCTATTTGATGAAGAGGTAATGTTAGGGCGATAAAAAAAAACTATTTGACTAATTGACAAGGTTAGGGCCGATAAAAGAAAGCTATTTGACTAAGATGTAAGGTTAGGGCCAATAAAAGAAACCTATTTGACTAAGAATTGATGTTAGGGTCGATAAATGAAACATATTTGACTAAGAGGTAAGGTTAGGGCCGGTAAATGAAACATATTTGACTAAGAGGTAAGGTTAGGATCGATTCAAGAAACCTATTTGACTAAGAGGTAAAGTTAGAGCAGATACAAGAAACCTATTTGATTAAGAGGTAAGGTTAAGGCCGATAAAAGAAAGCTATTTGACTAAGAGGTAAGGTTAGGGCCCATACAACAAACCTATTTGACAAAGAGGTAAGGTTAGGCCCGATAAAAGAAACCTATTTGACTATGAGGTAAGGTGAGGGCCGATAAATGAAACCTATTTGACTAAGAGGTTAGGTTAGGGCCGATAACGAAACATATTTTAGTAAGAGGTGAGGTGAGGGCCGATAAAAGAAACCTATTTGACTAAGAGGTAAGGTTATGGCCGATAAAATAAACATATTTGACTAAGAGGTAACTTTAGTGCCGATACAAAAAACCTATTTGACAAAGAGGTGTGGTTAGGGCCGATAAAAGAAACCTATTTGACTAAGAGGTAAGGTTAGAGGATATAAAAGAAACCTATTTGACTAAGAGATAAGGTAAGGGCCGATAAAAGAAACCTATTTGACTAAGAGGTGAGGTTAGGGCCTTTAAAAAAACATATTTGACTAAGAGATAAGGGTAGGGTCGATAAAATAAACCTATTTGACTGAGTTAAGGCTAGGACAGATAAAAGAAACCTATTTGACTATGAGGTAAGGTTATGGCCGATAAAATAAACATATTTGACTAAGAGGTAACTTTAGGGCCGATACAAGAAACCTATTTGACAAAGAGGTGTGGTTAGGGCCGATAAAAGAAAGTTATTTGACTAAGAAGTAAGGTTAGGGCAGATAAAAGAAACCTATTTGACAAAAATGTAAGGTTAGTGCCGATAAAAGAAACCTATTTGACTAAGAGGTAGGGTTAGGGCCGATAAAAGAAACCTATTTGACTAAGAGGTAAGGTTAGGGCCAATAAGAGAAACCTATTTGACTTAGAGGTAAGGATAGGACCGACACAAGAAACATATTTGACTAAGAGGTGAGGTTATGGCCGATAAAAGAAACCTATTTGACTAAGAGGTAAAGTTAGGTCCGATAAAATAAACCAATTTGACTAAGAGGTAAGTTTAAAACCGATAAAGGAAACATAGTTGACTAAGAGGTAAGGTTCGGGCCGATAAAAAAAAACTAGTTGACAAAGAGGTAAGAATTGAGGTTAGGGTCGATACAAGGAACCTATTTGACTAAGAGGTAACGTTAGGGCCGATAAGTAAAATCTATTTGAGTAAGAGGTAAGGATAGGGCCAATAAAAGAAACATATTTGCCTAAGATGTAAGGTTAGGGCCGATACAAGAAACCTATTTGACTTAGAAGTGAGGTTAGGGTCCATACAATACACCTATTTGACTAAGAGGTAAGGTTAGGGCCGGTAAATGAAACTTATTTGCCTAAGAGGTAAGGATAGGGCCGATAAAAGAAACCTATTTGACCATGAGGTAAGGTGAGGGCCGATAAAAGAAACATATTTGACTAAGTGGTTAGGTTAGGGCCGATAAAGGAAACCTATTTGACTAAGAGGTGAGGTGAGGGCCGATAAAAGAAACCTATTTGACTAAGAGGTAAGGTTATGGCCAATAAAAGAAACTTATTTGACTAAGAGGTAAGGTTAGGGCCAATAAGAGAAACCTATTTGACTTAGAGGTAAGGTTAGGGCCGACACAAGAAACATATTTGACTAAGAGGTGAGGTTATGACCGATAAAAGAAACCAATTTGACCAAGAGGTAAAGTAAGGTCCGATAAAATAAACCTATTTGACTAAGAGGTAAGGTTACGGCTGATAAATTAAACCTATTTGACTAAGAGGTAGGGTTAGTGCCGATAAAAGAAACCTATTTGACTAAGAGGTAAGGTTAGGGCCGATAAACAACAAATATTTGACTAAGAGGTAAGGTTAGGGCCAATAAGAGAAACCTATTTGACTAAGAGGTAAGGTTAGGGCCGATAAAAGAAACCTATTTGACTAAGAGGTAAGGTTAGGGCCGATACAAGAAACCTATTTGACTAAGAGGTGAGGTTAAGTCCGATAATAGAAACCTATTTGACTAAGAGATGAGGTTAGGGCCGATAAAAGAAACCTATTTGACCAAGAGGTAAGGGTAGGGCGATAAAATAAACATATTTGATTAAGAGGTAAGGCTAGTGGCGGTAAAATACACCTATTTGACTAAGAGGTAAGGTTAGGGCCGATACAAGCAAACTATTTGACTAAGAGGTAAGGTTAGGACAGATACAAGAAACCTATATGACTAAGAGGTAAGGATAGGGTCGATAAAATAAACCTATTTGACTAAGAGGTAAAGTTATGGTCGATAATAGAAACCTATTTGACTAAGAGGTCAGGCTAGGGCCGATGAAAGAAACCTATTTGACTAAGAGGTAAAGTTAGGGCAGATAAACGACACCTATTTGACTTAGAGGTAAGGTTAGGGCCAATAAGAGAAACCTATTTGACTAAGAGGTAAGGTTAGGGCCGATAAAAGAAACCTATTTGAATAAGAGGTAAGGTTAGGACCGATACAATAAACCTATTTGACTAAGAGGTAAGGTTGAGGCCGATAATAGAAACCTATTTGACTACGAGATGAGGTATTGGTCGATAAAAGAAACATATTTGACTAAGAGGTAAGGTTAGGACAGATACAAGAAACCTATATGACTAAGAGGTAAGGATAGGGCCGATAAAATAAACCTATTTGACTAAGAGGTAAGGTTATGGTCGATAATAGAAACCTATTTGACAAAGAGGTCAGGTAAGGGCCGATGAAAGAAACCTATTTGACTAAGAGGTAAGGTTAATGCAGATAAACGACACCTATTTGACTAAGAGGTAAGGTTAGGGCCAATAAGAGAAACCTATTTGACTAAGAGGTAAGGTTAGGGCCGATAAAAGAAACCTATTTGAATAAGAGGTAAGGTTAGGGCCGATATAATAAACCTATTTGACTAAGAGGTAAGGTTGAGGCCGATAATAGAAACCTATTTGACTAAGAGATGAGGTTAGGGCCGATAAAAGAAACATATTTGACTAAGAGGTAAGATTAGGGCCGATAAAATAAACATATTTGATTAAGAGGTAAGGCTAGGGCAGGTAAAAGACACCTATTTGACTAAGAGGCAGTGTTAGGGGCGATACAAACAACCTATTTGACTAAGAGGCAAGGTTGGGGCAGATACAAGAAACCTATTTGACTAAGAGGTAAGGATAGGGTCGATACAATAAACCTATTTGACTAAGAGATAAGGTTATGGTCGATAATAGAAAGCTTTTTGACTAAGAGGTCAGGTTAGGGCCGATGAAAGAAACCTATTTGACTAAGAGGTAAGGTTATGGTCGATAAAAGAAACATATTTGACTAAGAGGTAAGGTTAGGGCCGATAAAAGAATCATATTTGACTAAGAGGTAAGGTTAGGGTCGTTAAAAGAAACCTATTTGACTGAGTTAAGGTTAGGGCCGATAAATTAAACCTATTTGACTAAGAGGTAAGGTTAGTGCCGATAAAAGAAACCTATTTGACTAAGAGGTAAGGTTAGGGCCAATAAGAGAAACCTATTTGACTAAGAGGTAAGGTTAGGGCCGATAAAAGAAATCTATTTGACTAAAAGGTATGGTTAGGGCCGATACAAGAAACTATTTGACTAAGAGGTAAGGTTAAGGCCGATATTATAAACCTATTTGACTAAGAGGTAAGCTTAGGGCCGATAAAAGAAACCTATTTGACTAAGAGGTAAGGTTACGGCCGATAAAATCAATCTATTTGATTAAGATGTAAGGTTAGGGCCGGTAAAAGAAACCTATTTGACTAAGAGGTAAGGTTAGGTCCGATACAAACAACCTATTTGATTAAGAGGTAAGGTTAGGGCAGATACAAGAAACCTATTTGGCTAAGAGGTAAAAATAAGGTCGATAAAAGAAACATATTTGACTAAGAGGTAAGGTTTTGGTCGATAATAGAAACCTATTTGATTAAGAGGTCAGGTTAGGGCTGATGAAAGAAACCTATTTGACTAAGAGGTAAGGTTAGGGCAGATAAACGACAACTATTTGACGAAGAGGTAAGGTTACGGCCGATAAAAGAAACATATTTGACTAAGAGGTAAGGTTAGGGCCAATAAGAGAAACCTATTTGACTAAGAGGTAAGGTTAGGGCCGATAAAAGAAATCTATTTGACTAAAAGGTATGGTTAGGGCCGATACAAGAAACTATTTGACTAAGAGGTAAGGTTAAGGCCGATATTATAAACCTATTTGACTAAGAGGTAAGTTTAGGGCCGATAAAAGAAACCTATTTGACTAAGAGGTAAGGTTACGGCCGATAAAATCAATCTATTTGATTAAGATGTAAGGTTAGGGCCGGTAGAAGAAACCTATTTGACTAAGAGGTAAGGTTAGGTCCGACAAAAACAACCTATTTGATTAAGAGGTAAGGTTAGGGCAGATACAAGAAACCTATTTGGCTAAGAGGTAAAAATAAGGTCGATAAAAGAAACATATTTGACTAAGAGGTAAGGTTTTGGTCGATAATAGAAACCTATTTGATTAAGAGGTCAGGTTAGGGCTGATGAAAGAAACCTATTTGACTAAGAGGTAAGGTTAGGGCAGATAAACGACAACTATTTGACGAAGAGGTAAGGTTACGGCCGATAAAAGAAACATATTTGACTAAGAGGTAAGGTTAGGGCCGATAACAGAATCCTATTTGACTAAGAGGTAAAGTTAGGGTCGATAACAGAAACCTATTTGACTGAGTTAAGGTTAGGGCCGATAAATTAAACCTATTTGACTAAGAGGTAGGGTTAGTGCCAATAAAAGAAACCTATTTGACTAAGAGGTAAGGTTAGGGCCGATAAAAAAAACTATTTGACTAAGAGGTAAGGTTAGGGCCGATAAAAGAAACCTATTTGATTAAGAGGTAAGGTTAGGGCTGATACAAGAAACATATTTGATTAAGAGGTATGGTTAAGGCCGATAATAGAACCCTATTTGACTTAGAGATGAGGTTAGGGCCGATGAAAGAAACCTATTTGATTAAGAGGTAAGGTGAGGGCCGGTAAAAGAAACCTATTTGACTAAGAGGTAAGGTTAGTTCCGATAAAAGAAACCTATTTGAGTAAGAGGTAAGGTTAGGGCCGATAATAGAAACCTATTTGACTAAGAATTGAGGTTAGGGTCGATACAAGAAACCTATTTGACTAAGAGGTAAGGTTAGGGCCGATAAGTAAAACCTATTTGAGTAAGAGGTAAGGATAGGGCCAATAAAAGAAACATATTTGACTAAAAGGTGAGGTTAGGGCCGATAAAAGAAACCTATTTGACTAAGATGTAAGGTTAGGGCCGATACAAGAAACGTATTTGACTTAGAGGTGAGGTTAGGGCCGGTAAATGAAACCTATTTGACTAAGAGGAAAGGATAGGGCCGATAAAAGAAACCTATTTGACTATGAGGTAAGGTTAGTGCTGATAAAAGAAACCTATTTGACTAAGAGGTAAGGTTAGAGGATATAAAAGAAACCTATTTGATTAAGAGGTAAGGTAAGGGCCGATAAACTAAACTTATTTGACTAAGAGTTAAGGTTAGGGCCGATAAAAGAAACCTATTTGACTAAGAGGTAAGGTTAGGGCCAATAAAAGAAACCTATTTGACTAAGAGGTAAGGTTAGTGCTGATAAAAGAAACATATTTGACTAAGAGTTAAGGTTAGGGCCGGTAAAATAAACCTATTTGACGAAGAGGTAAGGTTAGGGCCGATTCAAGAAACCTATTTGACTACGAGGTGAGGTTAGGGCCGATAAAAAAAACCTATTTGACTAAGAGGTAAGGTTAGGGCCGATAAAAAAACCTATTTGAATAAGAGGTGAGGTTAGCGCCGATAAAATAAAACTATTTGACTAAGAGATAAGGCTAGGATCGGTAAAATAAACCTATTTGACTATGATGAAAGTTAAGGGCTAATAAAATAAACCTATTTGATGAAGAGGTAATGTTAGGGCGATAAAAAAAAAACTATTTGACTAATTGACAAGGTTAGGGCCGATAAAAGAAAGCTATTTGACTAAGAGGTAAGGTTAGGGCCAATAAAAGAAACCTATTTGACTAAGAATTGATGTTAGGGTCGATAAATGAAACATATTTGACTAAGAGGTAAGGTTAGGGCCGGTAAATGAAACATATTTGACTAAGAGGTAAGGTTAGGATCGATTCAAGAAACCTATTTGACTAAGAGGTAAAGTTAGGGCAGATACAAGAAACCTATTTGAGTAAGAGGTAAGGTTAAGGCCGATAAAAGAAAGCTATTTGACTAAGAGGTAAGGTTAGGGCCCATACAACAAACCTATTTGACAAAGAGGTAAGGTTAGGCCCGATAAAAGAAACCTATTTGACTATGAGGTAAGGTGAGGGCCGATAAATGAAACCTATTTGACTAAGAGGTTAGGTTAGGGCCGATAACGAAACATATTTTAGTAAGAGGTGAGGTGAGGGCCGATAAAAGAAACCTATTTGACTAAGAGGTAAGGTTATGGCCGATAAAATAAACATATTTGACTAAGAGGTAACTTTAGTGCCGATACAAAAAACCTATTTGACAAAGAGGTGTGGTTAGGGCCGATAAAAGAAACCTATTTGACTAAGAGGTAAGGTTAGAGGATATAAATGAAACCTATTTGACTAAGAGATAAGGTAAGGGCCGATAAAAGAAACCTATTTGACTAAGAGGTGAGGTTAGGGCCTTTAAAAAAACATATTTGACTAAGAGATAAGGGTAGGGTCGATAAAATAAACCTATTTGACTGAGTTAAGGCTAGGACAGATAAAAGAAACCTATTTGACTAAGAGGTAAGGTTATGGCCGATAAAATAAACATATTTGACTAAGAGGTAAATTTAGGGCCGATACAAGAAACCTATTTGACAAAGAGGTGTGGTTAGGGCCGATAAAAGAAAGTTATTTGACTAAGAAGTAAGGTTAGGGCAGATAAAAGAAACCTATTTGACAAAAATGTAAGGTTAGTGCCGATAAAAGAAACCTATTTGACTAAGAGGTAGGGTTAGGGCCGATAAAAGAAACCTATTTGACTAAGAGGTAAGGTTAGGGCCAATAAGAGAAACCTATTTGACTTAGAGGTAAGGATAGGACCGACACAAGAAACATATTTGACTAAGAGGTGAGGTTAGGGCCGGTAAATGAAACCTATTTGACTAAGAGGAAAGGATAGGGCCGATAAAAGAAACCTATTTGACTATGAGGTAAGGTTAGTGCTGATAAAAGAAACCTATTTGACTAAGAGGTAAGGTTAGAGGATATAAAAGAAACCTATTTGATTAAGAGGTAAGGTAAGGGCTGATAAACTAAACTTATTTGACTAAGAGTTAAGGTTAGGGCCGATAAAAGAAACCTATTTGACTAAGAGGAAAGGTTAGGGCCAATAAAAGAAACCTATTTGACTAAGAGGTAAGGTTAGTGCTGATAAAAGAAACATATTTGACTAAGAGTTAAGGTTAGGGCCGGTAAAATAAACCTATTTGACGAAGAGGTAAGGTTAGGGCCGATTCAAGAAACCTATTTGACTACGAGGTGAGGTTAGGGCCGATAAAAAAAACCTATTTGACTAAGAGGTAAGGTTAGGGCCGATAAAAAAACCTATTTGACTAAGAGGTGAGGTTAGCGCCGATAAAATAAAACTATTTGACTAAGAGATAAGGCTAGGATCGGTAAAATAAACCTATTTGACTATGATGAAAGTTAAGGGCTAATAAAATAAACCTATTTGATGAAGAGGTAATGTTAGGGCGATAAAAAAAAAACTATTTGACTAATTGACAAGGTTAGGGCCGATAAAAGAAAGCTATTTGACTAAGAGGTAAGGTTAGGGCCAATAAAAGAAACCTATTTGACTAAGAATTGATGTTAGGGTCGATAAATGAAACATATTTGACTAAGAGGTAAGGTTAGGGCCGGTAAATGAAACATATTTGACTAAGAGGTAAGGTTAGGATCGATTCAAGAAACCTATTTGACTAAGAGGTAAAGTTAGAGCAGATACAAGAAACCTATTTGATTAAGAGGTAAGGTTAAGGCCGATAAAAGAAAGCTATTTGACTAAGAGGTAAGGTTAGGGCCCATACAACAAACCTATTTGACAAAGAGGTAAGGTTAGGCCCGATAAAAGAAACCTATTTGACTATGAGGTAAGGTGAGGGCCGATAAATGAAACCTATTTGACTAAGAGGTTAGGTTAGGGCCGATAACGAAACATATTTTAGTAAGAGGTGAGGTGAGGGCCGATAAAAGAAACCTATTTGACTAAGAGGTAAGGTTATGGCCGATAAAATAAACATATTTGACTAAGAGGTAACTTTAGTGCCGATACAAAAAACCTATTTGACAAAGAGGTGTGGTTAGGGCCGATAAAAGAAACCTATTTGACTAAGAGGTAAGGTTAGAGGATATAAAAGAAACCTATTTGACTAAGAGATAAGGTAAGGGCCGATAAAAGAAACCTATTTGACTAAGAGGTGAGGTTAGGGCCTTTAAAAAAACATATTTGACTAAGAGATAAGGGTAGGGTCGATAAAATAAACCTATTTGACTGAGTTAAGGCTAGGACAGATAAAAGAAACCTATTTGACTATGAGGTAAGGTTATGGCCGATAAAATAAACATATTTGACTAAGAGGTAACTTTAGGGCCGATACAAGAAACCTATTTGACAAAGAGGTGTGGTTAGGGCCGATAAAAGAAAGTTATTTGACTAAGAAGTAAGGTTAGGGCAGATAAAAGAAACCTATTTGACAAAAATGTAAGGTTAGTGCCGATAAAAGAAACCTATTTGACTAAGAGGTAGGGTTAGGGCCGATAAAAGAAACCTATTTGACTAAGAGGTAAGGTTAGGGCCAATAAGAGAAACCTATTTGACTTAGAGGTAAGGATAGGACCGACACAAGAAACATATTTGACTAAGAGGTGAGGTTATGGCCGATAAAAGAAACCTATTTGACTAAGAGGTAAAGTTAGGTCCGATAAAATAAACCAATTTGACTAAGAGGTAAGTTTAAAGCCGATAAAGGAAACATAGTTGACTAAGAGGTAAGGTTCGGGCCGATAAAAAAAAACTAGTTGACAAAGAGGTAAGAATTGAGGTTAGGGTCGATACAAGGAACCTATTTGACTAAGAGGTAACGTTAGGGCCGATAAGTAAAATCTATTTGAGTAAGAGGTAAGGATAGGGCCAATAAAAGAAACATATTTGCCTAAGATGTAAGGTTAGGGCCGATACAAGAAACCTATTTGACTTAGAAGTGAGGTTAGGGTCCATACAATACACCTATTTGACTAAGAGGTAAGGTTAGGGCCGGTAAATGAAACTTATTTGCCTAAGAGGTAAGGATAGGGCCGATAAAAGAAACCTATTTGACCATGAGGTAAGGTGAGGGCCGATAAAAGAAACATATTTGACTAAGTGGTTAGGTTAGGGCCGATAAAGGAAACCTATTTGACTAAGAGGTGAGGTGAGGGCCGATAAAAGAAACCTATTTGACTAAGAGGTAAGGTTATGGCCAATAAAAGAAACTTATTTGACTAAGAGGTAAGGTTAGGGCCAATAAGAGAAACCTATTTGACTTAGAGGTAAGGTTAGGGCCGACACAAGAAACATATTTGACTAAGAGGTGAGGTTATGACCGATAAAAGAAACCAATTTGACCAAGAGGTAAAGTAAGGTCCGATAAAATAAACCTATTTGACTAAGAGGTAAGGTTACGGCTGATAAATTAAACCTATTTGACTAAGAGGTAGGGTTAGTGCCGATAAAAGAAACCTATTTGACTAAGAGGTAAGGTTAGGGCCGATAAACAACAAATATTTGACTAAGAGGTAAGGTTAGGGCCAATAAGAGAAACCTATTTGACTAAGAGGTAAGGTTAGGGCCGATAAAAGAAACCTATTTGACTAAGAGGTAAGGTTAGGGCCGATACAAGAAACCTATTTGACTAAGAGGTGAGGTTAAGTCCGATAATAGAAACCTATTTGACTAAGAGATGAGGTTAGGGCCGATAAAAGAAACCTATTTGACCAAGAGGTAAGGTTAGGGCGATAAAATAAACATATTTGATTAAGAGGTAAGGCTAGTGGCGGTAAAATACACCTATTTGACTAAGAGGTAAGGTTAGGGCCGATACAAGCAAACTATTTGACTAAGAGGTAAGGTTAGGACAGATACAAGAAACCTATATGACTAAGAGGTAAGGATAGGGTCGATAAAATAAACCTATTTGACTAAGAGGTAAAGTTATGGTCGATAATAGAAACCTATTTGACTAAGAGGTCAGGCTAGGGCCGATGAAAGAAACCTATTTGACTAAGAGGTAAAGTTAGGGCAGATAAACGACACCTATTTGACTTAGAGGTAAGGTTAGGGCCAATAAGAGAAACCTATTTGACTAAGAGGTAAGGTTAGGGCCGATAAAAGAAACCTATTTGAATAAGAGGTAAGGTTAGGACCGATACAATAAACCTATTTGACTAAGAGGTAAGGTTGAGGCCGATAATAGAAACCTATTTGACTACGAGATGAGGTATTGGCCGATAAAAGAAACATATTTGACTAAGAGGTAAGGTTAGGACAGATACAAGAAACCTATATGACTAAGAGGTAAGGATAGGGCCGATAAAATAAACCTATTTGACTAAGAGGTAAGGTTATGGTCGATAATAGAAACCTATTTGACAAAGAGGTCAGGTAAGGGCCGATGAAAGAAACCTATTTGACTAAGAGGTAAGGTTAATGCAGATAAACGACACCTATTTGACTAAGAGGTAAGGTTAGGGCCAATAAGAGAAACCTATTTGACTAAGAGGTAAGGTTAGGGCCGATAAAAGAAACCTATTTGAATAAGAGGTAAGGTTAGGGCCGATACAATAAACCTATTTGACTAAGAGGTAAGGTTGAGGCCGATAATAGAAACCTATTTGACTAAGAGATGAGGTTAGGGCCGATAAAAGAAACATATTTGACTAAGAGGTAAGATTAGGGCAGATAAAATAAACATATTTGATTAAGAGGTAAGGCTAGGGCAGGTAAAAGACACCTATTTGACTAAGAGGCAGTGTTAGGGGCGATACAAACAACCTATTTGACTAAGAGGCAAGGTTGGGGCAGATACAAGAAACCTATTTGACTAAGAGGTAAGGATAGGGTCGATACAATAAACCTATTTGACTAAGAGATAAGGTTATGGTCGATAATAGAAAGCTTTTTGACTAAGAGGTCAGGTTAGGGCCGATGAAAGAAACCTATTTGACTAAGAGGTAAGGTTATGGTCGATAAAGGAAACATATTTGACTAAGAGGTAAGGTTAGGGCCGATAAAAGAATCATATTTGACTAAGAGGTAAGGTTAGGGTCGTTAAAAGAAACCTATTTGACTGAGTTAAGGTTAGGGCCGATAAATTAAACCTATTTGACTAAGAGGTAAGGTTAGTGCCGATAAAAGAAACCTATTTGACTAAGAGGTAAGGTTAGGGCCAATAAGAGAAACCTATTTGACTAAGAGGTAAGGTTAGGGCCGATAAAAGAAATCTATTTGACTAAAAGGTATGGTTAGGGCCGATACAAGAAACTATTTGACTAAGAGGTAAGGTTAAGGCCGATATTATAAACCTATTTGACTAAGAGGTAAGCTTAGGGCCGATAAAAGAAACCTATTTGACTAAGAGGTAAGGTTACGGCCGATAAAATCAATCTATTTGATTAAGATGTAAGGTTAGGGCCGGTAAAAGAAACCTATTTGACTAAGAGGTAAGGTTAGGTCCGATACAAACAACCTATTTGATTAAGAGGTAAGGTTAGGGCAGATACAAGAAACCTATTTGGCTAAGAGGTAAAAATAAGGTCGATAAAAGAAACATATTTGACTAAGAGGTAAGGTTTTGGTCGATAATAGAAACCTATTTGATTAAGAGGTCAGGTTAGGGCTGATGAAAGAAACCTATTTGACTAAGAGGTAAGGTTAGGGCAGATAAACGACAACTATTTGACGAAGAGGTAAGGTTACGGCCGATAAAAGAAACATATTTGACTAAGAGGTAAGGTTAGGGCCAATAAGAGAAACCTATTTGACTAAGAGGTAAGGTTAGGGCCGATAAAAGAAATCTATTTGACTAAAAGGTATGGTTAGGGCCGATACAAGAAACTATTTGACTAAGAGGTAAGGTTAAGGCCGATATTATAAACCTATTTGACTAAGAGGTAAGTTTAGGGCCGATAAAAGAAACCTATTTGACTAAGAGGTAAGGTTACGGCCGATAAAATCAATCTATTTGATTAAGATGTAAGGTTAGGGCCGGTAGAAGAAACCTATTTGACTAAGAGGTAAGGTTAGGTCCGACAAAAACAACCTATTTGATTAAGAGGTAAGGTTAGGGCAGATACAAGAAACCTATTTGGCTAAGAGGTAAAAATAAGGTCGATAAAAGAAACATATTTGACTAAGAGGTAAGGTTTTGGTCGATAATAGAAACCTATTTGATTAAGAGGTCAGGTTAGGGCTGATGAAAGAAACCTATTTGACTAAGAGGTAAGGTTAGGGCAGATAAACGACAACTATTTGACGAAGAGGTAAGGTTACGGCCGATAAAAGAAACATATTTGACTAAGAGGTAAGGTTAGGGCCGATAACAGAATCCTATTTGACTAAGAGGTAAAGTTAGGGTCGATAACAGAAACCTATTTGACTGAGTTAAGGTTAGGGCCGATAAATTAAACCTATTTGACTAAGAGGTAGGGTTAGTGCCAATAAAAGAAACCTATTTGACTAAGAGGTAAGGTTAGGGCCGATAAAAAAAACTATTTGACTAAGAGGTAAGGTTAGGGCCGATAAAAGAAACCTATTTGATTAAGAGGTAAGGTTAGGGCTGATACAAGAAACATATTTGATTAAGAGGTATGGTTAAGGCCGATAATAGAACCCTATTTGACTTAGAGATGAGGTTAGGGCCGATGAAAGAAACCTATTTGATTAAGAGGTCAGGTTAGGGCCGATGAAAGAAACCTATTTGACTAAGAGGTAAGGTTAGGGCAGATAAACGACACCTATTTGACTAAGAGGTAAGGTTCCGGCCGATAAAAGAAACATATTTGACTAAGAGGTAAGGTTAGGGCCGATAAAAGAATCCTATTTGACTAAGAGGTAAGGTTAGGGTCGATAAAAGAAACCTATTTGACTGAGTTAAGGTTAGGGCCGATAAATTAAACCTATTTGACTAAGAGGTAGGGTTAGTGCCGATAAAAGAAACCTATTTGACTAAGAGGTAAGGTTAGGGCCGAAAAAAAACTATTTGACTAAGAGGTAAGGTTAGGGCCAATAAGAGAAACCTATTTGACTAAAAGGTAAGGTTAGGGCCGATAAAAGAAACCTATTTGATTAAGAGGTAAGGTTAGGGCTGATACAAGAAACCTATTTGACTAAGAGGTAAGGTTGAGGCCGATAATAGAAACCTATTTGACTTAGAGATGAGGTTAGGGCCGATAAAAGAAACCTATTTGACTAAGAGGTAAGGTTAGGGCCTATAAAATAAACATATTTGATTAAGAGGTAAGGCTAGGGCCGGTAAAAGACACCTATTTGACTAAGAGGTAAGGTTAAGGCCGATACAAACAACCTATTTGACTAAAAGGCAAGGTTGGGGCAGATACAAGAAACCTATTTGACTAAGAGGTAAGGATAGGGTCGTTAAAATAAACCTATATGACTAAGAGGTAAGGTTATGGTCGATAATAGAAACCTATTTGACTAAGAGGTCAGGTTAGGGCCGATGAAAGAAACCTATTTGACTAAGAGGTAAGGTTAAGGGAGATAAACGACACCTATTTGACTGAGAGGTAAGGGTAGGGCCAATAAGAGAAACCTATTTGACTAAGAGGTAAGGTTAGGGCCGATAAAAGAAAACTATTTGATTAAGAGGTAAGGTTAAGGAGGATACAATAAACCTATTTGACTAAGAAGTAAGGTTGAGGCCGATAATAGGAATCTATTTGACCAAGAGATGAGGTTAGGGCCGATAAAAGAAACCTATTTGACAAAGAGGAAAGGTTAGGGCCGATAAAATAAACATATTTGATTAAGAGGTAAGGCTAGGGCCGGTAAAAGACATCTATTTGACTAAGAGGCAAGGTTAGGGCCGATACAAACAACCTATTTAACTAAGAGGTAAGGTTAAGGCCGATACAAGAAACCTATTTGACTAAGAGGTAAGGATAGGGTCGATAAAATAAACCTATTTGACTAAGAGGTGAGGTTATGGTCGATAATAGAAACCTATTTGAGTAAGAGGTCAGGTTAGGGCCGATGAAAGAAACCTATTTGACTAAGAGGTAAGGTTAGGGTCGATAAAAGAATCCTATTTGACTAAGAGGTTAGGTTACGGCCGATAAAAGAAACATATTTGACTAAGAGGTAAGGTTAGGGCTGATAAAAGAATCCTATTTGACTAAGAGGTAAGGTTAGGGTCGATAAAAGAAACCTATTTGACTGAGTTAAGGTTAGGGCCGATAAATTAAACCTATTTGACTAAGAGGTAAGGTTAGGGCCGATAAAAGAAACCTATTTGACTAAGAGGTAAGGTTTGGACCAACAAGAGAAACCTATTTGACTAAGAGGTATGGTTAGGTCCGATAAAAGAAACCTATTTGACTTAGAGGTAAGGTTAGGGCCGATACAAGAAACCTATTTGACTAAGAGGTAAGGTTAAGGCCGATAATATAAACTTATTTGACTAAGAGATGAGGTTAATGCCGATAAATGAAACCTATTTGACAAAGAGGTAAGGTTAGTGCCGATAAAAAACCCTATTTGACTAAGAGGTAAGGTTAGGGCCAATAAGAGAAACCTATTTGACTAAGAGGTAATGTTAGGGTCGATACAAGAAACCTATTTGACTAAGAGATAAGGTTAAGGCCGATAATAGAAATCTATTTGACTAAGATATGAGGTTAGGGCCGATAAAAGAAACCTATTTGACTAAGAGGTAAGGTTAGGGCCGATAAAATAAACCTCTTTGGTTAAGAGGTAAGGTTAGGGCCGGTAAAAGACACCTATTTGACTAAGAGGTAAGGTTAGGGCCGATACAAAAAACCTATTTGACTAAGAGATAAGGTTAGGGCAGATACAAGAAACCTATTTGACTAAGAGGTAAGGATAGGTTCGATAAAATAAACCTATTTGACTAAGAGGTAAGGTTAGTGTCGATAAAAGAAACCTAATTGACTGAGTTAAGGTTAGGGCCGATAAATTAAACCTATTTGACTAAGAGGTAAGGTTAGTGCCGCTAATAAAAACCTATTTATCTAAGAGGTAAGGTTAGGGCCGATAAAAAAAACCTATTTGACTAAGAGGTAAGGTTAGGGCCGATACAAGAAACATATTTGACTAAGAGGTAAGGTTAAGGCTGATAATAGAAACCTATTTGACAAAGAGATGAGGATAGGGCCTATATAAAAACCTATTTGACTAAGAGGTAAGGTTAGGGCCGTTAAAAGAAACCTATTTGACTAAGAGGTAAGGTTAGGGCCGATAAAATAAACCTATTTTATTAAGAGGTAAGGTTAGGGCCGGTAAAGGAAACCTGGTTGATTTTGCTTTGCATTTTATTATTCGAATTGTTTTTCTAATGTATCTAGAAGAGCGATAGAAACGAAAATGCTCATTTTTATTTACAAAAACAAATATCTATTCTTGCAGGCAATGCAGGATTGTTTTTTACTGGACATACAGATGCATTTAGTTCTGTCGTCAATACCATAGAAGGCATAAGCAGTGGAAATGCGCCAGTTAGTGGTATGGCATTTCCTGGCGGAGGTAATTATGCGAATCTGATAATCCTCGAAACGACAATTTTATTATATCATGTATTTTCCGGAAATGTTATTCCCAACCGTTATTGGTTTCTCCCTCATATTTTAGGAATCAAATTAATATAATATACAATATAGTCCGTTTGAATTCTAGAATTTGTGCCCATAAACTTGAAATTGAAAAAGGCCGCTATTTTCAAATAAATAGAACTGAAAGATTTTGTAAAATATGCAATGATTTAAAAATTGAAGATGAAAACAATTTCCTTTGGCAAGTGCGAAAAATATAGGAAAGAAAGAGAAATATTATTTAAAAGTATCTTTATATAATAAAAAATTCCAAACTTTCATAATGATACAATGAAATCAAAATGATTACTTAACAGTAAATTGGTGCGAATTAACAAATTATCAAATTTGTTAAAAATTAGAAAAGATGGTATATCTTAATGGAGTTATGTCATAAAGTTGTTATTTATGTTGTTAATTTAGTATATATTGCATATATATATATATATACGTCTGAAAATTAAACCAAACAGTGTTAGAATTAGATTTTATAGCTGTCAAATATTTGTTCTTCCCTCGACGGGATTTGAACCCACACCATTGTTACACTGCAGCACCATTCACTTAGCCTTACGTTCAGCGCCCTAGACCACTCGACTATATCCTTATTACTATTGTATTACAATGGGCTTTTACCAATTATTGTAATTGCGTTTGTGCCAATAAAATATTGTCTAATGTCTATTGTTTATAAATCCAGTTTTGTTTTCTAGATGTATATTAATATATGATATATACGAACTCTGAGTATTAATAAATTAAAAATTGGTTCATTATTAAAAACGTTATCCAGAAACTGAGCTAATCCTTATGGAAAAGGGGCTAAAAGAGGCCCAAATAAAGAAATGTTCATATGAGGAGGATATATACCATTCTCTTTACTTGTCATCTGTTTTTTATGTGTTGTTCTTTACTTTGAATTGATTGGAACAAGGGTTTTCTCTATCACACATGGTTTGTGAGTAAAACTTGATTGATTGCAGTAAAACTCGTGTAGGAGGAAGAGTTTGTCAAATTGCTGCGGTCGTTTCAAGATGCACATAGCGTAGGCCTTTATTGTGTTTAGTACGTCTTGTTGCGACTCTTTATCATGACTTGATGTTCCTTAATAAATATTGCAATGACTGTATCTTGACTTGAATTACTTTTTGTAAGTCTTGTCGTGACAATGTGTTATTACTTAATTTACTTTGTGACTCTAGCCTTGATTCTTTGACGGTCTTTGTCATTACTTGATGTTCTTTAATAAATATTACAATGAATGTATCTTGACTTAAATTACTTTGGTAAGTCTAGTGCCGTGACTCTGTATCATTACTTAAAGGTATAATGTCGTTAATATATACTTTCAAAACATGAGTAGAAAACGTCGTTTGGTGAGATTCGACCAGAAAACGTGTAGCTTCGTTTTTTTGTGTGTGTGCAGCAGCATCAATCAATTATGCATGTTCCAATTTCCGAACTACATGCGCAATGACACTACAGCATGAGTTTAAACTCTCAACGCTTCCTTTAATTCCATCCAACGGCCATGTTGGTGACCTATGGTAGTTCTTGTTTTATTATCATTCGCCAAAACTTCTTTCCTGTTTCTTTTTCTAGCAGAATCATGCAGTTAAAATATCGTATGACGGCGTCGACAGACATTTTTTTTCAGCAACAACAGGCTTTGCGCATGCATAGTAAAATGTCACCTTAGGGTGTTCGAGATGTGCTTTTCATGAAAATAAAACTAAATGGATGGACATTTTAATTTAAAAATCGATATTTAAGTCGTTAATGTATTCCTTGAAAAAAACATAAAACATCACCAAAATCAACGACATTATACTTGTACATTTAACTTACTTCTGTAAATCAAGTCGTGACTCTGTATCATTATTTAACTTACTTCTGGAAATCAAGCCGTGACTCTGTGTCATTACTTAACTTACTTCGGTAAATTAAGCCCTGACTCTGTATCATTACTTAACTTACTTCTGTAAATCAAGCCGTTACTCTGTATCATTACTTAACTTACTTCTGTAAATCAAGCCGTGACTCTGTATCATTACTTAGCTTACTTCTGTAAATCAAGCCGTGACTCTGTATCATTACTTAACTTACTTCTGTAAATCAAGCTGTGACTCTGTATCATTACTTAACTTACTTCTGTAAATCAAGCCATTACTCTGTGTCATTACTTAGCTTACTTCTGTAAATCAAGCTGTGACTCTGTGTCATTACTTAACTTACTTCGGTGAATTAAGCCGTGACTCTGTGTCATTATTTAACTTACAATGTACTTCGGTATATCAAGCTGTGACTCTGTATCATTACTTAACTTACTTCTGTAAGCATAGCCGTGACTCTGTATCATTACTTAGCTTACTTCTGTAAATCAAGCCGTTACTCTGTATCATTACCTAGCTTACTTCTGTAAATCAAGCCTTGACTCTGTGTCACTACTTAACTTACTTCTGTAAATCAAGCCGTTACTCTGCATCATTACCTAGCTTACTTCTGTAAATCAAGCTGTGACTCTGTATCATTACTTAGCTTACTTCTGTAAATTAAGCCGTGACTCTGTGTCATTACTTAACTTACTTCTGTAAAGCAAGCCGTTACTCTGTATCATTACTTAACTTACTTCTGTAAATCAAACCGTTACTCTGTATCATTACTTAGCTTACTTCTGTAAATCAAGCTGTGACTCTGTGTCATTACTTAGGTTACTTCGGTAAATTAAGCCGTGACTCTGTGTCATTACTTAACTTACTTCTGTAAATCAAGCCGTTACTTTGTTTCATAACCTAGCTTACTTCTGTAAATCAAACTGTGAATCTGTGTCATTACTTAGCTTACTTCTGTAAATCAAGCTGTGACTCTGAGTCATTACTTAGCTTACTTCGGTAAATTAAGCCGTGACTCTGTATCATTACTTAACTTGCTTCTGTAAATCAAGCCGTTACTCTGTATCATTACCTAGCTTACTTCTGTAAATCAAGCTGTGACTCTCTGTCATTACTTAGCTTACTTCGGTAAATTAAGCGTGACTCTGTGTCATTACTTAGCCTACTTCTGTAAATCAAGCCGTGACTCTGTATCATTACTTAACTTACTTCTGTAAATCAAGCCGTTACTCTGTATCATTACTTAGCTTACTTCTGTAAATCAAGCTGTGACTCTGTGTCATTACTTAGCTTACTTCGGTAAATTAAGCCGTGACTCTGTGTCATGACTTAACTTACTTCTGTAAATCAAACCGTTACTCTGTATCATTACTTAGCTTACTTCTGTAAATAAAGCGTTACTCTGTATCATTACTTAGCTTACTTCTGTAAATCAAGCCGTTTCTCTGTATCATTACTTAGCTTACTTCTGTAAATCAAGCTGTGATTCTGTGTCATTACTTAGCTTACTTCGGTGAATTAAGCCATGACTCTGTGTCATTATTTAACTTACAATGTACTTCGGTATATCAAGCTGTGACTCTGTATCATAACTTAACTTACTTCTGTAAGCATAGCCGTGACTCTGTATCATTACTTAACTTGCTTCTGTAAATCAAGCCGTTACTCTGTATCATTACCTAGCTTACTTCTGTAAATTAAGCTGTGACTCTGTGTCATTACTTAGCTTCCTTCGGTAGATTAAGCCATGACTCTGTGTCAATACTTAGCTTACTTCGGTAAATCAAGCCGTGACTCTGTATCATTACTTAGCTTACTTCTGTAAATCAAGCCGTTACTCTGTATCATTACGTAACTTACTTCTGTAAATCACGCCGTTACTCTGTATCATTACCTAGCATACTTCTGTAAATTAAGCCGTTACTCTGTATCATTACCTAGCATACTTCTGTAAATCAAGCTGTGACTCTGTGTCATTACTTAAATTACTTCTGTAAGCCTAGCCGTGACTCTGTATCATTACTTAACTTGCTTCTGTAAATCACGCCGTTACTCTGTATCATTATCTAGCTTACTTCTGTAAATCAAGCTGTGACTCTGTGTCATTACTTAACTTACTTCTGTAATCAAGCCGTTACTTTGTATCATTACTTAGCTTACTTCTGTAAATCAAGCTGTGACTATGTGGCATTACTTAGCTTACTTCGGTAAATTAAGCCGTGACTCTGTGTCATTACTTAGCTTACTTCGGTAAATTAAGCCGTGACTCTGTGTCATTACTTAACTTACTTCTGTAAATCAAACCGTTACTCTGTATCATTACTTAACTTACTTCTGTAAATTAAGCCGTGACTCTGTGTCATTACTTAACTTACTTCTGTAAATCAAGCCGTTACTTTGTATCATTACTTAGCTTACTTCTGTAAATCAAGCTGTGACTATGTGGCATTACTTAGCTTACTTCGGTAAATTAAGCCGTGACTCTGTGTCATTACTTAGCTTACTTCGGTAAATTAAGCCGTGACTCTGTGTCATTACTTAACTTACTTCTGTAAATCCAGCCGTTACTTTGTATCATTACTTAGCTTACTTCTGTAAATCAAGCTGTGACTATGTGTCATTACTTAGCTTACTTCGGTAAATTAAGCCGTGACTCTGTGTCATTACTTAGCTTACTTCGGTAAATTAAGCCGTGACTCTGTGTCATTACTTAACTTACTTCTGTAAATCAAACCGTTACTCTGTGTCATTACTTAGGTTACTTCGGTAAATTAAGCCGTGACTCTGTGTCATTACTTAACTTACTTCTGTAAATCAATCCGTTACTTTGAATCTTTACTTAGCTTACTTCTGTAAATTAAGCTGTAAATCTGTGTCATTACTTAGCTTACTTCTGTAAATTAAGCCGTGACTCTGTGTCTTTGTTTAGCTTACAATGTACTTCGGTATATGAAGCTGTGACTCTGTATCATTACTTAACTTACTTCTGTAAGCATAGCCGTGACTCTGTATCATTACTTAACTTGCCTCTGTAAATCAAGCCGTTACTCTGTATCATTACCTAGCTTACCTCTGTAAATCAAGCTGTGACTCTGTGTCATTACTTAGCTTACTTCGGTAAATTAAGCCGTGACTCTGTGTCATTACTTAACTTACTTCTGTAAATCAAACCGTTACTCTGTATCATTACTTAGCTTACTTCTGTAAATGAAGCCGTTACTTTGTATCATTACTTAGCTTACTTCTGTAAATCAAGCTGTGACTCTGTGTCATTACTTAGGTTACTTCGGTAGACTAAGCCGTGACTCTGTGTCATTACTTAGCTTACTTCTGTAAATCAAGCCGTTACTTTGTAGCATTACCTAGCTTACTTCTGTAAATCAAGCCTGTGAATCTGTGTCATTACTTAGCTTACTTCTGTAAATTAAGCCGTGATTCTGTGTCATTATTTAACTTACACTGTATTTCGGTATATCAAGCCGTGACTCTGTATCATTACTTAAATTACTTATGTAAGCCTAGCGTGACTCTGTATCATTGCTTAACTTGCTTCTGTAAATCAAGCCGTTACTCTGTATCATTACCTAGCGTACTTCTGTAAATCAAGCTGTGACTCTGTGTCATTACCTAGCTTACTTCGGTAAATTAAGCCGTGACTCTGTGTCATTACTTAGCTTACTTCTCTAAATTAAGCCGTGACTCTGTAGCATTACTTAACTTACTTCTGTAAATCAAGCCGTTGCTCTGTATCATTACTTAGCTTACTTCTGTAAATCAAGCCGTGACTCTGTATCATTACTTAACTTACTTCTGTAAATCAAGCCGTTACTCTGTTTCATTACTTAGCTTACTTCTGTAAATCAAGCTGTGAATCTGTGTCATTACTTAGATTACTTCGTTAAATTAATCCGTGACTCTGTGTCATTATTTAACTTACAATGTATTTCGGTATATCAAGCCGTGACTCTGTATCGTTACTTAACTTACTTCTGTACGCCTAGCCGTGACTCTGTATCATTACTTAACTTACTTCTGTAAATCAAACCGTTCCTCTGTATCAATTTACTTAACTTGCTTCAGCATATCAAGCCGTTACTCTGTGTCATTGTTTAACTTACCTGAAGTCTTGTCATTACTCTTCCTTGTTACTTGTAACTTATTTCTGTAAGACTAACCGTGACTCTGTATCATTACTTAGCTTACTTCTGTAAATCAAGCCGTGCCTCTGTATCAATTTACTTAACTTGCTTTGGCATATCAAACCGTGACTCTGTATCATTACTTAGCTTACTTCTGTAAATCAAGCCGTGCCTCTGTATTAATTTACTTAACTCTGTTTCATTACTTAACTTACTTTAAGTCTTGTCATTACTCTTCCTCGTTACTTGATGTAATACTTCATGTATTGTGTCTTATGTTATGTTGCCATCTGTTGAAATTCAAACTTGTTAAATCTTGACAATGTTTAGAATCACAATTCACAATCTGCTAATGGTTAAAAATATGTGTACTTTGAAGATAAGGGTTGGTTTGTTCTGCACGATTTCGGAAAATATCATGTCGATCTCCGCTTGGGTAAAGCAATAGCTGTTCATTTTGCATTTGCGTTTCCATGAGTTAACACTTGACAAATCTAGCTCGACGTGTTGTTCTGTTACTAAGCAGACGTCCTTGTCATCTCGTCATAAAGTAGGGCCTGGGTGGTTCAATGTGTTAGGTAGTTGTAGGGCCCGGGTGGCTCAATGTGTTAGGTAGTTGTAGGGCCCGGGTGACTCAATGAGTTAGGTAGTTGGATTATCTAACAACTCATGCAAGCCTATCACCAATAAGCCTTGGGTTTGCGCCCGGATGTGTAAATTACAAAAAGGGTGCAATCGATAAAGTTTACCAGTTGCTTGCCCATGGTCGGTGGTACTCCGGCTTCTTCCACCACTAAAACTGGTCGCCATGATATAGCTGAAATATTGCTTGAAGTGGCGTTAAAACACAAAAAAAACCAATCAAATCAAATCGTCATAAAGTAACTTGTTCTCTGTCTGTCATGCTATACACTGTATGATAATAAGACATTTCTAACTTCGCTTTAATCACTTACTCGAAGTCCCTAATTATTTATTTACATGAAGTTTATTATTTTGTCAGTCGGTGGTGGTCTAGTTGTTGACTGTGGTGTAATAGCAGCAGTGGCTTCTCCAACAAGTCCACCTTGTGGAAACATGATTGGTGCGGGTGTAGTTTGTGAAATTAGTCTTGTAAGTATCACAAAATATTTGATTGATTTTATTATTAAAACTAAGGTTGTCCTCCCTCAGACATAGGTGACCTTGGTCTATTTTGGTGATACTGTTTAGGTTCTCCTCCCTCAGACATAGGTGACCTTGGTCTATTTTGGTGATACTGTTTAAGACCTTTGTTTTAACTTACTCCTAAAACTTTTAAGTTATTTGGTTTTCCAACCTTTTCGACTTTAATCGTACTTGATGAAGGTTATTCCAGATACGCTTCGTGCGCACTAAATTTGATATCTCCTTTTTTTCTTTTTTTTTCTTAAATATATTATGCATAAAGTTCAAGATTATGATTTTTAAGATTTGTTCAACAAAATTGCTAACCCAAATATAAGTGAGAATTTGCATTCTACTTTCACACGTAGAAAGCACTTGCATGGCAGCTTCATTTCTGATTGCTGAGTGAAAATAAGGAATAAACGTAGAGTACCTAAACCAGACGAGAGTATCAATCAAAAGGACGAATTAGATACCATACTACAGCAGGATAGGTTTATGGTATTTAACCTCACTTTCAACAATATTTCAGTTATATCGTGGTGGTTCAAACGACAGCAAGCTCGATATAATATTCTATGGGAGAAACGCAACTTTCACGAATATTTCAGTTATATCGTGGCGGTCAGTTTTATTTAATGGTGGAAGAAACCGGATGTACCCGATGTAAACCACCGACATGCGCGGATGTTGGGAGTCTTAACTTTAGAATAGTGAGAAGGACTGATTGCACAGTTATATATAAACATACTAACATAAGATCATGGTAACAGAGAACCTTCAAATCCACAACAATAAACTCATATAATATAAGTAATAATCACAACTTTTCTTTTGCAAGTGTAATAACCCAGTTTTATATTGAATATACCTTTCCTTATAGGATGGAGCCACATGCTTTTGCCCACCAGGTACAGGCTGAAGATAACTACGTTTGTACATTTTCAACGGAAAACAGACAATAACTGGGAAAAAGATTTCATTTTTCAATAAATCACCTTGTATTTACTATTTCATGTCAGCCCTGTGTCATGACAACATAGACAATATAAATTTATGCAAAAACAAAACACTCAGTTAAATACTTTCTATACAAAACCAGAGGCCTTCGTCACATAGCTAAATAGAAGAAGAGTTTGAAGATACCAAAAGGATAATCAGAATCCGTAAAACGAAGGAGAGACAACTCAATAGCCAAAAAAACAAAAAAACAAAAAAAACAAAAAACAAAAACAAATAACATCGAAATGTTCAAATCCTACATTTCCTGGGATGCAAAACGTTGACTTTATCTTATCATTGTATGAAAGGATCCGAAAATTTCCGAACGTCTGATAAAACTGCATGATTTCAACTCTCGCTTTGTATCCCAGGAAATGTAGGATTTGAACTTTTCGATGTTTAGATCGATAATTGGATGTGTATTAAGGTGCCCAAGGGATAAATTATGTGACAAATCAATGCAAAAAGTATTAACAAAAATATCCGTACAAGCGATAGGGTGAGAAATTGAAGAGAACTAAAAATAGAAGGAGTTGAAGCGAGGAAGGGTTAGTAATGGCGTTCTCCCTTGTGATTTTTAAGTGGGTAATACATTGACAGTAAAAAAAGTCAGTGAGGCAAATTTAGTGGCCGGGAGCAAGTCTCTGTACCTAGATAGCACATTGCGACCTCTTGCTAGTAGAACGACAAGTATTTACAAGAATCTCAGCTCCCTGATATCGACTTTGACTCAATTATCTTATTCCAAAATTGTTGTTGAAATAATGAAGGTGATATAATTGTCTCAGATAATTGTTATATGTATCTTGTACCTGGTCAATTTAGCACGGATTGATATATAATGAACAACAGTCAGATACAATATTCCAAAGCGTTCAATCGACGCTGTATTTATAGCCTCCGGGAAAATCATTGCGCCGCTCACAGAACTTATCACTAACGCTGTCGGCACTAAATTTTATATCTACGTTTTAATAGCAATTATATTCCGTGGTGTGCACAGCATACATTATGCATCTAGTTTCATAAATCAGTGAAAGTTTGCCCTTATTTCAATAGCAAACATGTAGATATCAAACTTACTGCGCACGATGCGTTTCTGGAATATATATCAAAAGTTAATAATAAAAGAATAAAATGATACCATAGATGCAGCTAGGCATGCTTCATATCTTGACATACACCTCGAAATCGACAGATCAAAACTACGACAAAAGAGATGATTTCAATTTTCCCATTGTGAACTTTCCATTTATATGTAGCAAGATTCCAGAAGGACCTGCATATGGAGTATACATCTCTCTGATGATCCGATATTCCATTCCAGAGCTCGTGGTTCTGATCATGATTTCCTTGCAGCTTACGAGGAAGCTACTGAACCAAGAGTTCCTATTGGTCAAGTTGAAGTCACCACATCGGAAGTTTACGGTCACCATCTCAGCTGGTTAACCTTTACGGAATATCTGTGTCACAAATGACAACAGATATGTCCCACTTGTCTTAATTCCTTCACAGTCCTTTTTTGTAACTAGAGTAACACGATGGGTGCCATTAGTGGATCAGGAACAGCTTAGTCTTTTGAGGCACCTGAGTTATCCCCTGGCGTTTAGTAGGATTCGTGTTGCTCAATCTTTAGTTTTCTGTGTAGTGTTTTGTTGATCGTTGTTTGCCCTTTTATCCTTTTGCGTTTGGCCATTGTGCTGTCTGTCCTTCGATTTACGGATTTTTACTACCCCTTTGATATCTTTATACTCTTCTTAGCAACATAATTATGAATTAATAACATACCACTTGGATTTAACTCTTACTTAAGTTATCATCAAAATACTGTTAACTGTTAGTAGTCATTCGATAAACTGAAGATTTCCATTTATATGAACAATCACCTGTTACTATGGAAACCTGTGAAAGCTCACCAATAAAGGTGTTATAGGACAGTTGATGTGAATGAATTGGCAATCTTACTTATGTTTACATGCTGTTTTCCCCCTGAACATGTGAATTCAATCCAAATACATATAATCCTGATCAAGGTTCGAAATTTTACGACCAAAGAGATGATTTCAATTTCCAAATTGTAAACTTCCCATTTATATGTAACAACATTCCAGTAGCACCTATCAGGATTTCTTTGATAGAGGGTTGCCGCTAACAAGAAAGCTACTGAACCAAGGGTTCCTCTTGGTTAAGGTGAAGTCATCACATCGAAGGTTTGCGCCACCACCTGAGCTGGTTAACCTTTACGGAATATCTGTGTCACAAATGACAACGGATATGTTCCACTTGTCTTAATCACTTCCCGACCTTTTTTTGCTCGTGACTTGTCATCTGGTTTGTAACTAGATTAACACGATATTTGGATATCGAATCGCTCTGAAAAGCAACAACATTTATTGCGAACCTTTGACGAACGTTTCTGGCAAGTCTGGTGACTGAATTTCTAGAGAGGGAGTCTAAAATGTTTCTGCTAATCAGATGCCAGGTCGGCAATGATGGACTTCTAATCGTTTCAATTAGATACAACACTTCTTCGTGACCCTCAGATGCCTCCTGGGCAAAATTAAGCAACTTAATGATTGCCGTGGTAGTGCTAAAAGGGAATATTGCTTACTGTGGTACATAAACGTTAGAAAACACCGCAGTGGCAATAAAAAAAGGAAAATCCAGAGAAACTGGCTACATAGGGTACACAAGATGAAGAAAAACAAAACAAAGCACAACACAATATGTGTTGGACACCACTATATGCAATCAAAAACAAATAACATAAATAAGACAACTGGAGGTAAAGCCGAACCGAACATTGTTTTTATGCGGAAATCGTAACCGGCATCACAACACGGAACTCATAATGTAAAGGCACATAAACAACACACACAAAAAAAGAAAAAAAGATGAGCTACTGTCAAAGATAACTGACGAAAAACACGTTTCGAAAGAGTCAAGTCATTATATTTTTTCGTTTTTTATTTATTTTCGTCAATGAAATCATATATTATTTATATGATATTCAATGAATATGTAGATGACGTATTCATAAAAGAATTCATAACGATTTACATGTAGCAAACGTTCGGCAAAGCCATCACTCGGCAGACAAATCTCACAGGTAGATAGATGTCTTTCGTCAACGTTAAATGTGTATTTTCGCACTTATTATTCAAGGGTTGGAAATTTTAAATACGTCTACAACATGCAAGGGTCTAATATTTTATGATCTTTAAGCTTTCACTGTTTTCAAAACATGTTGTCCGTTTTTGGTGAAATCAGAAATAAGTACCCCAAATGATTACTGGGAAATCAATTCAAGGGTGTATTTGGCTCACTGCAATATGTGAAATAAACATTAGAGAATACCGAAGGGGAAATCAAAAATGGAAAATCCAGAGAAACTGCCAACATAGACGAAGAAAAACAAAACCAAAACAAAACGCAATTTGTGTTGGACACCACAATGCACAAACACACACAAATAACGTAAATAAAACATGAGCACTCCTACAAACAAGAACGTAAAGACACATAATAGGACAACACAAAAAACTAAAAAGATGAGCAACACGGACCCCACAAAAAAAACCGGGGAGGAACTCAGGTGCTTGCGAAGGGTAGGCAGTTCCTGTTTCTTATAAGATACCCGCCGTGTTACTCATATGTACAGTCAAGTCCGGTAAAAGTCGCGGCAGTGATAGAGGAAAGGAAACATCTACGCTATAAGTAAACTAAGGATTACCATAACTGTGCTTGATCGGGAAAGTTCATTTATCTGTTTCTGTAAAGAAACAAACTGAACATTTAATTGTTTGCATGCATAACCACTGTCGTCAGAGAGTTCCGATTGAAAATGTTTCGTCAACATCCGGGATATTATAAAGCGGTATTTTTAAAGAAGACACAGACGATTATCGTCAGTTTTTATGAATATACTGTATATATAATGTTTTGAATTATGATGCTTTATGATTGTTATTATTATTATCTTCATTTTTTGTCCAAATATCATTGCTTTTTGCAGTGTAAAATTATATTTTTTCTAAAAGTTATAAGGAATCTGCCATCAAAATCATTACAATCCATTGAAATATCGCTATATCTTGCATTTACGAATGAATGAAATGTTGCCAAAAAAGAAAAATTATTAATGAATAATTTATTTTACTTAAAGAGATTATTGTGTTGGGGAAAAGTAAATTAGTAACTAGACATAGCCTAAAACTTGATGTCAACAGATGTTTTTGAAATCCGGCTTTGTCAAATTGTAAACATGCATAGAAACCGGTTGTGTCATTTATAAGAACCGGATTTGTCGGTATGTAAATACGACTGACGGTATTATTATTGATCATTATATTGCAATTTAACAATAGTTATGATTAGGAAATATCTCAAAAGTAATAAATTCTGATCCATAGTATGAATATTCGCCATGGCTTCTAATTTCAGCTACATTGTACAATACAAAAAATCGGTATTTCTATGTTAAATTGCTACCGTCGCGAACACTTGATTTTTTTTTATGTTTTTTGTGGCACTGACATCACAGCTGGCGCTCAATACAGTGTCTTATTTGTATTACATTATTTTAATTAATAAAAAAAATATTCTGAGGAGTGAAACGAGGGAGAAAATAAATAGACAATATACATACATTGTCGAAAATTTAAATTTATATATACGAGTTTCGACGAGTTTTTCGTACCTGTTTCGCAGCGAGTGGAAATGAATTATATATTTTCTGTCAATATACGTATATTGTATCTATCGTGGTATGTCAAAAGCCCCAAAGCAACTGTCAAATTGTCTAAAAAGAGCAGAAACAAGCGTCGTTCTTATCGTTTTTGATTGTGTCCTCGATGAAGTCCGCGCTTATAATCTTATAAGCATAAATGCTGTTACTGTTTCGTATCGTCGCTCAGCATGAATCAGGTATCTTGGTCAGTAACCAAATATAACAAAAAATATCCTGTCAATGCAACTGCTCAAATAGAACAAGTGCAGGATAAAAAAACAGTAACGGGACTGCGAAGAATTTCTATTAAAACATCTCATGTTTCAATCTTGCGATTACCCTAATTTTATTTGTAAATACTAGCTTCAAACAATTTGATTGGTACATTTATATTATATTGTAAAATTCAAGAATGTCGTTTGACAGTAAAAAACAACCAAATGGCGACAAGCTTCCAGTATTCATCTCTACCTAAAATGCAAGTAAAACAAAACTAGAATATCATAACAAAATGTACAATCAAAATATTAAACAGCGTGCGTTTGCCATGTCTTGGATCGGTTTTTGTAATATATACTGAACAAACAATCAGTTGCATACTAAAGGTTCATTATAACACTTATCAAACTCAAAGGGTACACTCGATATGCCAATTCTCTAAGTGAGTGAGTGAGTGATAGTTGTTTAACGCCAATTCAGTAATTTTTCACTCGAGGCGAGCCCGCTAACCATAACGCTACCGATGCGGTTCCCAATTTTTATTTTATTATCTTTTTATCTAATCAAAATTTCTTAGGTGTCCTTTAATATATTATTTGAAAACAAAAATTAATCCAAAACAACAAGAGTTACTTGATATCTATATAAGATGATGTTTTCACATAGACATCATACACTTCTAATAATGGGAGAGAAAGTTTCCGGTTTTGTATGATTCCACATCATTTTTATAGAATTCAGATCTTTTGTTTTAAATAGCAAAATTTTAAAGATAAATAGCGCAACATGATGTTAATGGAATAGACTAGGTACTCGCGGCATATATATATCGTTATTTAATTAAAAAATGTTGAAAATATACCTCAGAACTTGAAAACATTGCCAATATGGCGTAGATTGTTGCAACTTTTTCCACTTCTGAAACAATTTTCATGCATTAAAGAACAACTTATGAGCAAATAAACAGTGAGTTTCTACTTTTGATCAAACACTCTTTGAATATTGCAATAATCCAACTGCATTTAGCAAATAAAGAAATCATTACAAGTTCTATAAAACAAATCATGACCATTCTGTTGAAGGTGACTTTGGCGAATGCCAATTCTGCATAAACCGTTTTGTATTTCTTTCTTTTAATGTTATACAAAGCATCAACATGTAAAATATGTTGACTATGTGCTGTTGTTTTTTTTTCACAATTTGTATTCATTAAAGGTAATATTACACCAGTTTTGGCAATCGTAACTACTCGGCCATTCTCGCTACCCTACAAATAACCTTGTATGCATTAGACGTATAAATCGCACTACTTTTCACATGTCAGTTACATGAAAGTTTGATAAAGTTATATTTTAAACAATTTTCTATATTTCAATTATTTTCATGGATAAAAGTAAAAGCTTTAATTAGTTTTGCATTTACTTAGTATGTCTTCCATATCGGATTTTCGTGGACTATATTTTTGTGCGGCTTAACTTAACTTAACTTCCGGTAAACAATTTAAGAAGAATTTCTACTATCTACGTACGAGGTTATTTGTAGGGTAGCGAGAATGACCTAGTAGTTACGTATTGCAGTTTTGGGTGGAGACATTTTTTCCCTGAAAATTGAATTTGGAAGACGGTGGTACCTTTACTATAAGCTATTCATGCATGTTTCAAGTCGAAATATGTTCCCAACAATTAGAAATCTGCAAATCCGTGTGCATGTTTATCGTCCTCGCTATTGTTGTGGAAACTGATTAGCTTTCGGTTGTTTTGTTCCGATGATTGCCGATCATTATCTCGTGACGAAAAGATAAACAATCATGGATGCTGAGGTACATATGTAAGCACGCACACATTCCTGACAATGATTATTGAGGAATCTGTCTGTTTCATGTCGTGTGAACCATTTTTTGTTGATGCAATTATTCTTATGTGGTACACACGGAATATATTTGTACTTGCATCCGACATTTGTTTCAACAACTGAACAGTGCACATGAGCGATAATCTCCCCGAAATAGTTCAAATCTTGGTTCACGCGCATATCATTTGCATTACTGTACGGGAAAACAGAATTATCTGCTGTCAAATATTTTGTGATTTGCTCTTAAGATCTGCTTTTGAGCGGAATAATGTTATGCAGTTGATTTTAGTTAAAAGCAAGTGACACATTAAGTGAAAATATTTAATCCAAAAAGTGCACGATATTTGCCTTTCATACTACTTTAAGACAAATTTGTGTTTTTTTTCTTTTTGTCAATTTGCAAGTCGAACACATCCTTGGCAAGTGTTATAATGAACCTTAAATAAATTATAAAAAGGAAACATACTTGTGATATTGAGCTTCTTTATGCTATTCTTTCAATTTTGTACATTGACCAAACCGGGTTTACTTAAATATAATGTTTGGGACTCAACCGGAAAGTAATGGTTGACAAAGCCGGAACGAATGTACGTAAATAAGCATTGTGTTTTTCACTGTAGTAAGTCTAAAACTATTCATGGTAGCACGCCAGTGAAATTATCATTT
Source organism: Bathymodiolus brooksi (assembly GCA_963680875.1). Classification (NCBI taxonomy): domain Eukaryota; kingdom Metazoa; phylum Mollusca; class Bivalvia; order Mytilida; family Modiolidae; genus Bathymodiolus; species Bathymodiolus brooksi. The sequence goes on along the minus strand of OY804590.1, from coordinate 24,961,559 downwards.
ATCTAAGCATTACAAAAGGTTTGTGTACTTTAATTTCTAAAATTCATGAGACTCACTGAGGTATAAAATGAGATGGTGCTGCGCATCTGCGACCTTCAGTTTTCAAATTAAGGATTTTTTGTTGAAATTTAAGCATGAAAACCTACATGTAATAATAATGAAAAATACAGTTTAACATTAGCATTCTATCAGAGCATAGTATACATGTATGTATACACATATACTGCATGACGAAATAAAACACATGATTAAATATTCCTCCTCTCATGGGAGGGATGGTGGGCATTTTATACCTCAGTGAGTCTCATGACTCATACAAACTCCAATCAAACTTCGACTTTAACCAAGGTAAGTTTCGTTTAATTTTAGGAATTTTATTTCGTCATGCTCACTTCCGGTATAAAATGAGATTTTAAAGAGAATTTTACAAAAAATACACTTAAGCCAAAAGAGACAAGTAATAATTAAGCTTACTGCTTCAGTACCCCTTCTGCAAAACCATCTTTCACAATCTTCTTATTATAGAATTTAGCGAATGTCTTGACATTAGACCATACTGCTTTCTTTAAGATTTCATCAATTGGGACTGCATTAGATTTTGCTTTGGAAGTTGAAACCGATCTTACACTGTGTGAACCGAATATCTTAGTGTTTATTCCAGAACGGTTTAAAATCACCTTTATCCATCTAGCAATTGTGTCCTTAATAACATTCTTTTGAGGTTTCATATAGCTTAATAAAAGTCTAGAAATTGACGAATCACGCATCTTCTTAGTGCGAATTAAATATTCTTTTAATACTGTATATATACACAACCTCCTATCTGGAGAGTAAGCTTTACAACTAATAACTGGCTCCTTATACCCCGGGCGACTTTGTTTCACTAAATCGTCAATTTTAAAAACAAATTCTGACTTAAATTTATGTACATTGTTCAAACAAATCAAATGGACTGATTGAATTCGAGTTGCATTTGTCAAAGCAAGTAGCATCGTTAACTTCAGCGTTAGATCTTTTAAGCTTATAAACTTTACTGGCGATAAAGTCCTTAATAAATTCAATACTAATTGAACATCCAATATGCAAGTATATTTCGGTCTGCAAGGACGGAGATTGAACACGCCTCTTAAATATCTTATGATTAAAGGATGCTGACCGACTAATATAGAGTCAAATTTAAGCCCTAGGGTTTATAATGCACTCCTGGCTGTATTAATACTGCTGTAGCCTAAACCTTTTTCGAACAAACTGCTTAAAAATTCGATAACATTTTCTAAAAACGCTTCAAATTGATTAATTTTCCTCTTACTACAGTAGACAAACCATTTTTGATGAATGTATCATACTGTTTTTTCGTGGAATGTTTCCATGATGACATGAGAATATTCGTTGATGTTTCAGAAAGTCCTCTACTTTCGAACTTTTTCCTGATACTCGACATGCAAGCAGAGTAAGTTTTTTGCCCAGCGGTTGCTGTTGGTCTCGATAAGGTAATGTTAGTATTGTTTTCTTTCTGTTGATGACTATAGGATTGTCTGTCACAATTTCCATTAACGCCGGAAACCAAATTTATGTTCGCCATTAAGGAACAATTATCATTCCCGATGCTTTGTCTGTTTTAATTTTTCGAATGCAACGATTCAGTAAGCTGAAAGGAGGAAATAAATATATAAAATAAAATTTTCCGCAATCTACAGTAAAAGCATTTACGAACTCTGACTGAGGGTCAGGTTTCCATGAACGAAATTGTTCAACCTGAAAATTCAACCTTGAGGCAAATAGGTCAATATCTGGTAATTGC